>CM062819.1:1296082651-1296682651 GCA_031772625.1 Pinus tabuliformis
CCAGGCCTCTACGCACACAACTACAGAGCCTCTATCTATCTACCAACAGCCTTGAATTGGAATTACAGACGCAGATAATACTATCTTCACAGAACCATAACACCAATATCCAAGACAAAGACTTCTCCAACAAAATTGACTTCTAGCCATAGAGCCTTGCTCTATTTATACATTCCCATGGTCCGCGGACCATGGGCAAACCGACTCTCTTCCTATTATTTTACATTATTCTTGGGTGGAAAACCCTTTGACTTGACTCATTACAATGCGCGCTCTGCGCACTTCGTGGGGTCTTTACCATTCTTTTTCAATTGTGGACTTTGAGTCCCAAACCTGTTACGCGGGGCCTCCGCTACCCAACAGAGCACAAGACCCTCGACTCAAATTACAAAAAATCCAGGTTGTGAAGTTGTGTGACATGGTTATGATGATATGCATGTCTCTTTCAGATGGCTGGCTACGACCAGACCTTGAGTTATCATATGTGATCCTTCTCATTATCAGATGGTTGCGACCATACCTTGGTTTCATTATGATCCTCTTTGACATATGGCTATGCCCATGCCTGGATCCTTTTACATGATCATTCTCTGGATGACTCATCCATGCCACAATTCATGTATCATTTGATAGAGATCTCAATTTATGTATATGTATATGTACTTTCTTGTAGGTTTTTCGATGGTAGATTGGTTCCCTGCACTGATTTATAATGCATTTCATCCCTCGCTCCGGCTTGGTCTTCACGCTTTAGGGGTCATCTATTACACATTATTTTGTCACTGTCCCTGTACTCCCCATTCCTTGATCCTAGAGGACCTCTACAGTGAACCCCGCATGCTTTGCCTTCATGGAGAAACTCCCATTATGTCCCTCTTCATGAGTAGATCATTTCCCTTTTGCATCATTTCCCCTTAAACTTCTGTTTTGCCCAATTTACAAGACCAACACTAATGACCTTTGTCTCCCCTACGCCAATGTGGAGAGATTAGAACTATTCCCTGTGCCAATCGGTGCAATTGAGTTGTGTTCCAGTCACACCGGTCCTGTTATGGAAAGTTTTTTAAATTAGAGCCAAAGCTTCCATCTATAAAAGCTCCGTAACAGAAGTTTGGTAAATGGTTTGGCCAGATGGGGTCGAGGATGATAGTTTGGGCTCCTTTACCCTATAATGATGGAACTACCTCAAGGGATAAGTCCTTCTGCCATGAGAAGAGGATCCATCTCCCATCCATCTTTCCTATGTAAACCTCCCTTCTTCCCAAGCACATACTAGTGTGAAAATCAGAGTTAGAGTTTTGGCTGAGTGTGAATATACTATTTTAGACAAGCAAGCTATTACTAGTTGTAGCCATCTAGTTGTGTGAGGGAGAAGTGTGTTTGGTTTGGAGTGAAGCCTAAAGGGAAGAGTCTTTAAACTATTGTTGTTTGAAGTTATCATGAAGTGCTAGCAGAAGTGTGCAGGAACCTAGTCTTGTCAGAGGAAGACTGTGATGCTAAGATGAATGGTTGTAATCTCTCTTTGATATTAATATATGCAGCTATCGATTGATTTCCTACATGTTTTGTAATATTGCATATTCGTGTCTTGATGCTTCTTGACTCATTAAGAAGGTTGAATTACAATTTTTCTATTATTATGTTTGTGTTCTGTTGTCATTTACTTGTTTCAGGAGCTTGAAAAAGGAAGCGAGAGATTACTGGAGCAAGCAAGTGAGGACGTCATCAAGAAGGATAAGCAACCAAGAGGTAGGCCCTCTTGATTGATTATAACCTAAGGAAATATTCCATAGAATGTATCTGTTGTGGCTAGACCCATTATCAGGCTAGAGGAATTTTTTCATGTCCGCACTGATAATTTTACTTCACCACAATCACTTAATATCATTCTAACCTCTCCTCCTTCACAATAAGAACACATGTTTTCTCTTCTAGAAACCCTAGTACTAGCTTCTACAACACATGGAGTCATCTCCGTGGACTCATCATGGTAAAGATTGTGATCTATTGAATAATTGTGTCTTGGACACTATTTACCAGCCCTTGCTTTTCTTCACCATCGAGACTTTGAGATCCTGTTGATGAGCTCTAGTATTGCAGCAAAGATGTTGCAACTCCTAGGGCTACCAACTTTACTTCATCAACCTGGGGTTTGTACAAACTTGGAGGTGAAAGTCTTGTATACACAGTAGATGCAATGGTATACTTTTGTCACTTTTCAACTAGGGTGACAGACCACCATGGTTTTTCAAACCAATCTTCTATTGAATAGGAGTCTAACTACCAAGTAGCAAAGGGAAAACTGTTCTTAATGTAGAAAGGAAATGTTGCCTACTCTAGGAAATGAAAGTGCTAAATTGAAAAATGCTATAAAGTGACATGAAATCATCTACCTAAGCATCTACACATATTGCTTGCAAAAGAGACCTAACTTAACCTTACATCTAACATCTAGTTATCTATACTAAATAAGCATGGAAATTATCCTAAAACTATTGTGACTATTGCATGCATGTACTAAATAGAAATTCCAAAAAATCCTTTTTGATTTTCAATTTTATGAATGTAAATGCTAATTGAACCCATTTGATCTTTAGAAATGGATACATGTATGGGTAAATAAGTCTGGACTGGTGTTGAGGGTATGGAAGCCAAGTGGAGGCATAACCTAAGCTCAAATGACCATTTATTCTTAATTTGGGCTTAAGACAAGTTGCTACAGGGTTTCCTGTAGTACTACAAGATGTCCTAGTTCTATTACAGGATGCCCTGTTTTACTACAGGAAACAGGATGAAAGCTATAGGGAAGTAGGAAAGGTAGAATGAAGTGTGGGAAAGGTGTTTCATGGGGGAATAAGACACAGAGGAGGTGCACACTACCCAAGGTTCAACCCAAGTCTTCAATATGGTTGGACTTTCTCAAGGAAGATGTCCACTTTGCTACAAAACAAAAATTCGGATTAGGGTTTGGTGGACTTTGGTAGCGTAGGTGGAGAAGACTTAGATGAGGTTGGTGAGATGAGGTCTCCCTGCAAATCATAAACTTCTGCAACAACATACATCCTTTTCTTCATTTATGCATAACTTCATTTATATATGGAAAAGATGAGTTGAATTTAGAAAAACAGAGTTATTAATGGCTAATGGCTAAGTCTGTGAATGGAAGTGCTTCTAAACCATAGCAAAGTCAAGAAACCAAAATGACAATTGCAGGTACTTCTAAGGATTTGAGAAACGGTGATCTATGCAATAAGAAATCCTAAGTTATGTAGTGAACATTTAACACTAAATATGTTTGTAGGTTGTGAGAATGGAACCCTAAAACCATGATCCCATAAGGGAGATGAGGTAGAGGCCACTACCACAATATTTTATGAAGTATTTACTTTCAGTATTGTACAATTGATCTATCTATTCACAAATGGAAGCAAACTAAGTAATCATCCCAATACTTGCAGATTAAACAGACAGAAATCGCTTCAGCAGCTAATTATGAATGTAATCTAAGCATACATATACAAAAAGAGGAACCTCTTATGCTAGGGTTCGTCCCTAACTCGATATCTTCAGCGCTCTGAGTCAACTCAGTGTTGGATCAAGGAAATGCTTCTCATTCTCATCAAAATGTCAAAAATACATAAGAGTAATCAGTCACAATGGCTTAGCTCGAAAATGCCTCTTGGCTACAACAAAAAAGGTCGAATCCTAATGAGGCCCTAGCCCTTCTTATTTATAAAACTGAATCTAGCAAAAGCTTACTTAAAATAAGGGAGGATTGGCTCCCAAACTCGAGATTACTTGTCTTCACTATCACCAGCTTGTCTTCCAATGATCTCGGTGACTTGGTTGCTTGTAAATCCAAGTTGATGCGATTTTGGTGGAGGAATATTCGAACGATTAAGTAGTTAAGGAGTGAGATCCAATCTCCTAAAATCCCTCTTGCTTGTCTACTTCGAGTTCCTGCACTTAAATTAGCCAAAATTTCTCCAAATCCTGCAATTAATGCACATTAGGCCACATGACATAACATCTCATCTTTACGCTTCTAACTAAGAAAAATATAATAAAATATGTAAAGAAATGTGAGAAAATTTGATTTAAATAAGTTAGAGAGTGGCATTAAGGTCCATATAATTTACCTATTGATGAGTGATACGGGTTCCTTTAGTTACCAGAATCATCCAAAATATTTTACTTTCGTGATGTTGTTAGAATTTCATTTAAAAGAACATAAAAGAACAGATATGCATGCTTAAGCAAGAAGAAACATGACACCGATCAACAAGTCAAAACACGAGACATTTGATAACGGAGTTTGTCTAGTGTGGACTATGTATCCGAGCCCGATGTCAAGAGTGTGGAGGCCTCTTCATATAATGTTGGAAATGATGATGATGTACATGGACAACACTTTTTCATAGAAAGGACATATGCCCTCAAACAAGAGTGTCTTCTCTCTCCACGAGACGTTCCATTATAGGAATTCTCACTCAAGAAGGCTTCCTCTCAAACAAGCTAAAATGATCTCACACAATGTGGTAATGAGTATCCCTTCAACATAGTTACAAAGGGATCTCAACACAATACATAGTGTGAAAAGTTAAATACATCTCACATAATGTGGCGAAATTGATCCCACAACATAACATCAAATAGGGATTTCAAAACATAATACATCATCTCAGCCATTACAGAGGAAAACATGACATGACTGATTCATGTACCTTCACCTCTAAAGTTGGTCGAAAACAAGAAGGTTTGGCTGTAAAATCTAATTGCACCACTAAATTTATGTCATCGAGAGATGTAAAATTGACTATCCATTTGTTAAATTCCGTCACCGTCAAAATCTGGGCATGTAGGAATCTTTCAGATTCCCCGTGATTCTCCAAAGATTTTGTCCTTTGGGCTGATTGGAGATCTACTACTCAAATCATGAATCTTATCTCACCATCATGATCCTTGTGAGATTTTGAGACTTTTGAGTATAAAGTTGGTTTCATTCTGACTTTGACGAATTTCAGCATCTAGGGAATCTAGAAGATTCCTTTAAGATTCTTCAAAGATTCAGCGCTTCTTGGAATTTGAAAATCTACTGCTCAGATGGTGATTATGATTTCACCATCACTTTCCTTATGAAATTCTGGTTAAAATGATTGTAAAATTCATATCATTCTAACAAAATGAAAATTTACCTCCCAAAGAATCTCAAAGAATCCTCACAAGCATCAAAATATTCTTGTCTCAGAATCCATGCCACAGGATTCTGGCCTTAGATCCTATTCCTCTCTCCTACAACTCATGGTTCCATAGGCTTGGCATGCTTCCGTTCTCTCTGTCCCGCCCTGTTGCATCCCCGGCGCTCTGCAGAAATGATGTTTTATGTGCTCTGGGCGACAGATTTGTCAAGGCGTGGAAACCTTAGCCGTTGGCAACTCCTGGCAGGTTGTGTGGAGGTAGTTCAGGTTCCAACCCTGTCCGCTCCATTTTCATACAAAGGCGGTTGCATTTTGTTTTAGGTTGTGTGTTTTGAATTTAAAATGGATCTGCCAGTTTGGGGGGGTTTGGGGGGGGGGGGCAGTCCACGTGGGACGGGCAGGTTCAACTCCCTTTGGCTCCCCTCCAATCTAGGTTATATATGGTATTTTGATGGTTGGTTGGGGGTGGTAGAGTTTGACTACCTACTAGCCCACTTAATATTTTAATTTTTATTATGTAATACAATACATCCAAGGGTGGCGGGTGTGGTAGCCTGCCACCCATAATTTTATTTTATTTTCGGTTTTTTTAAAACTAATGGTTATTTTTAATTTTACCAAAAATAAGGGTCATTGGAAATTTTAAAGAGGAAATTTCTTTTCTCGTTCCGGTGGCCAGATTCTAGTGACTGTTGCCAATGCAATTTGTAGGTCCATTAACCTTGCCACTTGGCCAAGTCAACCATGAACTTTGACTTTCTCTAACTCCTCCGTACAAGCTCCGATTTGAGTGTCGTTCACACCGTTGGAATCAGGGCGATGAGCAATTCGATCTAGTGCTAGTTTGAGAGAAATCTGACCACTTTGAATTTTGACCATTTTTGAGTTCTCTTGGACTTTTGCCTATCTGGAGCCACCTGGATCAAGCCTCCCCACTGAGGAGCTTTTGGTCCTCCAAAAGCATGAAAATAATCTGCAACTTCTTTGTACCTTGTCTTCACTACAAGTGTCTTAATAGGTCACCCTTCCTTCTCCTTCACCTTTGTTCTTCGAAGCCATAAGCGATGAGTTGACACCTGCATCCTCTGTAAACCTGTAGTACATTTCTGGAAATTACATGCTTAATTTACATCAACAACTAATGACCCAAGCATCCCATACTTGCCACGAGTTTGTCAAGTTTATATGAAAATGGAAACAATACCCCAACTATCAATACAAGGCCAAAATATCATTGTTGCTTCAACAATTCATGGAAAACACATCATCACTTTTACAATATAAGTGGCAACACATGATTTTAAAAAATAAGGCCATGACAATCTAACACATCTAGAAAAACCATTTCTCACTTATCAAAGTGAGCAGGTCATCTCCCTGTGGTGGATTCACTTGTCGATCAACTTGTTCAGTTGGTTCATGCATGGACTCTTTGTTCTTAAGGCGCTGCTCTGGATGGAGCTTCCAACATGTGGCTCTTTGATGACCACTTATGTTGCAATGACTACAAAAAGTCCTCTTCCTCCATATTTGCTTTACCTTCTTCTTTCCCTATTGTGGAGAAGGCCTTTCACGCCTCATCCTATTTCGTGTTGCCATCCTCTTCCAGCACTTGGAAAATACATGGTTATGTAAACCACAAAAACTACATGTTTTTTGATGCCATGATTTACGTTCATCATTATCAGCATGATTGCAGTCAAAATGAACATTAGAATACTGAGACTGTTTATACCTTTCATGGTTGTCTCTGGTGTAATTATGGCGATGAGAGCTTGCCTCAGCTCTTTCCCTGTAATGGGCACTGTCATGGGATGATGGTGATGTGTTCCCATCATTCTATTTCCTCGACGATTTTAACAATGTCTCGGAATCATATGACACCTTTAAGCATTCTCCTTCAATGTATCCCAAGCATACGAATCGAGGTCTCTACAAAACCTCTAATGGCTAAATCATGTCTTGGCCATTAACACTAAGTCCTCATCCTTTGTACCCCATCTTGGTAAGGAGTCTCATGCCAATTCCTGTAATCGGTATCTCCACATTTCCAACAGAAATAATATCACGTGAAGATGAATCTAAAGAAAAATTAACATGTTTACCTCAACTATTGATTCTAATACAGGTGATGAAGGCTTATCCATACCTTCGTTGCACTTCAACTCCTCCAAGGCATCTGTCATGTCTTGTAGCTAAAGCTGCAGTCTTTTCTCCTCCTCTCTCTCTTCTTGTAGGAGCCTCCTTAATTCATCATCCTTTGCTTGAAGGCTTCGGTCATTGCATTTCATTTCTTCCAAGGCTTCCTCTGCAGCTTGCAACTAAAGCTGCAATCGATGCTTCTCCTCTTTCTCTTCTCGTAGAAGCCTCTTCAATTCAGTGTTATATGCTTGAAGAATCTAGTCGATCTCTTCATTCGAATGATGAGAAGATGATGAAGACAATGAATGTACACTGGAAGGTTTGGATGGAGGATCATTCTCTGATCTTTCTTTCTCTCGTCTCTCATAAGCTTCATAAAACATGTCACCATTTTGGAAACCCTGAGCATGGCCTCGTACATGTCTTTGTCATCCTCCATTGCTACACATTCATTCGTTGTTCACGCTCACAATTCACATCAGTGAGAAGACCTCTCTAATACCGAACTTGATCTAGGTTCCATTAGTTACCAGAATCATCCAAGATCTTTTACTTCTATGATATTGTTAGAATTTCATTTAAAAGAGCATAAAAGAACACATATTCATGCCTAAGCAAGAGGAAACATGACAACGATTAGCAAGTCAAAACATGAGACATTTGATAACGGCGTTCGTCCAATGTGGACTACATCGCCAGGCCCGGTATCAAGAGTGTGGAGGTTGCTTCATATAATTATGGAAATGATGATGATGTGCATGGACAACACTTTGTCATAGGAAGGACATATGCCCTCAAACAAGAGTGCCTTGTCTCTCCACGAGACATTCTACTTACAGGAATTCTCACTCAAGAAGGCTTCCTCTCAACATGACAAACTAAAATGATTGCACACAATGTGGCAATGAGTATCCCTTCAACATAGTTACATAGGTATATCAACACAATACATAGCATGACAATACATAGTAAATACATCTCACACAATGTGGAAAAATCTATCCCACAACATAACATCAAATATGGATCTCAAGACATAATACACCATTAGCAATTACGAAGCAAAACATGGCATGACTGATTCATGTACATTCACCTCTGAAGTTGGCCGAAAACTTGAAGGCTCAACTGCAAAATCTGACTGCACCACTGAATTTCTATCATTGAGAGGTGTAAAATCGACTATCCATTTGTTAAATTCTGACACCGTAAAAATCTAGACCTGTAGGAATCTTTTAGATTCCCCGTGATTCTCCAAAAATTATGTCCTCTAGGCTAATTAGAGATCTTTTTCTCAAATCAAAAATCTGATCTCACCATCATGATCCTTGCGAGATTCTGAGACTTTTGAGTAGAAAGTTGGTTGCATTTAGACTCTAGCGAATTTCAGCCTCGAAGGAATCTGGAAGATTCCTTCAAGATTCTTCAAAGTTTCTGCTCTGCTAGGAATCTGTAAATCTACTGCTTATATGGTAATTTTTGTTTCACCATCACAATCCCTGCGAAATTCTGGTTAAAATGACTGTAAAATTCACATCATTCTGACAAAATGAAAATTTACCTCCCAAGGAATCTCAAAGATTCCTCACAAGCATTAAAAGATCACTGTCTCAGAATCCGTGGCATAGGATTCCAGCCTTGGCTCCTGGTTTCGTCCTCCTAAAAATCATGGTTCCATAGGCTTGCTGTGCTTCCATTCTCTCCGTTCTGCCCTGTTGTCTCACTTGCACTATGGGGAAATGAGGTTTTATGCACTGTGGGTGGCAGATTTGTCAAGGTGTGGTCAATTGCGCTGTTGGCAACTCCCGGTGGGTTGTGTGGTGGCGAGTTAGGTTCCAATCCTGCCCGCTACATTTTCATACAAAGGTGGTTGTGTTTAGTTTTAGGTTGTGTGTTTTGTATTTAAAATGGAGTCGCCCGTTACGGGGGCCGGCCCACGTGGGCTGGGCAGGTTCAACTCCTACTAGATCCCCTCCAATCTACTTTATAGATGGTATGCCGACGGTTGGTTGGGGGATGGAGGGGATTGACCACCTACCACCCCACTTAATATTTAAATTTTTATTATGTACTACAATACATCCGAGGGTGGTGGGGGTGGCAAACTACCACCCCTAATTTTATTTTTTATTTTTTTTAATTTTTTTTTTTAAACTAATAGTTATTTTTAATTTTACCGAAAATAAGGGTCATTGGGAATTTTAAAGAGGCAACAATTTTTCTCATTTCGGTGAGCGGATTTTGGTGACCACTACTAGTGAAATTTGTAGGTCCATTAACCCTGCCACTTGGCCAAGTCAACCCTGAACTTTGACTTGCTCTAACTCCTCCATATGAGCTCAGATTTGAGTGTCGTTCACACCGTTGGAATCAAGATGACGAGCAATTCGATTTGGTGTTGGTTCAAGAGAAATATGGCCACTTTGAATTTTGACCATTTCTAAGCCCTCTTGGACTTCTCCCTTTGTCTGGAGCCAACTGGATCAATGAGCCTCATCATTGCCCCCTACTGAAGGTGTTGCTCTTCCTATGAGCAACTTAATATATGTCCATGTATTTCATTGCTCTTGTGGCCTCTCTAACATCCTATGCTTTTGTTGATGTAGTCTCCTCTTATGGATAAAATCCTACATCCTTCTCTATTTTCTCCCACTATTTTCTTTCCTCTTCATCCTTTCTTCCTTCTAACATGCCCAATAGCAATGGTGGACTGAGTTTCAAACTAATCCTGTTGATTTTGAGTCTCTATAGTGCCTTCTTATACAGTGGGTTCCTTTCTAGTGCATCTCTTATTCTTTTAAGGGAATGATACTCCCTAATCCTTAGGTTGTATGGTAGGGTGCCCCATCTCCTTTCGCATGCTTGCTGGCTTTCATCCCCTAGCAATCGCAAGGTGTCTTCAAAATGAGTGATTGTTTGCTCTTGTGTAGCTAGGTATCTTGGTGTAAGCTAGGGATCATTGGCAATGATGTTGTGGGTGCTAATGATAGCCATGGAATTGATTTGTTCTGCTCTAATGTAAAGGGCCTCTTTTTCTTCTCTTTTTAACACCCTCTTAATTTCCTTAGCCCTAGCCTCCTTATGACTCATCCATGATGCAAAGGCCATTCATTGTAAATCCCCCTACTTTGCATTGGGATCCCACACATTCAATTCTGTTAATGCCAGGTTGTGTAAGTAGAATTCAGATATCTTGGCCTTATCCTTCAGGGTGCTTTGATCACAGAGCTCAATGAACTACTTATAGTTTTTGAAAGCTATAGTCCCTCGTTGTGCTAGGGTATTTATCTAAAATTGTATCCATTGATCTTTTAGGTACAAGGCATATGACTTTGGTGGCATCCTACACTGGAGTGCCTCCATAGAGAGGCTTGCCATAATGGCCAATTGGATCTCTTTTTCCTATACTTGCCTCCTTAGCCATGTGTTTTCAACCTCTAGTTGATGTTTCATAACTCTTTCCCTGTCTCTTATCCTACTCAACTCTCTGCCCATATCTAGTAGCTTCTCTTCCATATGGCCCAGATCCTCTGCATTCTTTGATTTAGAAAATTTTGTCTAGCTATGTGTCCTTTCTCTCTCCTTCTCAAGCTTAAAGAAGAGAGGGATGGAAAATTTATGTGGTATTACTCTGCCTCCCTTAATGAATCTATAGTAGGAGCTGATATTGGGTTGTGGGATAAGTTCCTATAGCTATTGGGATTCTGCCTTTAATGTCTTTGGAGCATCTTCCTCCTCTTGTACTTGTGTTTCTGATTTGTTGTCTTTCCTCTGTCATTGTTGTCCTTCCTACTATTTTTTCTGTGTTTCCTGTAGTGCTAGCAGAGTTTCCTGTAGGAATATCTATGTTTCCTATAAGATTCTTTTTCCTTTCTAAAATAGGGTCAAAGGTTCTTTGATTTTATTTACTAAGGTTAACCTAGTGATAGGCCTCCTAACATAGGTGATTGGTGACTTCGGGGAAGCCTATTTTGATGTGCCCTCTTCACCTTTCATTTCCGGGGAGACTAGTTTTTCTTGTCCCTTTTGTGAGTCTTCAATGATGATAGGAGTATTTGTAGGTTTTTGTGGTCTCCCCTGTCTGATCCTAGTGCTCATCCTTTATTTTGAAATATAGGGGAGTCTGCATCTACCTTTTTCCTGTTGACTTTATGGGTGTGCTTAGGGCAGTCAAGGCAGAATTTGCCTCCTTCTCTGTGGGTTTAGGAGACACTCTTGGAGATTCCTCCCCTTCCTTCGTGTGTTTTTCAGGGCTTGCCTCATCCTTCTATTCTTCTTCTCCATTGTTCGCTTCTCCTTCCTCTTCTACCTTTGTTTTATTTGTCTCTCCCTCCTCTTCCTTTGGTTCTTCCTCTCCTTCTTCAGGTTCTTCCTCTTCTTCTTCCTCCTCACCACTAGAGGTTGGGTCCCTCTCATATTAAATTTCTTCAATTACAACCTCCCTGTCCATGTCCCTAAATGTGGACCATAGAATAGGGACTCTTAGTTGGCTCAAAGCATCTTCTAGAATGAGCTTGATTAGTTCATGATGTGGCAGCTACTGATGTTTTCCTTCCTGTACCTTTATGCTCATGTCTATTATTGATTGCAAAAAGAAGTAGGGCACACTAAGTCTTCTGTTAAGGGGTAAATCTTCTCCAAATCTCAGCTCATGGAGGAGTCTAAATTGGTAACCATAGACTCTATTGAGCCTTAATACACAAGAAATATACTTGAGAATGTGATAGCTTACTTCATCCCAAGGATAGGGAAGGCCCTCCCTTCTAACCCCATTTTTGTCCTCAATTGGCTCTTCATCTCTCAAGAAAAAATTATTCTTAGCATAAATGTTGCTAGCTTTATCCTCCTTTCTCCATTGCATGCCTAAATGAAGTGTAGTGATTCTGATAATGATTTCAGGGGTAATTGTTACTGACAATCCTCTCACCACAGAAGTAGCATTGACTCTAGCCTAATGTGTGAGTGACATGGACAATTCCCAAGATACATCATCATAATATCCTCTAAGCATCTCGAAGAATCCCAACCATTGATGCCTTTTAAATATTTCTACCACAGGGGGATGGAGGTGTATTCTAAATGTCCCTGTGGGCTCCTTCTATTAAAATATCTTGTCATTTTCTCCTCTTTGGCAAGCTTATTGTAGTTAGTTTGGTGGCTAGGATCTAGAGATTTCCAGGGTGACTGTGGGTTTATATTTTAGGATGGTGATGACTGCAATCCTCTCTTTATCCCCTCAAAATTCTTCCACACAATTCTATCTATCCCCAAGCTCACTGTAATTACTAGAAAAAATGCAGATTTCTTTTTCTTTTTCTCTTTCCTAGCTATCAAGTCAAAACACAAAGGATATGGACCACCTACCTTTCATTGTGATTCCCTAGTTGAGGAGAATTCTTGAATAGCTAGGCCTTAGGCACCCCTTGCAGATTTTTTTGACAATTTCCACTGTTTCATGTAGTTCTTTCCATTTCCTGTATTGGTTTGCTTCTTAAATGGCTCTTCCAGGTGGTCCCATTTATCTTAATCTTGAAATGAATGATGTGTGCATGAAATTTAAGAATTTTTGCTATTTATAGTCGATTCCTCAGAGTGTTGTGTTGGTTGGCAGTGTACGTGATTTCCCCTTTTGGACCATTGGCCCACCGTTAGTTATCATGCAACCTTCCCTCGTAATCATCAACCACTCCTATACAACTTAACTCGACCACCTTTTCGACTTATTTTATTTGATGTGACCTTGCCACGTGGCCTTCTCACTAGGAGTTTACTTTTTGTTCTCGGACTGAGGGTGGCCAAGTTAACTGCCCACCTTCAACTTATAAAATCAACTTTTTCATATTCCTACACTTTTATCATATTCGTACTTAGGAAAGAGTGTGGATGAGGTGCCATACCTGTGCATTCCTTTGTTTGGTTGATGCATGCTATAGGGTGGCTTTGTTGTGCTTCTTCTTGTTTAGGTACATGTTTTCCTTGGCTCTTGTTTTGTTGATTTTACCCAGCTGATATGTTTGTCTTCTTTGTTGTGGTGTGCAGGTGCTTGGCCTCTTCTATTGCTACGAAGCTCTGTATAGGTGCCATAGTGCCTGCAGGGGTGCTGATACTCTTTCTCTGCATGGATGTTGAAGGAGGAGCATGGAGACTGTTGTTGTCATAATACAGGCTGCTACAGGGTTTCCTGTAGTACTAATAGGAAATCCTGTAGTTTCCTCTTTCTTAATTTTTTTTGTTTTTTGTTTTCTTTGAGGAGGAATAGGTGGTGAGGTAGGAGTGGAAGGGGTGGAAATGGGGGAGATGGAGTGGTATGTGAGGGAGGCCATTGATGGTATGGCCCTTGGACTTTTCTATGTGTTTTTTTTTTTTTTTTTTTTCTTTTTTTTTTCCGTTTTTTATATATATCTTTCTTTTTGAGTGGTTTTTTTTATGGAAAAAAGGGTGGCATGGTCATGAGTTGGTGTTGGGAAAGATGTGGTGAGGTCAATGGTCCCCTATTTTAACCTAGAATAGGCTTGCATCATCATTTCTCAACCAAAATTCCATTCCTGTAGAATTTCAGGACATCCTGTAGTACTACAGAAAACTCCTGTATTAACTACAGGAAATCCTATAGAAGTTAGAAAATTGTCTGTAAATTGGTTTTTGATGTTGGGAAATGATGATG
Organism: Pinus tabuliformis; assembly: GCA_031772625.1. Classification (NCBI taxonomy): domain Eukaryota; kingdom Viridiplantae; phylum Streptophyta; class Pinopsida; order Pinales; family Pinaceae; genus Pinus; species Pinus tabuliformis. Next base: position 1,296,096,656 of record CM062819.1, read on the forward strand.
GATGATGGAGACATGGTAGGCATGGAATATATGAAGTGAATGAAGGAAGAATAGGGTGTTTCTTGGCTTTCTTTCCTTTGAACTTGGTGTCCTTTGTTGCCTTGAAAACCTACAAAAATCACAGAATTTTATTAGTGGGTAGGTTTGAGGTCCCTCCCATAACATTTTTTTTTCTCTCCTTTTTTTTTTGAAAGACACCTAGGTCGCCTCAAAGGAGGTTTTCAACCTGTTTTCCTTCCCTAGGCACCTCAAGGGAGGTTTTCACCCATGGATCTTTTATTTTCCTTTTTTCTTCACTCTTAGGCTACCTTAAGGAGGCTTTCAACCCAAAATTTGGCCTCAGGTGCCTCATTGAGCTTTTCACCTAGGTCCCTTTTTTTTAATCTTTTTTCATTTTTTTTATATTCAAAAATAAAATAGTCTTCAAGAATTCGGTGATTTGGAAGTCGAGACACTTCCAATCATAATCACTTCCTTAGTGATAGTACTAGTAAACTCTTCCTTTGATAGAAGTCTTTTGTAGGATTTCAATCTATACCCATTGACAAGCAAGGGGATACCTTATTCATCAATGGTTCTTATCTAAACAACCCCATTTTCATGTCACTTTTCTATCATATATGGGCCCATCCATCTGGTCATCAATTTTCCTTTTGAAATCCTTGAACCTGGAGTCATATAGCATAGCCCAATCACCCTCTTGAAAAACTTTGTCTTTGATGTTTTTGTCATGCAAAAAGTTTCTTTGTACTTGAGTCACTTCTGTGTGTAGGAGGGCCTGCATCCTGAATTCATCAAACCCATTGAACTGGAGCAGCTTCTCTTTCTATGCCCTTGTAACATCCAAATCCAACTGTGCTTCCATTCTCAAAGTGTTGTACTCAAACTCAATGGAGAGCAGAGCCTTCTTCCCATAGACCAAATCATAAGGGGTGAAGCCAGTGGTTGTTTTCCAAGTTGTATTATAGTCCCAACTAGCCTCCACCAGTCTATCAGCCCAATTTTTCCTGCTGCTTCTAACCACCTTTGTGAGAATTATTTCCAATTATTTGTTGGTAACCTCTACTTGTCCAATGGCCTGAGGATGGTAAGAAGTTGACTTCCTATGCTTTATATTATGCTAGCTCAATAGATTATCAATCAGGTGTGAGGTGAATTGAGCGCCCTGATCAATGACTACCTCTCTATGGTACCCAAACTTTTAAAATACATTCTCCTTTAAGAACTCAGCCACTTTCTCTTCTGTTGCTACCTTGATAGCCTTGGTTTCAGCCCACTTTGTTAAGTAATCAGTGCACACAATTATGTACTTTTTCCACCTTGATGGTGGATCAATGGCCCTAATGAAATCCACGCCCCACTTCTCAAATGGCTCAAGAGTCACATGAGGTTGCAAAGGCATTTCATCCTTGGGAGTAGGTTTCCCCATTCTTTGGCACTGGTCACATCGACTTGTATATGTTCTTGCATCTTGGTGGAGAGTGGGCCATTAGTATCCAGCTTGTAGTACCTTGAAGGTTGTCCTCTTGGCTACAAACTGACCTCCACAAGGCCCATCATGACAGGCCAGAAGGATGTCAAAAAATTCCTCCTCCCTAACAAATCTTCTCAGAATTTGATCTGGGCCTAGCTTGAAGAGATTACCCCCAATCCATGTGAATGGTGCGATTTTTATTATAATTGTGCTCTTTTCCTTTGAGGGAAGATTTGGAGGGAACTGTGCAGCCACTAAGTAGTTGGCTATATCAGTAAATTGTGAATAGAGAACTAAAATAACTAATAAATTCTCATCTGGAAGTTGATCGTCAACCATTCCTTCCTCACCTACAAGCAAAGTCAGTCTAGAAAAAAATTTGTAACTACATTTTCTCTACCAGGTTTATCAATGATAGTTAGATCAAACTATTGTAACAAAATCAACCATCTAATAATTTTGGCATTCATATTAGGCTTGTTCATGAAATATTTAATAACAACATGGTCAATATGTACAAAGGTCTGGTAACTAGTGATGTAATGTCTAAATTTATTCAAGGAAAGGACAACAACTAGGAGCTTTTTATTAGTCACAGTATAGTTCAATTCAGTCTTGGAAACTTTTTTGCTAATGAAGTAAATGGCATAAGCTAACTTGTCATCTATCTGGCCTAGAGCTGCTCTTATAGCTTTTTCAAAGGCATCAACATGGATATGGAAAGGAAGAGCTCAATTTGGGCCTCAGAGTATAGGTGCAGTAATCAACTTCTCCTTTAGGGTTTCTAGGGACTCTTGGCATCTTTCTAACCATAAAAAATTGGAGTCCTTTGCCAATAGTCTAAACAAAGGTGATTCTACTTTACTGAAGTACTTTATGAATCTCCTATAGTATCCAGCTAAGCCCAAGAAACTTTTGACATCCCTATGCTTCTGAGGAGTAGGGACCCTATTTATGATAGCAATTTTATTTGGGTCCACTTGTAATCCTTCCTAAGATATTGAGTGACCTATAACAGTCCCTGCATTCATCAAGAACTCACACTTCTCAAGACTAAGGAATAAGCTTATTTCAATGCATTTTTTAGCACTTTTCCCAAGTTAGAGAGAGCCTCCAGGAAATCACACCCATAGGGGGTGAAATCATCCATATAAATTTCCACAAAGTCATGGAATAGCTCTTCAAAGACGCTCAAGACTGCCCTTTGAAAAGTGGAAGGGGAATTGCATAATCCAAAAGGAAGGACCCTATAAGAATAGGTTCCCTAAGGATAGCTGAAGGTGGTTTTATCTTTTTCCTCTGGGCTGATCTAGATCTGATTGTAACCACTAAATGCATCCAAGAAAGAGGAACTTCTTTCCTTCCAGACCATCTAATACTTGGTCAATGAAAGGTAGAGGGAAATGATCCTTTTTGTGGCTTTGTTTAGATCTCTGTAGTCCACACAAATCCTCCACTTCCTATTCTTCTTTGGGACCAGAACCAGAGGAGACATCCACTCACTATCTGAGATGGGGAAAATGAACCTTGCATCCAACAACTTTTGCATTTCTTCTTTGACTATATCTTTGAGAGTCGGGTTCATTCTCCTCTTAGGTTGGTGCAATGGCTTGCAACCTTCCTTGATGTAAATGTGGTGAGTACACACCAAAGAGTGCAATCCCTTCATTTCCTTATAATTCCAGCCAAAGGAATCCAGATGCTTTCTTAGCATGTCACATAACTCCTCTTCCTTATGTGAAGAGAGAGAGGGATTGAATTTTCTTGTTCTTTATGGACCAAATTCTATCATCTTGACATGACTAGGACTTGAGTAAGCTAGGCACAAATTAGTCCAAGGGTTATCTTCATCTTTCTTTACTAACTCCTCAAGGGACATGGTGTTGGGGGGCTGATTCTGGAGGATTTTCTCAATCAGGTCATCTTCATCAGGTTGCCCCCCTCCTATAGTAGCATATAGGGTACAGATTGGGGAAGAGTAGACTTCATATTCCTCCTCCTCTTCTAACCATAAAGGTAAGTCATGCTCTAGAGATGGTTGAGTAGGAGGGTACATGACCAATTGTTTGGACAAATGCCCATTCTTAATGGTCATATTCCAAGCCCTGCAACTTATTTAAGCATCAGTAGTGGCTAAACATGGCCTTCCAAGGATAAGAGGATAACCATTGAACTTGATATTATGTTGGAGAACTAAGAAGTCAGCAGGGTATTCCCAGGAATTAATGGAGACCATCACATCCTCAACAACTCCCTTAGGAGCTACTATGGATCTTTCTGCAAGTTGCAAGACTATTATGGTCTTCCTTAATGATCCTTGGAGATTTAGTTTAAGCATAGTCTCCTTAGTCATCACATTGATGACAGCCCCAAGATCGATCAAGGTATGGGGGACAATGATACCATCGATGCGCACATCTACCATGGGATCTCCAGGATCTAGATACTTTGGGAAAATCACTCATCCCAAAGTTAAGTCAGATAGTTGTCTAATGACATTAATGGTAGGGGTGTCTTTCTTTCACCTCCCAGGATGTTTAAAGCATTTCTACTTAATTAACTTGTTGTAGATGGGGACATCCTTGATAGCTTGGAGGAGTAGGATTTTAACACACAATTTTTTCAATGCACCCAAAAGTTCAGCCTCTTCTGGGGTGGGCTGGTTAGGATGGATTATTCTCTCAGGAAAAGTAGGTGGATTGGCTTAAGGAACACTCTCCTCCTTTTCCTCTTCAAGCTCCTCGGGTGGAAATGGAGGTTGATTATCTGGAAGCACTCTTCCAGACCTGAGGTTGACTTCTTGAATTTCCACAACATAGGTAGGGTAAGATGTTTCCCAACTATAGACATGTTGTTATTGTTTGTTGTTCGGGTTCAGATTTCGTTGACTAGGCATTTGAGGTTTCTTAGTTGGAGAAGGGTAAAGGAGTTTTGGTTGAGATGGAGGTGGAGGCAGTAAGGTTGGATATTGGTTGTATGGGGGCCTCCACCCTTGGGATGGTGTATTCCACTGAGGTTGTGGAGGAGCATATGGATGAAATGATTGACTGGCAGATTGGGAATGGTATTGATGTGCAACAGACTAGGGAGAAGGTGTGGACCATGAAAGATGAGCGGGAGGACACCAAGGGGGAATGGATGCATTCTTTTTAGGGGTGCAATATGAATAGGACACCCCTTGCATACCTTGCTGGTATGGTCGAGGTCCTTGAGGCCTTCTTTGGTTGATATAGTAGAGTTGTTCAATCAACCCTTCATTTCCTTGATACACAGCTTTCAATCCAAGAAGATAAGGGAACTTTTATGTGGAGTGTTTCTCCTCATAGACCGAGTAGATCTCTATAAGATTCAATGGAAATTCGTTTCTAGGGTGCCTTCTGGTGCATCTAGGGAAAAAGATAACTAGGGCTATTTATGCTTCCTCTTGATCTGCATGGTATCCATTTTCATAGCAAGGGTGTGCAATATTTCACTCTTGAAGTCTTCCAACATGTTCCCAATTTCACTTTTGATGAATGTGTTGGAGGAGGATGAATTGGACAAAGCTTTACTAGCCCTACCCTTCTTTCTAGTTGCCCTAGAATGATTTTTGAAAATTGTCTTGATATCATCATAGGATAACTGCTAGATGTCCCCTCCTCACAACATGTTTAGGGTTTCTATGATATCTTCCTTGATCCCTCTAAGAAGGACTAGCTTGAGTAATTTAGGATTGAGGGTGCATCTGGCCCTTTTGTAGCTTAGTAGGAAATCTTCCTCATAATATTTCAAAAACTCATCATGTCCCAAGGTCATTATAAAGATTTCCTCTTTGGTATCTTTGGACTTGCAATAATCCCTGTACTTATTATTGAAGGCTTGTTGCATTTGATCCCAAGTAGTGATGTTGTCCCTAGGTAAACCCATGAACTAGTGCAAGGCTGCATCTTTGAGGGTAGATGGGAACAATTTCAACTTCTGGTCGTCAAAGGTATAATCATTAGTTTTTCATATGACAACAAACTAAAAAAAAAGGTATCTAGGTCCTCCGAGGTTAAGCCATGGAAGTGAGGAAGGGAAGAGGGGTTTATGTTTTTCATTCTAGCATCTTCATTAGTTTCTTTGATGGGAAAAGCACCCTCAATTCTATTTTCAGCTCCATCCCTATTTTCAATCCCATTTCTATTTTCAGCCATGGTGTAGGTTGGTGGAATGGTTTCTTCTTCTTCTTCCCCAATAGGCTCTTCAAAGATCTCTGGTTTTTTTCCTAATGGGTCATCTAGCTCACAGCCACCGAAGAAGAGGGAAGGTTGGTTGTTAGATGTGGTGGGGGTATTTGGATGAACTTTTCCTAAGTTGTCTCTACTCCTACGAGGAATGAAAGGAAGAACTACTTGCAGAATGGAAAGAAAACAATATTTGCAACTATTTTCTGAAATGGAAATACTTGCATAATGGAAAGAAATAAAATATTTGCAGCTAATTGTTGAGTGGAACTACTTGCAAAATAGAAAGAAAGAAAAGATTGCAACTATCTATTGAATACAAAACAAAAAGGAAAGAAAAAATCACGTCTACTTAGACACCTCCCCAGAAATGGTGCCAAAAAGTGATGAGCTCCAATATTGCATCAAGGATGCTAAAACTCCTAGGGATACCAACTTTACTTCATCAACCCAGGGTTTGTACAAACTTGGAGGTAACAATGTTGTATACATAGTAGATGCAATGGTCTACTCTTGTCACTTTTCAACTGGGGCGATAGACCAATAGGGTTTTTTAAGCCAGGCTTCTATTGACTGAAGGAGTCTGACTACCAAGTAGCAAAGGGAAAACTATTCTTAATGTAGAAAGGAAACGTTGCCTACTCTAGGAAATGATAGTGTTAAATTGGAAAATGCTATAAAGTGACATGGAATCATCTATCTAAGCATCTACACATATTTCTTGCAAACAATACCTAAATTAACCTTGCATCTAACATCTAGTTATCTAGACTAAATAAGCATGGAATTATCCTAAAACCACTGTGACTGCAACATGCATGTCCTAACTAGAAATCATAGAAAGGCCTTTTGATTTTAAGTTTTATGAATGTAAATGCTAATTGAACCCATTTGATCTTTGGCAAGGGAGACAGGTATGGGGAAACAGGTCTAGAATGTTGTTGATGGTATGGAAGCCAAGTGAAGGCCTAGCCTAAGCTCAAATAACCATTTATTCTCAATTCGGGCTTAAAATAGGCTGCTACAGGGTTTCCTGTAGTACTACAAGATGTCCTAGTTCTACAATAGGATGCCCTAATTACTACAGGAAACAATCCAAAAGATATAGGGAAGTAGGAAAGGTAGAATGAAGTGTGGGAAAGGTGTCCGATGGGGGAATAAGGCATAGAGGAGGTGCACACTACCCAAGGCTCAGCCCAAGTCTTCAATATGGTTGGAATTGCTCAAGGAAGATGTCCATTTTGCTACAAAACATAAATTCAGATTAGGGTCTGGTGGACTTTGGCAGCGTAGGTGGAGAAGACTTGGCTGAGGCTGTGAGATGAGGTCTCCCTGCAAATCAAAAACTCCCGCAACAACATACATCATTTTCTTCATTTATGCACAACTTCATTTACATATGGAAAAGATGAGTTGAATTTAGGGAAAACAAAGTTATTAATGGCTAATGGCTAAGTCTATGAATGGAAGTGCTTCTAAACCATAACAAACTCAAGAAACCAAAATGAAAATTGCAGGTACTTCTAAGGAATTGAGAAACAATGATCTATGCAACAAGAAATCCTAAGTTATGCAGTGATCAAACAATAAATTTGTTTTTAAGCTGTGAGAATGGAACCTTGAAACCATGATCCCATAAGGGAGATGAGGCAAAGGCAACTACCACAAGATTTTCTAAAGTATTTAATTTCACTATTGTACCACTGATCTATCTATCCAAAAATGGAAGTAAACTAAGTAATCATCTCAATACTTGTAGGTTAAACAATCGGAAATCACTTCAACAGCTAACTATGAATGTAATCTGAGCATACATATACAAAAACAGGAACCTTTGCTACTAGGGTTGGGCCCTAACCCAATAGCTTCAGCCCTCTGAGTGAACTCAGTGTTGGATCAAGGGAACGCTTATCATTCTCATCAAAATGTCAAAAATACATAAGAGTAATCAGTCACAATGTCTTAGCTCGAAAATGCCTCTTGGATATAATAAAAAAAGTCAAATAATAATGAGGCCCTAAGCCTTCTTATTTATACAACTGAATCTAGCAACAACTTCCTTAAAATTAGGGAGGCTTGGATCCCAAACTTGAGATTACTCATCTTCAACTATCACTAGCTTGACTGCCAATGACCTCGATAGCTTGGTTGCTTGTAACTCTGAGCTGATGAGATCTTGGTGGAGGAATCTTCAAGTGATTGAGGAGTTAAGGAGGGAGATCCAATATCCTAAATCCCTCTTGCTTTTCTACTTCGAATTCTTGCACTTAACTTAACCAAAATTGCTCCAAATCCTACAATTAATGCACATTAGGCCATATGACATAACATCTCATCTTTACCCTTCTCACTAAGAAAAATATTATAAAATATGTAAAGAAATGAGAGAAAAGTTGATTTGAATAAGAGGGAGAGTGGAATTAAGGTACATATAATTTACCTATTGATGAGCCAAAACCTGTTGTCTGTGGCTGAGTTTAAACAACAAAAAATAAACTAGTGCACAAAGACAATTATCCTTGATCCAAAACCTATGATTTCATTAGATTTATTATTGTAATATTGTATGCATAATGGGTACTATTTTTTAATTGGATTATGCAAATGAAATATGTGTGTATCAAAGAGAATGCCCTATAAAGGCCTAATGGTTGAGACCTCAGATGAAAAGGCACCCCCTAATTCACTTGGTCATGATTTTTGGGATATTCCATGCTTCATCAACAAATATACATCATGCATATGGCTAGAAGTGTACCCTTTATCTCAGAGATAATACTCACTCTCGATGACCAAAAAATTCAAGATTCATATGGTTGCTAAGAGGTTTGAGTTTCACAAGCTGGTGGTTTCTCATGCCCCTATCTTTCCATGTGCAAAGGTATTTGAGTTGTTGGTAAAGCATGCTGATACTAAGGAAGCCGTGATTGTGGAAAACCATGAGAATCCTATTGCCTCATTTAATGCATCTGACATTGAGATTTATTATAAGATCCCAAAGTAAGAGTTAGCCTTGGTGAGGATTGACTATCAAATTTCAAGATCTTTCCCAAAGAGCTCCTAAAGACATGGTGGACCAATAAAGGAACCTTAATGTCTATGAAAAGTAAATAATACCCTACCAACCTACAAAATACTCCCTTTCAACTAGTGGGTTCCATGATATGCAACCTATATGATTGACCCAATGCATAAAAATTCTATGAAAGATGGGTCCTTTGATGTATTCCATAGTAGTCAAGGGAAACATATTCAAGTAGGTTGATATACTCTCTCTCCCCCTAAAAGATAGCATCAAGAAAGATTAGAATCCCAAATAAGGCCAACAACCTCAGTTCTTCATGACCTCGTACTTGGTTGTTATGGGATAAAACCCTCAGGTTAGGGTTGATAACCCTGACAGAGCAAAAGAAATAAAAAATAAAGAAAACCCTAACAATAATACCATATTCTTTGAATTAACAAAGAGGGGTTTAGGAACTGATAGGTGGGTCTTATGTTTGATATAGATCCAAAGGGTCCAAAACCTCACTCTCACTCCTGATGCATAAACCCGCAACACGAGCAACAAGCAGAAAAGAAATATCAAAGAATATAAATATATATGATATGTCAGTTCAACAATAATCCAATTGCATAATTAAGAACATGCCATATGAAAATTAAATAAGAATACAACATGGGTTTCTTTATTAAAATGTATAGCAAATTAAAAGGTAGTTATGTAGTTACCTGATCCTTGATACGTGCAATGAACATAACCATCCTATTTATTCTTCCTTCTAGGGCCACTAAAGGTCTCCTCTTATAGAAAAAGTCTTGTAAGCGTAAGATAAAGAGGCTTGGAATTTCAACATGGAAATGAGGGTTTCCAAAAAAAAGGAGTTTTTTTAAGAGCATGGGAATAAAATACCTGATTGGGGATAATTTTTCTAGTGTTTTGATATAAAGGAATATCATATCCATGGTGCACCACCTAATCCGTATAAATAACGCGAAAAAATGGTTTGGGTGGTTATGACACAAGCTATACTAGGTGGATTCTAGTTTAACTCGTAAACCTCACTAAAAAATACACATATTTTATATTTTTTTTAATTTATTTTAAGGGATAAGTGAGCTTGTTTGGGAGAAATCACATATATACACATTTTGTACATGGGAAGATCACATGGAATTTGTTTTTTTTTTTTAAGAAAAAGTCAAGTTTGTACAGGTATAAAGGGATGCTGCCCTAGCTAGCAAGTGCATCTAAATATAAGTGTGTAAAAAGATGTTATAACACTAGTGGTCATAATTTGTGTAAATCATGTGTTCATAGTAATGAGATAGAAGTGGACGATTTAGGAAGAGGAAATACACATTTATTGTAATGTTCACTATGATTCTCATTACATTCAATCTTATAGTAAGATATACTAGGACTTGTTGATCACACTGTATGAGCTTCTATTCAATGTGCCTGACTCATGTCTGTTTGAATGAGCTAGGAAATCGATGTCCATAGTTGGAGATTGGTTTATTAATCAACATGACACATACCTAAGAATATTTGGAGCAACCAACCTCCTCATATGTTGCTAAAATTTGTAACTGGCTAAATGATACTATAGGAAATAACATATGAGGTCTAGTTAGGAGTAGGTGGAGTACTCTCACAAGACAAGAAAGCTCCCCAACCATACATGTCATTACACCCGGGCTCATACTCATTAAAGGACATGAAATAAGCTAGATCATAATTTTATGCTCTAGCACTAATCTATTTTGTGGACTTGATATTCCATTAATATGATCCCATTTATGTGGCGAAGGATCACTGTAAAGTATGCAAATACAAGTGAAATTACCGATTAGAGACATGGGCTGAAGAGATGAAAAAAAAACCTTGAAATTCTCAAAAGTTTTCTTCGGGAGAGGCAACAATTTACCTCAACTAAAAAGAGATGAATCCCAAGTTAAAAGAGAATCATTTTCTAAGAAACAAGATACCAAGCAGGAAGAAGTCTGAGGTGCATAGGAGGAAAAGTTGAAATAAGAGAAAGAAGTAGCCTAGATAACCCAAGAGATTAAGATCAAGGAGAAGGAAGAGGGAGAAAAGAAGAGGGAGAAAAAAAGAAAGATAAAAAAAGAGGAAGAAAAGAGAAAAGCACAAGAATAAGAACACAAGAGACAACAACAAGAAGCTGAGGCCAAAGCACAAGAAGAAGATCTCAAGGCCCAACAAGAAACACAAGAACATGATGTGCAATAGAGAACAATTTCCAAGGACGTTAATTCAGATAAATCAACAACACCTACCATCATAAGTGGTCACTCGCTGGTTATAGAAATCAAAATTACACCAACTAGGAAGAAAAAAGTAGTTAATCTAGGCAAGTTCATATATGATCACACTTTAGATAGGATACTGGACTATAATATGAAAACCTTGTACACTCCCCATACTCCTCCAATATTAATCACTATAGAAAGGAACATTGTAGTAGACACCATAAAGGATCCACTTTCCGTTGCCTCAACAAGCACAACATTCTCCTAGGCCACTGAGAGAGATGTGAAAGACTTATTTGACAAGTATAAGCAAGAAGGAAAACTGTTGTTAAAGCCTAGATTTGCCTCAGGCTGAAAAGGCAAGGTTCTAGGTCCACATCAAACCACGCTCAGCCTTGTAGCAAGCCCTACGAGGACACGAGAGGGCTCTCTCCGGGTCAATCTCAGCGAAAGATAATCAATGGGGCTTGAGATGACTGATTTAACAATTGATCTTAGGCTAGGTATGAAGTGCAAGGATTTGTTTTGAGTTTTTGAGGGTTTTGTTGGAAAAAGGGACAGGCAAATTTTGGGTCCGGGGATGAGGCCAGATTTTCGCAAGGTTCCGGTTGGGGCAAGGTAGGCAGTAGTTTTGATGCTTGAGATTAAATGAATGGATAGAAAATACTGCTAAGGAGCTAAAGAGGGCCTGAAGGTATCAAGAGTCCTCCTCAAACTGAAGAAAACATTGAGAATTAAACAAAACTACAGGTAGAGCACAACAAACTCATGGATTCTACCTTTGTCACTTAACTTGTTTAAATCAGAAGAAAAGAGAAGGGAAATGGCATACATAAAACATTAATGAACTTACAATTACATGAAGAAAAACACCATCAAAACACAGAGCCACAAGGATCCCAACAAGTGCTACAAAACCCTGGTCTTTCCTTTGCCAAAATTGCAGAAATGAAATGTACAATAGAGTTCCAAGCAATCCAAAGTATACAACCCTGAAAATGATGGAGAAATTACATGATATAGACAAGCCTAACACCTTCCCATGCCTCTAGGGGTCGAGCTCATCATTCTAGGAGCTGTTTGAACCAATTCTAAACAAGGAACTGAAATCTAGGCAATCAAACAACTTACCCCTATATGCTAGGAAACTGATTCATTCATTTAATTTTCACTTTTTAGTGAATGAATCCTCTAGAACAAGTAAAAATGTGCCAATATTACATCATGGTTATCAAATTACATCATGAAAGATCAAGAGTAACATCAAAAATCAAAACTAGTCAAAACTGGGCGAATTTCTGAGCTGAACAGTGAAAAATAGGCAAAAATCCTCTATGCACCGCGCCTGATTTTCTATGCATCGCGCCACTTTGGAGCTGAATTTGAGGCCCTTCCCTAAGTCCAAAATAAGCCCAAGATATCTTGTTGGAAAGCCCTGCCTATCTACTTTCCCACCCAAGTGGAATTTATGAATTTGGATGTCATTTGCCCCTCCAAAACATCAATCTCCCAAGATTGCTTCCTGTGTGTCAAAATAGGGGCAGTGAGGTCATTTTTTGAGTGTTTTTGGCCCCTTGAGGGCTCAAAACCTGCCCAAATTTCTTGGCCATGCACAAGAAACCATAATTTATCATGAAAAATCTAGAAATGCAAAGTTGTTTTGATTTGGAGCCCTCTAGCAAAAGAGAGCGCCACATGGCGCAATGCATAGGAAGACAAAATCTGTTTTTTAGTGCAAAAATTTTCAAAATGCCAAAAATTGCTCCAAATTTCTTGAAATTTGGGCTGGACCTTCTCTATCAAGTGTCATGCTGGGCTAAAGAGGCTTCGGCCAATATCTAAAGATGATCATGCTCCTTTTGCCTCTTTTTCTTCCTTATTGCCTTCTTTAATTTTGCCCTTAGATTCCTTATTTGTGCCTTGCAAACCTTGTTCTGTGCCATGTAGTGGAAATCTATGTGTCTTAGCAAGGCTTTTTCCCTATCGGCCTTGTCCAGCAGTCCCTCTAAGTGGATGTTGACTCTTTCGAGCCAAGACTCCCAATCATCATTAATTTCTTGCTCCAATGAAGTGAATTCAATCCTCCTCCTTTGGGCAGCTTGACGATTCTCCCTGATGTTTTGTAATTCCATAATCACCTGCTGATCTTCAAGCTGCTTATTCCTTTTCTCCAAGTATTTTATCTTCCACTTATCCCTCTCCAAGTTGAGGGACAAGGCTTTGATCTCCGTCTGCTGTTCCTGGATGATATCTCTAAGGTTGGCACATTGCGGGCCCATATCTGTATCGTCATCTTGAATGAGAATGAAGTCGATATCTCATTCACCTAAAAGCCCCTTATCCTACATTGGCCTCTTGCCTTTGTCCTATACCTGTGGTGTTGATGTCGAAAACGAGGCCCCTTCCACACCGGGTGGAGTTAACACTCGCTTTGCTGCCGCAAACAACTGCCTGGTACCATTCTGATAAGTAATGAAAACTGGTATAGTAGCAGTGTGTGGAGATGAAATCATCCCAAGTGATGCCCTGTAATCCAAGCTGATGAACCACTAGAATATTGATGAGAGAAAAATGATAAACATTGTTAAGTTGCTGCTGAGGGGTTTTGTGCTGCACAAGGGTGGTCATCCTCTCTATCTTCTGACATATGAAATAAGGATGTTCATCATCTGTACCCGGGTGAAATGCATGAGCAACCTAATGTGATAAGCATATAAATGAGTGAACCGTCCCTCACAGCTGAAATACTTCATGATTAATTTCATTAGTGGAGCATATTCATCTTTAAGATATCGGAATGGAAACACTCTTTTGAGCTGCCTCAAGAAACCGGGTTTAATATATGGCTCATAATGCTATCGGTCAATCTTCTGCCTCTTGTTCCATGGTTCTCCAATGTTTGGTATGCCAGTTTCTAGTGAGATAGACTCTGGTGTAAGTGTGAAGGTGACACCAGCCAAAGTAACCTGATCTCCATGTAAATGCAGTACAAACAGACGAGCCAACTCATGATGAAATTGAACATTAGCAACCTTCTCACAAAACTCATAACATGACTGATGTTGAAAACAGGAGATGACAAGAGGGCAGGCCTGTAATTCAATAAGGGTGGTTGGTTCTTCTCTGATATGTCTGCCACCTTTATGAGCTCTCTGGGGTGCAAGTTCCTCCATGGGTGAGTCACTTTGGGTCTCCACTTCATAATCAGATGAATGACCGGATGACATAACTGTTGTGCCTTGGAGAAATAAATGCTGGTGAATGAAACTATGTTGGACTGCCCTTTAGTGATGTGCTTAACCTCTGCCACCAAGGGGAAAACAATGAAACAAGGGACTGTTAGGAGGGAGGAAAAATAGTGAGGGATTAGGGACTATTGGGACAGATTTTGTTAGGGAAATATAGGAGGGTTTGAGGGGTTTTATGTATAGGGTTAGGAATTTTTGTATAGGGTTAGGGTTTGAAGTTTTGGGTTTGGGAATTTGGGAGATGTAATTAATGAGCTTAGGGGGATAGGGAAACTTAGGAAATGATGAAAACAAGGGACCAATGGGATGAGGGAGTGAATTTGGTGACAAAACAATGATCTTAAAACCCTAACAGCAAGTTTCCTTGAGGCAATTTAAGAGGTAGTGTTTGATATTTTTGTTTTAACCATTATCATCCATAAATCACCATAGCCTATCACAAAATTGGATGAAACACCAAGATGGAGGCTCTACCTGACAAATCTATGCGAGTTCCTGGCGATTTGGAGGAATTGTGAGCAATTTCAGGCCTTTAAGTGTATGCGCCGCACAAAACGCCCAATACGCCGTGCCTTCCCAGTGCGTCACGCCCGTGTGAAAATGCAATGCGCGTTTGCTCCCAGTGCATCATGCCTCACCAGTGCGCCGCGCCTTCTAACCAGTGCACCGCGTGCACTCTAAACACAGTCTTGGCTTTGAAAATTACAGTTTCGCCCTCTCACCACTAAACTTGGACTTTCATTGATCTCTTGGATGCAAATGACATTGATACACATAGAAATATCTTTATAAAGTCATTTGATTTGTAAAGACCCATTTTTGTAATGTTTTAGCTTTTGGCACTTTTTCACTCTAATACAAACCCTGTTCTTTTGTTTCCTCTTTGATTATCTGACTTGAATGATGAATCTTTTGGCTATTTTTGCAGGGATAGTGGCATGTCTTGACAAAGGAAGACCAGGGCTGCGCCTGGAGAATTCAACAACTGAAAAACTTTTGAAAATTACATGGCAATTTATTACAAAACGAAATGACGAATTTTCTTCAAAACAGAGTTTTGAAGAAAAGTCATAGTCCAGCAATATGACGATGAAAATATTTGAAATGAAAACTTATTAAGAACCTCCCTCATGGGTCTACTGGCATTGTTGGACATTGTTGAAGACCAAATCAACTAACCCTAGACCTAGTGACTGAAATGACTCTTGCTGATCAGGAGACTAAAACAGGACTGCAAGTGACTTTAAAACTTGATTTTGATGAACAGACCTGAGCCAGTAGGGCAAGGCATGAGGGGTCATGAATGACAAGACCCTTCCGTCAGATTATGGCATGCCCCTAGCGGAATGCAACTAAGTGAATCGAGCGAGACACCTAAAAATGAAATGCAATAAGAGAAATGATCTCTGACGGAGGGCTGAACAGACCAACTCTAACATTGGCTCCAATGGGGATGGTAGCTCCTTGGAGGTGCCAAGAACTATAGATCTCTGGGAAAGATAGACAGTGCCTTCGTGCATTGGGCCATGGAGTCCATTATTTCGAGAAATCTACACAATACTTTTGACTGAATTTATTTACTGAAACTTGACTCAAACTAACTCAATTTTGAACTTAAAATGACTCAAAGACTGACTTGACAAACTCAAACCAAAGTTGAAATCATCCTTCAGAATTATAGCCTTCACTTCGGGCCCCAAACTGAAGAAATTATCACAGCACACACTTGCAATGAAACTGAAATAAATTGGTATTTACAGTGACAATGTAAAAAACAAGAAACAACTCAGAAATGATACCGTTGGAGCAGCTGACCATTGACCAACCCTCCTGGACAATCTTCCCCATTCATCTCCTTTAGAAGAAATTCATTCTGACCTTGATATGCTGCAATCTTAAAGGGACCTTTCCAAAGATTTTCAAACTTACCGTGCTTGCCCTTTTCCTCATTCCTTGCATCCCACTTCAACACCACATCATCCAACTGAAATTTGTCCGCCTTTGCTTTTCTGTCATAAATTTTCTTAATTCTCTCCTGTATCTTGAACGTGTTTTGAAAAACTTATTCCCGTGTCTGCTGCAAATGGATCATTTGATTTAGTCTTCTCTGCATTGGATCATCTTCACTACCAACCTCCTGAAGAAGTTTGACTACTGGAGCTGTGAGAGAGGTAGGAAACACTGTATCAACTCCATAAACTAGCTCAAAGGGGGACATACCAATGGATTTCTTCTGACTCACTCGATCTGCCCAAAGTGCGCGAACCAACTTCTTATGCCAACTCTTCTTATTTATTTCCAGCACCTTTTTAATGATGTTAACCAAAGATTTGTTGGAAGACTCCGCCAATCCATTGCCTTGTGGATGATAAGCGGTTGAGTGCCCCAAAGTAATGTGATATTTATGACAAAACTCAACCATCCTTTTTGATTTGAAAGCTACTGCATTATCAGTGATTAACTTATTCGGGCAACCAAAACGAGACAAAATATTATTCTCAAGGAATGAAATTATTACCACATCCGTAGCTTGTCTAGTGGGAATTGCTTCGATCCATTTCGTGAAATAATCTGTTGCTGTGAGGATCCATCTATGCTGACCTGAAGAAGCAGGATGAATTTCACCAATGAAATCCAACCCCCACTACTGAAAAGGGGCACTCACCTCAATGGGCTTAAGCGACAAAGGCTGTAATTTCTGCCTTCCTTCAAAAATCTGACAATTATGACAGCTCTTGACAGTCTTGAAAACATCAGCAAACAATGTCGGCCAATAGTATCCCGCTCCCAGAATTTTATTTGCCGTTGTTTTCCAAAAAAGGTGACTTCCACAATCTCCTTTATGGAAATCTTCCATGACCTGCTTCGCTTCTTCTTCCACCAAACAATTCAACAAAACACCACCGGGATCTTTCCAATAAAGTGCAGAATTCAAAATACAAAACTTAGCAACCTTTAACTTAAGAGTTCTAGCTTTGTTTCTAGCCATACCAGGTGGTGGGGACAAATTCTGAAGCACATATATGATATCTAAATACCACAGAGAAAGAACAAAGATTTCAGATACCTGAATTGACGGACCTTCCTCATTCTCATCGGACATAGTAGCAATCAGATTTATGTCTAAGATGTGCAGATTTGATTCAGCCATTAACTTTGCTAATCCCTATCCTTTAACCAGCTTTGTGGGCTTTATCTCCACATCATACTCCAACAAAGCTGCAATCCACTTGCCTCGTCTTCCTTCTGGATCTGTTTGTACCAAAATATCTTTGACAGTAGTGTTAGGAACATAAACCAAAATATGGGAATGCAGAATATATACGTGAAAATATTTCAATGCTTTCACAAGTGCGAGGGCTTGCTTTTCAATGATGTTGTACTTTAAAGCAGCATCTCTTATAGTTCGGCTAAAAAAAGCAATTTGTCTTTCGTGCTCATCTTTTTTCTGCATTAATACAGCTGCCATAGTATGCTCTAAAGCAAATGAAAACAGTATAAAATCCTGAGTGTAATCCGGGTTGATTAGAACCGGAGCTGAAGAAAGAGCCAATTTTACTAGATTGAAAGATTTTACAGCTTCTTCCGTCCACTTCACTTGGCTGTCCTTCTTAAGCATGTTTGTAATCTCTCTTAGGTGTTCAGCAAGATTAGGCACAAAGTGACATAAAAAATTCATCTTACCATTAAAAGATTGAATCTCCTTGTTGTTCCAGGGAAGGTCAATTTGCTGAATTGCTTCTACACGTGCTGGATCAATACGAATGCCATCTTTTGAAATAATGTGTCCAAGTAGTTTGCCCTCATCCATGGCAAACAAGCTCTTCTTCGGATTCAGCGACACACCATATTTTCTGCACTTTTGAAAGACATTTTTCAAATGATACATGTGTTCTTCATCTGAATTGGAAAACACCGTCAAATCATCAAGGTACACCACCAAAAAGACATCCTTCTCATTTGCGAAAGCCATATCCATCGCCCACTGAAATGTGGCCCCTGCGTTCTTCAAACCGAAAGGCATTTTAGCATAATGAAAAGTCCCCCACGGAGTGGTGAACGCTATTTTGTCTCGGTCGTCTTCATGGACTAAAATTTGGTTATATCCATAATAACCATCGAGTAGTGACATACGAGATGCTCCAACTGCTCCCTGAAGTATGTGATCCATTTTTGGCAGCGGATAATTATCCTTCAATGAAACTTTATTGAGATTCCTAAAATCAATTCACAAACGAATCTCACCTGTCTTTTTTCATACGGGCACCAAATTAGATATCCAATCGGAAAATCTGATGGGAACGAAGATTCTTGATTTGTACAACCTGTTTACCTCCTCCTCAATTGATGGCATCAATTTTGGATTAAGCCTTCTTAACTTCTGTCTGAAAGGTTTTTTATTAGGCTTAATAAGAATAGTGTGCTGAATTATATTGGTTTCATATGTCTTCAAGTCGGAATAGTCCCAAGCAAACACATCAGCAAAGGATGAAAAAAAACTGATATATTTGGCCTTTACCTTTTGTGGCAATGCTTTGGACAACTTTACCATCTTCGAATGTTTATCTGTTCCAATATTCACCTCTTCAACTCCCTTCTCTGTTGGCTGAAATGTTGGTTTGCAGGCTACATCATCATGATCAAAGAGTTCTTCTAAAGGTATCAAGCCTTTAGGAATAACATTATCCTTGAGTTGCAACACTTCCATTTGATTGATCTGCACATCATCTTTACCATCATCATGTTCTACATCAATTGAGGTATCTTTGAACTTACCTTTGTTTTGCAGAAAATTATCAATCTCCTCGTCATCTTGGAAAACTTGCCAATATCTTTGATTGTCCGGGACAGTCGGACGATGTTTCACATGGATTTCAAATTTATTACTCGAGTTCATAGGAATCTTCAAATTACTCGCTGCCTTAGCAAGTGCATCTGCAATACTATTTTGATACAAGGCACACACGTTAAGGTATAATCTAAAAACAACTTCAAGATGTCTAGAACAGCATTCCGGTATGCCCGCATCCGAGGATGCTTTGCTTGATATTCGCCTTTGAATTGCTTAATCACCAATTCAGAGTCGCCATATACAACAATCCTCTTAGCATTCAACTTTCTTAGAATTTTTAGGCCAGCAATCAAAGCTTCATACTTAGCCTCATTGTTTGAGCAATCAAAAGCAAGCTTGTAAGAACATACCTACACATTACTAGGCACTTTGTTCAGAGCAGAAAAAGGACTACGTACCCAAATACCAATTCCAGCACCATCATTTCCCACTACTCCATCGAAATCCATGGTCCACAGACCATCTTCCTCTTCTTCTAAGTGCTGAAACTCTATTTGTTGTATTTTTTTTCCTTGCTGTCCATTATCTTTTTCTGATCGCTGAATGATATTGTCTGGTTCTTGTCTTTCTTTCTTCAAAACTTCTCTGAAATTTTCTGCTATTTCTGAAATATCATCTGCTACAACTAACTGACTATCAATATCATTGAAACTATCTGAATACAAAACAAAAGACTCTAAATCTGTATGTACATAATTAATCAGATGATTAATTGGTTTCTCCTTGCTTGTAATCATGTATATCATTTTTTGTTCCCGATAAAGTTTTATCATCTGGCCAAACACAGGAATCATTGCATAGGAGAAATCTAGTTGTAATGTCCCTTGCAATTTTTCTCCCCAAGACCTGGAAAGAATCATACCAAACCTGCGAGGAATGTCTGCCACCACAACATCCATCAAGACATTCTTCGTTGGAATCTGATCCAAACTTACAACCAAGTCTTTAATGAGCCCAATACATCTCACCCTGCTAGAATCAAATGAATAAAGATCATGGTATTTCCTTGCGATGTCCAAACCCAACTTCTCCATGATAGCTTTCAGCATAGTATTGTGGGAAGCGTCGGAGTCAAACATAGCATTATGCAACACAAACTCATGCAATCTCAAACTGATATAAAAAGGACGCAGATCACTGTCAGGAGATTCACCATTTAATGCTGGTCCAAAAATCAGTTCAGGTTGATCATCTTCCACACTCACCATATCAGACATTGGGTCAAAATTCAAAATTTTGGAGACTTGACCCCTATAATTGTTGTTCCTCATTAATTCAGTCAAGGGAATGGATACCTTCAATTTAGAAATTTCATTTTCTAAACTAAAAGCAGAAGTATTTTCTACCTCTTTGGTTGGAACATCTTTCCTTTCAGCTTTATCTTTTGATACAATTGGCTGATTCACTCTTTCTTTTGCTGGTGGAGGCTTTCTAGGAGTAGGATCAGCGATTTCTTTTCCTTTATTTGGTACAACAGGTGGCTCATTCTTAGATGCTGGAACTTCCTTTCTCTTCTGGATTGGATTGATGGGGACATTTATGTTTCTAAGTGAATAATGATGTTTTTGGGTAGACAAAGCATTCATATAACCTCTCTGATACTCATCTAACTCCTCTTCAAGAGCTGTGTCATTTTCCAAGATAAAATTTGCATCTTTCTGTAGAGCTGAACTTTCTGCATACTCATCATCTTTAGTGATATAGGTGGGCATATCATCAGGAGTAAAGAAGTGATTTTCTTCTCCTACCACATTGTCTTCATCATCAGATTCGAGACCAACAAAATTCTGCTGAAGAGGGGTCTTTACTTGCTGTTGTTGTGATGCCGGTTCTTGTGCTCGTTGCTCACACTGTTTGATCCTGAATTGAGGTTGCTACTGGCCACGGAAATTAGGATTCCGAATCTACGGTTCAGGCTTATCAAGTGTTAACCTTTCAATCATCTTCTCTACCTTGCGGAGCACTTGATCTGAGGTAGAAGCTCCTTCCTTTATTGAGACTCTCTTCTCGGCTTTCAATCTAGCTCTCTTGTCATTCAAATTTGCCTCAACACTAACGGAAATTTTCTTCATTTCTTCTAAGGTAGCCAGATCTCTCTCTCTTAATTGATAAGCCATGTCCAGATCAAAACCATCCGGGAACTTAAGCAAAGCTGACTTTCTAGATGGCCTTAAATCATCAGGAATTGCATTATAAACCGCATTGAATCTAATACAATAGTCTTGCACGGACTCACCAGCATTCCGCTTGATCTTGGTATATTCAGAAGTGATTTGAAGAGGATATTTCTTTACTTCCCAGTGATCCAAGAACTGTATTTGAAGCTCTTCTAATGTGGGAATACTTATAGCTACCAAAGCTCTGAACCATTTTCTTACCTCACCGCCAAAAGTCTGCACGAATAATCTCATAGTCACGTTTTCTGCATCAATCTCATGAAGATCGAAGAAATCCATCATTCTGTCCACATGTTGCTGAGCTGTGGTACCATGAGGAGTGCCATCAAACAAAGTAATTTTACTCTGATAATCTGCGGGCATGTCATCCAAAACTTGAGGCAGTGTGAGAGGTGCAAAACGAGCATCCATTGCTCTTGGTGGATTTTCAATCAGTCTTGGTGAAGTTGGGGGAGTGGGTGCAGCTAATGTGTGAGGTGTATGAGGAGGTGTATGCAGAGGTGAAACAATATTGGGTATTTTAGGAGTAGAAGGAGTAGACGAAGTTAATACGACTGCAGATTTTTTATCAGAAATAGTAGGCTGTGGGGGAAGGGTAGGAATGAAAGGAGGTTCGATGGGAATTCTTCAACTAGATGCAATTGCGGATGACCCAAGGGTTGCAGAAGCAGTCTCTAAGAAATCAGAAATATTAGAAGCCGTAATTGAAGTCTGGAGCTGGTTCAAAATGTAATCATCAATGGATTTATTAGCCCTTTCAGTTTCAAGATTTCGAACAAACTCAGGATTTAAGACAGTGGAAGCAATAGCACTTTCAAATTTGGTTTCAAACAGAGACAACTCAAACTGCTCATCAAATTCTTGATCCTTAACATACTCAAAATCAATAGGACACGACTGAGCTTTGAACACAGGAATGATAGAACTTCCTTGGCGAACGATTCTTGAAATAAGGTTAGGATTCTCATAGACAAGAGGAGGATCAGGATCCGGATTTGCTCTGGTATGTCTTCTGGAAGCCAGTGTGATATTATTTCAAGAAATCAAAGGGACATAAACAACTTGTTCAACCTATCAAATCCTAAACTTATCATCCAAAAGCTTAGAATTCTCAGATGTACTAGGGTGATTTGCAAGTCAAGTGTCACGACTACAAGCTAGACTGGAGATTGACTGAAGCAACGTTTATCTACTTGCGCTAATGCAAAGCAAAAGCATTTCGAAGGCTACCTGGAATAACTTTAGGCTCCGTCTATAGATTATAAAACAAATGACGTCAACAAGCAAACCATTTTCTTCCCCAGTATGGTCGCCACTATGTTAGAGCCTAGATTTGCCTCAGGCTGAAAAGGCAAGGTTCTAGGTCCACATCAAACCATGCTCAGCCTCGTAGCTAGCCCTACGAGGACATGAGAGGGCTCTCTCCGGGTCAATCTCAGCGAAAGATAATCAATGGGGCTTGAGATGACTAATTTAACAACTGATCTTAGGCTAGGTATGAAGTGCAAGGATTTGTTTTTAGTTTTTGAGGGATTTGTTGGAAAAAGGGATAGGCAAATTTTGGGTCCGGGGATGAGGCCAGATTTTCGCAGGGTTCCGGTTGGGGCAAGGTAGGCAGTAGTTTTGATGCTTAAGATTAAATGAATGGATAGAAAAGACTATTAAGGAGCTGAAGAGGGCATGAAGGTATCAAGATTCCTCCTCAAACTGAAGAAAACATTGAGAATTAAACAAAACTACAGGTAGAGCACAACAAACTCATGGATTCTACCTTTGTCACTTAACTTGTTTAATTTAGAAGCAAAGAGAAGGGAAATGGCATACATAAAAAATCAATGAACTTACAATTACATGAAGAAAAACACCATCAAAACACAGAGCCACAAGGATCCCAACAAGTGCTGCAAAACCCTGGTCTTTCCTTTGCCAAAATTGCAGAAATGAAATGTACAATAGAGTGCCAAGCAATCCCAAGTATCCAACCCTGAAAATGACTGAGAAATTACATGATATAGACAATCCTAACTCCTTCACATGCCTCTAGGGGTCGAGCTCATCATTCTAGGAGCTGTTTGAACCAATTCTAAACAAGGAACTGAAATCTAGGCAATCAAACAACTTACCCCTATATGCTAGGAAACTGATTCATTCATTTAATTTTCACTTTTTAGTGAATGAATCCTCTAGAAGAAATACAAATGTGCCAATATTATATCATGGTTATGAAATTACATCATGAAAGATCAAGAGTAACATAAAAAAGAAAAAATGGTCAAAACTGGGTGAATTTCTGAGCTGAACATTGAAAAATAGGCAAAAATCCTCTATGCGTCGAGCCTGATTTTCTATGCGTTGCACCAATTTGGAGCTAAATTTGAGGCCCTTCCTAAAGTCCAAATTAATCCCAAGATAGCTTTTTGGAAATACCTGCATGTCTACTTTCCAACCCAAGTGGAATTTCTGAATTTGGATGTCATTTTCTCCTCCAAAACTTCAATCTCCCAAGATTGCTTCCTGTGTGTCAAAATAGGGGCAGTGAGGTCATTTTTTGAGTGTTTTTGGCCTCTTGAGGGCTCAAAACCTGCCCAAATTTCTTGGCCATGCACAAGAAACCATAATTTATCATGAAAAATCTAGAAATGTAAAGTTTTTTGGATTTGGAGCCCTCTAGCAAAAGCAAGCGCCACGTGGCGCGGCGCATAGGGAGACAAAACCTGTTTTTTAGTGCAAAAAATTTCAAAATGCCAAAAATTGCTCCAAATTTCTTGAAATTTGGGCTGGACCTTCTCTATCAAGTGTCATGCTGGGCTAAAGAGGCTTCAGCCAATATCTGAAGATGATCATGCTCCTTTTTCCTCTTTTGCTTCCTTATTGCCTTCTTTAATTTTGCCTTTAGATTCCTTATTCGTGCCTTGCAAACTTTGTTCCGTGCCATGTAGTGGAAAGCCATGTGTCTCAGAAATGCTTTGTCCCTATCGGCCTTGTCCAGTAGTCCCTCCTAGTGGATGTTGACTCTTTCGAGCCAAGACTCCCGAGCATCATTAATTTCTTGCTCCAATGAAGTGAATTCAATCCTCCTCCTTTGGGCAGCTTGACGATTCTCCCTAATGTTTTGTAATTCCATAATCACCTGCTAATCTTCAAGCTGCTTATTCCTTTTCTCCAAGTATTTTATATTCCACTTAGCCCTCTCCAAGTCGAGGGACAAGGCTTTGATCTCTATCTGCTGCTCCTGGATGATATCTCTAAGGTTGGCACTTTGCGGGCCCATATCTGTATCGTCATCCTAAATGAGAATGAAGTCGGTCTCTTGTTCACCTGAAGGCCCCTCATCCTACATTGGCATCTTGCATTTGTCCTGTACCTGTGGTGCTGATGTCGGAAACGAGGCCCCTTCCACACCGGGTGGAGATAACACTCGCTTTTCTGCCACAAACAACTGCCTGGTACCCTTCTGATAAGTAATGAAAACTAGTATAGTAGCAATGTGTGGATCATGGCCTTCATGCTGATGAGAAGATCCACCTGTCTCATGCGCAGCCTCTGAAGGCCCCTGTGAAGCTCTAAAGAAATCACGAGAGATGAAATCATCCCAAGTGATGCCCTGTAATCCAAGCTGATGAACCACTAGAATCTTGATGAGAGAAAAATGATAAACATCGTTAAGTTGCTGCTGAGGGGTTTTGTGCTACACAAGGGTGGTCATCCTCTCTATGTTCCGGCATATGAAATAAGGAATGTTCATCATCCGTACCCAGGCGAAATGCATGAGCAACCTGATGTGATAAGCATATAAACGAGAGAACCGTCCCTCACAACTGAAATACTTCATGATTAATTTCATTAGTGGAGCATATTCATCTTTAAGATATCGGAATGGAAACACTCTTTTGAGCTGCCTCAAGAAACCGGGTTTAATATATGGCTCATAATGCTGTCAGTCAATCTTCTGCCTCTTGTTCCATGGTTATCCAATGTTTGGTATGCCAGTTGCTAGTGAGATAGATTCTGGTGTATGTGTGAAGGTGACACCAGCCAAAGTAACCTGATCTCCATGTAAATGCAGTACAAACAGACGAGCCAACTCATGATGAAATTGAACATTAGCAACCTTCTCACAAAACTCATAACATGACTAATGCTGAAAACAGGAGATGACAAGAGGGCAGGCCTGTAATTTAGTAAGGGTGGTTGGTTCTTCTCTGATATGTCTGCCACCTTTATGAGGTCTCCGGGGTGCATGTTCCTCCATGGGTGAGTCACTTTGGGTCTCCACTTCATAATCAGATGAATGACCGGATGACATAACTGCTGTGGCTTGGAGAAATAAATGCTGGTGAATGAAATTGTGTTGGACTGCCCTTTAGTGATGTGCTTAACCTCTACCACCAAGGGGAAAATAGTGAAACAAGGCACTGTTAGGAGGGAGGAAAAATAGTGAGGGATTAAGGACTATTGGGACAAATTTTGTTAGGGAAATATAGGAGGGTTTGAGGGGTTTTATGTATAGGGTTGGGAATTTTTGTATAGGGTTAGGGTTTGAAGTTTTGGGTTTGGGAATTTGGGAAAGGGAATTTGGGAGAAGTAATTAATGAGCTTAGGGGGATAGGGAAACTTAGGAAATGATGAAAACAAGGGACCAATGGGATGAGGGAGTGAATTCGGTGACAAAACAATGATTTTGAAACCCTAACAGCAAATTTCCTTGAGGAAATTTAAGAGGTAGGGTTTGATATTTTTGTTTTAACCATTATCATCCATAAATCACCATAGCCTATCACAAAATTGGATGAAACACTAAGATGGAGGCTCTACCTGGCAAATCCATGCGAGTTCTTGGCGATTTGGAGGAATTGTGAGCAGTTTCGGGCCTTTAAGTGTATGCGCCGCGCAAAACACCCAATGTTCCATGCCTTCCCAGTGCACCGCACCCATGTAAAAATGCACTGCGTGTTTGCTCCCAGTGCGCCGCGCCTCACCAGTGCGCGGCACCTTCTGCCCAATGCGTCGCGCGCACTCTAAACACAGTCTTAGCTTTAAAAATTACAGTTTCGCCCTCTCACCACTAAACTTGGACTTTCATTGATCTCTTGGATGCAAATGACATTGATACACATAGAAATATCTTTATAAAGTCATTTGATTTGTAAAGACCCATTTTTGTAATGTTTTAGCTTTTGGCACTTTTTCACTCTAATACAAACCCTTTTTTTTTCTTTCCTCTTTGATTATGTGACTTGAATGATGAATCTTTTGGCTATTTTTGCAAGGATAGTGGCATGTATTGACAAAGGAAGACCAGGGCTGCGCCTGGA
Organism: Pinus tabuliformis; assembly: GCA_031772625.1. Lineage (NCBI taxonomy): Eukaryota > Viridiplantae > Streptophyta > Pinopsida > Pinales > Pinaceae > Pinus > Pinus tabuliformis. The sequence goes on from CM062819.1 coordinate 1,296,123,201, forward strand.
GAATTCAACAACTGAATTTTTTTTAAAAATTACATGGAAATTTATTGCAAAACGAAATGACGAATTTTCTTCAAAACAGAGTTTTGAAGAAAAGTCATAGTCCAACAATATGACAATGAAAATATTTGAAATGAAAACTTATTAAGAACCTCCCTCATGGGTCTACTGGCATTGTTGGACATTGTTGAAGACCAAATCAACTAACCCTAGATCTAGTGACTGAAATGACTCTTGCTGATCAGGAGACTAAAATAGGACTGTAAGTGACTTTAAAACTTGATTTCGATGAACAAACCTGAGCCAGCAGGGCAAGGCATGAGGGGTCATGAATGACAAGACCCTTCCGTTAGATTATGGCATGCCCCTAGCAGAATGCAACTAAGTGAATCGAGCGAGACACCTAAAAATGAAATGCAATAAGAGAAATGATCTCTGATGGAGGGCTGAACAGACCGACTCTAACAATTGCATAGCAAAGTTGGAGAAACAAGTCAATCTATTGAAGTTCAATAATATAAATCTGAAGAAAGAGGCCACTAACATGGAATATTCAAGATCTTTTGCATCTAAAGTGCATTATTCTTATAAGGCCATGGTCAAATAGGTATTTCCATTCCTCTGACAACTCCATAAGATATACACCAAGTTGTTGCTTTTTGGCTTAAGGGGGCCTGACCCAGGTTCAGGGTTGTTCATGCCAACCAACAAAACCCTAATTTCCGGCCATTTCGGCAACAACATAGTGCAGGCTGTAGTCTCACCCGAAGCAATATTGGGGGATGCTAGAACCAGGTTTCCACATCCAGGGACATGTGATAAATGGTTCTTAGGCTCTGACAGTTCAGATCTGTCTTCACATAGATCGACATCCTTCTAGGGCTCATCATTGTAACTAAGTTAAAATGGTTTCCAGAACTTCACGAAGGTCTACGATCAGTGTTTACAGACCTTAAACAGACGATTTATCTATTTTCACGCATCAATAAACAACCCTAGATCTGAGTTCGCGCAGATCTATTCAATTCATCATAAAACATAACATAAATAACTTTTAACTTCAAAAAAGTAGATAGCTACTCATATCATGCATCATTCAGATAGATTCAGTGATTTTGCACAACATTCATTCATAATTTCATAAAACCGTATCATTAAGCGACATAATATAACATAAACAGATTTGACAAAAATGCATAGTAATTCTTCAAAATCAGTGTTTATTGATCTTCAATGTTCAGATTATAGACTCTTCTACCTTGCGCACTCAGCTGTAGGCATCCATGCACTCAGCTGCGGACTTACCAAGGCCTCTTGTGCACTCAGCTGCAAGAGCCTTCTCCTTCTCACCTAAGTATAGGAAGCAGAGCCTTCCTGCTTTAGCACTCGCCCAAAACAATTCCTATCTTGACTTAGCTTACTTCTCTACCATTCAGTTACCTCTAAGACTCACTATGACTCGAATATATAAACATTTTAATACAATACCATGGTCCGCGAACCATGGGTGAGTCTCAAAACTAACTTGGCTACCTATCCAAACAAGGGGCTAAGGCCCCTTTGACTTCTATCTATCTGTGCACTCTGCACCCACATTTCGTGGAGACTTTACATCTTTTACAAAAACTTATACAAAATTTGGGTTAACTAACCCCAAAACTGATCCTAGGGACCCTATCCCAGCATTTCTCCTATGGGAATTGGCTAAAGAAAGAGAAAATCATCTTCAAGGAATACAAAATGTTGTGAAACAACCATATAAATGGACTAAACAATATCCAAAAACTCCATTTGAGGTACCCAATATCAGTGAAGAAGAATGACATATGAATCCATAGCTATCAATAGGGCCCAAAATATATAGGAAAAGTTGAAGAAAAACGTCTCAAAATCTGTAGCACCATATCAACATCATTATTCCTTAACTAAGATATTAATTAAGATTAAAAAAATTCCATACATTGGATCCCAAGGAGAAGCTAGACCAAATGAATAAGTAGACATGGAGTTGGGAGAGATGTTAACTACTAGAGAGTTATCTTTTAGTTTCTTTATTAAAAAACTCACAAAAGACAACCTCAAACAACACATTGGGGAGCCCTCAAAGAAACAAAAAATGTTGAACTCATTCATGGTATCACTAAGAAAAACATATAATACCTCTCATAGATCACACTACAATACCATGTCATCATGGAAGGGTTGTTACCCAACAAGTTTAAGATGATCTACTCCTATACAAGGTCTAGATAGCCTATCTTCAATAACACTGTAGCGATTTTATTTTCAGTCACTGTGAGTTACAAAGTGTTTTCCTTAATTGTATTTGAAAATGTTAAGAATATGAAGAGATAGTAAATACCCATTGGAAGTCCAAGAGTCCACAGGGGCAATTACTAATGTAATCGATAAATTATGTAAACTCTAGGAAGAGGGATTTTTGAATCACTGAAATTCTTTACTTTTGAACTTTAAAGTCTTTAGTAAAATTTTGCAGAGTTTAAAAGAAAAGATTTAGGAAGTTGGAGTACTTTGTATTTGTTGATAAATAATATTGAGAAGCCTTGAAGGCCACTACTAGAATTGTGACTCAATGTTGATTGTGATTTTGCATTAGACCAATCTTAAGTATTTACATTTGTGTGTGCATTCTATGAGATTTATTGCAGTTAGATAATAGAATATTATATAAACTAGATAACTCTTTCTCACATGGTTACTAATTCTTTGTAATTTATTTCTTCAATGAGCACTTATTTTATCAAACTCTAATTATTCTTTGTTTGCTCATATAAGTTAAATATTTCATTGCTAACAAATTAGCTAATAGCTTTCTTGATACAATTATTGTTGTCTTTAGTGGCTCATTTCTTCCTATCCTCGTCTATCTTTTAGCATTTAGTTGGTTTACAATAGTTTTATTTCCATAGTTAGATAACTATAGTTTATTTTTCATGCTTTCTTTGTTGTGATGATCATTCAATATCTCACAACATTCAATAAAGAAATCATGGTTGTTGGATGACAATTTAGATGGGTCTCTTATCCCAAATGATGTTAGGTCTAATTGGGACCTCATGTCAAAGAGAGCCCCTTATGATTATTTCTCGGTCATTCATCGCCAACAAAACCTTCTTCTTAACAAAAACTGTTGGCACTCTCGATGGGGATGTATTAGGCCTACTGTGCCCCTCGTCCAATATCTCCTTTAATTATATATTTGAATCCAATAACTCAATTGTGGTCATCCTGTAAGATGCTCGAGACATTGACACAACTCTCAACACGAGTTATATTGAAAAATATATATCTCTCTTGTGAGGTAGTCTTGGTATTCCCTCTAGAAACACATCTTGGTACTCTTCCAATACCGGGTGATATTCAAATTTTAGGTCATTAGTTTCAACCAAATATTTCATGTGTATAACATAATAATTGACATCCTTTTTTGCAATATTTATTTAAGTGCGAGGTTGAGACTTACCTCATAGAGACAAGGTTTTTTTTACCCCCTAAAGGATACTCTATTGTCCTTAATCATCTATGCATTCTAGAGTATTATTATAGTAGTCTAATTTGGCTCTATGTGTTGTCAACTAGTCCATGGAAATCATGATGTCATATGACCCCAGTGTTAGCATATTCAAGGTCACTAGAGTGTGTAGTCCATTCATTTGAAATGGGCACTCTTCAATGACTTTAATCACCTTTCTCTTAATTCTTATAACTAGCTACACCAACCAAGCCTTGGTATGTTTCTTTTTCTGTAACACAAAAGCTTCAACAATTTGTGGAGAGATATAGCTATCAGAACTAGGTTCAATCATAATTGAAATAAAGTGTTTTGAAATTATACCTTCGATCTCCACCACTAAGGTTTGGCGGTCTTCTTGTTGATTTTCCACCACTGCATAAGTATTGGGTATGTTTGTGGATACATCATTAAAAATTATAACCTCCTGGACATTATAAATTATTCTATTATCATGTTGATTGTAAGGGAAGTCTCATATGAAGTGCTCCTCCCTACACCCCAATACTTCAATGGATTTTTATTTGTCTCTTCTACCTCTTCCTTCGCTATCCTAATTGGCTTATCCCCACTTTGAATGGGATACTTATATTGTATTCACTCCTTGCTATAATAGTGAACTTTGATACTTTCGGAAGCCCATGTTAATATCACACACAAGATCTCATGTCTACTCCATATCTTTAACTTCTATATTGAATTTATTTTCTTTACAAGATTTTGAACCTTTAGAGCTATAGCAGTTATAATGTCCATTTGCTTCATTTTACATTATTGAGTTCTATATTAAATTTGAGGAATTCAAAAGAGATATACAATAGAGGTATGCATATTCATGAATACCATGTGAAAGCTACTTCCTTTTTCTAAAAGAGTCACGCTCTACATCTATTGGATAGTTGTTATGAATAAAAAATAAATAGAAAACTATGAAGAGCACATGCATAAATTTTATCATTTGTCGTTCCATCCATGACACGTGCTTTTCATAATAGAATTTATGTTTTCTAATTCAATTTATTTCTAAGGTGTAAAATTTTATATTCTTTTCATTCTAAAAGCTAGAGGACTCTTGATTTAAATTTTACGAAGTGTAAATGGTGCATTGATTTGTACAGTTGTGGATCTACTTTGACTAGTTTCTAAGTGTAAGTAGAGTGATGCAATTTCATGCTTATAAAGAAAAACTTCCACCTTATTTTTGATTTGGTATATTTCAAGTTCACATGGAAAAAGTGTGATTGACAAACTGAATCTATATTTTCAATTCAAGACACACTTTGATTAGGTTATTACTATTAAAAATAAGTGATTTTAAATATCATTATCCACAATAAAGTTCATAACGAAAATTTTGTAGATTTCTTATAACTTATCTTATTATAAACCATCTCAATGTAACTTTAAGTGTTTTTTTTGACTTCATTAAAAACATGCTTCCTCTTTTAAGTTCTAATAAGTCATATTTTATTATGACCTACTTATGATGATATCAAACAATACTTTTCATATGTCCTGCTTATCATGATATTGAACAATTTGTTATCACTCAGAAGTTTTCCCTAGAAGTTATCAAAAGAAGGAATAATCCGAGGTAACCACAAACCAATCTTCAGACTCAGGTTCTAGCCAACCTAAGTCCAGAGAGGGCTCTCTCTTTATAATTTAACTTTTTTGGGTGGGATTTTAGGCTAGTTCTTAGTGTTCATAAGGTTTTGATTTTGGGTGGTGGAATTCTAGGAATAGATGGATAGAGCTAGTTTCTTCAAGCCATTGGGCTATGGAGTCAATAAAAGGAAATCATAACTAGATCAGATCATTAAAGGTAATGTTCACATGGCATGCTAGCAAAGAAAAAGACAAATATTCAAGGGATGATGGATGGAATGATTCTAACTAGGGTGAAGGGCACTTAATAATTCTTGGACCAGGATCAGAATGAGGAACAGAGGGTGATCATCAACAAAGGGAAATTAAGAATCCTTTGCTACATAGGCCAAAAGGAAAACTACGAAGCTAAGGAGCAGCTAAGAATTCCCTAGCTAAGATAGTTTAGCAGAAAACATTAAGAATGTAAACAATTAAGACAGAGTTCATTTAAACAAGTTCTGAAATATCATTCCTAGTTTAACATTCATATTTCATAGAAACACATATGATTATTAAGAAACATAAGGAAAAACAATAACACACATGAGAGAATACTTATTTGATTTTCTCTTTGCACAAGAATCTAGAAAAATATATGAGCTTTATTCCATGATCCAGCAAGGCAATCCAGTTTTTGATACAAGACTTTGATTTGAGAGAAAATTCCATAGAAATGTCTTTGAATCCACCCTAAATACTTCGAAATATGAAGTATTTATACAAAAATAATTACAAAATATCTCATAACAGTTTGAGATTTAATTTAGGAAATAAAAATATCTTCAAGCATGAAGATAGAGACAGATGGAAAACAACATCATGATGTCCCTTTTATTATGGCAGTGCTAGTTGTTGCAATTGAATTGTAGCCCTTTAAGCTAGCTAGTAGTTTTACACTGGAATCTTCTTCATTTTGATCTTTCACTGATACTCTTTGACTCTGCTACTCTTTGACCCTGCTGATTTGTCTTTTACCTGTTTCATCTGGCTACCTTCAAATTTACTGTGGTGACTTATAGTAAATCTGTCATTTTTTCCCACCATTCATCCTCAGGTAACTTTGCTTTTAACATTCTTCTGTATATTTCGTCTGCCTCTGTATATTTTGCAAAATTGGGCTTGGTGACAAACAAATGTTTCACCTCATGGTCTAGAAAAAAGCAGATTCTCCAAAGTATCATACAAAACTTTTCCAGTTGGCAAGGCTTTGATACCTGAAGTGCTTGCTTGTTCCTTGGCCAACTTCCTTAGTCTGTCAGTGTACTCCAATTGGATCATGAGTCTATCATGGATGACCATAGGACTGGGAAGGCCTTTGTCCCTCAAAATTTGAAATTTAGCCATGAACCTATCAATGGCCACCTACATGTTATGGCATTTTTCTTCTAAGTTGACCATGAGGTTTCTTTTGGAAAGAACCTTTTTGACTTCCAGGATGGATTTAGTCCTATCCTCTCTACCAAGCTCATTGAGCTCATGTCTTTTCTTACTGTTCAGGAAGTGGATGAGTTGATTGGCATCCTCAGGCATATCACCCAACTCTTCCTTTACTTTTTGGATAGCTCCAGTAGCTACCTTTACTAGTTATGTTTGCTCAAATATAACTTGAATTGATGGCCAAATATCATTGACAGAGTCAATGATATTAGCCCAGAGCATTTCTTTATTCTATCCTAGTGGCTTTTGCAATGTCAAATCTTTCTCTAGGAGCTTAATTTTCTCACCCATCCTGAGGGCTTTCTGTATTTCTTCTCTTTATTGAATTTGGGTAAGCTTACAGTTAGTTTCTAAGCTTGCCACTTTCTCCTTGAGCCTTTTGAGCTCTATTGCCTGGATGGACATCTCCTCCATGGATTTTACTATCTCTACTATTTTCTCTGTAGATGTGCCTGCTGTTGTAGACTCAGTTGTGATTGGCAGTGTTGTGGCAGGTGGAGGTGTAGGTGCCAACCACGCTGCCAATGTAGAAGGAACTGTTGTTGTCACTGTGGGAATGACAGTTGTGGAAGTTATTTCCAGGTCACTTTGTTTTTACTAAATCAAAATGTCCAATGCCTTCTCTGTCTCTTTCAATTGGTCATTTAGCTTTAGGACCAAGTCCACGAGCTCTTCATGTCCTTTTTGTGCCTCCAGGACTTTTGCTATTTGTGGGTGATGCAACTATGGAATCTGAGCTACTTCTTCAGAGCAGCTATATCATCATTCTTCTTCTTTATTAATTTTTTAGTGGCCTTTACATCTTTGTGATTGTGTCCTAACTCAATGACTAAGTCCTCTAAGGACTTGATTCTGTTATCTTTGGCCTGTGAAGAGGCCTTTTCCAACTAGAACTGTGCTGATATATTATTTAGGGAGTTTTGCAATTGGTGGGCTGCAATGGCTTTCCATGTCAAGGTGGAGTAAAGCATCTCCCCTGTCTATTTGTGCAGCTCAATCTAGTCAATATGATGTATGTCCTTTGCTAGTACTTCGAAGTCTATCTTTTTGAAGTCTGCTGCTATTCTTGGTTGCTGAGTAGTGGGCTTCATGAATGTCATTTGCATCTTCCCCTCTTTTACATCATAGGCTGACATAAGCCTTGTTTGATTGGTAGGGGCCATCTTTAAGTACTGTGCATAAGTTTGGGCTTTTAGCCTCTCATTTCTGGCTTTTATGTCCTTGTATCTTTCTTTGATGTCTTGGTCTCTGTCAGCTGGCATCCTGAATGAGGACACTTCAACACTCTGTTGCCTTTCCAACATCTGAGTGTGTGATGTGGAAGGTTCTAGTGTGTCCCCAAAGGGAGTGGCATGCCTGCTGCCTTCTCTTTCTGTGTTGGTGGCCCCATCTGTTTCTTTTGTGAATTCTTGTTTAGAGACAAGATTTATCCTTTGTCTTTTAACTAGGTTAGTCTCTGCATAGGCCTGTGATGTGGCTTTGCCTGAAGTAGTGACCTCTTCCTTGTTTCTTTTGAGGGATTTCTCCTCATTTAGAGGAGTTTGCAAGACTAAGGGAGTACTCATGATGGGATCTGGTATACGTGTTTGAGTTAGCTCCTTTGATAGGTCTGAGAAACGGGTTTTTATTAGGGATTTAATAAATAAATTAGTAATTTAGTCAAATAAGTGGAAAAGGGGCACAATATCCCAAATATATGATATCTCGTGTTTTAATGCTTTCTGATAATAACATAAAGACTCAGGATATAGTGTTTTTATGGGTTTTTGATATGAAAATGAGTTATGTGGGGGAACAACCACCTTTCCTAGGTAAAAGTAATTTAACCTTAGGAAAAAAGTATTATTAGGAAAAATGAATGAACTGAAGGGGGGAATGAATGTTTATGAGGGGGTTTCAGTACTTATTGCTATAAGTCATTGAGCTAAGGGTCCAGTCCCTCCAAAAGTCAGAGAAATGCTCCGAGCCTCTTTGACTTAGGGTTTTTTAAGTACTTCTATCTTTATTGTAGGAAATTAGTTAAATAAAAAGTGAAATGAATGAGGGAAGTTAGTTAATTTCCTTTGATATTCATCTACATGCTTGAGTGCCCATTCACATTTGGAAGTTTAATGATAGAAAAGATAATAAACATGTTCTTGTCTAATCAATCACCATACTTCTACAACCTTTCTACTACTTACCTATTTACTCATCCTACCATTTTTACTTCTCTTTATTAGGGTGCATTTGAGCTAGCAAACCCTTATCAAACATTTTTCTTTTTCTTTACAATAGTAAACTATCTAAATCTAACCTTATTACATCCAGGGGCTCAGATTAAATAGTTGAGCTCCTTTTATTTACTCTACCTATCTAATTATTTGCCAAGATTAAACAATTTAGTCAAATTTTTTCTCTATCTATCTATAAACATGAAATAGTCAAGTTTAAACATTTTGACTATCATGGATTGTGGCAAAGATTACAAGTTGCACACAATCATTTATTATGCATTAAAGTAAATAGTAGTGGCACTTTCTCTTGCTCACTTTCATGGTCTTTTTCTTTTCTTGGGGTTCATATTTTTCATCTTTTTTTACTCTTTTTTTTTCTTTTTGTCCTTTGATTATTCTTTTAGGACATACCCTCTTTACATTTTTTAATTTTTTGAATATGGAAAACATTTGCAGAAAAAAAAAGGTATGTACATATTACATGTTCAATCTTAGACATTAAAAAATTATGACTCCTATTGATATAGGAAACTAATAGTGGCTCCACTTGGGGATGGAATTTCCTGGTGAAATGTCAAGAACTTTGTAGACCAATGACCTTCTGAATTGCTGTGATGCTATCCTGCAACTTTCCCTTTTGAAATTTCTGCATTATTGCTATTTATGACAGTAAAACTTTTGAAGCTTAGGGCATTCACTTCGGGCTTCAACTTCAAATAATCACCATCCAATCCACTCTAGACTTTTTGAAAGTAAAGTATGTATGCATTGTTAGTGAAATCAATAACTAGGCTCAATATAGTGTTTGAGCATTTGACCATTTACTGGTCCTCCTTCTACTTTTGTGCCATCCATTTCTCTTAGGAAGAAAACATTATTACCTCTGAAAGCATAAATGATATATGGGCCTTTCCATAGGAAATAAAATTTCCCATGTTTACCTTTATCTTCTCTTCTTGAATCCCATTTCAAAACTTTGTCCCCTAGGTAGAAATCTTCTGCCTTAGTCCTTTTATCAAAAGCCTTCTTGATCCTTTCTTGCACAACTTGAGATCTGATATACACTTCTTCCCTGGTTTGCTGTAAATGAATTTGTTGGTTGATTCTTCTGTGGATGTCATTTGGCTCAACCTACAATTCTTGGAGTAGCTTCATCACTGGCATTTCCAAGGAAGATGGGAAAACAACTTCCATTCCATAAACTAATTGATAAGTACTAGTACCAATGGAATTCTTTGTGGTTAGCCTGTCTACCCATAAGGCATTTACTAGCTTTATGTTCCATGTTTTCTTGTTATCCTCCAACAATTTTTTGATGATATTCACTAAACTCTTGTTTGAGGACTCTGCTGTCCATTTCCTTTAGGGTAATAAGTTGTGGAGTGACCCAGGGTTATATGATGCTTATTACATAAATCAATCATTCTCCTAGATTTGAAAGTTGTTGCATTATCAGTGATGATATTGGTTGGGCACCAAAATCTAGATAGGATGTTGGCCTCAAGGAAGGTTATTATAACAGTATTAGTGGCTTGCCTTGATGGTATGGCTTCTATCCGTTTGTTAAAATAATCTGTAGTAGTGAGGATCCATTTGTGTTGGGCAGAGGAAGGTGGGTGAATTTCACCAATGAAGTCAACCCATTGTTGAAAAGGTACTTCAGCAGAGATTGGTTTTAGGGGAAAGGGTAAAAGCTTTTTCTTTCCTTCAAAAATCTGACATTTATGACATAAGGTTACAAATTTCTTTACATCAGAAAATAGAGTGGGCCAATAGAAACTGGCTCTAAGAATCTTGTCAGGAGTGGTTTTCCAGTAAAGATGTCCTCCACAGTCACCTGAATGAAACTCTTGTAACACCTTGTCAGATTCTTCTTTCAATAAACAGTTAAGAAGGATACCTTCATGATTCCTCCAAAACAAAGCATTGTCAATTATGAAAAATTTTAAAGATTTCATTTTTAAAAATCTGCTTTTGGTCCTGGATAATTCAGGATGAGCTTGTAGATTTTGTAAAACATATATGATGTCAGCATACCATGGTGATTCAATAAAGGCCTGGCTAATTGGTGGAGTCTCCATCTTCTCTCCATTATCCATTTATGCAATAATTTATATCTAAGGCCTGACAGTTCGATTCAGCCATGAGCTTGGCTAAACATTGGCCTTTGATTAGCTTTGTTGGTTTGATTTCCATGTCATATTCTAATATAGTAGCAATACATTTCCCTCTCTTTCCATCTGGACCATCCTGAGTTAGGATATCCTTGACTACTGCATTGGGGACATAGGCTATTACATGAGAATATAAAATGTAAACTCTAAAATCTTTGATAGCTTTGACCAAAGCAAAGGCTTGCTTTTCCATTATATTGTACTTTAAAGGGGCATCCCTCAAGGCTTTGCTAAAAAAGGCAATAGGTTGTTCATAACCTTGATCATTCTTCTGCAGTAGGACTGCAGCAATTGTATGTTCTAAGGCAAAGGAAAATATAATGAAATCCCTATCAAACTTTGGACTAACCAAAACTGGTGTTTTTGTTAAGGCTAGCTTAATATCTTCAAAGGATCTCTTAGCTTCAATGGTCCATTTTATGGTCAAATCTTTCTTCAACATGTTATTCAATGATCTAATTAATTTTGCTAAGTTAGAAATAAATCTCCTAAGAAAGTTGATTTGTCCTAAAAAGGCTTGTAATTCTCTGATGCTCCTAAGATGTTGTATTTGTAAGATGGCCTCAATTCTTGCAGGATCTATTCGGAGACCATCTTTTGAGATTATATGGCCTAGTAACTTTCCCTCTTCTAACCCAAATAAAAAATTTTGGGATTCAAAGAAATTCCATACTTCCTGCATTTGATGAAAACCTGCCTTAGATGATCTAAGTGTTGTTTATCAGATTTTGAGAATAAAATGATGTCATCTAAGTATATTACTAGGAAGTCATGAATTTTCTTAGCAAAAGCTATGTCCATGGCTCTGTGGAAAGTAGCCCCTGCATTCTTTAATCCAAAATTCATTTTCACATATATTTAGCTTGGTCATCTGGGTGAACTAAAATCTGATTGTAACCAGAAAACCCATCCAATAATGAGATTTTGGTGGACCCTAATACCCTTTGTAAGATGTGATCCATTTTAGGAAGAGGGTAATTGTCTTTGAGTGAAACTTTATTAAGATTCCTGAGATCAACACAAAATCTAATTTCACCAGTTTTTTTTTCTTGTTGGCACCAAATTTGAAACCCAATCAGAGAATCTAATTGGTGCTATTATCTTGGCTTCATACATCCTTCTGATTTCCTTTTCAATATAAGGCAATAGGATAGGATTAATCTTCCTAAGCTTCTGTCTAAAAGGTTTCTGGTTTTCCTTTATGGGGATGGTGTGTTGTATTATGCTGGTGTCATAGGACTTGAGGTCCTCATAACTCCAAGAAAAGACATCTTGGAATTCCTTTAGTAATTCAAGGTATTTCACTTTTTCAGTAGGAGGTAAGGACTTTGAAAGTTTTATCAATTTTGGATTTTCCTCAGTACCTATATTACACTCCTCAATATCAGATTTTAAGGGTTCCATTTTTGGTTTTCTAGGGACATCATTTGAATCAAACAAGTCTTCCAAAGGAGTTAATCCTTTGGGCAAAAATTTGTCTTTGAGATTAATGATTTCAGAGTCTTTGTTAATTATCTCATCAATTTCAACTTGCTTTAGGTTTTCTACATTTGATTTTGTAAATTTAGTGGGATGAAATCTATCTATCTCTTCATCTTCTATTTCATTAATTTCTATTTTATCTTTAAAATCAGGATCTAATGTTATGTCAGTATCTACATTACTATTTACAAATTCTTCTTCTAAAGTTAAAAAATTATTTATCTCTTGGTCATTAGTGAATACTTTCCAGTTTTTTAGGTTATCTGGGATAGTAGGTTTGTGCCTAACCTCAGCAGTGTATTGATGGTTAGGTTGAAATGGTAACTTACAAGTGCTGGCAAACATTTCTAAACTATGGGCCTGCATATTATGTTTCCTTAGGATGACTAAAAGCTTAGTTTCTAGAAAAGTGTTCAATATTTCTACAACTATTCCTCTCTAAAAACTTGGGCTAGGATCCCTAGTCATATATACAACATTAATTTGTTTTATAACCAACTCAGAATCTCCCATAATAGAAACTCTTATATCTCCTAACTTTCTAACCAATTTGAGACCTAAAAGAAGTGCTTCGTACTCAACCATGTTGTTAGTGCATTTGAAATTCAGTCTGTAAGCATGGCCCTCTGAGTGATCATTCTCTAAATTGTATATCCACACTCCTGCTCCTGCTCCTAATTTATTCACTGACCCATCAAATTCAAGATGCCATAATATTTCATGTTCATAATTCTTACTATCTAGGGGGACAAAATTTTCATTGATTAAGGTGTCTTGATCACCTTTTTTTATCTAAAAGCTCTTGAGTTTGGACAGTTTCATCTTGAGTTGTAACTGCAATTTTGTTTGGTTCTGAAATAATGTTGTTTGAAGTAGTTTCTTGTGTTTTTTCAACATTGTACAGAATAAAAGAATCGATGTCAGAATGCATGGAATAGATAGGAAAGTTTTGAGGCCTATCCTGGCTACTCACTACATATTTCATTAGGGTCTCTCTGTATAGTTTTTTAGGATGTCCAAAGACTGAAATTGTGGCATATGACATGTCAAGTTGCAAAGATCCTTGGAGTTTAGCCCCCCATGATCTAGACAATAGCATGCCATATTTAGGTGGTATATCAGCAACAACTATGTTCATGAGAATGGTCTTAGCAGGATATTGTATTAAGGAAATACGCAGGTCTTTAATTAACCCTAGACACTTTACTTGACTTGAGTCAAATGAAAATAGGTCCTTGTAAGGCCTAGTAATGTCCAAGCTTAATTTTTCCATAACAAATTTAGGCATTAAATTGTGTGAAGCCCCAGAATCTAACATTGCATTGTGTAAGATTTTATCATGAATGTTAAGGCTAATATAAAAGGCTGGTATCCCTCCTTCTAATGTTTTACCATTAACATCAGGACCGAATATAATCTCAAGCTGATCATCAAACAAGTTGACAGAGTCTTCATTCTCAACGAAGTTTAAGGTTTTTCTTATTTGAGATTTATAGGTTTCATTTTTAATCAGATATGTTAAGGGAAATGATATTTTCAGTTTAGCCACCTCTGCTCCCAAATTGAAAGGAAAATGGGCTTTCTCTATTTGAGGGCTTGGAATTTTCATGGTAGGAGTTTGAGTAGATTGCTCTTCTTTTTCTGCATTTGAAGTATCTTTCTGTGGATTTTCTAATATGGTGTTTGGAGATTTCTCCATTGTCTCCTTGGAGGGGATTGAAGTGGATGGTTGATCATCAGGGGGTTGGTCATGGGTTATATCTACAATGGTGGGACCAGAAGGGTTATGATTTGGTCTAGGGAGGATTTGGAGAGTTTTAGTAACTGGAGTTGTTTTGATTTTCTTAGGTTCATTTGGTACTGCTTTCTTGTTTTGGTCAGGAGTATCAGTGTTCTTTTTACTCCTCAAGTTGTATTGTTTGTGCACTTCGAAGATAGCAAAATCATACCCTTGCTTATAATCGAATGATTCTCCGGATTGGGTCTGCAATTGCTGAAGCATATGTAATTCTTGATAATATTGAGTCAAGAAGACAGTTTCCTCTTCATCTAATACCATTAAGTTAATTTGTGTGTCTTGTTTGGGGTCTTCTGAATGGGATGTTTCAACATAGTTTTCTTGAAAAGGTTGCCTAATATTCTGATCAGGTCCATTTTTTCCAGTATTTTGATTTTGATTCTTTCTAAAGTTTGGATTTCTCAATGGAGGTGCTTGTTGATTATCCCATTGAGGCTTCCTTTCAATTTTCTCTATCCTATCCATCAGTTTTTCCATTCCTTTGGTTAAGACATCTATTTTAAGGTCAGAGGGTGACGCTTCATCTTTCACAGGTCCTCTCCTTTCATTCCTAACCCTGGATCTTTTTGCTAGCAAGTTAGCTTCTACACTAACTGCTACACTCTACATGTCTTCTAAAGCTGGAGGATTTATCTCTCTAAGTTGGAATGCCATATCAGTATCAAACCCATCATGAAACTTTATCAGAGCTAAGTCAGGTGGGGGTCTAAGATTGACTGGCACTGCATTGTATATATTGTTAAATCTGGTGCAGTAATCCTGGACTATTTCTTTTGGTCCTATTTTGATGCTCTTGTATTCTGAAAGAATCTGCAAAGGGTTCTTTTTCTTTTCCCATCTATTTAAAAATTGCTAAAAAAATACTTCTAAACTATCTATACTATTAGCAGGTAAAACTCTAAACCATTTTCTTACATCACCAACTAGAGTCTAAGCAAAAAGTCTCATTTGGACATCTCCAATATCAATTTCATGTAATTCAAAGTAATATGTCATTTTGTTTACATGATGTTGTGTTGTATAAGATCCTATGCCATCAACTTGGACAATTTTGTTCTGGTAGTCTTGTGGCATGGCACCCAGTGGAGCAGGTAACACAAGAGGGGCATATTTATTTTCCATGTCTCTAAGTTGGGCAGGGTTTGTTGAAAATGCAACAATATGATAGAGCTTAGTGAAAAGAAGTCGCCTTCACTAAGTGGGCCCGCAGGCTATTTTTGGCGCAAAGTCTATTTTTAGACTATGTCTATTTTTAGACATATGGATCATGGTCTATGAGTTGCAGGATGCTATTTCTGGATGATTGATCATGTTGGTAAAAATAGATGGACCTATATTTTTAGACATATGGGCGGAGTTTATTTTTAGACTGCGAGTCAAAAAATAGATCAATCGAATATTATTAGCTCTTAATAATATTTGGACTATAAACATTATCTTTTCCTCTTGCAGCACTTCAGTTCGAGCTACGGATGTGGAACATGCAACTGCCAGAAGGAAATATGCTTTTCCTATGGGTTAGTTGAGCTATTGCATGATGGACTTCAGTTAGAACTCAAGTGATTGAGTTTGGTGGAGTTGATTAAGGAGTTGATGGAGTTGTGTTCAGTTTGACTTAGTTGAACTAGTTGTATTTAGTCTAACTACCAAATACACTAGTGATGAGTGATGTGAATTAATTATTAATTAATTCACTAATTATTAAATCATAAATCAACTAAAGAATACATCAGTTAACTCAGTGCATGGACAGTTCAGTGGAGACAAGTGTTAGAGGTGGGTGAAAGGGTGAGACTACTACCAGTTGTGACTATAGTTGTGCATGAGATTTGTACAATCATTGATTGAGATTGCCAATGAGGATTGTGCAGTACAATCCAAGGGAATTCGAACTTGGATCTGATCTATTCTCAACTTGGATTGCGCAGTAGAGGCAGGCAAATAATGGAGGAGATTTGAACCCGTGACTTGTTCAGATCTGAGCTAGTTTTGTGTGTAGCATGTGGAGATAGTGCTGAGTACTTGTGAGGAGTATTGTACTATGTATTGTTACATGTTCTCTATCATTATAATATACAGATAGTTGGGGGTTTTCAGTTGTATGCTTTCCCCATTACATACTATGTTGATATGTGTGATTGATGTTTCAATGTGCGCATGTGATTGTTTTTTTAATTCTGCAAATTGATGATCAATGGTAGAGGAGGTTATGTATTATGCATGCATTCCGAAAATAGTGTATAATTAGGATAATATATGTGAATAAGTGTTATATTATTCAAATTTATACATGGTATCTGAGCGAGGTTGATCAACAGATCTATTATTCAGAAAGTGATTACATTTTATTTCTTCAGGCAGAGTCTGTAATCGGGCCAGGTAGCCGCTGGATTCATCCTTCTTTTGGAAGGTGAGATATCTAGTAAATGCCCATAAAGTCAATCTCTGTACGAGAAATACTTTGTTCTCACGAATTTTAGATTAGAAGCGGTTGATTTTTTAGCTAGTGGAATTCGAATTTGCAGCAGTGTTTTCTTGGTGTCAAAAATGAAATGTCTTTCAACGGATTGCGATTGGAGTATGTCCTTGAAGGCAGCTCGAATTATATTGCATGGAAAGACAAGATGGAGGCGGTGTTAGATGACAATGGGTTGAAGGATTTCATAGATGCTGAGGTCACAAAGCCTACTGATGCTGCTCAAGTTGAGGCTTGGCAAAAGAAGACAACAAAGTGTCGAAGGATTCTGTTGGAGGGCGTGAAGGATCACATTGTATCCAGCCTGCATGGAAAGGCTTCTCCATACTTGATGTGGAAAGCATTGACAAATTTATTCCAAAGCAAGAGCGACCAGAGGAAGTTGGTGCTCAAGGATAAACTCAGAAACATTAAGTGTGAGAAAGGAGACAGTATGCCCAAGTATCTCACGAAGTTCACCCAATGTCGGGATGAGCTGGGATGTGTGGGGGTGACTGTTGATGATGAGGACTTGGTGAGCTTGGCTATCCTTGGTCTTCTAAAGAGTTTGCATTCCTATCAAGACTCTGTCAATGGTTGAGAGAAATTGCCAGGATGGGAGAGACTTTGGTCTGATCTTGTTTAAGAGGAGATCAGGCGGAATACCAGGGACGGATCTTCATCAAAGGCATCTGATGAAGAAAATTGTGCCTTGGCTGCCAAAGAAAAGAAGGGGAAGAACAAGAAAGCTTCTCATTCCGGTGCGAAAGGCAAGAAGCAGGACATGTCCAAGGTGAAGTGCTTTCACTATCACCAGCACGGACATTATGCCACAATTTGTCCGCAAAAGAAGAAAAATAAGCAAGTTGCTAGATCTGCAGAGGGAGAGGCCTTAGCCTCGCAGTTTGAGCTGGATTTTTCGCTGATCACATGCTTGGTATCAAGTGTGATGGGATCGGTATGGTTCTTGGACAGTGGTGCATCTTTTCACATGACAGGAGATCGATATTTTTTTTCTGATCTGGATGAGAAAGATCTTTGAGTGCACATCGAGATGGGCGATGATGGTAGATACAGTGCGACTGGTATCAGTACCATTTCCTTTGAGAGGGAGTCTGGTAAACCCTTCGTATTGAAGGAAGTGATGCATGTTCCAGGATTGAAGAAGAATCTTATCTCTGTGGAGATGTTATAAGACAAGGGATATGATGTTGTCTTCAGCGAGGGAAAAGCTTTCCTGCGCAGTAAGACAACTGGAGAAACCTAGAAGATAAGGGTTCGAGTCAAGAACCTTTATCAATTGCATGTAGATGGCTGCGTAGCAATGGCATGCAAGGTAGAAGGATTGGTGAGCTGGGATGATGGCAAGCTGTGGCATCGGAGATTGGGCCACCTTCACCATGGAGCCTTGAAGATACTTCAGCAGATTTCTACTGGGCTTCCTAAAGGCACTCTTGCACAGTCAGATCAGTGTAAGGGGTGTACTCTGGGAAAATTTATGAAAGCCACCTTTCACGAGAAGGATAGTCATGCCACGACAATCCTTGAGAGAATTCACACAGACGTGTGTGGACCTTTCTCAGTAGCTTCGACAGCAAAGCACAAGTACTATGTGATCTTTGTTGATGATTTCTCTCGAAAGTGTTGGATCTTCTTCATGCATAAGAAGAGCGAGACATACTCAAGGTTCTGTGAGTTCAAAGCACTAGTCGAGAAGGAATCGGGGAAGAAGGTGAAGGCTCTTAGGAGCAACAATGGTGGTGAATTCATCTCTGGCGAGTTCAAGGACTTCTGCAGCACAAAAGGGATTCAAAGAGAGCTCATAGCTCCCCATAACCCACATCAGAAAGAGGTTGCTGAGCAGAAGAACAGAACGATCGTGGGTGTTGCACGAGTGATGTTGCATGATCAGGGTCTACCCCTTCACTTGTGGGCGGAGGCATGCAATACTACAATATATGTGCAGAACCATTGTCCTCACAAGATACTTGGCATGAGTACACCCGAGGAGGCTTATTCTGCTAAGAGGCCTGATATTTCCCATTTGAGGATTTTTGGTTCTCTTGTTTACATGCATGTGATGAAGGATGCCAGGAAGAAGTTGGAGCCGACCGCAGAGGTTGGGATATTTGTGGGGTACATTGATACACCCCACAACTATCGTGTGTATTTTCCAGACAACCGCAAGACTGTTGTGCGACGGGATATCAAATTTCAGGAGGAGAAATCCATGAAGTGTTCGCTTGAGAGGGAGCCACACTTGCATGTAGATGAGGAGCTATTAGTTCCTAAGGATGAGCTTCAGGATGTGGATCAGCTACAAGATGAAGTTCATGGAGTGGAAGAGACGACTCATGCAGCGCCAACCATCAGAGGGTGAAAGCGCACTACAAAAGCTGAGCGACTGGCTCAAGATGCAGAGAAGGTTGTAGGACCACCTACAACATAGCGCAGACAGAGAAAGTTACTTGATCAGTACACTGGATACATGGCTCTTGTGAGCAAATGTGTCATGACTAAGCCATCCTCTTTTGAGAAAGTTGTGGAGGATCCCGCATGGGTAGATGCCATGGTGGAAGAGTATGATTCGATTATCAGAAACAGGCATGGGAGATTGTCCAAAGACCGGAGGGGAAATCAATGGTGGGTTCGAGATGGATCTAAAAAGTGAAGCAGGCAGCTGACAGGAGTGTGGAGAAGTACTAGGCAAAATTTGTTGCCCGAGGCTTCTCACAGATAGAGGGGATCGATTATGAGGAGACCTTTGCACCTATCGCAAGGTATTCTTCCATACGGACGATTCTTGCTTTCTCAGCGCAGATGGGGTGGCACATCCAGCAGATGGATGTGAAGACTGTGTTCCTCAATGGAGTCATTGAGGAGGAGGTGTACATAGAGCAGCCCAAAGGTTTCGAGATCTTCAGAAGCGAGTTGGATGTGTGCAGGCTCAAGAGAGCGCTGTATGGGTTGAAACAAGCACCTCGTGCTTGGTACACACGGATAGACAGTTATTTCACCGGACTTGGATTCTACAAGAGTGAGGCAGATCCTAACCTATACCAGATTGTGGTGGAGGGTAAGTTGTTGATCATTGTACTTAATGTAGATGATTTTATTTTGACGAGAGATGAGCTGTTGATACTTTCATGCAAGGAGGATCTTGTTAGAGAGTTTGAGATGGATTTGGGCCTCCTTCATTATTTCCTGGGATTGGAAATTTGGAAGTGCAGCAATGGACTATTTGTTTCTCAGGGTAAGTATGCCCGGGAGATACTGTAGAAGTTCAACATGCATGGTTGCAAACCTGTTGATGCTCCTCTTCCTGGAGATTGGAGGAAGGAGGATGCTACGAGGTAGTGGATGCCACTGTTTATCGACAATTGGTGGGATCGCTTATGTATTTGGTCAATACATGACCCGATATATGCTATGCTGTTAACCAGCTTTCACAAGCTATGGTTAAGCCTACCAAGCTCTTCTGGAAGGCAGGAAAGCATGTATTGCATTATCTCAGAGGCACATCAGGATATAGATTGTGGTACAGACAGGAGGATGAGGTGAAGCTATGTGGCTTCACGGATGCAGATTGAGCAGGGAGCCCAACGGACAGAAAGAGCACATCTGGAGAGATCTTCAGTATCGGGTCGACAACATTTTCTTGGTACAACAAGAAGCAAAGATCCGTGGCACTCAGTTCAACAGAAGCCGAGTGTATGGCAACAATTTTGGCTGCATGCGAGGCTATATGGATGAGGAAGATCCTGGTCGGGTTGTTCGGGTCACACTTGGAGCCTACTGTGATTTATTGTGATAACCAGAGTTGTATTAAACTCTCGGCTAATATAGTATTTCATGATAGATCCAAGCACATCGACATTAGGAACCATCATATCGGAGATTGTGTGCAGCGGAGAATCATGTTACTTTCATACATTCCCACGAAGGATCGGGATGCTGATATCTTGATGAAGGCGCTCACCAGGAGCAAATTCGAATACCACAGAGGTAGGATAGGGATTGCAAATAATCCATATCTTCTTGAGAGGGAGTGTTGAAAATGCAACAAGATGATGGAGCTTAGTGAAAAGAAGTTGCCTTCACTAAGTGGGCCCGCAGGCTATTTTTGGTGCAAAGTCTATTTTTAGACTATGTCTATTTTTAGACATATGGATCATGGTCTATGAGTTACAGGATGCTATTTATGGATGATTGGTCATGTTGGTAAAAATAGATGGACCTCTATTTTTAGACATATGGGCGGAGTCTATTTTTAGACTGCCAGTCAAAAAATAGAACAGTCGAATATTATTAGCTCTTAATAATATTTGGACTATAAACATTATCTTATCCTCTTGTAGCACTTCAGTGCGAGCTACGGATGTGGCACATGCAACTGCCAGAAGGAAATATGCTTTTCCTATGGGTTAGTTGAGCTATTGCATGATGGACTTCAGTTAGAACTCAAGTGATTGAGTTTGGTGGTGTTGATTGAGGAGTTGATGGAGTTGTGTTCAGTTTGACTTAGTTGAGCTAGTTGTATTTAGTCTAACTTCCAAATACACTAGTGATGAGTGATGTGAATTAATTATTAATTAATTCACTAATTATTAACTCATAAATCAACTAAAGAATACATCAGTTAACTCAGTGCATGGACAGTTCAGTGGAGACAAGTGTTAGAGGTGGGTGAAGGGTTGAGACTACTATCAGTTATAACTATAGTTGTGCATGAGATTTGCACAATCATTGATTGATATTTCCAATGAGGATTGCACAGTACAAGCCAAGGGAATTTGAGCTTGGATCTGATCTATTCTCAACTTGGATTGCATAGTAGAGGCAGGCAAATAGTGGAGGAAATTTGAACTCGTGACTTGTTCAGATCTGAGCTAGTTTTTTGTGTAGCATGTGGAGATAGTACTGAGTACTTGTGAGGATTATTGTACTATGTATTGTTACATGTTCTCTATCATTATAATATACAGATAGTTAGGGGTTTTCAGCTGTATGCTTTCCCCATTACATACTGTGTTGATATGTGTGATTGATGTTTCAATGCGCGCATGCGAGTGTTTTTTTAATTCCGCAAATTGATGATCAATGGTAGAAGAGGTTATGTATTATGCATGCATTCCGAAAATAGTGTATAATCAGGATAACCTCTATGAAAAAGTGTTATATTATTCAAACTTCTACAGGGCTAAGAAGTGGAGTTTGGGTACCAAGGGATGATACAGTAGTTGATGGAGAACTAGGAACAATAGGTGTTTGATGGGTATCGATAGGTTGGTAGGGAAGTGAGGGTATGAATGGAGGCGAGGAATCAACTTCGGAGGTGGAGGGTAATAATGGTGAACTAAAGGGAGTTGAAATTGTTTCAGAAAGCTTAGGGATCTTAACAGTAGTAACGGATGACTGAGGGTAATTTAAAATATACTCATCAATTGACTGGTTTTTATTTTGGACTTCAAGATCTACAATAAACTTTGGATCTAGAACTATGTCATCAGGTGCACTTTCAGACCTGGTTCCAAATAGGGAAAGTTCAAATGACTCATCAAAGAAGAGGTCTTCTAAAAACAACCACTCATCGGGGCATGAATCTGCTTTTATTTAAGGCGTTGGACTTACTGAACTTTCTTGGCTTTTGGATCTTCTCGAAATTAGGTTGGGATTATCCACTACTGGGGCAGGGTTTGGATCAGGATTGGCCCTAGTATAGTGAGTTCTCCTTGAAGCCAGAGTTTCAAACTTTTCTAGTTGCTTTCTTTTTGTAAAATTTTGTAAATAACTTCTAATAAACCCTTTAAGAGGCTTGAAATAAAGATTTGAAATTTTCTTAGAGGTTTACTAATACTGAGGATTTGAGTTCCCCGGTATGGTCGCCACTATGTTATCACTCAGACGTTTTCCCTAGAACTTATCAAAAGAATGAATAATCTGAGGTAACCACAAACCAATCTTCAGACTCAAGTTCTAGCCAACCTAAGTCCAGAGAGGGCTCTCTCTTTATAATTTAACTTTGTTTGGGTGGGATTTTAGGCTAGTTCTTAGTGGTCATAAGGTTTTGATTTTGATTGGGTGGTGGAATTCTAGGAACAAATGGATGGAGCTAGTTTCTTCAAGCCATTGGGCTATGGAGTTAATAAAAGGATAGCATAACTGGATCAGATCATTAAAGGGAATGTTCACAGGGGAGGCTAGCAAAGCAAAAGACAAATCTTCAAGGGCTGATGGATGGAATGATTCTAACCAGGGTGAAGGGAAAGAATCCTTGCACTGGGATCAGAATGAGGAACAGAGGGTGATCCTCAACAAAGGGAAATTAAGAATCCTTTGCTACATAGACCAAAAGGAAAACTACGGAAGCTAAGGAGCATCTAAGAATTCCCTAGCTAAGATAGTTTAGCAAAAAACATTAAGAATGTAAACAGTCAAGACAGAGTGCATTTAAGCAAGTTCTGATACTCTTTGACCCTGCTAATCTGGCTTTTACCTATTTCATCTGGCTGCCTTCAGATTTACTGTGGTAACTTATAGTAAATCTGTCATTTTTTCCCACCATTCATCCTCAGGCAACTTTGCTTTTAACATCTTTCTCTATATTTCGTCTGCCTCTATATATTTTGCAAAATTGGGCTTGGTGACAAACAAATGTTTCACCTCATGCTCTAGAAAAAAATAGATTCTCCAAAGTATCATACAAATATTTTCTAGTTGGCAAGGCTTTGATACCTGAAGTGCTTGCTTGTTCCTTGGTTAACTTCCTTAGTCTGTCAATGTAGTCCAATTGGGTCATGATTTTATCACGGATGACCATAGGACTGGGAAGGCCTTTGTCCCTCAAAATTTGAAATTTAGCCATGAACCTATCAATGGCCACCTGCATGTTATGGCATTTTTCTTCTAAGTTGACCATGAGGTTTCTTTTGGAAAGAACCTTTTTGACTTCCAGGATGGCTTCAGTCCTATCCTCTATACCAAGCTCATTGAGCTCATGTCTATTATTACTATTCAGGAAGTGGATGAGTCAATTGGCATGCTCAGGCATATCACCCAACTCTTCCTTTACTTTTTGGATAGCTCCAGTAGCCACCTTTACTAGTTCTGTTTGCTCAAATATAACTTGAATTGACAGCCAAATATCATTGGCAGTGTCAATGATATTGGCCTAGAGAATTTCTTTAGTCTGTCCTAGTGGCTTCTGCACCTTAATTTTCTCACCCATCCTTAGGGCTTTCTGTGTTTCTTCTCTTTGTTGAATTTGGGCAATCTTACAGTCAGTTTCTAAGCTTGCCACTTTCTCCTTGAGCCTTTTGAGCTCTGTTGCCTGGATGGACATCTCCTCCATTGATTTTACGAGCTTTGCTATTTTCTCTGTAGATGTGCCTGCTGCTGTAGACTCAGTTGTGATTGGCAGTGCTGTGGCAGGTGGAGTTGTAGGTGCCAAGGATGCTACCAATGTAGAAGGAACTATTGTTGTCACTGTGGGAATGGAAATTGTGGAAGTTGTTGCCAAGCCGCTTTGTTTGGACTGAATCAAAATTTCCAACTCCTTCTCTATCTCTTTCAATTGGTCATTTAGCTTTAGGACAAGTCCATGAGCTCTTCATGTCCTTTTTGTGCCTCCAGGACTTCTGGTGTTTATGGGTGATGCAACTGTGGAATCTTGAGCTGCTTCTTCAGAGTAGCTATATCATCATTCTTCTTCTTTATTATTTTTTCAAAGGCCATTACATCTTTGGGATCGTGTCCCAACTCAATGACTAAGTCCTCTAAGGACTTGATTCTAGTATCTTTGGCCTGTGAATAGGCCTTTTCCAACTGGAACTGTGCTGATATATTATTCAGGGAGTTTTGCAATTGGTGGGCTACAATGGCTTTCCTTGTCAAGGTGGAGTAAAGCATCTCCCCTGTCTGTTTGTGCAGCTCAATTTGGTCAATAGGATGTATGTCCTTTTCTAGTACTTCGAAGTCTATTGTTGTTCTTGGTTGCTAAGTAGTGGGCTACATGAATGTGATTTGCATCTTCCCCTCTTTTACATCATAGGCTAACATAAGCCTTGTTTGATTGGTAGGGGCCATCTTTAAGTACTGTGCATAAGTTTGGGCTTTTAGCCTCTCATTTATGGCTTTTATGTCCTTGTATATTTCTCTAACGTCTTGGTCTTTGTCAGCTGGCATCATGAATGAGGACACTTCAACACTCTGTTGCCTTTCTAACATCTGAGTGTGTGATGTGGAAGGTTCTAGTGTGCCCCCAGAGGGAGTGGCATCCTTGCTTCCTTCTCTTTCTATGCTGCTGGCCCCAATTGTTTCTTCTGTGAATTCCTGTTGAGAGATAGGATTTATCCTTTGTCTTTTAACCAGGCTGGTCTCTACATAGGCCTATGATGTGGCTTTGCCTAAAGTAGTGGCCTCTTCCCCATTTCATTTGAGTTTTTTCTCCTCATTTAGAGGAGTTTGCAAGACTAGGGGAGTACTCATGATGGGCTCTGGTATACCTGTTTGAGTTAGCTCCTCTGATAGGTCTGGTTGTTCTGACTCTTCTTGTACCTGGGATTATTCTTCTACATGTGATTCACTTTGTGCCTGTGATTCTCCTTGTGCCTGTGATTCACTTGGTACCTGCATGAAAGAACCTTCATCAAGCTGTTTCTCTAGATCAATCAGTGTGTTTTCCACAACAACTTCAGCACTATCCTTGTCCTCTAAAGTGTTTTCCACCCACTCCAATTGATTAGCATATTTTTCTATTTCAAGGATTATGTGATGGATATAAGGAGCCATCTTGTTTTTTTGTCTTCTGTTGTAGATGGAGTCCAAGGGTTCATATCTCCATATGAAGCTTTGTTTTAGATTTAGTCTCTAAAGGATTTGCTTTGCTTCCTTTCCAGCTTCTCGGCTATTACACACAAAGGGGCCTAGTTGATCTAGCTGGGCCTTCTTTTTGGCTTTGACAAAATGTACCTCATCTGAATTGATTATCTACTTGTAGTACTCCAGAGAAAATAACCTCATGGGGAGGTATCTGGGTAGTTTATATCGGGCCAGCTCACAACCATAAATCCTAATTTCAGTGTGATTTTGGTACAAGTACTAAGCTCCCACTTTTTGTTGTTTTGAAAGCTGCAGGATCCTCTTGATATCTGAACTAATTCTTGGAGGAGGGCTGCCTATTAGCATTGTTACAATGGGATGTACAAAAAGATATATGAAGTCTGTGTATGGATATGGGGAGTCATACTTATGGATCAAAGGAGTCCAGAAAATCATTGACCTAGGGTGACCTTTTGTACCAAGCTTTTGGAGAATATAGGGGAACTTGTCGGCTTGGTAATATAGGAAAAGGTGGTACAAAACTAAGGAATACTTGAATACTCTCTCATTACTCATCCTAAGAAATTGGTCATGCATCCTATCAGCTATGAACTTGGCATAATCATACATGATATCAGGAGGCTATCCTGGAGTGAAAATGGACATGAAGGCCAAGATGATTTCATCTATATACTCATTGGTGGTATAGCCTAGGATACTAGATGTCATTGCTACAATGTCCTGGCCAAATTTGGAAAATATGGTATATACATATGGGGGAGGATCTTTTGGAATATGTTTCACTTCTACAATAAAAGTTTGGAACATTTCAGCAAGCTTTGCAGTGGTTAGCTTTGGGAATTGGTCCAATAGGTCTCCAATAGAAATTGGGGTTAGGTTTTGCGCTAGTTGTAGTTGCAGCATTTCATTGATTGACTCAGCAGTGATAGTGAAAATTATGGTTTGGTCGGGGGACATCACTGCTCTTTGACTGAGGATGTAGTTTTCAAGGCAATAATGGACAATTTCTAGAAATATGTGCACCTCGGGGAATTGATACTTGGGGAAATTAGACTCCTAAAGACCTATTTTATCAGCATGGTTTAGGTATTGGTCTCTGTATCGGTAGTATAATTTGATAGGGGATTCATGGATAGATGTGTCCTTGATTTGGAAATCTTTATCAGCAAGGGGAAGGTGGTCCATGTCCAGGTGAGGAGTGGAAATTGGTCTGACATCCATGGCAATTGGGGCAGCCATTCTCAGTTCTTGTGGATTTGAGAATGGGGGAGATAAATTTTTAGTCTTTTAGGGCAATGATGGTTCAATTCTGGGTAGGCTTAAGTTATCAGAGTTTATATTTAATTTCAATTAAGAACACTCAACGATTGGCTCTGAAATTGATAGGGTTTTCAGTGAATTATGGTTTAAATACCTGGAATTTGAAGAAAACTGGGTCTGAACCAGGTGACTGGCAACTATGAATGGTTGAAAGGGCTTTGAGCAGGCTGGAAGGCAATCTAGGAGCTTTGTGTCACCTTCAGGGTACAATTGTACGTGGGTTGACATCTTTGACATTCACAAGTGCGTGCATGGAAGTTTATAGTTAAAAAACGATAAAAACAATAATTTGGGGCTTTTTTGGCTTTATGCGCGAAAGTCAATTTGGCGAGTATGGGTGAATAGTGGTTGTTAGTTGCGTAGCGGGGTGAACAATAGTTGTTTTTGTGTGTAGCGAGCTGGCGGTAAGTGGTTTGCTGCGCATAGCTTTTGGGCACTTGGTGGTATTGGGGGGATGTTGCCCGATTCCATTCATTGAGTGACACGTCGCCTCGAGGGCCCAGTGGAGAACAACCCTTTTCAGGCGGGTAACATTCAGATTTCGAGCCCTTCAAAATAAAAACGGGCCATCAGATGGGGAGGGGAGAGATCATGTGGCGGTCGGGCAATGGAGTTGCCCAAAAGGTAATGGGGGGGCCCGGCGGGCGTTTAAGTGCGGAGATTTTGGTTTAATGTGAGATTAAGGCAGAGGTTCAGGTATCGATGTGGGATTTAATTGGTTTTTTTAACTAACTTAATCGAGGATAGATTAGTTAGTGGGTTCAGGGTAGAAAACCTTAGTTTATATAATTAAACTAGGGTGGGATTAATTAAATTTGCAGGAGTTAATATATATAAAGGAAACAGGTTTTTATTAGGGATTTAATAAATAAATTAGTAATTTAGTCAAATAAGCGGAAAAGGGGCACAATATCCCAAATATATGATATCTCATGTTTTAATGCTTTCTGATAATCACATAAAGACTTAGGATATAGTGTTTTTATGGGTTTTTGATATGAAAATGAGTTGTGGGGGAATGAACACCTTTCCTAGGTAAAAGTAATTTAACTTTAGGAAAAGAGTATTATTAGGAAAAATGAATGAACTGAAGGGGGGGAATGAATGTTTATGAGGGCGTTTTAGTACTTATTGCCAATAAGTCATTGAGCCGAGGGTCCGGTCCCTCTAAAAGTCAGAGAATGCTCTGAGCCTCTTTGATTTAGGGTTTTTAAGTACTTTTATCTTTATTGTAGGAAATTAGTTAAATAAAAGGTGAAATGAATGAGGGAAGTTAGTTAATTTCCTTTGATATTCATTTGCATGCTTGAGTGCCCATTCACATTTGGAACTTTTATGATAGAAAAGATAATAAACATGTTCTTGTCTAATCAATCACCATACTTCTGCAACCTTTCTACTACTTACCCATCTACTCATCATACCATTTTTACTTCTCTTTATTAGGGTGCATTTGAGCTAGCAAACCCTTATCAAACATTTTTCTTTTTCTTTACAATAGTAAACTATCTAAATCTAACTTTATTACATCCAAGGGCTCAGATTAAACATTTGAGCTCCTTTTATTTACTCTACCTATCTAATTATTTGCCAAGATTAAACAATTTGGTCGAATTTTATTCTCTATCTATAGACATGAAATAGTGAAGTTTAAACATTTCGACTATCATGGATTATGGAAAAGATTACAAGTTGCACAAAATCATTTATTATGCATTAAAGTAAATAGTAGTGGAACTTTGGCTTGCTCACTTTCATGGTCTTTTTCTTTTCTTGGGGTTCATAATTTTCATCTTTTTTTACCTTTTTGTTCTTTTTGTCCTTTGATTATTCTTTTAGGACATACCCTCTTTACATTTTTTAATTTTTTGAATATGGAAAACATTTGCAGAAAACAAAGGTATGTACATATTACAGGTTCAATCTCAGACATTCAAAAATTATGACTCCTATTGTTATAGGAACCTAACACAATCCATTTAGAACCTATGGATTTTAATTTTGTCCTTTATGTTGGTTAGCAAAAGTATAATCATTTTTTAATTATTGTATATGAACAACCTCACATAATCATATTTAGATCATTTAAGAGTTCAAAATCTCTCTCTTCGAACCCTTAGCACATCATGTGTTGAAAATGTAGCAAGGAATGACTTCTTTAACTTGTGCCCTATTCAAAGATTGTA
The DNA here is from genome assembly GCA_031772625.1 of Pinus tabuliformis. Classification (NCBI taxonomy): domain Eukaryota; kingdom Viridiplantae; phylum Streptophyta; class Pinopsida; order Pinales; family Pinaceae; genus Pinus; species Pinus tabuliformis. The sequence goes on from CM062819.1 coordinate 1,296,152,289, forward strand.
ACACCCCACCCCACATTTACCCACTTTTACAAGCTTTGCAGGGTAAACATGAGTTAAGTGTCACTATGATATGACCCGACCTCCAAGTTCCAGTTATGGAAATGGTGCCTACAAATCAAAACATATACTAACGTCTCTCAAAGACTATAGACTACTTAGGAGCTTGACAACCACCCCAGGAAGTCAATCCTTGAGCTAGAACTCATTTTCTCTAGCTTAACTCCACAACCCCGCCCATAAACAAAATCCATGCGGTTGGGAGGCTATAACCGCACCCACAAGCTTGTTTCCATGTGGTTATGACCTAAAATCCCTAGTTCTGTTTATGTGGTGGTGAGATATAGGCCACTTTTTCAGGTTATCCTTCAAACCATTTCCTATAATTGTATATGATTTTCCAAAAACATAACTAAGATGATAACAATGCCAACCATTCAAAACTTAAGCAAGATCTTGACCTAGACATTCTTAATACATGGTAGACATTTCGTAAAACATATGATACACATAGAAGCTACAAGTCATGAATGCATATATGATCATAAATTTTTGAACTACATCATATAATCATCATGAGATCCAAATCTCTCAACTACCAAAATTAACTAAGATCTTTTATTTATGTGATGTTATCAAAATTGCATGTGAAAGAGTATGAAAAACCACCCGTGCATACTTTAAAGAAGAGGAAACATAAAGGAAACCACTAGATCAAAGGACACACGCAACTTGATAATGAAGTTTGTCTATTGTGGACTACGTCTTTGGGCCCGGTGTCAAGAGTTGGGAGGTCGCTTCATTAATTGTTGCAAGATAATGATGAATACATGGTGTGTTCTTTGTCAATACAAGGAAGAACTCCCTTAACTAGAGTGGCATGCATGTCCACATGACGCTCTTCTATAAGAACTCTCATAAAAGCTCTCCTTCATCAAGAAAAAATAACAAACTCTACATGAAATGGCATACAAGGATCTCTAATAAAACGCTGAATAAATATCTCAACATCAATTTATCATCTTAGCAATAATCAAAAGAAGACATTGCATTAGTGCATCTTATACCTCCACTTCCAGGGGATGGCCTAACAATGCACACCTCTACTCAATAAACAACTGCATGGTTGAATTCCCGACAAAAAATTATGAACTCTGACTGTAATCCTGACCCCTTACTGACTCCGTCAAATTTTGGCTCCCTGGGAATCTCAAAGATTCCTTGAAGATTCTCTTATGCAGTCTGCCTGAAATTCAGCTGCTCATATGAAGAAATCAATCTCACCATCACGTTCCTTGAGAAAAACTAAGAAAAATGAGTATAAAGTTGATATAGTTCTGACACCTTCAAAATTATTCCCCTAGGGAATCTTAAAGTTTCCTCATAGAGAATATTCTTTTAAATATTCCCTAGCATATGCTCTAACAATATTCCTAGAATCTTCTTGAGATCCATGTCTTCATTGGCCTACTTGCACCCTCATCTCTCATGTATTCTCCATGGTTCCCTTTTAACCATTTGAATGGAATTTTAGAACAAAGTGTGAGGGTGAATAAGACAAAGTGTGTGGTTGGCACAATGGTTAGAATAGTCATATTAAGTTACTTGTTGTTAGGGAGGTTTTGGGTTCAAAACCCATGGACTCCCAATTTTTTTTTTAATAATACAAAACCCTAAAACCATGAGAATAAGACAAAAAAAGAGGTTTCATCATGCCAAGGCCACTCGGGTCTAATTTGAGGTTCCATGTGGCACCATGTTATTGGGCCATGTGGCAGACTCTCATTGGTCCACATCATCTGCCACCTACTTGCCATGTGTCAACTTGTGGTGCTACCACATCACCTGCTTGTGAGTCTACCTAGTTTGCAGACTGGGCTGCCACATTAGCTCTATGGGTCCCACTAGGCCTGCTGAATTTGCTTCCATGTGTCATCTGTACGGTCTGCCACATGGAAGAATGTTGACTTTGACTTTTGCCTGGTTTGACCAAAAATTTGATTGTCCATAACATTTTCATATGAGCTCGGATTGACGTGTCGTTTGCATCGTTTGAAATCTTGTGACGAACTCTTCGATATGATATTAGTTTCACTATAATACAAGGACTTTTATTTTTGAGATTCTCTGGAGCCACCTAGATCATTCCTCCCCACTAATGATATTTTGGTCCTCCAAAAGCATAAACACAATCTGTAATCTGATGTACTCCCTCTTATGCATAAAAAGTGCTCTAACATGCCACACTTCCTTCTCCTTTACATTTGCCCTTCAGAGCCATAAGTGATGAAACGACACACATACTCTATGTAAACTTGTAGTACATCTTGCAAATTACATGTTTAATTACATGACCTATCATTATCCCAAAAAACCCCATACTTGCCAAGATGTTATAATGCACTCTTTGGTCAAGTTTACATCATAATCATAATACAAACTAACACCCAAAGCTATCAAAAAAAGGCCAAAAACATCATCATGTTGAATTCATAAGTGATAACAAACACTTCGTCTCTTTTACAATGATTTCACAACATGTGATTTACAAAATGCGGCTATGACAAGCTACTATATCTAATAAAACTATCTCTCACTCAAAAAACGTGAATGGATCACCTCCCTATAACTAATTCACTTTTTGAACATCCTCACCAGTTGGTTCCTACACAGACATTTTATCCTTATTGAGATGCTACTTTGGATGGAGTCTCCAACATGTGGCTCTGTGATGTCCACCTCTATTGCAATGACTACAAAAATTCTTCTTCCTCCGAACCTGCTTAGCGTTCTTCCTTCCCTGATGTGGAGAAGGCCTTTCATGTCTTGTCCTCTTTCTTGCTGCCATTCTTTTCTAACACTTGGCAACAACATGGTTATACAAGCCACAAAAACTACATGGTTTTCTATGCCATGATTTATGCTCATCATTAGCAATCTGATTACAATCAAAAGGAAAATTAGAATAATGATAATTTTTATACCTCTCTTGGTTGTCTCTGGTGCAATCCTGGTGATGGGAGCTTGCCACAACTCTTCCTCTACAATGGGCATTTTCATGGGAAGCTTTCGATGTGTTCCCATCATTCTCTTTCCTTGATGATTTGGGAAATGGCTTGGATTATTTGCCTAAAGAACCCCTTGCTTCTATTTCCTTCAAGCATTATCTTTCAGTGTACCCCAAGCCTGAAATGGGTGCCTCAAGGCTTCCAACAGAAATAACATCATGTGAAAATGAAACTGAATAACTATCAACACTATTTACCTCAATTGTTGATTCTAAAGCAGGTGATGATGGCTTTGCTAAGCCTTTGTTGCACTTCAACTTTTCCAATGCCTATTCCATGGCAATCTCTGCTTCTCCTCTTCTACTTCTTGTAGAAGTCTCCTCAATTTAGCATTCTTCACTTGAAGTCTCTTGTTGATCTCTTCATTTGAATGATGAGAAGAAGATGAAGAATTATATTCACTCGAAGATGGAGATGGAGCATCATCCTATACTCTCTCTTTCTCTTGTTCCTCTTTTTCCGTTTTCTCCTCGTTGATCTTGTATGCACAAAAAGTGCCCTAACATGCCACACTTCCTTTCCCTTCACCTTTGTCCTTCGGAGCCATAAGTGATGAATCGAAACCTGTACTCTATGAAAACTTGTAGTACATATTGTAAAATACATGTTCAATTACGTGACCTATCATTACCCAAGAAAACCGCATACTTGCCAAGAGTTTATAACACACTCTTTGATCAAGTTTACATCAGAATCATAATAGAAAATAACACCCAAATCTATCAACAAAAGGCCAAAAACATCATCATGTTGAATTCATAAGTGATGACAAACACTTCATCAATTTTACAATAATTTCACAACATGTGATTTACAAAATGTGGCCATGATAAACTACTATATGTAATAAAACCATCTCTCACTCAACAAAGTGAATGAATCACATCCCTGTAGCTAATTCACTTTTTAAACAACCTCACCGGTTAGTTCCTGCACAAACAATTTGTCCTTATTGAGATGATGCTTTGGATGGAGCCTCCAGCATGTGGCTTTGTGATGTCCACCTCTATTGCAATGACTGAAAAAATCTTCTTCCTCCACTCCTACTTAACCTTCTTCCTTCCTTAATTTGGAGAAGACATTTCACGTCATGTCCTCTTTCTTGTTTCCATTTTTTTCTAACACTTGTCAACAACATAGTTATACAAGCCACAAAAAATACATGGTTTTCTATGCCATGATTTCTGCTCATCATTAACAAACCGATTATAATCAAAAGGAACATTAGAATAATGATTCTTTTCATACCTCACTTGGTTGTCTCTAGTGCAATCATGGCGATGATAGCTTTCCTCAGCTCTTCCTCTACAATGCACATTGTCATGGGAATATTTCGATGTGTTCCCACCATTCTCTTTCCTTAATGATTTGGGTAATGGATTGGATTATTTGCCTAAAGAACCCCTTGCTTCTATTTCCTTCAAGAATTATCTTTCAATGTACCCCAATCCTGAAATGGGTACCTCAAGGGTTCCAACAAAAATAACGTCATGTGAAAATGAAATTGAAGAACTATCAACATTGTTTACCTCAATTGTTGATTATGTTGATTCTGAAATAGGTGATGATGGATTTGTTAAGCCTTTGTTGCACTTCAACGTTTCCAATGCCTCTTCCATGGTTCATAATTAAAGATTGCATTGATTCTCCTTTTCTACTTCTTGTAGAAGTCTCCTCGATTCAAAATTATTCACTTGAAGTCTCTTTTTGATCTCTTCATTTGAATGATGAGAAGAAGATGAAGAAGAATTATATTCCCTCAAAGATGGAGATGGAGAATCATCCTCTACTCTCTCTTTCTCCAGTTCCTTTTTCTCCATTTTCTCCTCAGAATCTACATACATTATATCTACCATGCGTGCCATCCTGAGGAGGTCCTCGTAGATATGTTTTTGATCCTCCATTCTCCTTCTTTTTACACGTTCAATCTCTGGTTATCATTCACAATTGCAATTCACATTAGCAAGAAGCAAGAAGATCGTTTCAATACTATACTTGATTTGGATCTCTCAATTACCAAAATTAATCAAGGTATTTTATTTATGTGATGTTATTAGAATTGCATGTGAAAGAGTATGAAAAACCACATGTGGTTACTTTAAAGAAGAGGAAACATAAAGGAAACCATCAAATCAAAGAACACACACAACTTGATAACGGAGTTCGTCGAGTGTGGACTATGTCTTCGGGCCCGATGTCAAGAGTGGGGAGGTTGCTTCATTAATTGTTGCATGATGATGACGAATACATGATGTGTTATTTGCCAATTCATTGAACAACTCCCTTAACTAGAGTGGCATGTATCTCCATGAGACGCTCTTCTATAAAAGCTCGCACTCATAAAATCTCTCCTTCAGCATGACAAAATAACAAACTCTCACATGAAGTGGCATACAAGGATCCTACAATAAGATGACAAATCAAGATCTCAACATCAAAACATCATCTCAACAAAAATCAAAATAAGACATGGCATCAGTGCATCTTACACCTCCATTTCCAGGGGATGGTCTGAAAATGCACACCTCTGCTGAAGAAACAAACTGCACGATTGAATTCCTAGTGAAAAATAGTGAAATATGATTGTAAATGTGATCACTTTTTGACTCAGTCAAATTTAGGCTTGCCAGGAATCTCAAAGATTCTTCAAATATTCTCTTATGCGATCTGATCAAAATTTGGTTGCTCATATGAAGAAACTGATCTCACCATCACATTCCTTGCGAAAAATAGAGAAAAATAAGTATAAAGTCAACATAGTTCTAACACCTTCAAAATTCTGCCCCCAGGGAATCTTAAAGATTCCTCGAAGATTCCTCATAGAGAATATTCTTTGAAATATTCACTAACATATGGCCTAACAATATTCCTAGAATCTTATTGAGATTCATGTCTTCATTAGCCTGCATGCACCCTCATCTCTCATGTATTCTCCATGGTTCCCTTTGAACCATTTGAATGGCATTTTATAATAAAGTGTGAGGGTGAATAAGACATAGTCATATTACGCGTGAGGGTGAAATAACTTAATATGACTAGTCATATTTTATAACAAAGAGAATAGCCATATTAAGTTATTTGACGTTAGGGAGGTTTTAGATTCAAAACCCATGGACTCCCAATTTTGGTTTTAATATAGTCTTCAAATCATATAATATATGGTATACATATGACCATATTGTAACGACTCCCTAAAACCATGAGAAAATGACAAAAATGAAGGTTACATCATGCCAAGGCCACTTGGGCCTAATTTGAGGTGCCATGTGGCACCATGTGATTGGGCATGTGGTAGGCTCTCATTGGTCCACTTCATCTGCCAGGCTACTGCCATGTGTCGACTTATGGTGCTACCACATCATCTGCTTGTGGGTCCACCTTGTTTGCTAACTAGGCTACCACATTGTCTCTATGGGTCCCACTAGGCCTACTAACTTTGCTTCCATGTGTCATCTGTACAACCTGCCACATGGAAGAATGTTGACTTTGACTTTGACTTTTGCCTAGTTTGACAAAAACTTTAATTGGCCATAACTTTTGCATATTAACTCGGATTGACGTGTCGTTTGCATCGTTGGAAATATTATGAAGATATATTAAATTTGGTATTAGCTTCACTATAATACAAATACTTTTATTTTTGATCTTCTCTGGAGCCACCTAGATCAGTCCAATGCCCTCTCAAGATAGCTGCAACAACACTTGTTAGCCAATGAATACATCAATCATTCAATAACTTGTAAAATTATGAACAAGATCCATAGTAAGAGCACATAATCTAACCAAGCATATAACCAACATATAACCATAATATAATCCATGAAAATTCAACCATAAGATCAACATGATAACCAGTACAGGTGCTCATCAATCATACTAAAAAACATCTTATATTAACGAATGCAAAAGAAAACCAAGTTAGGGACTTCCACGTACCATCCAACCATATATTGGGCTAAACTAAATCTCTCATTCAACCAATCACCCTTGTGCCATATTCCAAGCATCAATGTGGGATCATATGGGTTAAACTAAAATAGAACCAACCAAGGCTTCTAGAGGCCAAACCACCTCAACCCTCTACCACAATGATTTCACCTAAACTAGTCCATAAATCACGAAATCAAAACAAGCATGAATGCCTCTGACTTCCTTCCCAACTACAGAGGAATTTTCCTATCCCCACCCATCCGTCAAGAGTTCTAGGAGAAAGCCCATCTACACCCTTGACCCTTAGGAATTTTCCTGAGCCCACCTTAACCAGGATCTAAGTCTACTGACCATCCAAAGATAAATCAGATAGAGAACCCACTACATCATGGATATCTAGGAAATGGAAAGGAAAGGATAAAACCACTATCAATCTAGGAAAATCCCATGCCAATGAGAACAAAATAGCTAAAGAACCACATGCATGTATAATGCATCCAAATATCAACAAGGAAATCACACATGCAACCTGTTACCTCTAATGAACTCCAACTATAGTTGTTGATCCAACCTTCTTTTCTGTTACCCTCTAATTCCTTGCTTGTTCTTTTCTTGCTTTCTCCAAGTCCAAGTGAATTCTAGAATGCTCAAAGTGTGCAAGAGTGTAAGAGAGCAAACTGAAAATGAAAAAAAAAAAAATGATGGGAAAAACCTCTCCACTATTTCTTTAATGCCTTTTTATCATTGAAGTCTCCTTTTTCTTTCATTTTCCTTCAATTTTCCTTTTATTTACCTTGCATTCAAGATTGTGTCTCTTCATCTCCCTATTCTCCTATTTTCCTTTATTTCCTTAATTAAATGCCAATTATATCCTCTTTTCATTTTCTAGTTCCTTTTCCAACTTCCATAACCATTATTAAACTGCAAGTGATTCCCACTATAATGTTTACCCACCATTCATCTTGCAATATGTGTCCCATGACCTTGGTCTTATTTTATTTACATGGAAAATCAACCAGGGTTTGTTACAAAGATGCCAATTCATAATAAATATCATAGTTACTTGAGCTAGCTGTCAGTTAACATATGTGATGTGGCATATCACTGAGTTATTGTCAGTTAATTTGAGTTAGATGGCTTTAAGTGAGTTGTGGACTAGTTGATGGCTAAAATTAGCTATCTAATGGAGTTAACTCTAGTGTCCGTTAGTTAACTGATCTCTAGTTCTAAAATATAGTTACACTTGAGTTTAGTTGAGTAATTTATTGAATTTAGGCTTTTGTGATCCATATCAATTTAGAGAAGAATCTTCAGCAAAAATCACATAGAGATAATTTTTGTCAACGCGTTTCGAACCAACCAGTGTGGTTCATCGTCAGGACAAGTTGAATGAGCAGATCTTGCTATGCAATATAAATAGATCGGGCAGAATATCCAGGTAACGGCTACATTTGACCAGGGAACGGCTAGTTAGACCAAAATATTTATTTATTTATTTATTTTTATTTAAATTAGTTAATTCGGTTATTATTAACGTAAATAGACAATTTTATAAATATATATTAAAATCAGTGAGTTAATAAACTATAAAATAATCGAGTAATTAAAAAATCAGATGAAGGGAGATTTAAATCTTAAAATAAATTATTTATAAATCAAGGAGGTTATATAAATACTATTTAGTTGTAAAAGTTGAAAATAGAATAGTTAATTCTATATATAAATAAAAAAATAAGTTTCATAATCAAAGAATAACCAGATAAAAATATTTACTTAATAGTTTATTAAGGGTTAAAATAAATAAATAAATATTAACTTTAATATAAGAAACAAAGAGCTTGCCCTAATAATAATAATAATAATAATAATAGATATATAGATATAGATATATATGAAATATATATATATATATATATATATATATATATATATATATATATATATATATATTCATTTTAATTTAAGAATCACAGAAAAATAAATAAATAAATAAATAAAAATAAAAATAAAAATAAAATAAAATAATAATAATAATAATAATAATAATAAAGTAAAAATGTTAATTCACAGCCATCTCCTCCTAGTTGTTTTCTCCCTTGAGTTGTTTTTTTTTTTCAAGCTCTTTGATTCTTAAATTTATATTTAATATATTTTTATTTATATTTATTTATTTTATTTTATTTTTATTCCTCAGATTTAAAATATATATATATTTTTATAAGCTCTTTATTAGAATTAACATTTTTACTTTATTTTTATTATTATTATTATTATTATTATTATTATTTAATTTAATTTATTTTATTTATTTTATTTTTATTTTTATTTTTACTTATTTATTTATTTATTTTTTCAACTTCTGTGATTCTTAAATTAAAATGAATAATTCTTTTTTTTTCATATATATATATATATATATATATATATATATATATATATATATATATATATATTATTATTATTATTATTATTTGGGCAAGCTCTTTGTTTCTTGTATTAAAGTTAATGTTTATTTTTTTTTTTTTTTTTTTTTTTTTTTAACCCTTAATAAACTATTAAGTAAATATTTTTATCTGGTTATTCTTTGACTTTGATTATGAAACTTATTTTTTTATTTATATATAGAATTAACTATTCTATTTTCAACTTTTACAACTAAATAGTATTTATATAACCTCCTTGATTTATAAATAATTTATTTTAAGATTTAAATCTCCCTTCATTTGATTTTTTAATTACTCGATTATTTTATAGTTTATTAACTCACTGATTTTAATATATAGTTATAAAATTGTCTATTTACGTTAATAATAACCGAATTAACTAATTTAAATAAAAATAAATAAATAAATAAATATTTTGGTCTAACTAGCCGTTCCCTGGTCAAATGTAGCCGTTACCTGGATATTCTGCCCGATCTATTTATATTGCATAGCAAGATCTGCTCATTCAACTTGTCCTGACGATGAACCACACTGGTTGGTTCGAAAGGCGTCGACAAAAATTATCTCTATGTGATTTTCGCTGAAGATTCTTCTCTAAATTGAGTAATTTACTTTATATTAACTCAACTTACTCTCAGTTAACAACAACAACTGTTATTTTTAACCCTAGTAGGTCATGCAATTCGAATTGCCTATTCGAATTGAATGAAGGCACAAATGTATTTATTTATTGTACATGGGTTTTTGTGTGCGAGGCTTGAGGATTGAGCAAAGAAATTTCTCTTGATAATTACGCTAGGAAATGGGAGAAATTTCTATTTTTTAGGGGCATATTTTCGCTAGGAAATAGGAGCTCCTAGCAAGCCTTATTTGATTAAATGTTGGACAAGTCTTGTGGAGAGTTGATCAATATTGCAAGGAGCTTCAGGCTTGAACTAGATTATTTGTAATAGATCATATTGCTCACTTGATTCAATACAAGCAAGCAGGAGTTTTTCCCAGTTGGGTTCCCTAGATATATTGTGTTTTCTATGTGTGATTGTCTTTCTATTCATTATTTTCTTTCCACAAATTTTGGTAGAGAAATATTGTGTCTTTTGTGATCAATTTTCTCTCATTAGTAGTTTCAATGTTTCAAGGATTTTCTATGTCATGTGCAAGTATTCTAAATTTTATAGATCTACAATTTGTCTAAATTTATCTTAATTCTTGTTATCTAGAAATGATTTTGTCTTATTGCTTGTTAGACTTGTGTACTTTTATCTCACTATCTATTATCTAAACATTAAAATATCTTATCATTTCTTTTTATTGCACCTTTTTTACGTTTAAATATGTCTTAAAAAAGGATTTGTTGTAATATATGTGATACATGTTCCTTATACTTTTCAAATAAATATATTCATATTGTGATGCTTATTGTATCAATTTGACCCTTGCAAAGTGATGATAGAATAAAATATCCATAGTGAAAACACTTAACGTATGCTCTAGATTTGATGAACTTCCATCATAGTGTTTAACTAGAGACTGAGAACTACTAAAATGTATGATTTGAAATAAGTGACCCATTGTATGGGAAGTACTTCAAGAGGTTATGCAAATACATCTCATATTTTTGAATTGCTTTGCTGCCTTTCTTTTCACACCTTTATTGCACATGCATAGTTTTCTAACTATAGGGAAGAAAGAAAAGAGAATAGTTAATGTGGATGGATGGATGGTAGGTATGATTTACTTCTCTTTTTTCTATGACAAAAGTATCACACATTAAAACATAGTAAACATTTTCAATCGTTTATATGATAGATTAGATTCCAACCAAGGAAAATCCAAAGTATCTACAAAAGTCAATATCACATCAAATATCTTCTTAGGATATCCACTAGTGTAGAGGTAGAATTTTCCAATTAGCTTGGAACCAATAATGTAACAAGCATTATCCACTCTTTTAATATAAGTTTTAAATATTACACTTCATTCAATATTTTGATAAAGTTTCATTTTATATGATGATTTGAAGGATGATTGACAAGTTCTAATGTTGTACAAACTTATATAGGAAGGTGTGTTGTTGATATGTGGTTTGTGGCGTTGATGTGTGATAATGTTCAATATACCCAATTGGATGAAGGGGAACAAGAAAAGGTGAACTTCCATCATCATTGTAATCATATATAGAAGAAACTAGAATATTAGTGCTAGTAGAAAAGTTGGGAATAGAAGATGGCATAATCACTAAAGACCTTAATTAAAATTAATATCTCTCCTAATAATAATTCCATTCGAATGAAGGTGAAGAATTCTATAACCTTTTACATCTTCAAAATATTCAACAAAAATACACATCTCACTTTTAGTCCCTAATTCTTTCCTTTTTCCATCAAAGATGTAAGTCCATGCTTCACTACTAAACACATGAAAGTGGTTGACGTCAAGTTTATTCACTATGTAATTAGCTATGCAATTGGCATAATTAATATCTCCATGAGGATTTAATCCTTTCGATTGGATTATGAAACTTGCCAATTCTTTTAATGTGTGCTTCTTTCTCTCAACAACATTATTTTTCTATGGTTTATATGGAATAGTATGTTGCATCTAAATGCTTTGTGTGGTGTGGTAAGGTGTAAATTTGGTGTTAACATATCCACCTCCATTTTATATTATTAACATCTTAAGTTGATATGGCCCACATTGTATTTCTACAAGGGCCTTCTAGGCCAAAAATATTTTACAAATAAGCTACTTCTTTAATGTAAGTGATCCACTTCTATGTAATGATTATCATTTTTATAATATATTTATTTTATAAATTAAAGTTGTATAAAAAATGTAACTTAAAAGAATAATATTATAGTTATTTGATAAGTGATTCTCTTTTATAATTCAATTGCAATGCATATTAAGTTACACTTTAATAATGTAATGAAAAGAAAAATTTGAATTCAAGATCTCTAGTTTAATAAAATATTTAACTAAATAAAGTAATGTGAAATATACAACAAATGTTAGAAACAAGAAGAGGGAATATCTTTTTTTTTCTTTTTCTTTTTACTATTTAGCTTGAAGTGTGTGCCTAGCTATGGTAGCCATTACAACACCCCAAAAAATTTCATCCTATACACTTAAAATCTTAGGTCCCCCTTTCTTGTAAAATTCTTCATGGGCATACTCTTCGCAATGTCATAATCATCGTTAAACGCTACTCACAAATGAACCATGGTCATGATATGTTTCTTTATCTATCTAGGCTTTGTGAATTATCTTTGGATTGATTTGTTCCTTTATGTATAACCATAGTTGGACATCAATCTCAATGCAATGAATTTAATTTACAAAGCTAGTGAAATCGTATAGCACACACTTCCACCCTGACTCATCCATGTATTTATATGTCCACGGCTTGGGAGAGGTTGCAATTGCACCAAAAATATTGCCATTATTAGACATTGTACTTAAAGGAAAGTTGACACTACTAAATTGGAAGGCTCTTCAGAAAAAAGAAAAAAGAAAAAATAATAATAATAAAATAAAAAATTTAAAATAATTATAATTATAATTAATTATATATATATATATATTTCTCCCGATCCTAGTTATTGAAATTAGCAAATGGAACACAATGGCATAATTATGGAGATTATAATCAAGGATATCCTCAATAGGCCTTTGCGCAACAATATTATGGAAAACCTATACCAATACCTTACACGACACCACAACAACAAGTAGTAACAACAATATCATCTTGACCATTATTGAGAATGCAAAATTTGGTGACTTTGGTAACTTTGATTCTAAACCATGCCTTCTTGAAGCATGCTTGGATTAAATTGACATGGTGGGAATATTCAACAAAGAATATTTGGATATAGAAAAGAAAAGACAGTGTCAGGGACCATTTTCTGGTAGTTAAATGTTTGAAGTTGGTGACTCTTCCAGAACCATGAAAAGAAGACATTATGGCAAACACTCTCCAATAAATAGTGATCCAACATACGATAAAAGGATAGAAAATTTTCCATAGCAATTATTTTTTACAAAAAAATTTGATGATTTGTCTTTACCAAGAAAAAATAGAAGTCATCCTTCATATAGAAAATTTAGAGCTTCCATCTGAATTGAGGTGCTCTTTGTGTCAAGGAATATTTTAGGACACTGTCATGATACCATGTTGTTAGTTGTGATCATATTAGATAGGTATTGGTTGAGAAAGGTAAGTGTCCTCAATACAATTGTACAAAATTCAAGATTTATGAAATTCTTCCCAATATTTCTCTTCATCAAGTAATTCAATGTTTCTCAAGTATTAAATGACAATCAGTACCGCAAAATATTCAGAAGAAAAAACATGCACCTAATGGAAAACTTGAGATTCAAGTAAAGGCAATAGCCTCACAAGAATTACCTCACATACAAGGTTTGTATGTGGTCTAGAAGTTTATTCTTGACAATGGAGAGAGTGTCACAGTCTATAAGGTGCTCCAGCCTCACCCTCATAAAGATGAAGGTATAACTATGGAGTTTTAGGATAGAAAAGAGAGAAAAAGAATAAGTCATCTCCCTCGTTTGCTACAATATATAAATTTGTGAATTTTATGGCTCCTAGAAAGTTAAATAAAGTTGGTCATTGTCCCTATGTCTATGCTTCTACAAACTATCTAGTAAGGGGTTATCCACATGGCACATTGGTGGTCTATGTAACAGATGAAATTGATAGAAAACGCATTGAGTCTAGCAACCAAAATGTTCCCATAGCTAAACATATTAGTTGTGACATTATTATACAGGAGATCAGTACATTGAGAATTGTGCCCTACTTCGATCTTCCATGAATTTCACAAGCCAATAGATTCCTAGGATTCATAGAATTATGGAATATTCATCACATAAGAAAAATCTAGAGAACCCTGATGTTTACAACTTAGTCGAAAGGCAGAACACTATATTCTTGAAATATTCGTGCATATGATTAAATACATACTAACATGGAACATCAATAACCCATGTCATGCCCTTTCCTAATATGTATGATTCAACTCCTCCACCTTTTCCATGTGAGACTCCAATGATGCCAGTTGCACTACATTCCATTCCCCATATATATGCCATCAACGTATTCGGGTGTTCCTACTCACTCTAGCTTCATGAAAGAGAAGTGTGTACCTTCTCTAATTGTTTCATTTGAAATACATTTAAGCTGAGAAGAATTTATGAAACTTTAGATCATAAAGGTGAGGAAAATTATCCAAGAATAACATGATACATACCAAATTCAGGAAAAGGATAATTCAATGGAAGGCGACTCTTGAGTGCATTGTAAATTTTTGGTATAAGATCTCTGATGATGAGCATCATAATCCTTATAGTGCACATGAGCTTGACCGAGATCTTGTTAGAAATTTTTTCAATGAAATCAAAGGGTAGGAATATTGTAAACCAAACCAATTGGTAGATTGAATGAGTAGAAGAGGAATTTGTGAGCTATCACAACCCCTTCTAGACTATCATAATTCTCCTCATTTCATCGCAATTTCCTTCAACATATCATGAATTCCCCTCAATCACATCGTAGTTTCCTTAGTTAGATCAAGACTTCCCTCAACATACTATGATATCCCTTCTCACATCGCAACTTAAATTATCTCATTGCAATCTGCCTCCACTCTTATCACAATCCATCTCCACTAATTATGATCCCCTTTCATCACAACCTCACTTCATTGTAGCTTTTCTCAGTTCATCATGGTATGAATCCCCTAATTGCAACCTCATTTCCTTGTATCTTAAATTTTCTTATCACATCCTCACTCACTTAATCATGATATCCCCACTCATCACATCATAACCTATCATATTAGCATTTCTCTGATCATGACTTCCTAATCAGGTCACGATCTCCATTAACAAATCCCAACTTCTACTCATCACATTGCATACCCACTCATCACATTACGACTCTATTTGCCTCATCACAACTTCCTTCATCTCATAATGAACTCCCTTATCACACCCTCACTCATCTCATCACAATTTACCTCATCAAATTACGACTTCCTCTCACATCACATCACATCACAAGTTAGTGGTTGTTTAGCTTCCTAGTAATGATTAGAAGATATGTTCGTGGAAAAAATGTGGATACCATTGCAAAGACATGCTTTTAGGCCCTTATTTGAACACTAACTAAAAGCAAGGGATTGATTACCTTGGGATCTGTTTTGATCATTTTTATTATCATTCTTAAAGAATATTGTTGAAGGTGTAAAATATGTTATCAATGGAAGTATTTTATTTGATATTGTCAATGTTGAGGATGAAATGCATTATATGGTGGATGTTGTGACAAAATGTAGATTTAAAATGACATACCCTACATCATAGGAAGTGGTGTTGGTAAATATACTCCAACTCCTATGTCTTGTATGAAAAGCAATAATTCTATAATCTTGAGTAACCTAGATGTTTGGACCATAGTGAATAAATGCCTTCAAGTAGTTCATCAAGCTTGAACCAAGGGAGAGTTGCTACAACAAAAAACATGTCACAACAATCATAACAATATGAGGTTGAGTCAACTAATGAAGTGCAAAGCATTATACCCATTGGATGCAAAATTTATAAAACCTTCATGGGTATTTGGTAATAGTTCTGATGCTTTCATTAAGTGCAAAGAAGATAATAAAAATATTGCATGCACATATAGGCTAAAAGGAGTGTCCTAGTTTGGGATTCTTGATCATGTTCTCGGTTCCTTCTTGTTACTTGATCTCCATTTTACGATATATTTACAAAATTAACCCCATCGAAAGTCATTTGTACCTAGATGGAACATCCCATCAGCATTTTTTATCGATAGCAAAGGTTTTGTATGAAGAGAAACTAGTTACAATGAGGATTGCTTCTATAATTTTATGATCATATTCTTTGAACATTTCTAAGTATAGTGCATTTATAAGCTCGTTAGAAATAAGCACATTTTCTATTAAAGCTTCTAGTTAGATGACATTTTCTTATCTTGATTCTCACTTAGCAGAGTGTAACCAATCCCCCGAACCCCAAGCAACGGAACAAGGGGAAAGGTAACCTAAACAATCAATCTCAAGGTAATCAGGGTAACCAGGGTCCATAACCTAATGCACCTCATGGAAACTAGCCTAATCTTGCAACCCAACAATAGGGCAACTAACCCAAGCAAAACAAGTCTCTTTGTACGAAAAACCCTTGTGCCTATTAAGACATATATGGCCATTATACCCATGAGTGTATCCTTTTACCTCATATGCGCCAAGTATGGGAAGCTCAAGCAACTACTTCTAGAGGACCTCAGCCCATGTCTCCCCCTCCTTCTCCCCCTGCTTCATCTCATCCAGCGGTGCTTACCAATCATTTTCCTCATCAAGGATATATTTCTACTCGACCTAGAAAAAGTCATGCAGCTCCTCCACCTTCCTTATATGTTCCCAATTATGACCATATCCTTATGGTGAATTCTAATGAATTCAATACTAAACAAGTCAACCTTCAGACTCATTGTACCAATATGAAAAGCTGCCTGCTAAGTCAATGACTGACTCCCAAGCTCAAGTTTCATTGAGCCTCTGTCGTCATCAAATGGTTCCTTACAGATCCCTTTGCCTAAAGTAGACGTTATCCTTAAGATCCCCAAAGGTTCATTACATCGAAATGTTGATTCTGCTAAAAATTCCCATACCTATAGAATAGTAGATGACTTGGCTCAGTCTCCTGTAGCCATGTCAATGCTGGAATTCCTCTAGAAGTTCCCATTCAAATGGAAATATCTTCTCTCCTCTTTGGGTGTTTTGGACCCTTCTAATGATCGTATGATTTTTTTGACCTTGACAAATCAGAACATCCCCCACTTCCTTCATCTGTTGCATTTCAAATACCAGTTTCCATAAGAAATTCCATTGTTCAGCGGTGTATCATAGACGAAGGCACCTCCACTTGTGTGATGGCTACCAATCTTTGGAAGCAAATTGGTTCACCTCACCTGTCCCCATCCACCATCATTCTCCATGCTTGGGATGATCATCCATCACAACCCCTCGGCTTATATCACAATTTTCCAATTACTATTGCTGACAAGACAATTTCCATTGACATTGAGATCATTGATGCCCCATTAAATTATAACATCCTTCTCGATCATAGTTACACCTATGCCATGTCCTCTATCACATATACATTTTTTCATAATATTTTCTTTCCCCATAACGGAAATATCATCACTATCGATCATTTGACTTACAATGATCCTAAGTATCATACTTCCCCTCAGTCCATTATCTCATCTATGACTAGAAATAATATTGTCTCATCTCTCACCAATGTCTTACCTAGAGTCTACAAATATTTCACACTGCTTGGAGCTTATTATGGTCCACCACCTACCCCCCCTAAGACTAGCTCTTATGGTGTTTGCATGCTTCATGCATCACGACCTGGCCACAAGCGGTCTAGTATGCCTTCACAGCAACCAACACCTCCTCAACTTGTTGTTCTTGACTCAAACCAACTGTTAGGGCCCTATAATACTAGTGACTCCCCCATTACTATTAATTTCATTGTATCCCTTATTGCTATTATTGTGCCCCTATCGTTATTAGTATGCCCCAAATAAATCCACTATTGTTATTTTTGTGCCCTTATGTTATTACTATTATGTCGACTTGATTATATTGTGATCCCTTAGACTCCTATATATAGAAGGGAGGTTTAGTCATTTGTATCATCCAAGAATTGTTCATTTGTGTAATGTAAAGGAGGCTTCCCCCTCAAAGAGTCTGAATTCTAAGGTGTTCATCTATCTTTTCTATCTTTTTGTGAGCTGGTTTCCTAACATTTGGTATCAAAGCTTTGGATTCTAGGGTTTCATTGCTCCAAACAAGTCATCGTGGAATTTTTGCTATAAATTTTTTCTGTGACGTTTTAGAAGCTACAAAAACAAATCATTTGAGCCGAAATCTTTCTGAACTTCTGGTCCGAATTTCAGAGCTTGTCTCGTTATATTTGCAAAGATATGATCTGAGTAAGTTAGGGTTTTTGCAGACTCCTGAATTACATTCCAAACACGTGACCCAGGGAAAATCGTCATAACTTTTGTTTTGAGAATCATATTGAAATTTCATAAGAAGTTTCAGAAAGAGGACGTCCGGTAGTTTTTTGTGTATCATTTTTAGGTACTAAGGTGGAAACAGTGACACGTGGCACGTTGTACAAGTTTTCTCTACTGAACTAGTCTATAATCAGGTCACCGTGGGAGATTTGGCATAACTCTTCCTTGGAGAATCCAATCTTAATCAAACTTGCAGAGCTAGAAAGAGGACTCAAAGGGATACCACAGGACACGATTTCAGATATTCAAGATCCGCAGTTACAGAGATACAACAAATTCAATATCGAGATCTTACAAAGTGAAAAAAAGGTGTGTAGTTTTTTTTTAAATTTTGCGCAAGATTGGTTTGAAAAATTAGTTTGAAGGAATTCAAAGGGAATAGTGAAGAATTATTAGCATTAATCAATGCCCCAAAGAAATAAAATGGAAATACCTAGTAAGCAACCTGAAAGCTCTAGCATGACTCACGAAGAAGAGGAACAAATGCAACATGATATATCAAAATTACAAGACCAAGTACAACAAATTTCACTCTCACTAAAGGTAAATGAAGCCAAGATGAATGGCGTGGAAGCTAATATGAATGGCATGAAAGTTAAGATGGATGGCGTGAAAGCTAATATGAATGACATGCAAGTTAAGATGGATGGCATGGAAGCTAATATGGATGGCATGGAAGCTAAGATGAATGGCATGGATGATAAGATGGAAGAATTGAAGATAAATTTTAATAAGTTGCTACAAGAAATTGTCACTAATGGTGAAAGGGTAGTAAAGGAAACCCATGATGAGAAAAAAAGAAATGTTAATCATGATTTCATAGACTCTAATGTTGGATTGAAGACCCACCATGTTCCAAAAATTGATATGAGGAAGTTTGATGGCAAGGATCCCAGAACATGGATACTACAGATGGAGCAATTTTTCGATCTCCATAATGTGCAAAACACACAAAAGGTACGTATTGCAACTTTATATTTGCAACCAAATCAGTTTGTATGGTATCGATGGCTTTGCTCTCGTAAGCAAATTGTCACTTGGGCAATTTTTACAGAAGAAATGATAGCACATTATGAGGATACAAAAAGCAACACTTTTTTTAGCCAATTGATAAATCTCAAACAAGAGGTTTCAATGACAGAGCACATTGAGGACTTCCAAAAATTGAACATAAGGGTAAAAGATATTCCAGAGGAGCATAGGATTGATGTGTTCATAGGGACTTTAAAGGATAATATCCAACATGAAGTTCACCTTTGGGAACCTGATTCATTGGAGAAGGCATTCAGGTTAGCAAGAAAAATGGAAAGCAAAATTATGGCAACCAGGAAGCCTACCACTCAAAACTATAAAGATGGAAGTGTTATTTCCCCTAGCCTTCCACAACCTACAAGGTTGACACCACAACAATTGGAAGAAAAAAGAGCAAAAGGGCTGTGTTACAGTTGTGATAGCAAATACACTAAAGGTCATAAGTGTGCTGAGAAGAAATTATTCTACATAGATTGTGAAGAAGAGGAAGAAAAGGAACAAGAAATGTCAAAAGAAGAGGATATACACCAGGAACAAACCCTAGATAAAGAAGAAATGAATCCGACCATATCTTGTAATGCATTGGCTGGAATTACCACTCCTCAAACTATCAAGATAGAAGGACGTATCAAGAAGAAAAAGGTAATAGTGTTTATTTATTCTGGAAGTACCCATAATTTTATTCATTGTAAGATAGCAAAGGAATTGAATTTCTTCCTATATCCAACACCAGAGTGTCAAGTGATGGTTGCAAGTGGAGGAACCATAGATTGCTTTGGAAAGTGCCATAATATCCAGTTATCCATGGGAGAATATGTATTTAATAGCCCAATGCTTTCCATTCCAATGGGTGGTGTTGATGTTGTACTAAGAGTCCAATGGCTACAATCCTTGGGTACAATAGCTTTTAATTTTCAAGAAATTTTCATGAAATTTTGTGCGGATGGAAAGGAAGTTGAATTAAGGGGTATTACAGGGAAAATGAGAAAGATAATTAGCTCTAATGGTATGACAAAGCTTCTAAAGAAGGAACAACGAGGTGCAATTGCACAATTATGTTCACTAGAGGTTCCCACATCAAAATCATCTATTTCTCAAAATCTCCAAAAAGTCTTGGACAATTATTCCAAGGTATTTGAGACTTCCAAAGGTCTCCCACCTATTCATGATCATGATCATGCTATTCATTTGATTCCATGAAGTGTTCCACCAAACATCATGCCGTACAGATATCCCTATGCCCAAAAGAGTGAAATTGAACATATGGTTATAGAAATGCTAGAGGCTGGTATAATTCAACCTAGTCAAAGTTCTTTCTCTGCTCCAATAGTAATGGTGCATAAGAAGGATGGATCATGGTGCATGTGTCTAGATTATCGGGAGCTCAACAAGCTCACTATTAAAGATAAATTTCCCATTGGTGGGCTCCAGTATTGTAGCAATAATGCTACAACTCCTGGAACTCCCTTCTTTAATTTTATCAACCCGGTAGTTCGTAACAAACTTGGAAGCGACGGTGATGTATGCACAAGTACTAGCTCTTGCCGCAGCTGTCACTTGGTCAGCTGGCACAAGTCCACTAGGAGCTTAAGCCAACTTCTATGAGCTCTTAGAAGAAGATTTTTAATTGATGGATGAAAGCTATCTCGAAGGAAGCTAATCTAATTGCAAAAAGAAATTGAAAGCCAAAAAGAAACGCAAACCCTAGCAAACCCTAATTCTACCAGCTAGTCCTACTGACGCAAAGGAGAGCATGCAAACTACTGAAAGAGATGCCATTACTTCTATGAAGGTAAAATACATGTGTCTAGACTACCTATATTTGAAGAAAACATCTTTTTGTATTTTTGTTTAAGTTGTTGGAATTATCATGCATGTGCTTCTAACTATTTTTGACTGTGCAGAGGTGGATCAGGGAGGAAAAATGCTTGGGAAAGGTTGGGAAGGTTCAGAGAGGGTCTAAGGGGTCCCTAACACCCTTCTAGAGAGTCTCACAAAGTTTGGCTGCCAAGAAACTGTGTTTATGAGCTTCTACAGGAAGTCTGCAGGGGTTCTACAGGATGTTCAGGATTTCTACAGGATGTTCTGTAATTCTTCTACAAGATGTTTCAAAATGGGATTTTGGAGCATGGATGGAGGGAAAAAGATGGAGGAATGAGTATGGAGGTGAAATAGGGGTGTGAAGAGGTCTAGGACTTGGTGGATGAGGCTAAGGAGTGATTGGATTTGTTCAAGGATGGAGGACGCGATGATGCACAAGAATGTAGGAATTAGGGCAAGGTGGGGAAAGTATGGCAAATGAAGGGTACGAATCATGGACTAAGGGGTGGAGCAGATTATCTGATGGATTATGGGTAGATAGAGAAGGATAACAGGTGCTTTGCAAGTTATGTTTCCAACTGAACCAACAAATACATGCAAGAAAACAAAGATCTAGTTATGCTACCCTAATATGATCTAGCTAACAGTAACAAGAATGGACAACAGCTTTATTTGCAAGGAAACCATGTATATTAACTGTGAAATGAAGAATTAAAAGATCTGAACATGTAACCAACTTCTGCAAATGAAAACCAAACACTAATGATTGCATGGCAAAGCAAAGTCAGTGCTTTTGTGGGCAGCAAAGTCATCCTAGTCACAGCTCCTGATCCCACTAAGGGAGAGGTGAAACCATAGATGTTTGTTGGACCTTTTCTTGAAGATTTTTCTGTTAACAACCTATCAACTAAATCTAAGCATGAAAAGCTATTTTACACATAAAAAACAAACTAAATAACAAAACAAGAGTTAGATCTAAATAGCAAATTTTATTCTAAGAATGCAGCAAAAACACATAAAGATAATCAAAGGAGGTATTGGGCGCTTGAGATGGGCCCAACCCCAAGAGCTACAGCCTCCTAAGAGATATTTAGAGCTGGTGCAAAGCCAGATTCATCTTTATTGATCAAGAAATGAAGAGTTACATCAAAATTGTCCACAAGGAGAACTTGAAAATGAGCTGACAGCAAAACTAATCTATTGCCTAAAAATCGAATTACAAAATGACTACAACAAGACTATGAAATGACTAACTACCAGCTACAAAATGACTAACCACTAGCTAACCCAAATGAGGCCCTAAGCCTTCTTATTTATACAAATTGAGGACCCCAACAGTCCTCCTAAACTTTAGGGACTCGGCTGCCCAAGACTTGTAGTTAACAGCAATCCTACTTGACTTGCTTGGCTACCCTTGTGCTGATTGATTTGGTGGCCCTTGAACTCCGAGCTGATGGTGGAGAATTTGAGGTAAGGGCCCATAAATGAGGGGGACACCTTCCTACAAATCCTCTCCCTTGTTCTCCCACGAATTTGGCTGCCAAGTGCTCATTCAGACCTTCAATTTTGTCTCCAAGTTGACCAAAAAGGCTACACAAAGCACCCATTAGACTTGTTGGCATAATGACTAACCAAATTCACTCTATTAGCATAAATATAATCAAAAACATGAAATAAACTAATGAGAATGGTGGATTAAGTCAAATTAGGAGGTTAAATGAGCCCAAATAATTATCCATTTTTGGGGCTCATCACCCATTCCTGTCATTGATGAATTATTAGATGAATTGCATGGATCAATTTACTTCACCAAGTTGGATCTTCATTCAAGATATCATCAAATCAGAATGAATACTGAAAACATTCTAAAAACAACATTTAGAACTCATGAGGGTCATTATTAATTTTTGGTCATGCCTTTTGGCCTTACCAATGCACCTTCTACATTTCAAGGTTTGATCAATTCCATTTTCAAACCCACCCTTAGAAAATTTGTGTTAGTATTTTTTGATGATATACTAATCTACAACAAGTCTTGGAAGGATCATGTTGAACATGTCGACATGGTGCTCAAACTATTGGACGAGAAACAATTATATGCAAAAATTTCCAAATGTTTCTTTGGAGTACAAGAGGTGGAATATCTGGGTCATATTGTATCTCATGAAGGTGTTGAGGTAGACCCTAGAAAAATTAAAGCCATTAAGGAATGGAAAATCCCCACATCCATAAAGCATCTGTGAGGATTTCTCGGGTTGACAAGGTATTATCGCAAGTTTGTTAAAAAATATGGGAGAATAGTAGCACCTCTAACAACATTATTGAAGAAAGATGCATTTTCATGGACTCCGGAAGAAACAAAGGCCTTTGAACATCTTAAAGAGGCAATGTGCCAAGCACCGGTCTTAGCTATGCCAGACTTCACAAAAACCTTTATTCTAGAATGTGATGCTTCAGGAAATGAAATTGGTGTTGTTTTCATGCAAGATGAAAGACCCATTGCTTTCGAAAGTCATCCAATCAAGGGAAAGTATTTACAAAAAACTATTTATGAGAAGGAAATGTTTGCAATACTACATGCACTTAAGCAATGGCGACCCTACCTAATGGGAAGACACTTCAAGGTAAAAACAGATCATGATAGTCTTAAATACTTTTTAGAACAAAGATTATCCTCTGAAGAGCAAAAAAAATGGGTGACAAAGATGTTGGGTTATGACTTTGAAATAATCTACAAAATAGGGAAGCAAAATGTTGTGCCAGATGCACTCTCAAGAAAGGATGAGGATGTGGAAGAATTATTGTGTGCCATTTCTATTATCCAACCAGATTGAATAAACAAAGCAAGGGAGGAATGGAAGAATGACGAAGAAGTGTGGGCACTCATTTGAAATTTACAACAAGATCCCAGTACATCTGATAGATTTAGCTGAAAAAATGATTCGTTATGGTACAAAGATCGCTTATACCTATGTAAGAATTCCCAACTCAACAAAATATTCTTATGGAATTACACACTTCTCCCTTAGGAGGGCACTCAGGATTTTTAAAAACTTACCACAGTGTTAAGAAGGAATTTTTTTGGGATGGCCTTACATTAGATATTCAAAATTTTGTGGTAGAATGTTTGGTTTGCAAATAAAATAAATTTGAAACAATTAAGACCCTAGGTCTATTACAACCTTTATCCATTCCAAGCCAATGTTGGGAGGAGGTTTCAATGGATTTTATCACAGGTTTACCCAAGTCCGAAGGAAAGAGTGTCATTGTGGTGGTAGTTGACAGAATTACCAAGTATGCACACTTTTGTGAATTATCACATCCATTTAGAGCCAGTACAGTTTCTACTACATTTATGGAAACAATTCAAAAGCTACATGGAAACCCAAATATTATTGTAAGCGACAGAGATCCCATTTTCACTGGAAATTTTTGGAGAGAATTATTTTCTTATCTCTATACTCAATTAGCTCATAGCTCATCTTATCCTCCTCAATCTGATGGGAAAACTGAGATAGTAAACAAATGTCTGGAAGCATATCTTCGTTGCTTTGTATATGACAAACAGACACAATGGGTCAAATGGTTGCCTCTGGCTGAATGGTGGTATAACACTTGCTTCCATACTGTAGCAAAAATGACCCCATTTATGGCACTTTATGGATATCATCCACCATCCATCACATCATATTTAAGAGAAAATTCTAAGGTTCAAGCAGTGAAAAATCACATCGAGAATCAACAAGTTCTCCAACTCTTAAAGGATAACCTCGCGTTGGCGCAGAATAGAATGAAACAACAATCAGATCAACATCGCAGCGAAAGAAGTTTTGATGTACGTGACTGGGTATTCCTATAGCTACAACCATATAAACAAATGTCCCTCAAGCAAGCTAAGAAGGATAATAAATTGTCACCAAAGTATTATGGTCCATACAAGGTGTTGCAAAATATTGGTACTATGGCATACAAATTGAAGCTTCCTATAGCTTCCTGAGTACACCCAATTTTCCATGTTTCATGTTTAAAGAAGGTTATAGGTGACAAGCTCCCAGTTCAAACAATATTTCTAGAACTTGACAAGGAAGAAAAATCATATTGGAACCAAACAGAGTCACAGAAACAAGAACTCGACAGTTACGAAATCGATCAATTTCAGAGTATCTCATCAAGTGGAAGAACTTACCCACTAAAGATTCCACATGGGAGGATGAGAATTTTATACAAAAGCATCCAGAACTACTCCAGCATTGAGGACAATGCTTTTCGGAAGGAGAGGGGCATGTTAGGCCTCTATAATACTAGTGACTCCCCCATTACTATTGTCATTATATCCCTTATTGTTATTATTCTGCCCTTGTTGTCCCCATATCGTTATTAGTATCCCCCAAAGAAACCCACTATTGTTATTTTTATGCCCTTATGTTATTACTATTATGTCGGCTTGATTATATTGTGACCCCTTAGACTCCTATATATAGAAGGGAGGTTTAGTCATTTGTATCATCCAAAAATTGTTCATTTGTGTAATGTAAAGGAGTTTTCCCCCTCGAAGAGGCTGAATTCTAAGGCATTCATCTATGTTTTCTATCTTTTTGTGAGCTGGCTTCCTAGCACCAACCTTCAGGTATTACTCCCTAAGTTCCATTTCGTTTTGTTGGTATCTCTCTTAGTCCTTTCCCACCTAAAAGTGTTCCCTCAAGCCTTAACCTTCTTGGAGCAGTCCCCCAAAGTCATTACCCTTCTGGTCAGATATCATTTTTATTCCCGCCCCCTGGATTTTATTATACACCTGTCATGGCTATTTTGAGTTTACGTAACATTACCTTGGGGATCCCAATCTAGATCCTCCCACAAACACTCCCCCTAATAAGCTCAAACTTTACATTGATTTAACCCCAGTTCAACCTGTTGTTCCTACCCCTTCCTTTGCTTTAGTTCCTCAACAACCTCAACAAGAACCTACTTCTATTGCAAAAGCATCTGGTGAGAAAATCCTAGAAAAATGGAATCAAAGACAAGGCACCCTAACCAACTCCAGCTCCTCCTAAGCTGCCAAAGCCTACTCCTCCATGAAATTTGTGTGATGTTGTTGGACATGCCACCAATAATTGTCCTGAGCTCCCCCATATCAAGAATGTGGTCTGTCATACCTTTCCTAACTCTAACATTCCTGAGGTCCATGTCACCTTGCTCGAGTCAACTAATAAGAACATATCCTTACACATGAATCAACCTTGTGCTTTGTGTGATAATTATGGCCATTATTCTCATCATTGTTTGTGTCTCGAAAACTTTCGTGATACACTTCAAGTGAACTTCAAGTTAGATATCGCTCGTAGTGATTCCACCTCTCCTCTACTTGCGGGTTCTGGTCCCACTCTTATGGTAGAATATGAGGTCTCTAAACCATCCATAATAATCCCCTTTTCTCATGTTGAGATCACAGTTAGTACCACCCTATTCTCTACCTGTCGCCATCCATGGGATCAATCTATTGGGATTCTCTTGACATCTCCTATTGTGATTTTGTTCAACCTTCTTCGACAAACACTTCGGTCTCAACATCGGTAGATGTCACATCTATTAGCCATTTGTCTCCTAGTGTTGACGATGCGCATGTGAACATTGTCTCATATGAAGATGCCTCAGGTAGCTCCTCTTCATAATGTGGTCTTTCTTCCTCAATTCCTCCCATATTTCATTCCGATGAAGAAATCATGGAACCCATGACCACCCCTGATTATCCTTGGGATGATAAGCACCATCATGCATACTTACTTCCATAGCAAACCCATGACCAATAAGTTGTGGAGTCTAAATACTTCGTTCATGGTGAATTTGATTGGTTTAAAAACCCATTCCTGCAAGAGATGCTTTCGAAGAAGGAAATTTGGTTAACATATCCCCTACTATTGGCTTGAGGGGGCCTGACCCAGGTTCAGCGTTAGTTAGCCAAACAAATCCCTACACTACTGGCCCTTTCGGCATCAGTCCATAGAGCGCGGACTGAAGTTTCACCCAAAGCAGTAGGGGGGATGCTGGAACACAGTTTTCGCACCCTTGAGATAGTTGTGATGTTGGTTTATTCATGTTATACCTGCCTTCGTGTAGGACACTTAGCCCTCTGTTCCACTCTTCAGTACCTTCGCAAAAGGGTACAATTGGCTTTCACACAGCCCTAACCTGTGGCTCAGGGACTTTCGCGCTGCTAGGGTAGTGAACTGTGATATCTCCAAACTAGGCTAAGTGTCTTACTTATCTTATTAACAAATCTTTGTTAGCTTCGCATAAACAGATGGTCTTACTTGTGTTCACTTAACCAACACAATTACATATATTTGCACACCATATAAGAATTGTAATTGAAATTCATACCCAACATAACAAGATGCATAAACAGGAAAGAAAGACGCAAAAATTGTAGAATACTTCTCTTTATTGATAATTCCAGACAATTATAAACTTGACCCGCCCTGCGCACTCAGCTGCAGGGGTATGCGCACTCAGTTGCGGACTTCTAGCCCTCTGCACACTCAACTGCAAAGCCTCTACCTACACTATGACCCAAACTTAGACTTCTACTTTAGATCTATCTCTTATACATCATATCTTCATTGCTTGATTCCTTGATTCTTCTAACTACTTAGAGCTTAGCTCTATTTATAAAATCCCATGGTCCGCGGACCATGGGTAGATCTTTTACAACCGATATTACATTTCCAAAATAAGCGCAAACAACCCTATGACTCCTTAACAGCTACGCGCTCCGCGACCACAAAATGCGGAGTCTTTACTCTTAGATTACAAATTTTGACCAAAATATGGGCTTTTAGCCCCAAAACTACCCTTGGGGGATCCCGCGACCAACAGGACCCCAACACAAACATCGTGACTCGCCCTCGAGTCATTCTACAGGTGCGGAGATCTTAGCGCAAAGACCTCCCAGCTCTGTTTGGATAACCGCAACCTCAGCAATGCACTAAGCGGCCTCCTGCTGGACTTCTTCCACTTGATCCTCGGTGACTCCCGCTAAATTGCTACCCTGAATCTTCTGCTGAGTTTCCTGCAGTGTCACGAGCTTTCCTTCAATGGAAGTTGTGATCATATATACCTCATCTATCCATGGTTGTAGGCACGCTTTTAGGACCGCTTCTTTGTGTTGAGTGGCATCCACCTGTTCCTTAAGCGCCTTTGCCTCCTACATCTGTGCAAGCCTCTGTGTAAGGGAAACCATCTATGCAGTCCCTTTGACCTCTTCATATCTTTGCTGTAGCTCGCATGCCTCTATGTCCAGGTGCTCTACATTCGGGTCCTCCTGAAAGGTGGTTAGGAGCTAGAATGATTGTTCAAAAAGTCGCATACAGTTTGTTACTGCACTGTTGATCGCCGTTATTGCTATTGTAATAGCGGTGGTACGTTGTTCCCTGACTTCCAATGGAGTTGAAGGCTGAGCCCTCAACTACAATTCTGTGATCTACAAGTTCAAATCCAGCTAAATTCTGGCTATCTCTGTTTAAGCGTCGTGCACCCTTATGGCCAACTTGCAGACGTGTGCCTCAACCGGTTCTTCTTCCTGAAAGTCCAACTCCAGGACCATTCGACAGGCTTCCTCTACTACCTGCATTATTTGCTTAATCTATTCTACTGCATCATTGTGCTGCAGGCCCAACTGCTCAATATTGATATGTTGCGCACTCATCACCTCCAAAGCATGACTCTCCTGGGCCCTAAGTTTCGCGGTGACTCCATCCTGCAAGAGGTAGAGCCTCTCGAGAGGGAGCGCAACCATTATCAATCCCACCCCTTTCAAACTGCTAACCATGGGCCTGTTGGCCTCATTTTCTGTAGTAAGTGCCCCATCTGGTAGCAATATCGCATTGGCCACCCTTGTGCGTAACTTCTCCTCGGCAGCTAAAGTGCCGATTGCATGGCTGGTGGACACTGTGCCAGCCTATGGAGTGCAAACCTGCAACTCCTGCAGCTCTATCTGGGGAGTCCCTAAGGCCAATTTTTGTTGCTCTTCGAACTATTGGAGGGCCTCCACGGTGACATCCCTCACCATTTCTCCAATATCATGCAGATACCCCTCAGTAAGGGTGATTGGGTCCAAGGATGTCTTTGAAGCCTTGGTTTTCTTCCGCAACGCTGCCTTCTCTTGCGGGCACTGACGCTTGAGTTGGGTGGATGCCATCTGTGGGTCTGCACCACCTTGTTCTGTTGGCTCCTTTGTTTCTGCTTCAGTTGCGGGCGAAGGTGACTTTTGTCCTTCGCGCTCTTCTCCTCATGTCTTCTGTTGTTCTGCCAATTTCATGGCGTCGCATGCTCCCTGGGCCTTAGTCTCTGCTTCCTCTTTTATACGCTTATCAACCAGCTACGCCATTTAGAGCTTTGTTTCTTCCTTCTTATGCTGCGGGTCAGAATTGTCATTTTCCACCGCGGAGCCTACTGGAGCATGCCACTCCAGTGGCCAAGACTCAAGGACTGCAAAAATAACATCACCACTCACCATATATGGTAAGTTATGCCATGTATTCGCGAGGTCCTTCCGTGCCTTGATAAAGACATGGTGGAAATCAACTTTGAAATCTGCAAACTAGCATATACTGTGGGTGACAACCTTAGCTTGTGATTGATCACCATCCGGATACTCATCTCCATCAAGATCCAAAAGATCTTGCTTTCTTTTATGCGTTGTGCATCCTTGCTCGCCCACAACGAAGAGTACTTCACTACCTCTGGAAGGTCCGGCGAGACCGAAAGAAATTGGCTGACTTTTAGTAGCTCCCATGCCACCAGTACGATCGGAAAAAGGAGCCACGCATAGTGAAACGTCTTGCCCTGCTCCTGTGCCTCGCGACAGTTCGCAAGGAATTCGTCACATAGATAATTTACCCAGTTGAACTAGTCTCCTTCAGCTCATTGGGCCACTAGTGCAATCACAGGTGCAGGCACCTCATCTGCGTGACACTTCCGCATCAACTTTCCTGCTAAAATTTGTGTTGCTACCTTGACTGTAGGGTTGTTAATGCTTGAGATGGCATATCCCCGCTTCTTGTTCTCCAACTTGAATTTCTTCTTCATAGCTTCCACGATGGCCAACTCACCACCTTTTCCTTCTGATATATTGGCTGGATCCTCCCCTGAGTAAGGCAGCCATGTGATCCGATGAATCAAGTGGTTTGTGATGGGAATGGGCTCCTCCAACCACAAACACCCATCATGCACCAAGCAGAATGGTTGCCTGATGACGAAGATGGTCACAGGGGCGCGGTGGTAATGCGACACCCAGAGTAGTTTGAGCAACCCAGCTTTCTCTACACCCTTGAGCCATGTCCGTAGCTCCAATTCAATCATTCCAGTAGTCGCATCAATCCCTCAGCGCATTAGCTGCTTAGTCACTAAATGCAGGAATTTCTCTTGATCTGTGAGGTCCTAATCTTTGAACTTTAGTACAAGAACCTGCTCTAAGTGTGGCCCCTCAAAAACAATGTCATTTAGTAGCAATGGAGTTTGCAGGGAGCTCTTGCTCTTGTCTATGTCCTTCGGCACCTTGGCTTTGCCCTTGCACGGCGGAACATATTTGGGTAACCTGGTAATAGGGTTTGCACCCTGGGTTTCAACTTCCATTTCCAAATCCTCCTCATCTGCCACGATTTCTTCAAATTCTTCCTCGTCTACCTCCAGATTAATGGCCTTTCCCTTTTCCTACAAAGTTAGCTTCGTCCTCTATGGGTTTCTTGGTGGGACTTGCACCAGGATCATAGCCTACTTATCCTTCTTTAGTCTCGATGTTCTGGTGATCTAGGGACTTCGACTATCACTCAGCCACTCTCTGGGGCTTCTACTATCGTAATTTCCTGTGTGGCTTCCTTCGGTGTCGACATTCTATTCAGGAGGTCCTGCGTTTCTTTCGGAAATCTCTCAAACGTTGAACTTGCTCTCAAAGCCTCAAAATTCATAAGGTCCATACACACCTGATAGCACAACAACTGAATTTTCAAAATGACAAGTGTTTTTCGCTAGACGACCACCGGTAATTTATAGGGCTTTTTGAATTCAAATCCGACTGTTCCCCCCACATTTGGCCCATTAATGCTAGATTGGCGGCAGATTTTCAATAATCTAATCCATAAAATTCACCTTAAATGCCTACCGGCCGCACCATTTGGCCATAATCCGACCATCAAATCTGGAACAATGAATTTAACGGTCACTTTCAGGCGGACCTACACACTATTTCCACGAGTAGCGTAGTTGCCTTAGCACCATCGTGGACCCCGTGACACTTCGCTACTTGGTGCAATCCTAAAGTCGCGCAGCTCCCCAACCCGGGTAATGTAGTTTATAGTCCCTGCCTCCTTTCAGCTGCCTGGAGCGCTAAGACTATGCTTTGGTCACATAGTCAGATGGTCGGGCCGCCTGTGTATGGCTTCAATCAACTGCCATTCACTTTTCCTGGGAAGGGATCTCCTTTCAACTTAACCAACTGGACCGTGCCACCGTCAGTAATCTCCTTAATAACATAGGGCCCCAGCCAATGCATTCTAAATTTCCCTGGAAATTAATCAAATTTACTGTCATACAACAACACCAATTCATTCACCTTAAAGGTGTGCAACTTAATATGTCAGTCATGCCACACTTTTCACGCCGCTTTTGGACCTACTGGTGAAATCCAACCAAAAATCTCTCTTCTTCAAGCTCATCCAACTAGACGAGCCTCTCTTCCAGAGATCCATGATCTGTCATGCCTATGAGCTCTATTGTACGCAGACTAGGCATGATGTATTCCATAGGCATTACGGCTTCCACACCATAAACAAGCCTAAAAGGGGTTTGTCCCATCAACTTTTTGCATGTTTTCTAATAAGCCCACAATACTACAGGTATGCGTAGGTCCCAATCACTTCGATAAGCATTGAAAACCTTGGTTAGCATGTTTTCAAGCACTTTGTTGAATGCCTCCACTATCCCATTAGCCTGTGGGTGATAAGGTGTGTTCTTTTGGTGATACACCTAAAATTCCTCCGTTAGTGCGTTGATCGTCTCATTCAGGAAGTACGTACCACGATCACTCATCAAGATTCCTGGACATCCAAATCGTGTCAGTACATGGTCAAATACGAACTTCGTGACCGTCGCACACGTGCAATATTTTACCAGCTGCGCTTTGGCCCAACGAGTCAAGTACTCCATCGCAGTGATAATGTACCTCGCGCTTGTCTTCCCTTGTGGCTAAATGGGTCCTACAAAATCTATTGCCCACTTTTCGAAAGGTTGCAAACATACATCACATGCCTTGCAATATGCTTTTAAATCCTGATGAAGGGTTGGCCACCACAACCCGACGCGTAGAATCTTCTCCGCGGTTGCTCTCCCTGCATAATGTCCTCCTGCGGCACCCCCATGAGCGTTCGGGAGGTTTCTACTTCATTCAAACTCAAGTAAATACCTTCGTAATATCTCATCAATCCCCATCTTGTATAGATGACCAACATTGACAGAGAAATCTACCATGCACACCACTAATTCCTTCTTTTGCTAGACAGAGTATCCTTCCGATGCAGTTCCTATTGTTAGGAATGTAGGTTTTAATCCCATACAAAAATTACTTGCATACGAATTATAAAACACAGAAAATAAATAATGCGAGAGCATAACACATAAAACGCATATACATAGAGATTTTCCCCTGGATCCTAAAACCAGGACTACCAACTTGGTTTTTCATTATATTCCTTTCAATGTTATAATACATATTTATACATGTCAAAGCATCCAATACCATGGACCAAAAACCATCGTGTCGAAAACCATGGACCGAAAAACCATCGCGTCCAAAACTATAGGTAGGTCCGCCCAACCTATTATAGGGTCCAAAAAAAAATTCCCTGGGGCACTGCACTGGACCCCATAGAGGGGGGCTACCCGCCCCCCTCAAACCCCCTGTGACCCCCCCGATGCGCAACGAAGGGGGGGCAGGGGCTCTGCCCCCCCTCTAACTTCCTGGTTAACTACGTCATCTAGTCATGGAAAGAATATAACACAACCCAAAATTCTCCCACTTGTTCTTTTCTTTCCACAAGAGAGCTTAGTCATTTATCCAACCCTGAAACACCCATTGTTTCTCTACACCAAGAGAACTTCTTAGAGCTCACAGATTTTGTCAATGCATCTACAATATTCTTCAAAGTGCCCACCTTTACTAGCAACACCTTTTTGTCTTCTATCATATCCCTCACAAAGTGATACTGAACATCAATGTGCTTTGTCTTTGAATGGTAAGCAGGGTTCTTTGCCAAGAAAATTGCACTTTGGTTGTCACAGTCTATCCTTATAGCTCCCTATACTAACCTCATACTTGAACACAATATTTGCAACCATACTGCTTCCTTGCTTGCATGAGTGGTTGCCATGTATTTTTCCTCTGTAGTTGATAGTGCCACTACAAATTGTTTCTTACTCATCTAACTGACTGCACCTCCAAATAGGTTAAACACATACCCACTTGTAGATCTTCTCTGATCCATATCTCCAGCCCAGTCTACATCAACAAATCCATGAATATCCAACACTTTGTCCAATCCTGGTCTTCCTTGGTAGCACAAACCATAATCACTAGTGCCATGCAAATACCTGAAAACCTGCTTCACTGTTGTCAAGTGCTCCTTCCCTAGCTTTGACATAAACCTAGTCAATACTCCCACTGCATGTGCAATGTCTAGTCTAGTATAGACCATCGCATAAATCAGGCTACTGACTGCACTTGCATATGGAACACAGGTCATATCCTCTTCCTCTTCTTATGTCTTGGGACACTATTCAACAGATAACTTTACACTTACAGGACTAGGAACTTTCACCAGTTTACTATCTGCATATTAAACCTCTACAGTATTATCTTCACATACATCCTCTGGTTTAACCATAGTTTCCTCTTTGCCCGATCTCTTTTAATTTCCATGCCCAAAATATATTTTGCAGCACCAAGATCTTTCATGTCGAATTTGGAGGACAATTGGGTCTTCAAATCCTAGATAATTTCTTTGTCATTTCCAACCAGCAACATATCATCCACATACAAGACCAAATAAATAACACGGTTACCAATTAATTTAAAATACACACAGTGATCTGTTTTGCTTCTGGTGAAGCCAAGTCCCCCTATAAATGTATCAAATTTATTATACCACATCCTTGGTGACTGTTTTAACCCATACAAAGACATTTTTAAGTTGCATACCAGTTCTTTCTTACCCTTCACCACAAATCCTTCAGATTGCTTCATGTAGATCTCTTCTTCCATATCCCCATGAAGAAATTTTGTCTTCACATCCATCTATTCTACCTCAAAATCAAAAGTAGCAGTAATAGATAAAAGTAATCCAATAGAAGCTACCTTGGCAACAGGAGAAAAAAATATCACCAAAATCAATTCCTGGCACCTCGAAATAACCTTTTTCTACCAACCGAACTTTGTATTTCTCCACCTTTCCTTCTGCATTTGTCTTCTTCTTGAACACCCATTTGCTGCCAATGGGTTTCCTTCCAGCCAGCAACTCCACCAGATCCCAAGTCTCATTTTTGTGCAAAGATTCCATTTCATCAACCATGGCCTCTTTCCAGAGTTTTCCATCCTCTGAGTCCACTGCTTCCTTCACAGTTCTGGGATCATCATCAGTAATAGATAAAGAAATATTTGAACATAAATCAAATGGACTATACCTTTCTAGCTGCCTTCTTTCTCGAACTGATCTTCTCACAACCGGAATTTGTGGCTCTTCATCTTCAGATTCCTCTTCTGCTGTAGAGTCTGATTCTTCCTCCTTTAGCTAAAACTCTATCTTCTCAGGTTCCTTTGATGGGACTTCATGTCTAATAACATTTTTCGCCTCTCTGAATACCACATCTTAGTTGTACACAACCTTGCTTGTTACTGGGTTCCAAAGTTTATAACCCTTTAAACAATCCTTATACCCAATAAAGATGCACTTTTCAGATTTACTATCCAACTTGGTTCTTTTCTCCTTCGAAACATGTACATATGCATCACATCCAAATACCCTCTAATGTGAAAGAGAGGGTTTCTTACCAATCCATACCTCTTGTGGACTCTTATCCTCCAACGTTGAAGAAGGTGATATGTTGACCAGGTAACATGATGTCTCCATCGCCTCTGCCCAGAATTCTTGTCCTAACCCGGCACCACTAATTATGCTTCTTGCCCTTTCCATCAACGTCTTGTTCATTCTTTCTAAAACTCCATTTTGCTCAGGTGTGTATGGAGTAGTCTTCTACCATGCTATACCACACTTCTTATAGAATTCTTCAAATTCCTTGCTGCAAAACTCTCCACCATTATCTAACCTCAACACCTTTATTTTCTTCTCCGTCTGGTTTTCCATGAGAGCCTTAAATTCTTTAAACCTGTCAAAGACTTGAGATTTATTCTTAACGAAATATATCCATGTATTCCTTGAGAAGTCATCTATGAATGATACATAGTACACAAACTTACCTAGTGATGGAACCTTCACAGGTCCAAAAACATCATTGTGCACAAGCTCTAATATTTGTTTCGCCCTCTTACCACCAGAGGGGAAACTCACCTAATTCTGCTTCCCATATACACAATTTTCACAGAAATCAAAATCCAGAGAGCTATTACTCATACCTTCTACCATACCTTTACCATGAAGTATTCGAAGGCCCTTCTCTCCAATATGTCCAAGCCTTTGATGCCACAACATGATCTTCTCTCCAGAGACCATTAGATTTTCTGCTTCACTTTCAGGAACCACAGAACTGTTGCACCCATCAACAACAGTGCTACCTTGCAGCTTGTACAAATTTCCAATCTGAACTCCCCGCATCAATACCAGTGCTCCCCGAACCATCTTGCAGGTATCCTTCTCGAACACTGTTTTTACACCTGCATCATCCAGCTTGCTTACAAAAATCAGATTTTTGGCCAATGCAGGAATATGTAAAACACCAGAAGTGTTCTAACCCTTCCACCTTGCAACTTCAACTTTACTTTTCCACGACCAATGATTCTAGCCTTCTTATCATCCCCTAAGAAGACATCACCACCATCGTATTTCTCATACTCGCATAACCACTCTCTATGGAGAGTGAAGTGAAAGGATGCACCTGAGTCAATCAAATATGCTTCATGATCTACATGTGTACTTGAAGAAGCCAAGTACACATCCCCACCTTCAACTGATTTGGTTTTCACCTCTGTAGAAGGAGCATCATCAGATGCCTTTCCTTTTTCAAAATCTTTAGATTTATAGTCCCTTTTGTAGTGCCCTTCCTTCCTGCATTTCCAGCAAACCACCTTTACAGGTTTTCCTAGAGATTTAGATCTCCCTCTAGATTTAGATCTCCCACTCGATGACTTATTTTTGTTTCTATTCTAGGACCATCCTCATATAGACAAGTCATCACCATTCTGGCTCTCCATATTTTTCCATCTCATCTCCTCCATCAACAAGGATGAGACTATTTCATCAAACTGCAAGGCAATTGCATTGCTACCTATTCCAATAACCAGAGTATCCCACAAATCTGGTAGAGAACACAACAAACTGATGCACTTATCTTCATCTGAAATTAAAATATCAACAGATAATAATTGACTTACCACAGTATTAAATGCGTTCAAATGCTCTGTCACCAAGTCTCCATCTTTCATCCTCAGGTTATATAGATTTTTTTGTAGGAACAGTTTATTCACCAGAGAATTAGATTGGTACAAAGTCCCTAACTTGTCCCACAAAGCCTTAGCCATAACTTCCCCTGATACATTCAGAATTACTGAATCTGAGACACACAATCATATTGTGCTCTTTCCCTCCCGATCTAACTTCTTCCATTCTTCATCGGACACTCACGTTGGTTTAGTACCCAACTCTACCACGATCCACTGATCTTTATCCACCAACAATTCCTCCATCTTGAGTTTCCATAACTCAAAACTCTGACCATTAAATTTCTCGATCTCTATCTTTCCACTATTCATCATCTTCTTCCACCACCATAATCAATCCTGCAGATCTCCCACTGAACAGGGTCTACCATAGGCCCAAGCGAAACCCCTTAGCAACAAAGGCATCCCCTTGAAGCCGAAACAACTCTGATACCAAATGTAGCTTTTAACCCCGTACAAAAATTACCTGCATATGAATTCTAAAACACAGAAAATAAACAATGTGAGAGAATAACACATAAAACACATATACACAAACATTTTCCCTTGGATCCCAAAACCAGGACTACCAGCTTTAATTTTCATTATATTCCTTTCAATGTTACAATACATATTTATACATGCCGAAGCATCCAATACCATGGACCAAAAACCATCGCGTCCAAAACTATAGGTAGGTCCGCCCGACCTAATATAGGGTCCAAAAAAAATTTCCCCAGGGTGTTTCCCTGGATCCTATAGAGGGGGGCTACCCGCCCCTCTCAAACCCCCTATGACCCCCCCACTATGCAATCGATGCAACAAAGTGGGGGCTCCGCCCCCCCTATAACCCCTCAGTCAACTACGTGGAAAGAATATAACACAACCCAACAAGGAAGTGTATGATATCCTCGAAATGACCATCCACGGCGTGCACTGCAAATAGCTGCATGTTAAGAAATCCTTCTTCCAAGTTAGTAGGTCCCTCCCCTATTTCGATGTGGGATAGATGGTCTAGTGCCATGTTTAGTCATCCAGGCTTCACAACAACTTCAAAATCGTACTCTCGGAACATTAAGAGCCATCTATAGATTCAACACCCCAAACATAGGCTTATTGACCAAGTGCCCTCCTAGCAAGTAGTGTCGGTACTTTTGGAGCGCATACACCATAGCTAGCCCCTCGTATTCAGTGGTAGAACAATTATTCTCTGCTTTGGCCAACTGCGCGTGCAAATCATTCTACCCATTGTACTTGTTTGTCAGTCGCATATTAGGCTTCCCAAATCGTGTTCTCATCATTCTCCTACATTCGCGCCAATCATCAAATCTTCCCTTGTGCGTACCCCACCATCTTGCGGGTGTAGCAAGTAGTGCCCAGTCCAAGGCCTCAAAGCGTTGTTTTTCTCACACCTC
This sequence comes from Pinus tabuliformis, assembly GCA_031772625.1. NCBI lineage: Eukaryota > Viridiplantae > Streptophyta > Pinopsida > Pinales > Pinaceae > Pinus > Pinus tabuliformis. The sequence continues at coordinate 1,296,190,835 of CM062819.1, forward strand.
CCTTTCAAATGCATCCAAAAGGGTATCTACCTCATTTAGACCATCATAAGTAGGAAAATTTATTACCTCTAATGACACACAATGCAGCAAGCAATTCATCATGTTGCAATTCAACGTGGTTACTCTGTGTAACCAATTTTGCCAATGTTCTATTTCTTCATCAGAATCTGAAGTGCATGAACTCTCACGATCCCATGTAATCCGTTCATCCGTGATGGGATTCACCCAGTCTTGGTCTCACGTTATTATCTTATAGATGCAGTCCAGATCATCATCACTCTCATAATCGCAGACTGCTTCTGTATAGCGCGATCCCTCAGCTGGATCCAGGGGTATTATTACGTGCAATGACTTCTTCTCAAAGATCATCTTTCGCTTCTTCAAATTGATTACCCCATTCATATCAGTAGCCTAGTCAATTCCCAAGAGCATAGGGTAGGGATTTCTATCATCTACTATCTCTATTACTTCAAAATTTTCCAGCACACTCGCTCCCTCAATATCCACGGTCACCCCCTGCAGCCGCCCCATGGGTATGATTTTCTGCTGATTCACCATCCTTAGCTGAATCAGAGACCATTGTAGCACAGGTCTCCCCATTCTCTCCCAAGTCTACTTCGGTAGAACATTCGCATCTGAACCCAAATCCAAAATGACTTGATCCATTTCGTATTCCCCGATCTGCGAGGTGAGCCTCATTTCACACCCCATCCTTATCTTATGCTTTCCAATATTTCATACTACGTGTGGTTCCAGCACATCTATTGATGAGTTCTTGTAGCCCTTTTACAGCCTTACTGTCGCGCAGTAACTTCATATAGGTTTCCAGGAAAGTTGTGAGCATAGAGCGGTCCATCTCCAGCTCAGGCTTATCCTTGCTTTCTGAGGTGGAGGCCTCAGCGAAGCTCTTCTTAGCTTCCATGAATGCTTCACGAGCGCGCTCCGAATCAAACTCAGCCTCTTCTTTCGGGGCTTTGCGAACCCAGATATTGTCTTCTGGCTATTTCCCCTTGTCATTTCCAGTCGCGATTCCACTCCGGAGCACTATATTTACGCTCAGATCTTCCTCGCGTGGTTTAGACCTCATCATCTGTAGGTTCTGAGTGGGGGGAGGTGGTATCGCCCCTTTGTTACGTATCCTAGCTATCAGTGTAGGACAATCTTCCGTTTCATGATCAAACAGCGTGCAATACTTGCACGACGGATGCATTGGATTAGTGCAATCGTGGGAATAGTGTCCTGGTCCTCCACAATTGTAGCAAATCAATTGTCCTCGATCTCTACCAGGTCCTCCTCCACCTCGGCCTCATCTACGCCCATGAAATCCTGTTTGCGCCATCCCTGAATTCTGGTCAAGGGGCTGCATTTCGGCGTGCACCCTTTAGGTGGGAGTTCTATCCATCATCAATTCATAGCTCCTGCTACTATGCTCATCATGTCCTACTAACCTACAAAAGTTGTAGAACAACTGTTGCGGTGCTTGCACATACTTTTGTAGCAAGTGACAGTTATCCGTGGCATGTTTTCCAGCTACCTGACAGATAGCGCACCATAAAGCAGGCACCGCGCTAGGTCCTGCTTGAGCTTCCGGCCTTAAAGGCATCGGTCCTCCTCCTGCAAGGTAATTTGTAAAGACTGGGCAGTGGTCTTTGTCATGACCCTGACTCTTTCATTTCAAACACCATACCTCTTCGCGTACCTTTGGCCGAACTGTCCTGTCCTGATTTAAACTTTGCATCTCAAGCCACAAATTCTTCAGCTGTGCATCGATCTAATGGACTCCTATATTAGGATCTTGCATCAAATTCTCATGTAGTCTCATGGTGATCTCCAATGCCTCTACCTAAGTTGTTGTCTTTTGCTGCGATAGCGCACTCCTCAAGTGTGGTAGTAGCGAAGCCACAAACCATTCGCGATGATGTCTGTCTATCAAATTCATGTTGGCTTCGCAAGTCATACATTTTAGCCTTTGATCTAGTTCCCAAGGCATCTTACCTAGTTTCCTCGCGATCTCTTTGAATCCCACAATCGATTGCACCTTAGATTTAGGCCTGCTAAATTCTCTATTTAGTGCTGGTTGGATGTCTACTACTCTATGTTGGGCGCAGGATCCCCCAAGGAAATTTTTGGGGTTTAAAGCCCAATTTTTGACTAAGTCCAATGTAAAGACTCCGCGATTTGTGGGCGCAGAGCGCGAAGTTGTAATTGAGTCATAGGGTTGTCCGCCCTTACTTTTGTGATGTAATGTCAGCTTGAAATATCTACCCATGGTTCGCGGACCATGGGATAGTATAAATAGAGCGAGGCTCTAAGTGTAAAGAAACATCTAATAAATCTATAAGATCTAATGATGATGAATTTAGTCGTAGTTGAAGCATTGAGTCGTGTCTTTGGGTAGTAGAGTAGGAGAAGGCTTTGTAGCTGAGTGCTCAAAGGTGTAGTAGTCTGCAACTGAGTGTGTAGACCCTTGCAGCTAAGTGCGCAGGGCAGGTTGAGTCTATAACCGATTGAAGCATTAATAAAGAGAAGTTTTATATTATTTCTGTGTCTTTTTACTGTTTTATGCATTGAAGTATATTGGGTATGAATTGCAAGTTTACTGTTTATTTGCTGCGCGAAGTTATATGAATGTGTTGAATAAGCGAATATAAGATAAGCATCTGTTTATGCGAAGTTAACTAACAGTTATAAGAAGATAAGTAAGATCCATAGTGTAACTTAGGAAAAGAGCGTAGATCGCTTCCTTAGCAGCTCGAAAGCACCTTAGCCCCTGGTTAGGGCTGCGCAAAGGCGATTATAACAGAGCGTGACGGCCTCGCGGGTCAGGAAAGTGCGTGAAGTGACCTGCAAAAAGGTATTCACAGTTGGACTCAATCAACCCCTCAGACATCTCAAGGGTGAAAATCGTACATTTTAGGGATTTATTTGGCTAAAGGGCCAATAATACAAGGATTTGTTTGGCTAAATAACTCCGAACCTGGGTCAGGCCCCCTCAAGCCAACACTCTAGCATTCGGGTTATCATTAGAGTACTTAATATACCAGGTTAGCGTGCGATATTGTAGAGCACTAACCAGTGTCACCTTCTTTATGTGATCATTTGTAACACCTTGATCTTCCCATACAGCCCTTACAACGAACCAGAATTGGTCCAGGTCCTCATTTCCCAAGCCTTTGAACAAAGGCAACTTGACTATATTTGCCATACTGAATCGCGGTGGAGGTGGAGGTGGTACGGGTGAAGTTGGACGTGATGGTGGTGAAGTCGGAGGTGGTGTGGGCAGAGGTGGTGTGGGCAAAGGTGGTATTCATGGGAATCCTTTCCCCATTAACTGAATAGCGCTTCGTGGAGAAACCTTCGCTATTCCTTCTTCGTCCCTTTGCGGAGGTGAATTCAAGGGGCAATGCTCTGGCCCCTTATTTCCTTTGTTTCTGTAAATTTTTCCTCTTCGCATGGTCCCAAACATCAAGGTAGTTGCATAACCCGTTTTTCACACAACAACATTTTAATCCAAGTATTAAAAGATTTTGTGTACTTACCTCGCGGTCGTTTGAAAAAACATCGCTCTGCCTCGCTATAGCTGACTAAGGTGTCGACCACGAAATCAATAACAAATCCTCCTATGACACGATCGATCCAATGATTGATAACGTGAGCGATATTATCCTCTGATGCTTCTAACCTTTGCACTAGCTCTGGGGTCCACACAATAGGACCGTCAAGTTTCCACCTTCCTTGGTTATCTGCTAGCTTCGTGATCCACTCATATAGCTCAGTAGGAAAGGAGGCAAAAAGTATTTCATGGATCTCCGTATATAGGTATCAGTCCAACCACTATTCTTTTGACAGTCGCGAGTTTCTGTTTTCTTGTGCCACGAACTCGTGAATACTTTTGTCCAACCAGCCTTTGATTTCTTTCTTAGTTGGATTCCAGTGATACGACATCACACATCTCTTATGCAGATTCTGGTCCCAGCAATGGAACCATTTGTTGGCTTGAGGGGGCCTAACCCAGGTCCAACACTAGTTAGCCAAACAAATCCCTACACTACTGACCCTTTCGGCATCAGTCCACGAAACGCGGACTGAAGTCTCGCCCAAAGCAGTATGGGGGATGCTGGAACCAAGTTTCCACACCCTTGAGATGGTTGTGATGTTGGTTTATTCCGGCTATACATGCCTTTGTGCAAGTTTCTTAGCCCTATATTCCACTCTTCAGTTCCTTCATGAAAGGGTACAATTGGCTTTCGCGCAGCGCTAACCTGTGGCTCAGGGTCTTTTGCGCTGCTAGGGCAGTGAACTGCGATATCTCCAAACTAGGCTAAGTGTCTTACTTATCTTATTAACAGATCTTAGTTAGCTTCATGTAAACAGATGTTCTTACTTGCGTTCACTTAAACAACACAATTACATATATTCACGCATCATATAAGCATTATAAGTGAAATTCATACCCAACATAACAAGATGCATAAACAAGAAAGAAAGACGCAGAAATTGTAGAATACTTCTCTTTATTGATAATTCTATACAATTACAAACTCGACCCCCTCTGCGCACTCAGCTATGAACTTCTAGGCCTCTGCGCACTCAGCTGTAGAGCCTCTACCTACACTATGACCCGAACTTAGACTTCTACATCAAAGCTATCTCTCATACATCATATATTCATTTCTTGATTCCTTTATTCTTCTAACTACTTAGAGCTTAGCTCTATTTATACAATACCATGGTCCATGGACCATGGTAGATCTTTTACATGCAACATTACATTTCCAAAATAAGGGTAGATAACCCTATGACTCCTTAACACCTACATGCTCTGCGACCACAAAATGCAGAGTCTTTACACTTGGATTACAAATTTTGACCAAAATATGGGCTTTTAGCCCCAAAACTGCCCTTGGGGGATCCCGCGCCCAGCACCTACCATCAAAATTAACATTTTGAATAAACCAGGGATCAAATAAAATATCATCTTGGGGGCATAATGCACCTCGGAAGAAATTGATGCTTACACTAAGTTATTCAAATAATTCTGTGATGTTTTCACCTGGTCTTATTCCAAAATGCTCTGACTTGATCCCACTATTGTTGAACATCACATCGACACTTGGTCCGATGTCATCCTTGTCTACCAAAAGAAAAGGCCCATCCATCCTTCCTAACGTGAATCTATCAAAGCTGAAATCGATAAACCCAAGAAGGATAGTTTCATCTATCTTATCGAATACACCACACGGGTGTCCAATCATGTTCCCGTTCTAAAGAGACAAGGAACCATTCGTGTCTATACAAACTTTCATGATCTGAAAAAATATGGTCCCAAAGGCAACTTTCCCACATCAACCATAGACCAAATTATTGATGAGTGTGTGGGGCATGAGGTTCTTTCCTTTATGGATGGATTCTTCTAATATAACCAGATACATATCCGTTATGTTGATCAGCTTAAAACCGCTTTCATTAGTCCGTGGGGAACTTTTTCTTATAGGGTCATGCTTTCAGTTTAAATAATGTTAGGGCCACTTTTCATCATTCAATTTCCTACTATTTCCATGACTTAGCTCATATTTGTCCTTGTGTATCTAGACGATACCACCACTCGTTCCAAGCTTCAGTTGCAACACCTTCATGATTTGCGTACCATCTTCCTTCCATGTCACAAGTATAACATTCACCTCAACCCCCTTCAATGTGTATTTTGTGTTCCTGTTGGCTGAATTTTGGGATTCATTGTGTCCAAAGATGGTATCACTCTTGACCCTCTCAAAGTTCAAGCCATTCTCGAACATCCTCCTCCTCATACCTTCACAAGTTACAAAGCCTCCAAGGTAAAACCACCTTTCTTCGTCGGTTTGTTCTTGACTATGCCACCAATGCACATGGGTTTCTTAGACTCCTTCAATCTAACATTCCATTTTTTTGGGATGACCAAGCTCAATAATCTTTTGATGCCCTCAAACGTGCTCTCACTTCCACTCCCTTGATCAGTCCACCTACTTTGAGAGGGATTTCATCTTATATATCTTTGTGTCCACCTATTCAGTTGTTGGGGTCCTAATCCAAGAATATGGTGTTGGAAATGAGCATGTCATCTATTATGTCAGTAAGAACCTTAACAGTCCCCCTGTGTCCTATTCACATGAAGAAAAAATGGAATTGGTTGTTGTGTTCTCTGTTCAAAAGCTTTGTCATTATATCCTTGCGTGTACCACCAAAGTTATGACCAATTCCAACCCTATGGCCTTCCTGTTGAGTTTTCAGATCATCAATAAGAAGTACACCCGTTTGGTTGTTATCCTTTAATAATTTGATCTCAAATTTGTCACACCCAAGAGTAAGAAAGGTTTACCCCTTGTTGAATTCATTTATGAATTTCCTACTGGTGCTCTTGATCCGTCGGTAAATGATGACCTTCCAAATGAACACTTTTTCACCGTTACCTCAGATGATCCTTAGTATGGCGACTTCCTTACCTATCTTTGAACCCAAAAATTCACCCCCCCATATCACTTGTGATGATCAAACACATATTCACCATCAAGCCCCTCGATCCTCATCAATGATGATCTTTATGATCGCAGTGTTGACAATGTCCTTCATCATTGTCTTGCCCATTAATTTCCTTCTTGCACCCTTTAGAGGGATACATCATCCACACACCAAATTTTTTATGTTGATGGTGCGAGTCTCTTCTCTAGGAATCTAGCCTCGACAGCTTGGGTCATTTCACCCATTTGCATTCGATAGTCCACTCCAGTGGAATCTGCATTGGATCTTCCATGAATAACTAGGACGAATATGATGTAGTGATAGGTGTGTTAGTTGATGCCCTTGATCATCACATCCTTGACCTTCATATTTATGTTTATTCCTTACTACTTGTCATGCAGTTGAACGAAATGTATCATGTGCCTAATCCTGTCCTATTTAGAAAATATCTACAGGCTAAGATTTTGGCATGTGAATTTGAATCCATTACATTCAATCATGTTCCAAGAGCACAAAATCACTTTGTAGATACCATTGTAAATAAAATTCTAGATTTTAATTTGTCATGCGCATATGCAAGAAGACATCCATAGCATAAACAAATGACGAACCACAATCATCACAAAATATGCATAACCATATAATCTATCATAATATCCAACATATAGTGTTTGGAGTCCACTACTCTAAATACAGACATGCCCATAACATGTTACAACAAAACAAAAAATGCGGACCAACATGTCCCTATGTCTATTCACTATCGTATAAAGGCTCTCAATCCAATGGCTCCATCCCACCAGCTCATATATCTCGAACTACCTAACCGGTAATAGTTATGCGCTGTGTGATACCTCGGCATTCCGGGGGAAGACCAGTGCACTCATCCGTATGCTGATATTCTAACTCATACCATCTGTGCTCCATTCCCCTGGTCAATAGCATGTCAAACCTACGACGAATATCCTCCAGTAGAGCATCACCACATGATCTCTCTTGTGATATCGAACCACCCTGATTTGTGGCCCTCGGTGCTGCAACTTGTCCTGTATATCCTGTCAACTTCACAAATGATATATCTACACACCACAAGTTTATAAATTAGTGCCACATACACATATTTCATAAAACTTAAATGCAACCAATACATAGCAACTTTCAATTACCATCTTGACACCATGCTCTTTCTGGCGGAAGTGGCAAGTCAAGATCTCCATAATAGTTCATTCCACTATATGGATAGTCATCTAGGTACAATGGAATTGGGTACCAATATAAAAATAACTCATGTTAGACCACTCGTCTGACTCCCCCCTCCAACTTGTCGTAGTAGCTTCCCCCAGCGGCGCATCCTGGGCTCCTGTGAGCCCCCATCACGGATCTGTACATGTGGTCAGATGGTTGGCATCTTCTTAAAGAATAATGAGCATACAACTGTCCCAAATGAACATTTATAATTGGTTCATCACCTGCATAGACTCAACTGTCATTTCAGTGATGCTAGCATCATCTGGGCCCACCCATAGTAGGTCCCTACTAGTACACTCTCCACAAGAATCATCTACCCACTAGTGATGTGATGAAAGGCATGACTACCCAAAATACGCACCACTATTGCGGCTATAGCTTGTGTCTCGAGTCTCTCTAAGTCATTGATCTGGATATTTGTGCCATTTGTACAAACACCTAGTATGAAACGATGATCCAAAAATTCCCCCATATGCCTCCCACGAGGCAACACTGGATGCATCTCCCCCGTCACTCCTAGGGGGTGAAATCCTATCAAAAATTATATGTCTTGGATAGTGATATCAATCCTGTGCCCCTGTACTACAAAAGCCTCTTGATCTGGATCCCAATAGCTCACACTCCTTGACAACAGAGGCTCACCAACAGTTATCAATGGGTTCTTTAAGAACTTCAACACTCCATACTATGTCAGAACCCCTCTAACTTCTTGGTTCCCCTGAATCTCAGCACGAAGAGTTTCTAGATCCTGTTCTCGCCATGACACATTTAGCTCTACCATACCTGTAGCATACAATTATGTTTTTCAATTTAGAGTCAAAGGCATACACTTCTGGTTCAAAGCTTCAGCTCAATAAAGACCCCCCATCCTACTTTTCCCCTCAGTCCAGAACACAATATTTTCCCTCAAAACTGTGATGGATGCATTTATTGGCCTAGTTTTGCATTCCAAAATGTCGAACAGGGTCCAAAAAGTGTGTTGCAACAGTGAGGAAGAGCAAGGGTTTCCCCTAGTGAGCTGCATCACTAATCTGAAAATATAATCCACCAAAATTGAAAAGTAAGTTTAGGCCACCTACATCCAACTCGCATATCCAAATTCCAACGGGTGGTTTATCTACTATGATCTCCACAAGATTTAGGGCCTTCTCCTCCTCTCCAAATTCTCCAACAGCTGAATGTGAAATTGAATTGGATTTACGGGCAAGAAGCCCTTTTATAGGAAAAACCATATTTTCTATGTTGCCCATTGTGTCTAAAGCATAACTCAGTTTGATGAACCACCAGCAACGTTGCAAATCTCTCACTAAGTTCTATAATGAGTCTCCCTTTGTTTTTGGTAATTTGATACTTCACTAGGAAGTCATTTCTTCCATGGGGTCTCACATTGTGGCCTATTAAAGTCAAATTTCTTCATTTGAGCCAACCGTACTCTAGTACCACTTTATCTTTGCACTAATCAACTCACGTGTCGATTTTCGTCATGAGCAACCATCATCTACTCATGGTTTTTATGGTCCCCTTCAGGCCTCCCCCATGTGGCAACATCATCAAGTCACCCTTGTTCAGAGCATCTGAGATGAGTCACCCTTCCATCTATTCAGTCTATTATGAGCCCCCTTGTGTCTTGTTACAATATATCATCCATTTTTTTGTCACATTCATCCCATCGTGCTCATTTTTGGCCTCCAGCTACACTTCTCTATCTTTGAAAAGCCCACGTCTAAGTAATTGTGCATCCCCTCTGGAATCGATTCAGTCGTTTCGAGGTCAACCATGCATACTATGATCTAACAAAGGAATTTGTCAGCCCACCACTCATTTTGTTTCCATCCATCATCATCCCCAGTATCAATCCATCAATAACTTTACTATGATCCCTCGTGCCTCTGTTGAGCATTTCTCATTGCCTTAACTCTAGCGGGCCCTCTTCTGTCGAGTTAAACACATTTATTCTAGAAGTGTAGTCTAGATAGCAGTATACCTTGGTTCTAACCTTCATATTTTTTTGATGCCTCAAATCAAGCCAAGGGAATCATGATCTCCCTTTCACTTTGTCAATTCTCATGTGCTCGACACCAGCTCATCATCAAACGATTGAGAATAATACACTTGATGGTCCGATGATCTAGATAATTGTACCAGTGATTCGCATGTGTGCGTGATTTGTTCCAGACTTCATGAGGAGGTGGCCCTTCAGGTAACCTCCAACATGCCCGGATGTCCACAGATTTTGATCCAGCCTCATATATAGTACAACAGATTTGATGGGTTCGATTTCAGTCATCTGCAGCGCCCACAACATGCATGTCTCCTTTAGATGACCCATTCACATCTTCAAGGCCCTTTCTTATTCAGCATGGATTCTTTGGTTATGATCCCACCTCTCCATGTCAGCTTGAGGGGCATTATGTCTCATGTACTTAGATGTTATTGTATTCGGCTTTTCCAGGCACATTATGTATATGGGATTCATTGTATTATTTTATGGCCCATTGATGCCATCATATCATGTATCATGTACTCTATAGCTTAGTCTCACATTGTTGGGCCCACCATTATTCTTTTTACTCAATTATATCATCGAGTATGGGTATGCCCCCCCACCTCATTTGAGATCATGTACTCCAGGTGACTTATATCAGTTTAGTAGGTCTCACTCCCTCCATTTCTTCATCCTTCCTTGCATTACTTCACTTGTATCTCTCTCTCTCTCTCTCTCTCTCTCTCTGTTGCTCCCCTTTGGTGTCTCGTGGAAGTGTAACCTACAACGTATTTCCTTCATATGATTTTCTCCTAACACATACGTTGGGGGGGAATCTATTATCACCTAAAAAATGATTACCTAGCCATTTCTAACTAGGTGGATCGAAATACACCATGCAGGATTAATTTTACCATAGTAAAATCACTTTCACCATGGGAAATAACTTAGTAAACCATTTTTATTAAATTATTTCTTATTAAAATTAAAAGGACTCCATGAGAATAATTGAATAAATAATTATTTATTTAATTTTCTCTAGGAATAATTTTCAAAACATTGTTTGATAATTATTCCTTGTCACATTTGACTAAATCACCTAGGAATAATTAAATAAATCATTATTTGTTTCTTATTCCTTAATTCTATTTTTGGAATAATTGTTAAATCAATATTTAATGATTATTTCAATTTCATACCATTCTTAATCCTTGCGAAATAATTAATAAATCATTTTATTTGTTGATGGTTTCTAAATAAATATATTTGACTATTTTGAATATCTTTTCCCTCTCCAAAAAATATAATAAAGTATTCCTAATGGTTAGATCTTGATTTGGTCAATGTTATTTTATTATTTTCCATTTTCGAGATCAAACCAATACTTTTTTATTAATAAGAGAGTTTTTCATTCATTCTTCATCATGATCATTATCATCGCCACCATTATACTCTTCTCACATCTGATCTCCCACTTGAATTCCATTATTTGTTTTTTTTTCACATATTGGGAGAGAGAAAAGGTTGGTAAAGCACAAGGACATCAAAGGACCCATCCCACGGAGGGGGGTTTGCAAACCATTTTTATAGATCTCCTTCAACAGTTTTTATTAATAAATATGATTTATTTTAAAAGTCTTTCCATATTGGGTTATTACATTGGATATCTATTGTTGTTTACTATTTGGATCGCATATATATTTTTATTTTAGGATTTTCTCATTTTATTATTGCAAATATGAAACATAAGAAGCCACATATTGTTGGTAGGGTCACTTGTCACCACTGACTTAAGTGAATTATTTTTGGTACACTTGCTAAGAATTTTCATACCAACAATAAGAAGGGAGAGGAAGCCCAAAGTGTCGATTCATTTTGATGTAGACTTAGAAGAACTAAGGTAGTTGATTCAAACTAGCATTGTTAACCTTCTAGGACAACCTATCCCTTAGCTTATGAAACAACCTCAATAAGCCACTATTCATCATGCACCAAGCATTGACATCCCAATGCCACCATACATGTTTTCCCCTCTTGTTGTTCCTAACAATGATGTGTCGAAAAATGAAATTCTAGCACAACCTTTGCACTCTATTCAAGGTTGGCCTACTACTTCATTTCCTCTTCCTTCTGAAACAAATGTCTCGCATCACTTACAATCGGTAGCTTCATGTGTTGTATATTCTCCATGGGTGGCACCACAACCTTCTACACCTGTAAGTTAGCATCCTCCATTTATTTCTCAGGTTTCCAAGTAGCCTATTCAATACTTGCCAATCTAATTAGTCAATCCTCCAAGCATGCATCCATTCCTCAACCTGCCTCAAGTGATAAAAGACAAAATGCCCAAGTTAATCTCTATGATTTTGCACATGGTTTTTCTCATTCCATTACATCTCACCCTTGCCAAAAAGAGAAATAGGTAGAAAGTGACCCATCCCACAGGCTGATGTAATGGATTATGGGTGCTTGTAGTACAATTTTTTATGCACTTATGGATTATATTGAGTTTCTACTACTGTTTGATTGATACATGCTAGTAAATGATGCTACTGCTTCAGTTTTGTTTGGGTACTTCATTACATATATATTTATGAAAAGTTTTTCGGCGTAAATCACATGATAATACATTTGTTGACGCGTTTCGAACCCACGAGTGTGGTTCATCATCAGGACAAGTTGAAGAATCTGATCATGGCTACAAATTAAATAGGGAGAGCAGACATTACAATGGCTAGGTTTGGCTGAAAACAGCTATATTGGGTCAAACATGATAAACAGCTAAAAATGACTAAGAAATGGCTATATTTGTCAATCCAAATTGTTTAAATATAGGAATATTAATGTGATAAAACAAATATTATTTTAATACCTATCATGTGTTATTTTAAGTGAAAAATTTTACGAGATATGAGTTTATAATAAAAGGCATAGAAAAGTTAACATATAATAATAGATCCAGGGAAAGTAATTGAAAGGATTTAATATAAACTACATTAATAATAATATTATTATAACAAGGTTATAGTATTAATCTTCATATTACTGGATTGTGTAACTAACTATAAATTTAATAGTAAGGTTATTTAAATAGAACTATGTATATTAGCAATTGTAAGGATAATATTAACTAAACTAATTTCAGTAATTGTTATATTATATAATATATATTAATAGTAATATACTATTAGTTATTATTATATTCTTGTTATAGTAATAGTATTATTATTCTTATTATTAATGGTTAGAGTAACTAAATAATATCAATTTATTAGTAAAGTTATCTACTAGGAACATATATTAATAGCTCTAGGGAAAATTAGTAAATGAAAGGATTTATTGTATTATAATATAATAGTGTTATAATAATAGTATTACTATTAAAGGATGGGTATCTGATTAATATAAATTTATTAGTGAGGTTGTCTAATGGAACATAAAATTGTTATCCAGTTATGAAAAGGACTAACTCTTAAAAATGAGAAACCAAGGGAGAGGACCAAAGAATTATGGCTAAAGAAAGCAGGTTAAAGGATAACAAGGGAAAAATTATTATTAGAAATCTAGAAAAAATTTTACTAATAGAGGGAGGGGAGGAAGGGGAAGAAACTACTAGGAGGAGAGGGCAGGGATCCAACAACTACTGATCTTCCAACCGTCATCTCTATTGAGATTGATTGGCCTTCTTTCAATCTCAATGGCTTCCCTAAATTTTCGGTGATGGAACTGTGCAACTTTAGCAATAACACTGGCCTCCTCTATACAAACATGATGTTTGGTCTTCTCTGCATGCTCAGCTAGTGCAGAAGACTTGGTTCTCCTATGCTTTAGGTCAGCTGCGTGCTCACTAATCCTTTGATTAATAGAGCATCCAGTCTCACCAATATATATTTGTGGATATTTATGGTGTTTCACTTTATTTATAGTATGAGTTTTTTGTCATGCATATGGCCCTCTATTTATCATGCACATATATTTAGGACACATCTTATATGTATGGGTTACAAAGATTATGGAGGGACAAGGTGGTTTTGGGAGATACAAGGGTTTAATTTTCATGGTGATGATCTATTTTTAACCTTGGTATCATACGCAAAGGGAAGTTTGACAATCTGACTTCTTATGTCTTGGTTTCACATGTGATTATAGCATAATTCTTTGTGATATTGTATATTATATTATTATAATCATGATTGGGCATTTTACATTGGTCATGGGGCAAAGTATATGATTATGAACATTTCTAATTTATATTTTAAAACGAAGAAATTAAGAAACCCAACTAATGAAAAGAGGGGTCCCACCTACTAAGGTCTAACACAAAGTTTCATAAATTAATTCATTCTATTATACCTTGAACATCCATTCCCTCATGCATTATAATCAAACTCAAATTAGAAAATAAAACATAATGGAATCTTTTAAACGACATAACTTCCAAAACGGTTTTCAATTCCTTTAAATAGGGATTGGATCTATTAAGGAAGAGGAGAGAGAACTATAAAGAGAGGAATGCCATAAAAATTTTGAACTTGCCATTTTTTCCTTTGATTTTATTTTTCTTAAACTAGAAGCTGATAATTATGGTGACAACAGTGTCATTTCTCCAAGGGGAGAAAAATTATGGTGACTCCATTAATAATTCAAGGAATTGTTAAGGTATCTTGTATTTTATGATTTCTTTGTTATTGTTTGTTGGTCTAGTCTTTTGTTAACTAGTGCTAACAACTATCATTTTGCACCGAACAAGCTTCTCATAACTACATTTTCTTGAATGATTCAATCAATATCCTTATTTTTTTTCGAGCTATTGTATATGATTTGATTTTACATTGCAGTAGTGTGTGATGAGACTAGCCAAAGACTTTCATGGAAGTTTGCTTTTCAATATTTTGGTTGTATATTTTGCATTATTAATAAAATAAACCCCTTTATTTATAGCATCATACTATGCATATATCAGTCTTTCATGGCATATTTTGTATGAGTAGTCTCCCTTCATCTCTCTAAATTTTCACATCCTACACTCTATACAATTCAAGGACATTAAACCCAAATTTTGACTAGCTCACTAGTTTTATTAAATCAGATTTTATTTCAGTTTTCATTTTTTTTTCTATCAACTGCTTTTGTTGTAAATACTTTATTTTTGTCATGTATATTCTTTCTTTTTGTTTATTAAATTTTCCTCGCTTATGATACAAACCTTTATCATATAAACAAAACAAAACAAAAAAGTAGCTTCAATTTTAGAGCATTTTGTCTCATTATCTCATTGATATAATGAGATTCGAGGAGTTGAGTTGTTAAAGTTTAATTAACTTGAACACAACATCAACCTAATTGAAGAAGTCGACGATGTGATTTTTGTAGCACTGGCACTGAAAAATACTATTTTGTAGAAGGGCGCCCATAAAAGTTTCTATTGTAGAAACTATAATTTGTTATATAGTTTCATGTGGTTTTTATGAGTTTATGGGTTAATATTGATCCAAATTGCATTATGAAAGAAGTTAGATGATCAGGGCTTAGAGATGATGTAAACATAGGTGTGTGATGATGAATTTTTTATATTTATTTGATGACTAGAATCTCGTGTGGATGTTTTGAGGGCATGTGAGAAGAGTGTAGAGATTTTGGATATATGTTAAAAACATATTCCATGAAGGAGTTTGAGTGACTAGATTTATGAACTGGTTAGAACAGAGTATGGGTGGCAGTATGACAGCCAATAACAATGATTGATATGATTTTTATGATAGAGGTTATAGTATAGTGGATGCAGGTTGTGATAGTGGAAGTGGTTGTAGGATTGTGTAGGATTGTGGCAATAATTGTGGTTGCAGATTATGCAGTGTCCAGGATTGGATATAACAAATTATGACATTACTTATGATGACTATGCATTTTTATTGTTATTTTTATCCATATATGATGACACTGGATCTAGTTTGAAAGTTATATGAAATAGTGGCCCACAAAGAGTTGAAGGAGGTGGGTTCATCTACTGATATTGGAGCCTCAATCAGTTTGGATCCTAGAGAAATTTGGAGCCTGCTCATTATTGACATTAAAGGCCCAATTAGGTTGTATACCACTCATTATTGAGGTTGTATCCTAGAGAAATTTGGAGCTCACGCATCATCGAGGTTGGTGCCTCAATCAGGTTGTAGCCTACTGCAAGTGGAAACTTGCATTACATGGGAGTGGTTTCCTCTAGGAGGTCATAGCTTACAAATTGATGTAATGAATTGAAGCATATAAAGAAGAAGAATTTGTGGTTTTTTGTCATATGGGTTTCCACATAAAATCTTGTGTCTCCTTGATGTGATGGCCTCTTGATTGATTATTGATATGATGATAGCTTCATGATGCATTGTTATGTTCCTTAATATACTTCAAGTGGATATGGTTGACTATTGCATTGATAATTGATGAAAAGTTAAAAATTAGTAAAATCGCCAACACATTGATTCACCCCCACCACTTAGTGTGCTCTTGGGTTTAACAAATTATTAGTTTCTTATCATTTTTAAGGTGCAAGGATCATAGAATTCGGTAGTGAAGCTCTTGATCCTAGGTTTTTGTTGCTTCAATCAAGTCATCTTGGAATTTTCTTTATAACTCTTATTCTATGTGGTTTCAGATAGTGAAGCCTGGACAAGATTTAGATGGCATCCCAATAAATATCTAGTTCATGTTTTAGATCTTTTTTTGTCATAATTTTGAATAGATGGTCCAAGGAAGTTATGGTTTCTGAATGATCCTGAATTTTGTCTCAAATTGGCCAATTCAGAATTTTCGTTATAACTTCTTTTTCTGTGAAGCCTCAAACTGTGAAACTTCAACCACCTTGAGGGGAAATCATGGTGAAATTTCGGTCCAAGTTACATATCTTGGTTTTCTATATTTTAAGATATTTTCCATAAGAAACTTAGGGTTTTTGTATGCTCCAAAATAAATCTCAAACAAGTTAGTTTTGAATTTGTACTATAAAAATTTTTCTGTAAGGTTCATAAAGTAAAACTTGGATCATATTAAGAAGAAATATCAAGGAATATATGGCTCCATTTTCAAAAATTGGTTCGCTATATTTTTGGAATTAAACGTTATGGAAGCTAGGGTTTGGGAACAATCATAAAATAAAATTTAAACAGGGCAACTTGGTATTCTTTTCGTATCTTATTGTCTGGAAATTTTCAGGTTGTGAAATGTTCAGGAATTTCAATAGATATATAGAAGTACCCTTACGTACAAGTTCTAGAATTATATTTCAATAAATGTACACGTGGCACACTATACAATTATGCTCGTGGGAAGAGTCCAAAAAATCAACAAGTTTTGGGAAAGTTACTATAACTTTCAATTGGCACATCAAATTCAGTTCACAACTATTGCATCACTGAAACTACATATGACAATATTACAAAACAAAATTTTAGATCCAAAAGGCCTCAAAGCTCAAAGATGTATCAATGACGCTTCATCCATTAAGATATTCTTAAAAAAAGGTAAGCAACTTACTAGTGAACTAGTTGTTCATTAGAAGAGCCCATTTTTTTTTGTTGTAACAAAGAGAAAGGCTATTATTATTTTTCAACATGCCTCCAAAGAAAGCCACTACACCGATAAAATCTACTAAAGTTCCATCCATGACCCATGAAAAAAGTGAATACCTAGAATTTAGGTTATCTCAATTAGAGAAGAAAGTTAATGAAATGGATAGTAATATGCTAAAAAAGGTGTATTTCTCAGGTTCTCGAGAAAAACTTAAAATATAAATGGGAAAGAAGATGAATTGAAATAAGGAACAAATAGAAATAATATAGAAGGAATAGAAATGGATGAATGAAAATAAAGAAGGAATATAAAATAAGATAGAAAGAATATAGATGAAGATGAATGAAAATAAGGACGAAATACAAAAATCCATGATTGTTATCTTTAAGAGGCTTCCTAAAATGGATGTGAAGATCCAAGGAAATCGTGAAAATAAGGAGAAGCATGTTGTTGAGAATCAATCTCATATGGGGAGTATGCTATCACAATTAGAGAGCACAAATGTTGAATCACATAACCATACTCATGAATTTTCAATCCAATATCCACATCATCAAGGCTTCAAGTCAACACCAAGGAACTACTACATTTCGAATATTGATATGAGGAAATTTGATGGTAATGATCCTGTAACATGGATATTTTAGATGGAGCAATACTTTGATATACACCAAGTGGCATCCTTACAAAAGGTAAATATTAAGTCCATGTTTTTATAATAAGACCAACATGTATGGTATCAATGGCTTTGTGAAAAAGAAAAGGATTTTGTTATAACTTGTTCCATTTTTACAAAGGAATTGATAACACACTATGGGGATATTAAGAGAAACACATTATTTAGTCAATGGTAAATCTTCGACAAAAAGGTCATTTTATAGAGCACATTTAACGATTCCAAAAGTTGAGTCTCAGGGTAAAGAATATTTCAAAGAATCACTTGTTAGACCTGTTTATGGGTACTTAAAAGGAAATCATACAACATGAGGTGTGTCTCTTTGAACCTGGATCTCTAAAGCATGCTTCCAGTGTAGCAAGGGAAGTTGAAATTGAAAATATGAGCACTAGAAAAGTGGTCAGTAATAGCTACACAAAAAATCATTCTCCCTTTCATGAACCAACAAGGTTGACTCCTTAGCAAATGGATGAAAGAAGAGAAAAGGGAGTATGTTTCAACTATGGCAACAAGTATAGTAAAGGGCATAAATGCAATGAGAAGAATTATTCTGCATAAAGTCTAAAGATCAAGAAGATCACGAAGTGGAAACTTCACAAGATCTAGAGGTTGAAGAAACTACTCCAACAATCTCTTGTCATGCTTTGGCTAACATCAATACTCCAAAAACCCTCAAGATAGAATGATATATCAAAAGGAAAAGGATAAAAAGATTGATTGATTCAGGTAGTAACCATAACTTCATCAATAACAAATTGGGAAAACTTTGTAATTGGTATGTATATCCAACACCATAATTTAAAGTAATGATTACATGTGGAGGTACCATCAATTTCTTAGGGAAGTGCAATAAGATTAAGCTAAATATGAGGGGATATTTATTAGTTAGTCCCATGATTGCAATCCAAAAAAGTGGTGTTCATATTGTATTAGGGGTCCAATGGTTACAATCATTGGGAATAGTATCCCTTAATTTTCAATGTCTTTTCATAATATTATTCTCATAAGGAAAGGAAATTGAGCTTAGAGGTATCAAACGGAAACCTAGTAAAGTGATAAGTTCTAATAGCATGATAAAATTTCTAAAAAAAGGACACCAAGGTGTAGTTGCACAATTGTTCATTAGATGTTTAAACATCTCTATTCTCTGCTCCAGTGGATCTTCAAAAAGTTCTAAAAAATCCTGCTAAAGTATTTAGAGAAACGCTTAAGGGCCTTCCACATGTCCAAAAACATGACCACGCTATTCATGTTCAAACTGGAAGTGTACCACCTAACATTAGGCTATACATATATCCACATGCAAAAAAGAGTGAAATTGAACATATGGTTCAAGAAATGTTAGAGGCGAGAATCATTCTTCTTAGCTAGAGTGCTTCTAGTCTTCACCGGTGGTGATGGTTACAAAAAAGGATGGTTCATGGCATATGTGTCTAGACTACATATAACTCAACAAAATGAAAATTAAAGTTAAGTTTCCTATTCCTATCATTGATGAATTAATTGCATGGAGCAATTTTCCTTACTAAGTTGGATCTTCATTCTGGATATCATCAAATCAAAACGAGGGAAAAATACATTCCCAAAATAGCCTTTAAAACACATGAAGGTCATTATGAGTTTTTGGTTATTCCATTTGGACTTACAAATGCACCTTCAACATTTCAAAGCTTAATGAATTCTATTTTCAAACCCTTAGAATATTTGTTCTTGTATTTTTTGATGATATTCTAATTTACAACAAATCTTGGGAAGAGAATGTAAGCGTAAAGCAAGGACCCGGAGGGGCTTGCGCTTCCTAGTGCAAGGAATTTATTGCTTGCTTGACTTTAGGAAAGCAAGGACCCGAAGGGGCCAAGTGATTGAGCCTTTGGCTCAGTGAGTGAGCCTTCGGCCAACCTTCGGCCCCACCTTCGGCCAACCTTCGGCCCACCTTCAACCCACCTTCAGCCTACCTTCGGCCCTCCTTCGGCCCACCTTTGGCCCTCCTTGATAAGGTCTTGACACTTTTGGAAGAGAAACAACTATATGAAAATCCTTCCAAGTGTGCTTTTGGGGTTCAATAAGTGGAATATTTGGGTCATATTGTATCACACAATCGTATCAAGGTGGATCTAAGCAAAATCAAAGATATGATGGAATAGCCAATCCCAAATACCTTGAAAAATATGAGATTTTTATTAGGATTGATGGGATATTACAACAAATTTGTCAAGAATTATGGTCAAATAGCAACACCTCTAACAAAATTATTGAAGAAGATTTTTATTAGAATAAATAAGCAACCAAAGCATTTGAATAAATTAAAGAGGCTATTGGTACAACTCCCATCTTGGCAACACCTACAAAAAAAAAAAAAAAAATGTAATGTGATGTCTCAGGCCATGGCATGTGTGCAGTTTTGATGCTGTTAGAAATTAATTAACGAAGCAATGAAATACATGCAATATTACGGAAACACAAATAAAAAATCATATAAAAAAAGAGAGACATAGATATACGTGGTTCACCGAATTTGGGCCAGGTCCACAAAGAAACATCCAGTCCTTCCTTTTATATTATGCATCAAAATGAAGAGATACAACCTACAAAAAATCTGTTGTAATTTCCTCTTTACTCTCACACAACCTCCTCTCTCTCACTCTCGCTCAAAATAATAATACACAGCTGCAATACAATTCCCTCATACAAATCGAGGGTTTCTTTCTAGGGAAAAAAAACCCTAAATTAATTGTTAGGTAAACTTGACTCAGAATGGAGTCAAAGTTGACCAGGCTAAACAATGATGGTTTTGGGGCACATGGTATTGTGCACCCATAGTATTATGCCCATGGTATTATATGTAATGGAGCTTATAAAAGGCTGGAAGGACTTCATTATAATGCAAGACCTGGAGGTGAGCGGTGAAGGCTCAATTGGTCGGATTGGCTAGGGTTTTGGTCAATGCTAATGAGATCTTATTAGGTTGGGTTTTTCCCCGGATTTGGGGTTTTCTCAGATAAATATTTGTGTTTATGTGTTTATGGTTGTTGCTGGTTATTTTTATATTTATTCCTCTCAATAATTATTTATGTTATGTAGTAAATTTCCTAACATCTGGTATCAGAGCCAGATATTGGCTTCAAAGGGATTTTTTGATGCCAGGAGTTTATAGTGCCCGATGAGATCAATGCAGCCTTTTTACATATCTGGGTCTGAAAATAATGGTGGAACAATCATACGTGGAAGAACCTCGAGGAGAATGTGCAGAAGATAGTGCCGTAACTGCCAGGGATATCAGTGCATTTGCAATATTTACTGGTTTGGAACATGCTGACGAATTGTTCGGGATTCATGCATTTATTTAAAGAAGGTCAGGAGAAGAAAATTGTTCATGTGGCTTCAAAAATTGTTCATTTTCTGATATGTGAGGCCACCGATGCTGGAATCTACAAGGTTCTCGTCGGACTCGCAGTTAGAGCGTTTTGATAGAAGTTTTTGAGCAAATCAAATTGAGAGAGGATGGATTAGAATCACAGCAGCAATAAACAAAAAAAAATTAATGAAGTAAAAATTATTGCATGTAAATGGGCATACTACTGTAAGACCTAGTAAGGCATGTGTACCCCTCGGTGATCACCTGTCAAGTCTGGGTTAGACCTAGGTGATAGGGGGGATGTCAAGTTAACAATACCTCGAGTAAAAACTCTGAGGGGGGTAAGGGCTAGAGTGAGTGAGATTTTCTCACTTAGCAGGTTTAGCTGGAGTTAGTCAAGGAACCCCAAGTCAAGTTTAAGGGGGGAATTGTTAGGTAAACTTGACTCAGAATAGAGTCAAATTTGACCAAGTTAAACAGTGATGGTTTTGGGGCACATGGTATTGTGCACCCATAGTATTATGCCCGTGGTATTGTATGTAATGGAGCTTATAAAAGGTTGGAAGGACTTCATTATAATACAAGACCTGGAGGTGAGCGGTGAAGGCTCACTTGGTCAGATTGGCCAGGGTTTTGGCCAATGCTAATGAGATCTTATTAGGTTGGGTTTTTCCCCGGATTTGGGGTTTTCCCGGATAAACATTTGTGTTTATGTGTTTATGGTTGTTGCTGGTTATTTTTATATTTATTCCTCTCAGTAATTATTTATGTTATGCACTAAATTTCCTAACATTAACATAACTTCTACCATCATATCATCTGCCTAATGAACGAACTAGATTGAGTATGAAATTACAATATTTTACAAGGAAATTATTCATCTATTTTTAACTTCGAGGGCGATGGAGATTAAACGGGCGGTGTTGCCACCCCATTAGGAACAAGGATCCAATGCGGATGAAACAAAAAACCTTCAAACAATCATGAAGATGATAAGGATCAACACCCAACAATCTCCCACTTGGAGACAGATTATATAAACTCCATAGTTGTTACACTTGGTGGACAATGACTCCACTTGGACCTAGTTGTTTCTCATCTTCACCATCATACTTGAAGACTAATTGAAACTGAGTAGAAACTCAGTTTCTTCCTGGTTACATCTTTTGTTAACATATCTGCAAGATCCTAGCTAGTGTGTATCTATTCCAGCTTCAATTGTCAATCTTCCAACACTAAGCATATGAAATGGTACTTGATCTATATACGTTTATTCATGGAATGAAATGTTGAGTTATTTGCAATATGAATGGCACTCTGGCTGTTACTATATAACTTTATCATCTCCTGCTTCTTGCCCAACTCATCCATAAACCTTTGTAACCAAATCATTTCTTTACTAGCCTCTGTAGCAACAACATACTCTACTTCCATTATTGAAAGTGCAACCATGTTTTGAAATTTTGAAACTCAACTGACAGTTGTTCCACCTTCAGTGAACACATACCCTGTGATTCTCCTCATGTTATCTTTGTCACCTTCCATATCTGCATCAATATATCCCTATAGAAATGTTTGAACCTTCAGAACATAATGCTTGATTTGTGGCACCTCTCAAATACATGAGAATCCACTTCATTTCCATCTAATTCTCTTTTCGAGGATTGTTCATATACCTACTTACAACTCCCACTTCATGTGAAATATCAGGTCTTTTGCATACCATTGCATACATTAAGCTTCCAACAACTTATGCGTATGGAACTTTACACATATAATCCATCTCTTCCTGGATCTTGGGAAACATCTCCTTACTTAGTTTGAAATGAATAGCCAAAGGTGTACTGACTAGTTTTCCATTCTGCATATTAAATCTTTCCAACACCTTTTTTATGTACTCACTCCGAGACAATGTTAATTTATGATTTTTCCTGTCTCTAGTTATTCTCATACCAAGGATTTGTTTTGCAACACCCAAATCCTTCATTGCAAACGAATTTGTGAATTTTCCTTTGAGCACGTTTATTTCCTACATGTTAGACCTTGCAACAAGCATGTCATCTACATACATATAATATAATATATTTTATACCTTTTTTTTGTGCAAACCCCTTCACCACAATTCTAACCTTGCACCTATGTTTACGCCATCTTCTTCCTTCAACCTATAAACCCATTTATTCTACAATGTTGTTTTACCTACAGGGAACTTGACTAAGTCCCAAGTCTATTTATGCATCAAGGATTCCATCTCTTCTCCCATTGTTTTCTCCCACTTCTTCACGGTTTCTACTTGCATTTCTTCTTCATATCTTTCCAGTTCACCAGAATGAGTCAACAATACATAATATAATGAAGGAGAGTATTGTTCAGGGGGGTCTACTTATCTTGGTAGATCTTCTAACACCACTTTCAAGTATTTGAGGTTCTTGTTGTTGTTGTGGTTGTTGTTATTGTTGTGGCTGTTGATCATTATGATTTTTAGGCACCTTTACTTTTTCTATGATCTCAGCAAGCACTGTGTATTCTTTGTTTTCCTTTTCCTGTTTCTTTTCCTACATTTGATCCTTATAGAAGACCTTTTCATTGAATATGACACCTCTGCTCCTAATGATTTTGTGATTTTCATATTCATATAAGCGATAACCAAAACCATTAACACCATATCCAATAAAGTTACACTTCTTTGATTTTGCCTCAAGCTTTGTTCTATTTTCTTTATTAATGTGGACAAAGGATTCACAACCAAAGGTCTTTAAAAATGAGTAGTTTACCTTTTTAACTGTCCATGCCTCCCCTGGAATACAACCATCCAAGGACCTTGAAGGCCCTTTGTTTATTAGATAAACCACAATATCTACAACATCTTCCCAAATTGTAAGGGAAATCCTATATGAAATCTCATGCACCTTGCACACTCCATGATTGTCATGTTCATCCTTTCTAACACACCATTTTCTTGTGGTGTTCCTGGCACTGTCTTCTATTTGAGAATTCTATGCTCTGAATAGTAGTTATAAAACTCTTTATTGCAGTATTCACCTCCATTGTCTCATTTGAGACACTTCAAATTATTTCTTGTCTCATTCTCAACCAAAGATTTCCATTTCTTGAAAGTATCAAATACATCATATTTATTTTGAATACAATAAATCCAGGTTTTCCTAGTTGCATCATCAATAAAAGTAACATAATAGCAAGAGCCACCGACAGATGATACCTGAGCAGGTCCCCATGCATATGTATGCATAAGCTCTAATTTTTCGTTCTTCTTTTCTTTCCCAACTTTCATAAATCTGACTCTCTTATGCTTTCCATAAACATAATTCTCACACAAATCCAAATCAACATCCTTCAAACCTGGCAATAAATTTATTGGGTGAAGAATATGCATCCCCTTCTCACTCATGTGTCCAAGCCTATGATGCTAGAGTGTAATATATACTCCTTTGGAGGCTAAAGAATTAACAAAATTAGAAATACTATTGCATAAATGCAATGTACCAACTGTTTCTCGTTTTTCTATTTCCAGGGCTCCTTTGGTGAGCTTCCAGGTTTTCTTTGTTCAAGTAGTTACACAACCTTCACCTCCCAACTTCCTTGTTGAAATTAGAATCTTCTTCAAATTCAGAATATGCCTTACCTCCTTCAATAGCCATTGGTTTCCATTCTGTTTATTTATAAAAACCTTTCCCATTCCAACGATTTTACAGGGTTTATCATCACCCAGACGAGCCTATCTAAAATCTCCTTGAACATAGTCATGAAAATGTTTCCTATCAAGGTTGGCATGGAATGAGGACCCTCAATCTACTACCCAGGCATCAATAATATTCTTTAATGAAAGAATCAAGGAATCTTGCAACACATCACCTGTCACATTCTCTTCATGATCATTCTCTTGATGTCCATCCCCTTCTTTTCCCTTCCGATATTTACATTCTTTATTCAGGTGTCCTTTCTTTCCACATTTCCAGCACACTACCCCTGATCTGGATTTTAATCTACCTTTTCTTGACTTACTGTGATTTCCTGGGCTCCTTCCTCTTTCCATTTTTCTTCCCCTAGACTCTGTAGTCAAAGTGTTACCTGATGTCTCACCAGAGCTTTTCCGCCGCATTTCCTTACTAAGGATGGAACCAACAACATCATCAAACTTTAAAGTATTAGATCCAGAGAAAGAGCTACTAATAGCCATAACTAGGCCATTCCAACTTTCTGGCAATGAACACAGAAATAACAGAGCCGTAACTTCATCATCAAAATTTACCCCTACAGAACTTAACTAACTGGTAACCGTTTTAAATTCATTTAAATGATCAGCAGTAGATCCACCTTCTGTCATATTCATATTAAATAGATGCTTCATAAGAAATACAGTATTTGAGGTCGATGGTTTTTCATATAGTTTGGTCAATGCCTTCATTAAACCTTCTGTTATTGTTTCCTTTGAAATTTTGAATGCCACCAGCACTGTTAGACGTAGTCGTATTGTTCATAGTGCCTTTCTATCAAGAATATCCCATTTTTTGTCTGTCATACTCATCGGATTCTTTGATTTTCCACCCAATGGTAGGTACAAATCTTTCGTATACATATAATCTTCCATCTACATCTTCCACAACTAGTAGTTTTGGTCATTAAATTTATTGACCCTAAATCTACCATCTTCCGACATCGCTCCCACTCATCCAATAACCCTTCTCTCTTGCGAGCTTATTAGCTAAATAAACCTTCGGCTCTGATGCCAGTTGTTAGAAATTAATTAATGAAGCAATGAAATGCATACAATATTATAGAAACACAAATACAGAAACTCATAAAACAAGATAGACATTGATATATGTGGTTCACCCAATTTAACCCATGTCCATGGAGAAATAACCAGTCCTTTCTTTTATATTATCTAGTAAAATGAAGAGATACAACCTACACTAGATCCATTTTAATTTCCTCTTCACTCTCACACAACCTCCTCTCTCTCTCTCGCTCAAAATAATAATACACAACCACAATAAAATTCCCTCATATAAACTAAGGGTTGCCTTCTCGGGAAAAAACCCTAAATTAACACAGCTTCTACCATTAGATCAACTGCCTAATGAATGGCCCAGATTGACTACGAAACTACAATATTTTGCAAGGAATTTTTCATATATTTTTAGCTTTGGGGGCACTACCACCGAATGCCCGTAGGGGGGGATCATAAAATTTTTCATAGCCTCCCCTTGGACCCCCCTGACAATGATTAAACGAGTGGCATTGTTGCCCCATTAGGAACAGGGATATAACGTGGTTCAAACAAAAAACCGTTAAACAATCAGGAATATAATTAGGCTCGACACCCAACAGATGTAAGAAGGACTAACCCTTTCCTTTGAAAGGAACAAAATTAAAAGAAATAACTTACTCAGACTCATCTATGAAAAATAAATGTTGGACATGCATATAGTGAAGAAATGGCATCAATACTTAATATGAAGACACAAAACAGATCATGATAGTTTGAAGTACCACTCAGAGAAAATACTATCTTCATAATAGCAACAAAAATGGGTCATAATGATGTTGTGCAATGACTTTGAAATTATCAACAAAAAGGGAAAACAAAATATTCTGGTAGATGCACTCTCAAGGAAAGAGGAAGAAAAAATAGGTTTACTATGTGCTATTTCCATTCCACAATTTGACTGGGAGGAAGAAGAAAGGACATAATGATAGTAAGATGAGAATATATGTATGACCATTCAACAATTATTGGAGGATCATTATACGGTAGAAAAAATTACATGGAAAAATGACTTTTTATGGCATCAAGATTGCTTATACATA
Source organism: Pinus tabuliformis (assembly GCA_031772625.1). Lineage (NCBI taxonomy): Eukaryota > Viridiplantae > Streptophyta > Pinopsida > Pinales > Pinaceae > Pinus > Pinus tabuliformis. The sequence continues at coordinate 1,296,217,985 of CM062819.1, forward strand.
TGTAAGAATTATCAACTCAAACATAAGGTCCTGTTGGAATTACACACCTCTCCTATAGGAGGACATTCAAGGCTCTTGAATATATACCCTAGGATCAAGAAATATTTTTTTTGGGAAGGTATTGAAGTAGATGTGCAAAAATTTGTGGTTGAATGTAAGGTATTCCAACAAAATAAATGAGAGACTATCAGGACCCCATGGCTCCTTTAACCTTTATCCATACCAATCCAATGTTGGTAAGAATTTTCAATGGATTTTATTATAGGTTTAGCCAAACCTAAAGGAAATAGTATGATTATGGTAGTGGTAGATTGAATGAAAAAGCATGCCCACTTTTTCTCTCTTTCTCATGCTCTTAAAGAAAGTATTATGGAAGAAGAATTCATGGAAACAATCCAAAAGTTACATGGAATACCAAAGATTATTGTGAGTGATAGAGATCCAACTTTCACTGAAATTTTTCGAATTGAATTATTTTATTGTTTGGGTACTCAATTGGCTCACAACTCGTCTTACCATCCTCAATCTAATGGGGAAATTAAGATTGTAAATAAATGTTTAGAAGGATATCTATGTTTATTTACATCTGATAAATAGAAAAAATGGGCCAAATGGTTTCCCTTGACAGAATGGTGGTACAACACATCCTTCCATGCTTCATAAAAAATGTCACCATTTACGGAACTTCCTGGATATCATCCTCCATCGATCACATCACCCTTGAAAGGGACTATGAAGTCTCAACCAATAGAGGACCACATCCAACACCAAGAAGAGGTTCTCAAAATATTGAAGGACAACTTGGTTATGGCACTATTGACGATGTTGTAAATTCGTCAACCAAGGGGGTCTCCCTGATGTGAAGTCCCAATTAGACCTCACACCATTTGGAAGAGGAGCCCCATCCAGAGTATCGACCCGATTTGCATATATTCTTATACATTTTCCTTGGCTTTAGCTGTCAACAAGAGAGATAAGCATGTATGTTCCTTTGTGAAAAGAAAGTAAGTGTGCCTAGTGAATCTGCAATTGCAGGTGTATCAAGGTTCTTCTACTGCAGAAGGAAGAGAAGTGAGCCTTTTAAGAGAGAGGCAATAGTACCACTCTGGTAGAGGCACACACAAGCGAAAAGAGAGAATCGCCTAACATCAAGAAAAATAGTCCACAAATATGTGGTGATTGTTACAACCATTACAATGCATTCTTAATAAGATGAGAACTAAAATAACTGAAATATCTCAACTACTTTAGTACAGGTGAAAGAAAACATGGATCATAAACACTAATAGAACAATATTACAAATATTCGTAATCCATGCATGAAAATGTGTTGGCCATCAGGCTTTGTCACACGGAATAAGTCGATCTTGCGGACAAGATAGACCTTCCTAGAATCTAAAGAAGACCTAATGACAAGCAAACCAACCAGACACTATCTTTCTCTAAATATGCTTTTATAATCAAAGGCAAACAAGTGTTTTAGGGCCTACCTTAGGTCCAATGCAAGTTTGTGGATGCCCTCGCTCCTTCGATCCCAATGAGTTCCTTTGTCGCGAATCTGCAAACACAAACAAGCAAACAAATTAAATAGCACCTGAAAAGCCAATATCATAAAACATATTTAACATGAAAGTCAAGGAGTTCATGAAACAAATAACATGAGATACTTGTTGAGAAAAATGAGTTTGATTGTATCAATTCAAAAGAAGAAGAACTTTACAACCTATGCCTTGACGCTGTACGAGCTCCTCCCAGGGTCCAGCAAGAAGTCTCCTCTACTTTGAAAAGTTTCACTCACTTCCCAATGAAGCCAAAAAGGTATGTGATCTCTCCTCTTAAGCTCAACTAGGAAGTCTTAATTTCACCAGCATTTACCCTCAAAAATGTTCAGCTTCTAACCTCCCTAGTAACCAGCCCAATGCCTGAATTTATAGTGCAATGGAGGGAAGTTACTAGGTCCACCTTCAAAGGGATAACGCCGTCCTTCAAAGGGATAGCTCCTCTCATCAAGGGATTAGCTCTTTCTCTTTTGGGATGCATGAACCACCTAAGAGCGGAAAATCTACGTCAAAATTCCTTCTACAATCATCTAGAATTAACCCAAAGTGAGTTTTTTAGAATAAACTTGCGCCTTTTTTACTTTCACAGGGGTCCACACCCACACCTTTAGGGACAGAGCGGGAAGGTTCGCAGTTTTTGTAAACAGAAGGTGCAGGACCGCAGGTAACAGTGAGAGAAAGTGCAGAACCAGAGTTTCATTGATTTTTAATGTCTTTCTCTTATTTTCAAAGCTTGAATTGAAGAGTTGAGGTCTGAGACTTGCCTAGGAGGACAGTACAAGTGATGATAGACCCATACTGACTGCAAATAATCATGGTGACGATATTTTTGTGTAACAGATTGCCCCCTAAAGTGCGAAGTCTGTAGTAGATGAGGATTTCATTTATCATTCAGGAAGAGTGAAGTACTTTATGATTTTGAGGATCATCTTGTGGAGAGCCCGGTTGGAACCTGTAAAAACATTCAATGCAAGATATATATATGAGATCATATCATCGCTGAGGTAGGCATTCCCATACTCAGATCAAAACTGACTTAAAAAACTAACTACTGCTCTGATACAGGAATGATCTTGTAAAACATCACAAGTATAGACTCATGTGGACACAGTATGGACGCAGCCATCTGTTTATGTATAGTCCATTATATAATGAATACAAAATTCCTTGCAACCTGGATTGTGGAAACTAGATCCAGGGTCTTCATTTCTACTTCCCGAAACAGTACGATTCTATCCATGTGAATGAATGTGTTGAAGTCGAACATGGTAGAAACCACTTGATTACCAGTCAATGATGTAAACTATTAACAAGTGTGAGAGAAACCACCAGTGATGTCAATGGCTCTCAAAGTACCCAGTACAATCCATGAGATGTGAATAAATGTGTTGATGTCGAACATGTCACGGAATCCTTTGATCGAAGGTCAATGATGCAACCTATCGTCAAAGGCAAGAAACCTGCCATTGAGGCATGCAGATCCCAAGGTACTGATGATTTATAGATCATCTTTCTAGATAATGAGCTGAAGTCGATAGAAATCGATCCGTCGCAGGCAAGCACACAACACGAAATCATAGATCAAGTTGAAGAAATTTAGTTGCAAGGACTGACTCAGGGATGGTCAAGATGGATGACAAATATTTTGCAGATGAATGGCTTATTGGCAGTGATCTCTTGAACACATAACGACACGACAGATGGCTTGGTGACAATTGACCCAAAGTTAATACCCAGAAACCAACTGAAGACTTTCAATGTGGTTTGATCAACTGTTAGGCAAAGGATTTCCCAACCCAGGTGAATAAAAGTGTCGTGTTCAAGATTGGTTACAAAGTATGACAAACAGGCTCATTTTTCTCTTTTTTCCCCCACCATTTCTGGCAAGTACCTATTTATTTTTGACAAGCTTGAGGAGGATAACATTTGCTTGATTATAAGATCATCCTTCGGATGAGTCCAACTTAGTTTAAATTCGAACCCTAAGAAGGAGTGGTTCGTTCCTGTTTGTAATTGAACATGTCCTTTACTGTAAAATTTTAACGAGTCCGGTATAGGCGAAACTCAGCGTTTTTCAATTTTAGAAAGTCTAAAAAAACTTAAGAAGACTCCAGGGTCGACCTTTTTCGTAAATTTGTGTCTCCCAAGCCCGAAAAAGTGTAAAATAATACTTGAGAGAACCGCTTGATCTTTACGACCAAGAAGTACTTTTCGTAATTAGTGCCCTTGATCCGACTTGATCTTTACAACCAAGGAGTACTTTTCGTAATTAGTGCCCTTGATCCGAAAAAGTAAAAAAACGATCAACGACACGTCGTTTTATAACCAATATCAAATTTGAAATGGCAAAAATCTGGCAATCTTTTCATGTTTTTACGGTCAGAAAAGAGCTGTAAGTGGACCGTCTTTTTAGTTCCATTTTAACGAGCTTAAAAGAAAAACTCGGCAATCTTTTCATGTTTTTAGGAGTCAGAAAAGAGCTTAAAGGTGACTATAAGGTTTCACATTTTCGTAAATTTTAACGAGTTTGAAAAAATGATAAAAATGTACTCATGATTTTCACTTTTTCGTAAGTTTTAATGAGTTCGAAAAAATGATTAAAATGTACTCATATGGCCGACTTTCAATTTAATTTACGAGTAGGAAAAGACGGAAATAACTCGGCATTTTCATTTGTTTTACGAGAATGAAAGATAGCAAAATAATATCGGATTTTCATGAGTTTAACGAGTCTTGAAAATAACCGAAATTGACTCGAGATAGGTTTCATTTTTACAAAAGCTTGAAACAGAGAAAAACTATGCTTCAAAGTAGTTTCATTTTTACACAAGCTTGAAACAGAGAGAAAACTGTGCTTGATGCCCCCTAAGCATAACTGCTAGAGCGCATGCCCCCCAGCTTCATTTCATTCAACTAAGTACATTAATTAATAGCTGGATGGAATGAAGGTTCAGTTACGAGATCATTTGAAAGACTCGAACTAAAACTGTAAGAAAATTATGCAAAAAACTAAAATAACTAACCTAAATATACAACTTAACATTTATGAGATCTATTCAAACTCTTGACTCAATTAGAGGAGAATTTGTTTCATTTTTTAACGAGCTTGACACAGGAAAAGAACTATGCTCAGATCCGGTTTCATGTTTACACAAGATTGAAACGAAAAACTATGCTTGTTATAAGTTCGCATGCCCCCAGCGTAATGACACAAAGCGAGGTACATGCCCCCCAAGCTTCATTGCATTCAACCAGGTGGATGGAATGAAGGTTTACTTTCAAGATTTAACTTGAAAAGGGAGTTGTTTCATTTTTTAAGGAGGTTGACACAAGAAAAGAACTATCCTCATACCTGATTCATTTTTTAACGAGGTTGACTCAGTAACAGGAACTTTCCTCTAACCAACTGATTCATTTTTTAACGAGGTTGACACAGGAAAAGAACTGCCCTCAGACCTGATTCATTTTTAACCAGGTTGACTCAGTAACAAGAACTATCATCAAAACCCTTGTTTCATTTTTTAAACGAGCTTGACACAAGATAAGGAACTATGCTCATAACTACTCTCTACAATCTATCTAACAAGGAGAAATTAGTCAGTTACGACTACCTCTCATGGAAATGGTCATACATGAATGACTTACTTAACGCAGTTGAATCCCAAAATGATATCTAATATAATGCACTGCGTAAACCCCCATACTTAAATTCAAAAAAGAGTGAAGGGATCTCTAATTGAATGGTTCATGAGGCACAATACTTGCTAAGGTTTTGCAAATGGGGTAGCAAGATAAGTGGGCTTGATTGTTGGGAAAACTCCACAGTTAAGCGCGCTTGAGCCAGAGGCGATCTGGGATGGGTGACCTCCCGGGAAGTCCTGGTTACCGGGTGCAAGCCCCGGAAGTGATGATTGATGCTATGTGATTCGTTTCACTAGTTTCAATCCCACTTCTTCACCCCTGTGAGCATCACCCGATGCAATGAGTGCTAAGTCAACTATTCAAAAATCATGAGAAATTAGTCAGTTACGACTACCTCTCATGGAAATGGTCATACACGAATGACTTGCTTAACCAGTTGAATCCCAAAATGATATCTAATATAATGCACTGCGTAAACCCCCATACTTAAATTCAAAAAAGAGTGAAGGGATCTCTAATTGAATGGTTCATGAGGCACAATACTTGCTAAGGTTTTGCAAATGGGGTGGCAAGCTAAGTGGGCTTGATTGTGGGGAAAACTCCACAGTTAAGCGCACTTGAGCTAGAGGCGATCTGGGATGGGTGACCTCCTGGGAAGTCCTGGTTACCGGGTGCAAGCCCCGGAAGTGATGATTGATGCTATGTGATTCATTTCACTAGTTTTAATCCCACTTCTTCACCCCTGTGAGCATCACCCGATGCAATGAGTGCTAAGTGAACTATTCAAAAATCATGAGAAATTAGTCAGTTACGACTACCTCTCATGGAAATGGTCATACATGAATGACTTACTTAACGTAGTTGAATCCCAAAATGATATCTAATATAATGCACTGCGTAAACCCCCATACTTAAATTCAAAAAAGAGTGAAGGGATCTCTAATTGAATGGTTCATGAGGCACAATACTTGCTAAGGTTTTGCAAATGGGGTAGCAAGCTAAGTGGGCTTGATTGTGGGGAAAACTCCACAGTTAAGCGCGCTTGAGCCAGAGGCGATCTGGGATGGGTGACCTCCCGGGAAGTCCTGGTTACCGGGTGCAAGCCCCGGAAGTGATGATTGATGCTATGTGATTCGTTTCACTAGTTTCAATCCCACTTCTTCACCCCTGTGAGCATCACCCGATGCAATGAGTGCTAAGTGAACTATTCAAAAATCATGAGAAATTAGTCAGTTACGACTACCTCTCATGGAAATGGTCATACACGAATGACTTACTTAACCAGTTGAATCCCAAAATGATATCTAATATAATGCACTGCGTAAACCCCCATACTTAAATTCAAAAAAGAGTGAAGGGATCTCTAATTGAATGGTTCATGAGGCACAATACTTGCTAAGGTTTTGCAAATGGGGTAGCAAGCTAAGTGGGCTTGATTGTGGGGAAAACTCCACAGTTAAGCGCACTTGAGCTAGAGGCGATCTGGGATGGGTGACCTCCTGGGAAGTCCTGGTTACCGGGTGCAAGCCCCGGAAGTGATGATTGATGCTATGTGATTCATTTCACTAGTTTTAATCCCACTTCTTCACCCCTGTGAGCATCACCCGATGCAATGAGTGCTAAGTGAACTATTCAAAAATCATGAGAAATTAGTCAGTTACGACTACCTCTCATGGAAATGGTCATACATGAATGACTTACTTAACGTAGTTGAATCCCAAAATGATATCTAATATAATGCATTGCGTAAACCCCCATACTTAAATTCAAAAAAGAGTGAAGGGATCTCTAATTGAATGGTTCATGAGGCACAATACTTGCTAAGGTTTTGCAAATGGGGTAGCAAGCTAAGTGGGCTTGATTGTGGGGAAAACTCCACAGTTAAGCGCGCTTGAGCCAGAGGCGATCTGGGATGGGTGACCTCCCGGGAAGTCCTGGTTACCGGGTGCAAGCCCCGGAAGTGATGATTGATGCTATGTGATTCGTTTCACTAGTTTCAATCCCACTTCTTCACCCCTGTGAGCATCACCCGATGCAATGAGTGCTAAGTCAACTATTCAAAAATCATGAGAAATTAGTCAGTTACGACTACCTCTCATGGAAATGGTCATACACGAATGACTTGCTTAACCAGTTGAATCCCAAAATGATATCTAATATAATGCACTGCGTAAACCCCCATACTTAAATTCAAAAAAGAGTGAAGGGATCTCTAATTGAATGGTTCATGAGGCACAATACTTGCTAAGGTTTTGCAAATGGGGTGGCAAGCTAAGTGGGCTTGATTGTGGGGAAAACTCCACAGTTAAGCGCACTTGAGCTAGAGGCGATCTGGGATGGGTGACCTCCTGGGAAGTCCTGGTTACCGGGTGCAAGCCCCGGAAGTGATGATTGATGCTATGTGATTCATTTCACTAGTTTGAATCCCACTTCTTCACCCCTGTGAGCATCACCCGATGCAATGAGTGCTAAGTGAACTATTCAAAAATCATGAGAAATTAGTCAGTTACGACTACATCTCATGGAAATGGTCATACATGAATGACTTACTTAACGCAGTTGAATCCCAAAATGATATCTAAAGGAATTATACTCTAAAAACCTTGATTCATTTTTTAACGAGCTTGACACAAGACAAGGAACTATGCTCATAACTGATTCATTTTTTAATGAGGTTGACTCAGTAACAGGAAATTTCCTCTAACCAACTGATTCATTTTTTAACGAGGTTGACTCAAGAAAAAAACTATCCTCAAAACCCTTGTTTCATTTTTTAAACGAGCTTGACACAAGATAAGGAACTATGCTCATAACTACTCTCTACAATCTACCTATATAACCTAAAATCTACCTGATTCATTTTTTAACGAGGTTGACTCAGTAACAGGAACTATCCTCTGGCCAACTGATCCATTTTTTAATGAGGTTGACACAGTAAAAGGAACTTTCCTCGAACAACCTGTTTCGTTTTTGAACGAGGTCGACACAGGAAAATAACTATCCTCGCGGACCCCTGTTTCATTTTTTAACGAGGTTGGCACGGGAAAAGGAACTATCCTCGCAACAGCCTGTTTCATTTTTTAACGAGGTTGATACAGGAAAAAACTTTCCTTGCAACAACTGATCATGGCTTCCAACTGGAAGAAAGACATGTCAATGGACACACCTTGATCATGGCTTCCAAGAGGTCTTCATCAGAAGGAAGAATAGTTCTCTGGAAGGAACACATGTCAAGGGAATCAAAAGGGATAAGAACATCGTGTTCAAGTAATCCCATAGAGTTTTCCATGTCAATTACCGGATCTAAATCAAAGGAAGATGAGCAAACAGTGAGAGGCTCACTTACATCGGTAACTGAAAACATGGAACCAGTTGCCACATAATTAACCCGTGGGGGGGTAGATACCACTTTAGAATCAGGAACATTTAGGGGTGTCATATTATTGGTAGTTGAAACAAGACTAGGGAACGAAAGCTGGTATACAATCACAATATTGCCATTGTGAGGGAAAGACATCACGCGAAAGAGTGTCGATACGACAACTTTCATTGCATAAACATAGTCTCGTCCAAGGAGTAAATTGAAATCCAAGGGACCTTGAACTACCATAAGATCAATACAGATAGTTTTACCTTCCAAGGTAATAGAAAACTTAGGAAGGATCCCTAAAGTTTCACTAATGGTTCTGTTAAAAGCTTTCAGATTCTGCGTAATAGGCGCAAGCTGAGGGGAACCCAAAGCTTTCCAAGCAATTGAGGATAAAATACTAACAAAGCACCTTCATCTACCTGTGTGCGGTGCATGTCCCTACTACCAGCCTTGACAATGATTTGGAAAGGAATGGAGGAAGGAAGACGAGGTTCTGTCAGTCTATTCCAATCAAAGAAAAAGACCTCAGTACTTGGAGGGGGTTCTGTAGAAACAGGTGAAATTCCCCCCAGCGTAGAAGAATCTGATGTAACAAAAAGAACCTGAGCGGTATGAAGTTCACTCTCTAAAGGGAAAGTGGGATCGACCGAACGTGAAATTGAATCGACCACTTGATCAACTAATGGATCATCAACCTGAGTGACATGAGTTTCACTCTCCAATGGAAGAGTGTGATCGACTGTACTTGAAAATAGATCAATCACTTCGTTAGTTGACTTAGGTTGGGAGAAAGTTTACGGTAACCAGTTGGAAATTCTTGCTGTGGAACAGTAAGGTTTTCCAAAAATTTTGAGGCTTCATCCATGTGAGGGAAAATGTGAGTTTGATGACTCCCTTTGCATAACTTACAAGGAAACCTAACTTTACCCTTTTTCCCAGGAACCTGACTATCACTGGTTGATGGATCAATGGAAAGTTGATGAGATTTTTCTGACCATACTTCCAAGACCTTTGGAATACCAGGACAATTGATAAGGAAGTGGTCACCCTTACAAAGCCTACAAGGGTATTTGGGTTTACGATGCATGTCAGAGTTTTCCTCAACACAACTAACACTTACAGCCATGGTTGGTTGGTTGACTTCTTTCTTATCTTGCTTCTTCTTCTTCTTCTTCTTCTTCTTCCCTTTATTCTTCTTCTTAGCCACCTGGTTACTAGCATCAAGGCTTTTACCAAGCGAAGAGGAAGAAATGGAGGAAGAAAAATTAGGTGAAGAAGGTAAAGGGTCAACAGAAGGTTGGTGATGTTCAGATGGTGAACTCTGTTGAGGTGAAGCATTCGGTTGAGGTGGAACAATTGGAGTATTTGGGGCCAACCAAGTTGAAAATAACCATATCGGTAAACCTATTGTAAATCCAGGTAATGACAAAGTAGCCATATAAGGAGGACCAACATTTCCAAAATAAGGAAAGGTACTAGGATTCTCATTAAGAGGGGTTCCTTGGTCGGTAAATTCCAAAACACTTGCCATTATATTCAACTTCAGTGAATTTTAAAACTAAAATTAACATTTCACAATTCACACCTATGGTCTCTAAAAGTAAAAACAAACAAATTAACACGTGCTATCAAATCTAGGAGTCAAACCACACACAAACAGTAACTTTCCATACCGAAAACACTAGTTGGTGATGAAATCCAACGTCGCAGAATTCAATACAGAAATGGTGGTTGGAACAGTTACCCCGACAACCTGCTTAATGAATAGACTGGCACAAGTTTCTCCACTAAACCGTCTCAAGTGAAGAGAACCCCCCAGAAAATCCAAGTGAGTCTAGTCGACGTCTGCTCCAGGTACAGTGGGATCTTCCCACCACTGTCACCTTAGGAAGAATCCTATAGAATATGGTCACTAAGGTTACCAACGGAAACAATTATACCTGGGGGAATAGTCTACGATCCGATACGCACGCAAGGGCAGAGTAACAAGCTCAATCCCCTTGAAGGCTCCTTGACATAATCCAAGGTTTACCAACAAGTGACCCCAGGCTCCTCGACAATGGTCAATTCGAGGTTTACCGTTTTTAATACGTGAATATCTTCTATCGTTCCCAATGAGGAAGGATTGATTCCCACACTGGTTCAGATATGATCTCGTGCTTCTCCTTTAAGAGGAGCTTTCCCAGAGCATAGATGTAACAATTGGATTTTTCTCCTACCGCAAGATACAGCTACTTGTTTGTTTTACTGTCTTGGAGAGTTAACTAAAACCTATTCCAAGACACTAGCCTAAGCTAGATTGGTGGAAAGATCCCTAAAAATGTAAAAATTACTAGATTAATTTTAATTAAGCGCTGTGTTATTTAGGCTGTTATTACTCAAAAGGGTAAATGGATATGAAACCAATGGTGTTATGACCCAACCCAAAACTGAATGCAATTGAATATGATAATGTAATCCTTTCAATTCGATGAATCCTAACTAAAGTAAGGAGAGAGTTTCCATTCACTTCCAACAGTGCAAAAAATTGATCACTAAGAGAAAACATAACAAATTCTCTAATGCATTAATTTCATCAAGAAAAACTAATGCAAACCAATTCCAAAACAGTTTTTATTTTTATTTTTGTGTGTTAAAAACAAGCATAAAAATATGTAAATTCAAATCAAAGAAAACTGATCTAAATCTACGATTGATTTTTTAGAATGTAAACTATGCAATTGTAATCTATGCACAATTCACTTGAAAAGTATGCAAATGTAATCTATGTGCATTTTTCATTCATATTCTGAAAATGAGAATTCTAATTATGCAAATGTGATCTATGCAAGAGAATTCTCATACACAAGATGATTCTAATGTAATCTAAGTACCAATCAAGTGCAAGTCAAGAAAATTGGGTGAGAGTTCCAAAGATCAAAAAATAAAAACACCCAAAGGCGATTAACACTCATACACAATTTAGCCCCCCCCCCCGGTGAATGAGGGGGAATTTTTTTTGCAAAAACAAAAGCAAAAAGATGCAAAATTGTGAAAAGACTGAGACAAACCTCCAAGTAATGACCAAAGGAAATCAAATTAAGAATTTCTCAAAAAAGAGACTCAAAACACCCAATTGATAAAAGCTTAAAACAGGAATGCCAGTGGAATTAACCTAAGAAAAGCTTCTCACAGGTTATATGCAGGTCTGGGCAGGGGATAATAACATCTAAACAAAAACTAAACTGAACTAAATGAAAAATATTTTAAGTTTTTCAAAAATTTGACAAGGTCCGCAGGCCCCTGGTAGAAACAGGTGAGGTACCGCACTGTGCAGAACAGAAATAGTGCGGCTATGCCCGCACTGTGCTACACACAGCAGGTGTGGTCCTCTCTCAAAAACTTGAAAAAACAAAAAAACAATTCAAAAACTACTAAACCTACCCAATTCTACACACAACAAGCCAAAAATAGAAACAAAAACACAGTTTCTCAAGTCAAAGTAACAAACAAGGAAAAAATCAAGTCCCCAGTGGAGTCGCCATTTTGTCACACGGAATAAGTCGATCTTGCAAACAAGATAGACTTTCCTAGAATCTAAAGAAGACCTAATGACAACCAAACCAACCAGACACTATCTTTCTCTAAATATGCTTTTATAATCAAAGGCAAACAAGTGTTTTAGGGCCTACCTTAGGTCCAACACAAGTTTGTGGATGCCCTCGCTCCTTCGATCCCAATGAGTTCCTTTGTCACAAATCTGCAAACACAAACAAGCAAACAAATTAAATAGCACCTGAAAAGCCAATATCATAAAACATATTTAACATGAAAGTCAAGGAGTTCATGAAACAAATAACATGAGATACTTGTTGAGAAAAATGAGTTTGATTGTATTAATTCAAAAGAAGAAGAACTTTACAACCTGTGCCTTGACGATGTATAAGCTCCTCCCAGGGTCCAGCAAGAAGTCTCCTCTACTTTGACAAGTTTCACTCACTTCCCAATGAAGCCAAAAAGGTATGTGATCTCTCCTCTTAAGCTCAACTAGGAAGTCTTAATTTCACCAGAATTTACCCTCAAAAATGTTCAGCTTCTAACCTCCCTAGCAACCAGCCCAATGCCTGAATTTATAGTGCAATGGTGGGAAGTTACTAGGTCCTCCTTCAAAGGGATAAAGCCCTCCTTCAAAGGGATAGCTCCTCTCATCAAGGGATTAGCTCCTTCTCTTTTGGGATGCATGAACCACCTAAGAGCGGAAAATCCACGTCAAAATTCCTTCTAGAATCATCTAGAATTAACCCAAAGTGAGTTTTTTAGAATAAACTTGCGCCTTTTTTACTTTCACAGGGGTCCACACCCACACCTTTAGGGACAGAGCGGGCAGGTCCGCAGTTTTTGTAAACAGAAGGTGTGGGACCGCAGGTAATAGTGAGAGAAAGTGCGGAACCAGAGTTTCATTGATTTTTAATGTCTTTCTCTTATTTTCAAAGCTTGACTTGAAGAGTTGAGGTATGAGACTTGCCTAGGAGGATAGTACAAGTGATGGTAGACCCATACTGACTGCAAATAATCATGGTGACGATATTTTTGTGTAACAGGCTTCAAGTATTAAGTAAAATTCCTAAGATATATGTATACAAAGAACATCGGTAGATCCAATAGTGGAGCATTGGAACCACGACTTGCTCCCCAAAAGTACTGACTTTGTCTCTTTGATGCTTTATGGGAGAAGCCCTAGTGAAAATTACTTTTCTTGTACAATGAGCGTGTATATATAAAAAATGAGGTGACCATTCACCTCCCTTGTGACTCTTGGACTACCCTCATGATTGTTTGACTTCTCCATGACTCTTTGACTTCCTACATGACATTTCACATTAAATGGATGACTCTTAGACTTCCACTTTTACAATACATTTTCTAATGTTGAATTATATTATTCCATAAAATTATGTCGAAGATGATGAATGATGACATGACATGACATGAAACTAGTGACATGGAATGCATGATGACATGGAAGTGTTAAGTCACTCTTTGTTTTTGCTTCCTTTATGTCTTCTTGAAAGATGGAACATGCTCTTCTTCTTCCTTCTCTTCATGACTTGAAGATATGGAGTCTCCAATATGGTCTTGGTCCTCAACTATTGTTGAAAAATGATATCCGCTTGTCTTCTCTCGATGGATCAACTTGTATTTGAAGCTACAAGGGTATCTTCTAACATGGTCTCCTTCTCCATCTCCTTCATCATCATTCTGTCATAGCACAATAGAATACTTGTGTCTGGAATCCACTCATGACAAGACGACATCGGTTTGATAAACCCTTAGCCTAATATGAGGCATGATACTCCACTGAATGAGTTGTGATTGGGTCGTAGGCTGAGAAAGGGGCTCAAAGATGACGTAATTATGCAGCTCAGAAGCTCAAGGGGCAGGCTTGAGCCTTAAGACTACACAGTGCGCAGTTCAGGTTGGGCTCGACAAGTCAACTACGCAGTTGAGGGCTTGAGCAATGATTTTTCCTATTGCACAATTATGGAAGGCAGAGGAGGCCAGGTGATTGCACAATTGTGCGGTTCAAGAGCTCAAGGCTAATGCCTGAGCCTTGAGATCGCGCAATGCGTAGTTCTGGCTAGGCAGGAGAGAGATATTGCACAATTTTGGAGGTCATAGGTTGAGCTTGAGCATTGTGATTAGGTAGTGCGTAGTCCTAGAAGGAAGATATTGTGTATTTCATTGTGCCAAGGGACAAGGGTGTTTCTTTAGTATTGAGATTGTGCAGTTGAGGATGGGAAGAATGAGGTTGAGTGGCCCGGTCAGGGAGTTTTCCCAGTTTGACTAAGTGTTGGATCAGTGAGATGAAGATGAGAAAAAGAGAGACTCTAAGCATGATCACACACTTAGATCACTTGACGACATGACAAGGAACACTCAAAACATATGAACAACATACCTTCCTCAATGAAACAACTTTGCAACGGCTCCTACTAAGTGCGACACAAAAGATACACTTTGCAACGAAAATGCTGAAACTTGTGTGATAGTGCTTAAAACTTTGGAAATGAGTGTGGAAGATGTATACATGATAAGAAAAACTCATTATCCCAAATATTTCCCCTTAAAACAAGCAAACACACCACTTTATTCGATAAGAAATAATTCCCATGCTAAAAGACGACACTTTCAATATGATAAGAAAAGTGTGAATGAAACTTGTGATATGCAAACACTGGTGAAAACAACACATTCTAGGATGAAGATAACATGAAAATGGCACTAATTAAAGTGAACACAAGAAAAATCACATTCGTGAGCATGAAAATGACACTTGTGAAAGTGAAAATGTGCAAAAGGCGACAATTGGAGAAACTCACTGAAATAGAAGTACGATCGCAAAAAAAGTGAGGGACTCTCAATGCCAGTCCATATTAACTCCCGACATGGGTTTAAAATTGTACAAGAATTGTTTTCATGAACTATACCACATCTATTCAAGATTGCATGAAGGAATGCTTTCATGAATGCATTACAGACTAAGCATGTGTGAGCAGGTGACTTCGACACTTACGATCCAAAAGCAAGCTCAAAGACTTAAAAAAGCATTTCCCAACCATGAAGTGACTATGGAATGACTAACCACAAGATCCATAGTAGGATCAAAAATTCAAGTATTGGCAAAATTTTGGAGGGTGTTTGTTGCAGTGATAACACTTGGTGACACACTAGTATAATGCTAACTTCTATGCCTTGGTCAATTCTTTCATGGAGGGTCTAGTTCTTCATGGAGTATTGATTCATCGTTCATATTACCATAGCTTCTTATTGACAGTTCTAGACCCGCCAACATGTCAAGGGGATCTCCCCAGTAAGAAGTCCCAATTAGACCTCAAACCATTTGGTACAGGAGTCCCAACAGTGGGTCGTAAGGTAATGCCTTGACCACGATGTCGCACAAAGGCAAGTAGGATAACTCTGTCAGTAGCAAGGGTGTACTTGCTACAATGAATCAAGGAAGATGTATGAGAAGTTATAACACAAAAGGGGGAGAAAAGGGTGAAGGTGAGTTCCGGGTTGAAAGGGATCAGTCCCAACTCGGCTAGGAACACACAACACAAAAGGACACACACAGCTTCCAGCAGAGCAGTCCACTCGCATGTGGTATTTACAACATACAAGGTAAGATAACATGTACAACACTCACGGATCAGTCCGAACGAGTGCAACGGTTGTTACAACAAGGTTCATGTGAAATGTCTTTCTGGTGTCCGACAGAGTAGTCAACACGGACGGTGACATCATTAACAACATATACAACACATTTGCAACAAGATTCATATAATTGCATGTGAATCAGTTCATACACAAACACGTAAGTTAAACAACATATATCATTAAGGAAACCAGAGCAATCCAACTATAATAACAGCATATGCATGAAAATGTGTTAGCTCTTATTATATAAAGTGTAAGTTCCAATCATACAATACATCCATGTAAAACTACTAGCCCCATCAGTGAAATGTTACAGCCACATCTGCCTACTTCTCCAAAGAGATGTACTAGCTCCGTGCAGTGGAGAAGCCAAGGCGCGTTACAATACTGTCAAGCTTTCTTCAAGATAGTCTTAATAGAAGCTTGGATGACCAAAAAACCTCTACAATGAGTTATGAGGGACTATTTATAGCAAAGGATGGTGTGACCTTTGACATTCCCCTTTGTGACAGTTCAACTACCCTCATGACTCTTCACCTACTCTATGACTATTACATCCAACCACTGACACTTGACTTACACTTGACATGACTCAACATTACAATGCACATGTACTCATGTGAGACAATAGGGCTTTAGCAAGCCTTGCAAGACATCACTGACACTCGGTCTGTTGTGATGAGACCAACTCTTTGAAATGCTTGTGATGGTGAAGGTAGTGAGCTGATGCCAAGCTTGGTCATCCGTGATGGTGTGCATGCACCTCATGGTGACATCTTGCTGAAGCGAACTCTTACCTCCATTGCAACCAGTGCATTGGTTCAGCCCCTTCATCCAACTCGTTTGCTAACATGCGCACGGTCTTCTTAGGTAAGGTTGAACCAGAAACACACGGATGCATAGTGTCTGTGCTGATCTTCAAGTGTGTGCTGGTGGTCATGCACATCAACTTGCCCAACTACATGTTCAGCTCCAGTTGGACTTGCTTCTTGTCTTCGCCTTAGTGAGTGTGTTGAATGGGTTGGATTTCATGTGTGTGCTCAATGACATGCATTCTGTTGAATCCCTTGCATGCGATCAACAACACTACTCACCATGTCTACTTTGTGTCAGCCGCTGGGATGGATCCTTAACTTTTATGGGCGCAGTTTCATCTGTGAGTGCATGTTACCCCCACTGTTGTTCTTGTTCCGGTTGCAACTTATTTGTCTATCTGTGCAGCTTCATGTTCTTCCTGAGTTGCTACTTTAGAACATGCAACTCCTTCTTTGTTCCATCTTCTTCCTTCACGCGATCTTCATGTCGTGCCGACACTTCATAGCTGGAGTCTCCAAAGTTGCTTTCATCATCAATGGACATGATTGAGCTTGCAACCTTGTTCCACCTCCGTGTTGTCAACAACCCTCCTCTTGCATTCGTTGCATTTGGTATGTTGTCTTCAGTTGTTGTTCATGATGCTGCTCGCTGTGATGCTACTGTTGTCATATCTTGATGTCCTTGTCAACGAACATCATGATGTCTTCATGGGTAGGAAATTCCATGGACACTTGATCAACTACATCCCCAAGTGTGTTCTGAAATGTGTCTTCATCTCTACTCTCCTAGAAACCATTATACCTGTACTATTGAGAGGTAGATGAACACCTGTGATACCTGGAGACATGGAAACACTCATGGCAAGCAATCTGTCAGTTGAAAACCAAAATAACATGAGAACTGACTTACAACATACCTGGGTGCATGATCATGACGATTGTGCAATTTTAGCCGGGAGGTCGGGAGACCAACTTCCAAGACTACACAACACACATTTTGGGTTGTTGGGGGACTAACTGAATGTTGGAACTGCGTAATGCACAGCCCAATCTGGATACTGACTATTGGGATTGCGCAATGCGCAATTCCAACTGGGAAGGACTGCTGGCCTAGGGAAAGATTTGTGCAATTTCTTGGGCCAAGCAGACAATATCCTCTAGAAATGCGCAAAATAGTCCTAGAGGCTAGTGCTGGGAAGGAATGCACAAATATGGAGAGGAAGGTGAGTCTTCCTTCCCTATATTAAGCAATGCAGCCTTGGTGAAGGCAAAGTCCAGGCCAAGGTTTGCCCAACTCGCCGGCGGGCAACTGAAAGCAACTAAGACAATAAATGCATAGTGACACTAAGTGATAGCAAAAGTGATTGACAGTGCATGAAAAACATGGATGAAAGATTCAACAAATAGATCAACATGCATGTGGGTGAGGTAGTTCATCGATTGGGTGAACTTCTATGCAAAATAGTTTCATGCATGCGACAATAGTGAGATAGCAACAAAAACTTAAGCAGAGTTAGGACAAGCTAATATATATGTAAACGATAGCAAGAATTCAAAGAGATTAAGCAAACAATACTCCCACAAGCAAAAACACAAAAAGTGACAGAAATGTAGCACAAGGCATGGGAAGCGGGCTTACCCCAAAACAGCTAAGTTGAACATGCCGACTACCCCTAGATGTGACGTGGGATGTCGGAGCTGCATGGTTGATGTGAGGAATGAGATCTACAACATTCAGTTGATGAGTTTTGATAACATCAAGGTTGTGATGCGCATGCCACGAATCTAGGGGAAGCGACACTTGGTGGGATGTTTTGGAATTGCTCCTTGCATGTAACCTCCAACTGCTAAACATAGATCCTTGAAACAAGGGATGCCATGGTATGCTACCTAGGGAGAATTAGCCCATGCATGCAAGTCTGTTTTTCTCTGTCCCGAAGGGAACCAGTCAACTCAGCTGCACATGCAAGAGACTACTCGACTGCTGGAGAAAAATGTGTATTTCTGGTTGGGAGCTGGGTTGGCTACCCAAGAGATTTGCGAAGTTTCTGGGCAGAGCAGCTTACTTTTGCCCAAATTTGTGAAAATTCTAGGCTGAGCAACCTTGCTAAGGAAATTTTCGCAAATCTTGTTGGGAGTGTTGGCAGGAAGGATTGTGCAATCCTAGAGCCCAGCAAGCTGCCAGAGAGGATTGTGCTATTTCTAGAGGGAAGTTTGGTTTCCCTCCAGAAATGCACAATTTTCAAGGGGAAGCTGCTCAGCCTGCAGCTAGACCAAGTCCAGGTGAATAACCTATGAGGGGAATGGATCAAGTTGTGACTGACGGGCTGCCTTTGTGCAAGAAAGACACTGAAGCTTGTGAACTTGACAAAGCAAGGCAAGCTACTATGAAGGTTGGAAGGGAGGCTCCAAAATGTGGCTAAGGAAAAATTTTGGAGGGTGTTTGTAGCCACTACAACACTTCCCAACTTACCCCGTGCATAAACATAGTCCCCTTTATTCCTTTACTCGGTTAAACACAAACATAAGGTCAGCGATCACACAATATTTTGAATCAGGAAAGGGTAATGAAGTTCGTGAGCTTTAGATTTTTAGAGTGTAGTTTTTCATCTCTGGTGTTCCTCTACTACCAGTAGGGCCTAGACAAAACCCCAATGGAGTCTCTTTAGGGATACAAAAATTGCTTTGCTACTAGTAGGCCTGGAGAGTAACTTGACGAAGTTTCTTTCTTCACCTCTCTATGCAGGAATCCTTTCTCTTCTTTCGCCTTTATTTATTTACTTTTCATAGGACTATACATCAACACTTATTTATTTCATAGGAGGAAGAGGGATCTCGACTTCAATTGAGAGAATAAGAGGTTTTCCCTTCAGAGAAGCATATATAAGACCTCTTATTTTAGTTTTCTCATTCATATTTTCTCCTTGTCCTTCTCTACTTGATTGGATTAGCTCAAAAACACTGAAACATAAAGACCCAAGTGTAGGCATGAGGTTTCTAGAATAGAAATCGACATCATGGTTCGACACAAGGCTTTCCTTACGCAAGGATTGTGTTTTCCATCCGAACATCATCGACCAAAAGGTGTAACCAAGACAAGGAATAAAGGTAGAGCGTTATCCAATTGTTGTAGTGTCACAAATTTTGTTTCTATTCTACCACACTGTCTTTCAAACCCAAATAGGCCACCCTTCATGCAACGTCTCATTACAAAAAATGCAAAAGAAAAAACACAACAAGGAAATAAAACTAGGAGGAAAAAACAAAAGGAAGCTAACTGAAAAGATGATGTGAAACCAAAATGAGAAAACACAAGACAAACTTCAGAAGATGAATGTAGGGTGAATGTGCAGGTAAACTAATATCCAACTAGACCTACTCCTAACCTAACCAGCCAGAAGGTCGGTGTTATAGACATTTTTGTGCCTTACAGCATTGAGCATGAAATGTCCATAATCTAAGGGATCCAAAGTCCCTAAACATGTTGTTCCTACCCCTAGAGGAACAAGGCTAACAAACCACAGCAATTCACAGAAGTTCTCCACCAAAAACTGCTCAAAACAAGTCAAATCAGGATCATTTCAGTGGCTACACTAGCTGTTTGCGCTGAATGTCAAAGCCAACACTGGCTACCTGCGTTGAATGTCAAATGGAACACTGGCTACCTGCGCTGAACGAGAGTGGACATGTGGCAGGCTCATTTCTCAAGGTGTCAAAACCCAGGAAGCTTCCAAAATGACACTTGCCTCAGGGAATTCGACTGGTGATGAGTAAGAGGTTCCAAATCTCCAAGTGGAAGCAAGAACCTCCAAGTGGACTCAAGAACTGACAGAGGGAGAGGACACTAGTCAGATCTCAAGCTGGCTCATCCTCTCTCCAAACATCTATATATGGATCTCTCCTCCATGAGATCTAGAGGCTGGAATTTTGTTATTGCAAAGAATTGCTGTTGGTTTGAGATTGGAATCATTGGGTGCTTAATGCTTTGAAGGGGGTGAAGATAGGAACTCCATTCGCTGGGAAGGAGATGCTGGATTGGAGCCCTCTGGGTTGTATCTCTTTCTGAAACTTGTTATTCATCAATAAAGCTATCTTGGTTTCTCCTATATGCTGATGTATTTTTGATGTATGAATGCATTAGTATGTTTAGTTTATTTCTAATCCTAAATTAGTTATGAATGTGAATATCTGTCTTTGTGTAGTGTTCTTCTCTTGTCGCAAGTAGCTGTTCTCTTGTCGCAAGTAGCTGTTCTCTTGTCGCAAGTAGCTGTTCTCTTGTGATCTTGCAGGAACCCGTTGAAGCTGGACGAGCAAGAAGGCAAGTAGCTGTGAACACCCAAAGAGAAGAGAGACTGGATCGAGGGACAAACTGAAGACACCGGTAAGTCTATTGATCTCTCTTCTTTCACATTTCATAAAGGAAGAAACCAAAATAGCTGTCTCTGTTTGTTGCTAAGGCACTGTCACACCTTAGGTGGATAGGATCATCCTGCATAGGCATTTTTCCCCACAACAAATTGGCGACTCTGCTGGGGAGATCTGTTTAGTCATTTTATTTGTGTTTCTATCATTGTTTGTTTCATAGACTCGACAGCAACAATCGAACTGCATCTGCTATTCCCGGATGCAAAGTAGACAGTTGCTGCTTTGATCCAATCACTGGACTTGTCTATGATCTGAACAATGGACTCACAAATGATTTGATGATCCTTGTGATAGATCTTAGTACCCCTCAAAGCATCCCTTTGATTGTACCTTGCTTGTTGCTTTTATTTGGCCTAAAACAGTGAATTAAATAGCAATCTCTGACCCAGAACCTGTGGGAAACAAGAGTTTCTCCTTCAGCGCAGACCCAGTGAAGGGATTCTGCATTTCAACGCAGGTCCCGTGAAGGCTACCTGCGTTGAATGTCAAAACCCCTGTGTTGAGATTGCGCTGAACCAGTTTGCTCTTGTGCAGCTGGGGTTCTCTGCTCTGTTTTGCCTTGTTTTGATCTCTGATTTTTGCAGCCTGTAACCAGCATAGGTACCAGTCTGATAACTCCTTTTCTCTGCTTACATTCCACCTCCTTTTGTACGAAAAGACTGTGAGTGTTTTTATGTGTTTGTGGCGTCATTTACAGTTTTCCTTTGCATGAGTGAAATAGTCATCCTGTAGCCCTTGATTCAGATCTGTTGATTGTGATCTTAGAAGAGAGTTCATTGGCTGTTTGCAGATTGATTATACATTAACTTTTGCTTATTGGTTTGAATTTGTCTCTTTTAAGTGTCGAAACAAGTCTTCATTTCGAAAATCATTAAGTGTTGTAATCTCTTCTACCCTCTCTGATTTCGAAAAAGTAAACTTGTTTGTATTGATCATTTAAAAGCAAATTCAAAGTTGTACAAAAAGCTTTCTTTGTAGGCATCAATACTAAGAAAGCGGAAAACAAACACCTGCATTGTGCATTTGCATTTGATAGTTTGCATGTTGGATTTAGGAAAAGTGCATTAGAGTGTGCTGATTGCTCTTTGAGAAAAGATGGTGTCTTTCTTTTCCCTTAGTAGTTAGGATTTTCAAAGTTGAAAAAGATATAAAGCTTGCTTATCATCTTTAGACTGCATTTAGGAATTGTATCATACATCTCGTGGTGAACCTTGAAAGGCAAACTTCTAAAAAGATCAACCTAAAAGAAACTGAATGAACTTAACAACGCTTTGCAACATAATGCACAACATAGAGGTCTAGGCTAGAGACGTGTTCCGGTGTCATTAAGCCTGGTGACTGTCGATCTCGTGGATGGTGGGTGATTCCTCCTGAGGGACGATAGCGCCAGTACGGATTGTGCTCCCATGTACTATCGTGTATATATTGGGAGACCCCTATAGGCATAAAACCTTTATCCTTAGGAAGCCGTGTCGGCCGCCCTACTGATCGCAATGCACTGAACACAGCATTCAGGAAGATCGACCGCCCGTACCCTAAAAAGTATTCTGCGGTTTTGCGAAAAGTTTGGCACACCCTCTGCCTAGAACTCCAGAGCAGTTCCTTTTGGCCTTTTTCAGAATCTATAACAGAAAAAGTCCATCCGAGCATTTGTCACTTCGGGCTCGTTAAAACATCGAAGGAGACTAGAGTCATCTTTAGCTTTTTCTCGACTCTTTAAAAGTGAAAAAGCAAGTTGTGTCTAAGCGTCGTTAAAAATTTATTTTAAACGGAACAATCACCCTTTATTCCTGCGTTGATCTTTAGGTTGAAAAAATGGAGCACACCAACCAAGGAATTCCCCTTGGTGGAAATCCTAGTCCCTTCTCCTCTTGGGGAGATGTTGGTGTGCCTCATATGGCCACATTGTCGCTTCCAGGACTGACAATTGGCCTGCCAGTCTGGCTCTTTTCAACCAATGTCGTTCAGAACACCACCATTCCTGAACAGTCGAGTCAACAGTTAGACCAGACCAGAGTTGCCAACCAGCCTTCTACTTCATCTAACTCTTCCTCTCCTCCTTCCTCTTCGCTTGACGGAACTGGTAAAACGAAAAACCAAGTTGCTAAGGAGAAGAAGGAAAAGAAGAAGAAAGAGAAGAAGAAGAAGGAGCCAAAAGCGACTGGGGGCAAACAAGTGTCGTCTGACAAAAATCCACACACAACACTGACCAGGCCTAAATCGCCATGTGTCATATGCAAGGGAGACCACTTCCACAGAGATTGTCCCTGCATCCCTCGGATACTAAGGGATTGGTCTCCCCGTTTGCACAATTCGGTAGCGTCGACCTCTGATAGCCATGTTGACAGCTCACCATCGACTAGTGAAAGTGAAGTCCCAAGACAGAGAGGGAAAGCTAGATTTCCCTGCAAGTTGTGTGAAGGCGACCATGCCATCCACCGTTGTCCCTTCTTAGATGAGGCTAAAAGAGTTCTGGAAGATCGCCCGATTCTACGAGCGCAACTTCCTCCTGGATATCAAAAACTCCTGCCAAGTCCTTCACTAGTTGAGAACCCGGCTGGCCCGCCCAGGTGGTCAGCTGAAGCACCTATCATTGAAGATGAACCGTCTGGATCCATGCCTGACGAAAGTCAAAAGGTTGAGACGACAGTTGACCCGGTTTTGCCTTCAGAGGCTCTATCTTCGAATGATACCATCACAAAGGAGAATAAAGACGACACCGTCCAAATTCTCTTCATTAACACTGACTCTGATGAACAAGGGGGCAATGCCCCCATTCCTTTATCGCAGGAAGGAAGTTCGTCAGAGCGATATCCGGCCATCTATTCGGTCCCACCACCAAGCAACCTAGTTGTGTCCTTTGACTGGAACCAACTAGGCAGACCCCGGTTGCCAGCAAGCATACCGTTCAGAATTATCGTTCAAATATACAGAATGGTGATGGCTGGCACTATCATTGATGAGGGGGCATCTGTGAGTATCCTTTCCTCTATTGCTTGGAAAGTGCTTGGTTCGCCAGCGCTTTTGCCTGAAATGAGAAATCTATCAGGCTTTGATAAAGGAACCAGTCGACCTTTAGGGATCCTCCCCAATGTGCCCATAACATTGAAAGGGAAGATTGTTCAAATGAACGTGATGGTCGTTCAAGGACCCTTGGATTATAACCTACTCCTTGGACGAGACTATATATATTGCATGGGAGCCATCGTCTCCTCACTCTTTAGAGTAATGTGTTTTCCGCATGAAGGAAGAATGGTCAAGCTCGTAGACCAACTTTCATTTCCCGGAACACGCATCGCAAATAGTCAGGTACCATCCCTAAATGGTCTATTCACGCAAGAAGTGTCTCAACCCACGGTCCGTCCTCCTGATGAGCACGAGTAATCCGGGAGGATATGACTGGAACCCAGGGGGCATGCGTCCTGGTCTGCTTCAGCAGGGAAACTTTGGGTATAGAGTAGGTTTCCGCGGGAGAATATGACTAGTCTGTACCCCGTCCGTCTAGGAAGAGGGTTATTCTAGAATAAGATTCTTTTGTCAAAGTTATGTGAGTTGGCGGGCTACGTCGCTCACCTTTGTCTATTTCGGTAGACACTGTCGAGGAAGTGTTTTGTTTGAAAGATTAACGAGACAATCTTTGGGTAACCTGAAAGAGGTAAGCCTCTCTCGTTAAAACAAATGTTTTGGCGGAAGTGAAGTAGAGGTAACCTTGAAACTCTGTTTTATACCTGGGGGCATGCAAACCTTTTGGAGTGCAAGCAAGGGGCGGCTATTTATTTTTTAAATTTTTAGGTCCTCCCTTTAAACCTGTAGGTCTAACCCTTTAAACTCGTAGGATTAGTCGTTTCCGAACTTGCATAACGAAAGGATCCGGGGCAAAGCTTCGTGAGATGAAGCTCCATAAAAAATAGAATCTCAATGAGACACTCTTATCATATGACTGGTATTTCGAGCAGTTTTAGCACAAAGTTCATGCTCGTTAAAAAATAAACGCAAGATCCGAGCAGTTTTAACGCGGACTTCATGCTCGTTAAAAAATAAACATAAGCAATGAGCAAGTGTTTCCACCAGCGTTTAAGCTCATTTTAAAATAAAAAATGAACCTACCCGGTAAATAACCACTGTGAATGTAACTTTATCAGCCATTAAAGCCTTGGTTGTGTTTGCACCGTCACCTTCACTTTTCATTTGGCCGATCGTTCACCTCCATATGATTGTTTACCCATTTTCAGGAACAGCTGCGAAGAGTGATTTCACCTAGCCATCCTTGTGACACTACCATGATTGGAAAATTCCAACCTGTACCTGGAATCAGCTGCTAACCCTGTTTATCACTCGTTCCTCAAAAGACGAGTCTTCTTTAAGCTCTTTTCAACTGACTCGTAAAATATGAAAAGATTTCCGAGTCCTTGGCCTTCCAGCTCGTTAAAGGGATAGGAAGCGCTATCCCTCCTCTAGATTTTAATCTTTTTGGACCTGAGGGATTATTGCACAAAAAGATCGAGCGCTTGTTTTATTCGGCTCGTTAAAACTATCGAAAACTCATCCCTTCTGTATTGTTTTATACTTTTTCGGACTTAAGGGATTAGATGACGAAAAAGGACTTTTGGAGTTAACTTTATGTACCTTTTCAGACTCTCTAAAAATGAAAAGGACCGAGTTATCCTTGTCGTTAGACTCGTTAAAATCATTAAATAGCGACAAACTTGTCTTTAGACGAGAACGAGTTTCACTATCGCTAGGCTCGTTAAAACATAGCGATGGGCTTGCCTGAAGGGCAGGTTATAGAACAAGCATATGTTATCCTCCTCAAGCTTGACAAAAAGAAAGAGGTACTGGTCAGCAATGACTGGGGAAAAATTGGGAGAAACTAAAGAAAACTTTGATGGTAGCAAGTCGCTCTTGAACATGACACTTTTCCTCCGTACCACAATCGGGTTGGGTTGTTTTCATTCACCAGTCACATCCATGGTCTCGCCATACCATCCATATTTGGGGTAATGCTACCGATCCATCGCATCAGTGTCGCTATATGTTCAAGAGAAGTCGTTCAGAAAAGTCAACCGTGTCCCATCCACTGCCATACATTATCCTTCATCCTTTCATGACCACCACCCTGAATCATATGTCACAGATCGTTTTCACCTCCATTAAAATCATTAGCTCCATTCTGTGTCACTGATGTGGGATTCATTAAGGCCCTCCTTTGACGGATCGCTTCTTGTCGACATCAGCTCATTATCCAAGAAGTTGATCGAGGAACACCCCCTTCAGTACTTTGAAGCTTGCATGCCTCAATGGCAAGTTTCTCACTTCCGGCGACAGGTATACATCAATGACCTTCGACCGAAAGATTTTGCGTGGTGTTCGACGCCAAGTCCTTTATTCACACCACGTGAATTGTACTGCAGTACCTTGAGGATCATTATCATCATCGGTGATTCCTCTCGCGCTTGTTAACGGTTTACATCATTGACCGGTAATCAAGCGATGTCTTTCCATGTCCGACTTCAGAACAATTCTCACATGGATCGACTTGTACTTAGAGTGAAGATCGAACGAGTTTGAAGACCCCGGATCTAGTTTCATCCATCCGGGTTGCGATATATATTCAGGAAAGATAAAGACATTGACATGTACATCATTACAGCAGATAATCATCCTACTCAAAAGGATGATAATTTCACCAAAATTATCAGTCTACCATCAGACGATTGTCTGTTCTATGTACAGTAAAATGAATTTATAAAGCTGAGCATGGGAATGCCTGCCTCAGCTAGATCATAAAAGCAGTATGAAAAATAATGTATTGTATTGTATCTTATTACAGGTCTCCTCCCAGCATTGGATGAACTTCGGATCCCCCTGATAAAGCATTTCACCCAATAAACAGCCTCATACTTTAGGGGGCAACTGTTATAGACATTTTTGTGCCTTACAACATTGAGCATGAAATGTCCATAATCTAAGGGATCCAAAGTCCCTAAACATGTTGTTCCTACCCCTAGAGGAACAAGGCTAACAAACCACAACAATTCACAGAAGTTCTCCACCAAAAACTGCTCAAAACAAGTCAAATCAGGCTCATTTCAGTGGCTACACTAGCTGTTTGCACTGAATGTCAAAGCCAACACTGGCTACCTGCGTTGAATGTCAAATGGAACACTGGCTACCTGCGCTGAACAAGAGTGGACATGTGGCAGGCTCATTTCTCAAGGTGTCAAAACCCAGGAAGCTTCCAAAATGACACTTGCCTCAGGGAATTCGACTGGTGATGAGTAAGAGGTTCCAAATCTCCAAGTGGAAGCAAGAACCTCCAAGTGGACTCAAGAACTGACAGAGGGAGAGGACACTAGTCAGATCTCAAGCTGACTCATCCTCTCTCCAAACATCTATATATGGATCTCTCCTCCATGAGATCTAGAGGCTGGAATTTTGTTATTGCAAAGAATTGTTGTTGGTTTGAGATTGGAATCATTGGGTGCTTAATGCTTTGAAGGGGGTGAAGATAGGAACTCCATTCGCTGGGAAGGAGATGCTGGATTGGAGCCCTCTGGGTTGTATCTCTTCCTGAACCTTGTTATTCATCAATAAAGCTATCTTGGTTTCTCCTATATGCTGATGTATTTTTGATGTATGAATGCATTAGTATGTTTAGTTTATTTCTAATCCTAAATTAGTTATGAATGTGAATATCTGTCTTTGTGTAGTGTTCTTCTCTTGTCGCAAGTAGTTGTTCTCTTGTCGCAAGTAGTTGTTCTCTTGTGATCTTGCAGGAACCCGTTGAAGCTGTATGAGCAAGAAGGCAAGTAGCTGTGAACACCCAAAGAGTAGAGAGACCGGATCGAGGGACAAACGGAAGACACCGGTAAGTCTATTGATCTCTCTTCTTTCACATTTCATAAAGGAAGAAACCAAAATAGCTGTCTCTGTTTGTTGCTAAGGCACTGTCACACCTTAGGTGGATAGGATCGTCCTGCATAGGCATTTTTCCCCACAACAGTCGGGGTCACTTGTAATGAAATTTCCTAAGAAGCCACCAG
Source organism: Pinus tabuliformis (assembly GCA_031772625.1). NCBI lineage: Eukaryota > Viridiplantae > Streptophyta > Pinopsida > Pinales > Pinaceae > Pinus > Pinus tabuliformis. The sequence goes on from CM062819.1 coordinate 1,296,246,036, forward strand.
AGTTGCTTCCGACCTGCATTCACAAAGATACAAGAAATTAAAACAAATATAAAATAGTGTGCCACAAAAAATATAAGAGCTTTAATAACTTGCACAACAAATAGAAGGTCTTGCCTATCACTAGAAAGATAGGTTATAGCCACCACTTCTAACTAGTTCACATTCTTACTTTTTTATGACCATTATAAGCATAAAAACCATGAAGGATTCTTGTGAATGCCCCTTCATCTGTGTCATCAGTTTTTGCAAGCATGATAAAATAATGAAACTTGTTATTAGAAAAATGGATTGCTAAGAAAGATGCTTCCAGGTAATCATAGATTCAATCGTGAAATTCAAAAAAATCCTCTTGAAAACCCCAAAATCCTTGAAAAGATGAATTTTCAATTAGAAGCACAGAATCAACATGAGAATCATGTGAGAGACAATTAATCTGATCATATCCAGTTGGCTTGTCAAGACAGTGAGGACCCGACATGACCATCAGTTAAGGTTGGAGTGCCTAAACCGTTTAATAAGTACTCTAAGGATGAAATGTTAAACCATGAAGATCAAATGATGTAAAACATATGTCATTGGATATACGGGTTGGAAAATGATAAAAACGAATGATAATTTATATTATGATCAGATGGATTGTTTATGGCACAATATTCTTGATTCAAATATGGATAAATTTGAACATATTTACGAATGTCTTGAAAAAATGAATCATCTTCCTTGCATGATAGATATGACAACTTGTTTCCTCGTAATTGGTAACATACTGCATTAGCATCGTAGTCATAGAAAGAAGTGACAATGAATTCCAATACAACAAACATATGAAACAAGTTAGGATACAATGAGTGAAGAAGAATTTGATTCACTAGATAACTCGTGCATTGATTATCACTAAATTGGATTTCAAGTGCGATGAAGGGAAATATTCGTAATATAACATTCATAAGGAAAAAACATAAGTAAACTATTAAGAAATGAATCTAATAGGCATGATTCCTTTGGCCAAATATAGTATTTGAAATGATCAACTTCGCAATTCCATGAATATATGAAAGAAACACATTCCAAACACGAGTTAAGTACAACATCCTTACATGGAGATGAATAATGGGAAATAGAATCTTGAATCTGATCATAAACCAAATCTCAAGAGTTCGAAAAATTACATCTGAAATACCAAATATTTTTCAAAATGAAATTTACATAGAGTGAAACCATGCAAAGAGAAGGATTGTGCGAAAGAAACCAAATCTGACTAAGTTCAGGAGTCTTACCAGATTCGCTAGATCCTGACATTACCATCAAGAGAAGTTGAAGTGCCTCGACTTCCTTACAAGTCTCGAAACTTTCAAGGATAGTAAAATTTCATTCTGACGATTAAATAAAATCATGGATGGCATGAGGATAGTTGCTTCCTCTGATTTCAATGGCACCACTACTAAACGGATGGAAGCCATCTCTGTCACTGAATTGACCAGATTTTACAACTTCAACAACCATATTACTCAGAATGAAAGATTCTTCTGATTGCAAATTTGGAGATGTATGAATCAGAGAAATTTCATAAGCAAGTTGATTTGAAGATTTGTCTTCATGAAAAACAAGAGATGATGAGGGATGGAAAGAATACTCAATGATTCGATTATTTTCTTTCACATCACAGATAATCTCACTACCTTGTGTCAATTGGGAAGTTAACTCATCAAATGGAGAACTTGAAAAGCATGAAGCATATCCATTACAAATAGATTCATTGCAAACAGTAGAGCACAAGTGATAGTGAGATGAAGAGGAAGTTTCGGTAAGAACATATTCTTTGACCGAATCAAATTCTATATTTACATTGAAAACTTCATGAGAAACTGAAAGATTAGCTTATGCACTTGGGCGTTCATGATCACATACATCAATAGAGTCATCATCATCAAAATGATTGTTTTCCAATGCTACAAATTGATTGGAAGAATTAATTACATTTGATTCACTACCAAGATTATAAGATTCAAAATATTCCAAGAATGGAAGCATGTCATCTTGACATGGGGGACTTTGAAAAAGGGAAGAGAGATCAAAATTCTCTTCACTTTCCTCCTCCTCTATCAGTGTAATGTGACTACCTTGTATCTAATCGCAATTTGAACTAGCAACTTGAAAATCAGGAGAGAATGAAGAGCTAGTTGGTGGAGCAGATTGATCAAGTAGATCATGATACACAAAGTCATGACATGTAGATGATAGAGGATGACAGATGTCCCTTGAAGAAGTAACACTTTCAATGGAACCAGATTCAATATTAATGTTAAGAGTGCTAATGTCATCTTGAGGAATGAAAGGATTAGCCTTCACCCTAGGCTCCATGAGCCATTCCAAGGTTTCTTCTATTAGATTTGAATCATGAAAAGTGGGAGGAGGATGAAGAGATGGATTAGGAATTTGATTTGTAGATTTCCCAACTTTATTATCACAGGGAGGCACCTAAATTAGTATTGGAAAAAGAGGAGGACAAGGAACAAAAGGAGTAGTAGGTTCCTCCTCTGAAATTCGAGGTGTCTCATGATTTACAAGAGTTAGGGGAGTAAAAAAATCAGGGGGTTCAAATTCACCGTGCAAAGAGATATGAACCAAATGCTTAAAATTTTGTTTAAAGAAATCCCAATATGTGCCTTCTGCCATAAGTTCATAACAAAGGTGAAGGAATCGATAATAAAAATCCTCAATTGATTCATTAGGCTTCATTCTTAGTTTATTAATTATTTTAAGAAAATTCCAATAATCATACCTATCAAATGCTTTATGAAGCTCCTTCATAAGCTAGTTGAATGAATGGATAGAAGCAACAGGTAATGTGTGATACCATCTCTTAACATGACCTTCAAATGTGAGGGTGAACAATCTAGTCATGAAATCTTTGTAATGTGTTCCATTAGAAAGGGAAAAATGGACAACTTGAAATAGATGTTCATGAAGTGTTAATTCACCCTTGCCATCAAACTTAAATTGGGATAGGGTATGGAAAACTTTTGTACGGATGGTAATATCAATGTCTTTATAAAAATATCCTGGGATTATGATTTGGGGAAGAACCATTTTAAATAAGAGATTCAAAGCAGACTCAACGAGCACATCATGTCGTTTGGCCCTCCTTCTAGTCCCATTTGTTGATGGTGCTGGAAATCCATCAACCAAGGGTGTCTCCCTAATGTGAAGTCCCAATTATACCTCACATTGTTTGGAATAGGAGCCCCATCCAAATTATCATCCCAGTTGCCATATATTCTTATAGATTTTCCCTAGCTTTAGTTGTCAGCAAGAGAGAGAATCATGTATGTGCCTTTGTGAAAAGCAAGTAAGTGTGCCTAGTGAATGTTTGCTTGCAGGTTTTATTAAGGTTCTTCTGCTGCAGAGGGAGGAGAAGTGAGCCTCTTAAGAGAGAGATAATAGTACCACCCTGGTAGAGGCACACATAAGGGAAAAGAGAGAATCGCCAAACATCAAGAAGAATAGTCCATATAGATGCGGCAAATTGTTACAACCATTACAACACATTCTCAATAAGATAAGCACTAAAAGTTCAACTACTTTAGTATAGGTGTTGTAGCGGCTACAACACCCTCCAAAATTTTGTCTTGCATCCAAATTTCAAAGCCTTCCTTGGTTTTTCCTTTGATGGTTGCAAACACTCAAGCTCACCACATAAGCTATTATGAAGTCATTCCACTGTTTTTCTTGTTTTACCAATGGTCATCTTTCAACACGTTAATTGCTTTACCATTCTTGTCATCTAATTATGGTGAGTTTGAAGGTTTGTCTTTGTATGTTTGGGTTTTCTTCACTATGTCAACATCTGTCATACTCACACACAAAGTTGTAAACAATGTCACGCAAAGTATCGTCACGGTCGTCCGAAGGTCTATCACAAGTGTCACACTTGTCTCTCTCAACTTCAAGACAGTCTTACTGAGGGCACGTTTTGTCTTCTTGTCATGGTGGTCTATGTTTTTTGGTCATTGAATATGCTAAGTGTATGTTCACAATTTCATTTTGCACAAGTTTTCTTACTTTCGACACTTAGCCATTTTCCTGAAAATATGCTCGACCGAACGACCCTCTTCCACCATACCTCGACTAAGTTTCACTGCGTAGTCTTAACCCTCAGTGACCTTGCTCTGCTTCCTGGAACTATGCAGTGCTTAAGGTTGTCCTCCAGGTCAGTTGCAACGTGCAATCCCAGACGTGAGCAACCTATCTGCCTCCTAGAATTCCACAGAAACTGCCTCCCTATCCAACTTAACTGCACATTTCTCAATCACAGTCATCAACCCTCCTCCTTGTCCGTCGGAAGCCTGCACTGCTCTAATACCTAGTTCTACGTTGTTCTCCAAATTTGCGCAGGAATGCCCAACTGTTCATCTACTTCCTTACTTTGCATCGTTCCCCAAAATTGTGAAGAGCTACCCAGATGACCCTTGTTGCCTTGCTCTGCCCTTCCTCCAGAAATGCGTAGACATGTCTGGTAGTTCCCCTACTTCCTATCCTACACCATTCCATAGAATTGCGCAGTCATGTTTAGTAGGTTCCTCTGCAGCCCTGCTTTGTCTTCCCTCTGGAAACTGTGCATAACTGACCAACATTACCTCTACAACCTGCTTTGTCTTCCTTCTAAAAATTGTGCAGAAGCTTCCCCCCTTAGAGTCCCACCTTGCAACTGACACTGGCGACTCTCATTGTGCAATCCTTCCTCCCAGTGATCACTGTGTAGTTTTTCCTGACCATTCAGGTTGTCCTCTCGGCATGCATCAATCTAGCCTAAGTTGCGCTCTGCGCTATCCCAGTGAGTTGTCCTCCCTCCCTGTCACTCAAAACATGAGAACAATGCATCATGCTAGACTAGGAGGTTTTGGATTTGATGTCATCCAGTCATGAGTGAATTGTAGGAACAGGTGCACTAGAAGATCATGGCGAGATGACAAATGGGATGAAGAAGGAGCACACATGCTAGAAGACTTGCTTGCAGTTGGATGGACTTACCAACCATATCAAGCAGCAAGCAAAAGGAACACATGCACTGAACCATCAAGCAATACCAATACCATAGAAGACCCCACAGCACTATGCCATGTAGAGGAGAAGACAAAGCACACCAAGAGTACATCCATCACACCGCAGTGCAGTAGCTCAACATGGACACCACAGTCAGCCAATACATGTCAAAAATGTCATGTTGAGTTGTGTCATGAGTTGTCTCAGCCACATCACCATTATGGGCCATATCCTTTGTAACTAAATGTAATGTAAAGTGAAGTCCAATGGATGCACATAGAAGTTGAAGAGTCATGTCAATTGAAAATTCATGGGAAGCTGAACAGTCACGAGGGTAGTTCAAGAGTCACAAGGGTCAAGCATCACCCTTGGCTATATATACCCCTCCCATTGTATGAGAAAGGAATTTTCACCTTGGATCTTCCCACATATCCTTGAGAGTCTATAGTCTTTTATTGAGGAGCGAGGAGTGGCTCCAATGTCCCACTAATGGGACTAGTGATGTATGGTGTACATTTGTCTCTTGGAACATTTTCTTAATTTAGAAGCCTGTTTCAGGCTAACAAGTTTTCACGCATGTTTTTTAGATGTTTGTAAGACTACTCTTTAAACATTTGTAATGCATGTTTGCTTAACTTGTACTAAGATAGTTGAACTAATTTGGTTTTTTTAGTACTTACATTATTGAAGATGTGTTGTATTGTTTATCACTGTTGTCTCGTTCGTGTGGACTACCCTGCAGGACATTAGATAGACCATTCTTGTTTTTCTTAGTTATAATGACCATCACCCCGTGTGGACTACTCCGCTTGATGGTGTATATGTTTTCCCTTGTACTTTGGTTTTAACAACTGTCGCATCTGCTATGGACTACTTTGCTAGATGTTGGACATTCCCTTGTTGTTTTCATGTGTGTCTCTCCCTGGGTGGTACTACTACCTCTCATCTAGAGGCTCACTTTTACTCTCTCCCTTATAGTAAGAGAACTCGGACACAAAGTTACATTACGCACTCACCAGCCATACTCACCTCTCTTTTTGAAGATACAAGCATAACACTCTCATGTGCTGAATAGCAAGAGCTAAGGAAAATCTCTAAGATAATGGAAACTAGGCCATCGTCCCGGATTGGATGCCTACACCAAACAGCGTGAGCTCTAGTTGGGACTTCATAACGGAGAGATCCCCTGAATGTTTGTGGTTCCAGCACCATCAAGAACAGGTGAAAGAAAACATGAATCACAAACACTCACATAACAGTCTTAAAAATATTCACAATCCATGCATGAACATGTGTTGGCCATCAAGCTTCAAGTATTAAGTAAAATTCCCAAGATGCATGTATACAATGAATATCACTAGCTCCAATAGTGGAGCATTGGAGCCATGTCTTGCTCCCCAAAAGTACTAACTCTATCTCTCTGATGCCTTATGGGAGAAGCCTTGGTCAAAAGATATTTTCTTGTATAATGAGGGTGTATATATAACAAATGAGGTGACCATTCACCTCCCTTGTGACTCTTGGACTATCCTCATGAATTTTTTACTTGTCCATGACTCTTGGACTTCTTAAATGACTTTTCACATTACATGGATGACTCATTTACTTCCACATTTCCAATACTTTTTCCAATGTTAAATTACATATTCCATAAAATGATGTGGCAGATGATGGCTGATGAAATGAAATGACATGACACTAGTGACATGTACTGCATGATGACATGGCAGTGTCAAGTCACTCTTTTTTGTTGCTTCCTTTCTGTCTTCTTGAAATATGGAACATGCTCTTCTTCTTCTTCCTCCTCATGACTTGAAGATAAAGATTTTCCAATGTGGTCTAGGTCCTCAACTGTTGTTGCGAACCGATGTCCCTTTGTCTTCTCTTAATGTATCAACTTGTATTTGCAGCTATAAGGGTATCTTTTAGAATGTAATCCTTCTCCATCTCCTTCATCATCATCCGATCATAGCATGATAAAATACCTATGTCTGCAATCCACTAATGACAAGATGACATCAATTCAATAAACCCTTAGCCTAAGATGTTGCATGATGATACACTTACTAAGATGTGACTGGGTGGCAGACTGAGAAATGGGCTTAGTGACTACATAATTTCACAGCTCAAGAGCTTGAAGGTCAGGCTTGATCCTTAAGATAATGCAGTGTGCAATTCAGGCTAGTTTGGATAAGTCAACTGCGTAGTTGAGGGGTCGAAGGAGCCAAGTTGAGGGCTTGAGCATTGGTTTTTCCTATTACACAGTTTTAGAAGGAAAAGGAGGCAAAATTATTGTGGAATTTTTTATTTCAAGAGCTTAACACTGAGTCCTAATCCTTGAGACTGTGCAATGCGTAGTTCTAGCTGGGAAAGAGAGAGAGATTACATAGTTTTGGATGTTAGAGGATGAGCTTAAGCACTGTGATTGCATAGTGTGCAGTCCTGGAAGGTAGAGATTATGAATTTTCCAATTCCAAGGGACAATGGTGCTGCTTGAGGGCTAAGACTATGCAATGTGTAGTTCAGGCTGGGCAAAAAGAGGTTGAGTGGCCTAGTCGGGGAATTTTCCCAGTTTGACTAAGTGTTGGATCAATGAGATGAAGATGAGAAAAATAGAGAATTTGAGCATGATCACACACTTAAATGACTTGACGACATGACAATGAACACTCATAACATATGAACAACATACCTTTACTCAATGCAACAACTTTGCGGTAGCTCCTTCCAAGTGCGACACAAAAGATACACTTTGCGACGAAAGTGGCGACACTTGTGTGACAACGCTTGAAACTTTGGAAATCAGTGTGGAAGTTTTCTACATGATAATAACAACTCATTATCAAAAATATTTCCCCTTGAAAAAAATCCAAAACTCCACTTTACACGATAAGCTGTAATTCCCACATCAAAAAATGACACTTGCGATATGACAAGAAAAGTGCGAACGACACTTGCGATATGTGAAAGACAGTGAAAAAACACATGCTAGGATGAATACAACATGAAAATGACACTAATTAAAGTGAACACAAGAAAAAACGACAGTCGTAAGCATGAAAACGAAACTTGTGAAGGTGAAAGTGTGCAAAAGGCGACATTTGGATAAACCCACTGAAATAGAAGTATGATCGCAAACAAAGTGAGGTATTGTCAATGACAGTGTGCATTGACTGCTGACATGAGTTTAACATTACACACGCATTATCTTAGTGCATTTTGCCACGCCTGTTCAAGCTTGCGTGAAGGAATTCTTTCATGAATACATTATGTACTAAGCATGTGTGAGTAGGTGACTTCGACACTTACGATCTAGAAGAAAACTCAAAGACTTAGCAAGTCATTGACCAACCAAGAAGTGACTTTGGAAAGACTGATTGCAAGATCCATAATAGGTTCCAGAGTTCAAGTGCTGGAAAAAATTTGGAGGGTTTTTGTCTTAGTGACAACAAGCACAAAATAGAATGAAACAATAAGATGATAAAAATCGCAATGAAATCGAATTTTAAGTAGGGGATTACGTATATATATATATATATATATATATATATATACACACTAAGGATACCTAGTCTTAGATCATTAAATATTTTCTTTTTCATTGTTATTGTATAAGGAGGTTTCCCCCTTGAAGTGGATTGTAATTATTGGTTTCTTATCATTTTTACACTGCAAGGATCATAACATTAGATCCCCCTATTTGCTATCTCTCCTTATGTTTTCATATTTTTGTTAATTATCGTTGCAATTTCTTCTTATGATAGAGTCAAAAACAAAACAATTACATATTTTGATTGCTTACTTATGTTTTTTTTGCAACTAGGCTACCCCTATCAAGATTGTGTCTATTTGTCCCTGGATCCAACATTTATTCATCTACATCTATATTATTTTAATTGTTCCCCCCGTACTATAACTTCCTTTTACTTCTTATTTTTAGGACTATTCCACCTGGGCTTATACTTCCTTTTGTCTACAACTTAACTCTTTTAACTGCAACTTTCTTCTTTTCTTGTAAAGGGATGCCCCCCCTAAATTCATGCTTCTCCTTATTTGCAACTTTCATCATCTGCAATTATTCCTACTATTAGAAATTCTTCCCCCTTTTTTTATATCAAGGGAAAGGTGCTTCTCCCCCTGAATTTATGCCCCTGATTTGAATTGAAATACATCAGTTACTTCACCTTCTTCACATGTCATTTGTTATTGATTCAACTCCTACAACATTTCCATTTCATCATTCTTCTCTTGTAGCTTACATTATAATGCTTCGATATTCTTAATCTGGTATGAGGTGCTACATCCTTAGCACCTCTTGCTTCACTTGAAGCTATGTTTCCTTTTATTCATGGGACGTCGGGGATATTACTCCCATATATCATTTTTTATTTCTTTTAATCTCATTGACAACATACACATTTTTTGGAGACCTGACTACATTCGATACCAATATTTCTAAACTTACTTTTATTATTTCACATGCTTTATAATGGAATGCGAGATCATACCCTTGATCAACAATTTGACTTATACTTAGTAGATTATGGTTTAAAGCTTCAACAAGCGTAACATTCTAAGTTTTTTTTCTTCCATAATCAAGATTGACTGTGCCTTTTCCAATTATCTTTTTTGAACCACTATTTCCAAGGGTGATACTACCTCTTTTGAATTCCATTAGAGTGATATTTTTTTTTATCTCTTGTCATATGATTTAAACATCCATTGTCTATACACAATTGGATTTCTTTGTTTTGAACACATAGAACAAGAGCACATTCTTCCTACTTTTCTTGCTTCCTTCTCCATATATTTGTTCTATAATTTATATTCCTATAATATATTATTTGTTACTTTGTTTTGGAGGCCTCAATGTATTTCTTCTACAATCGTGAGATTTGCACTCAAAATTATTGCACTTGAAACATTCAATCTAATTAGGGGAAAATGAATTGTATTTTTTGATGTCATTTTCATTGAAACTTCTAAGGTTGCTACACATAAAAACATTTCCTTGAGATATTATATGATCCCCTACTCCTATTCCTCATATCGTCATTTCTTACATAGGCTCTCTGATATATTGCCTTATGGCCAAAATTATTACATGAAAATCAATAGCCTTAAAAGATATTTGGATACGTAGATGTAAAAGGCCTTCTTGTGGGAATTGATATTTTGAATATATTCGTAAGTCTCAGCTCATCTTAACTTCCTTTCCTGGTGCTGCTTTCTTTATTTTTAAAATTAGATCTCTATCGCCCTCACATTATTTCTTGTTATTATTTTTACTAATCGATATTCTTAGCAAATTAACATAGTTTTCAGGTTCTTCTTGGAATTTGTTTTTTATGACATTGAGCCTAATTAACATAGTTTTCAGGTTCTTCTTAGAATTTGTTTTTTATGACATTGAGCCTAATTCTCTGTTGAAAAATTTAGGATAATAAAGACCTATTTTAATAAAAGGAAATCTTTGGTAGTTGAGAATACCATCTAGGATTTTATTACTATTTCCAAACTTCAAATTTTGATTCAACTTATCATTGGATTTTTCTAAATCCTTTCTCAACTAACAATCTTAGCTTCTAGTTTCTCACAATGTCCTTCCTTTTTCTCAGATTAGATTAACAATTTTTTTTCTCTTCTCTTTTCCTCTTCTAGCAGTAACTTCATGAGAGAGACTATTGATTCATCAAGATCACGATTCTTTCCTTTCTCATATTTGTGTAACAATTCCTTTTTATTTTTGTTCTTTCCTATGAGTCTCTTTACTAGTTCTCGTTCAAGCTCTATCTCTCCATCAAAATCTTCTTCTAAATATGAATCTTCATTTTGATGATCAACAACTTGAGCATTCATGGCTAAGGTATATTCTTCACTATCATTGCCTTCATATTTTGAAAATGGACATCTAGAAGAAAAATGACCTACTTTACCACACTTATAACATTTGAATGGAAGCTTACCTTTGAATTTTCTAGATCCTATTTTTGGTTTTCTTATGAATTGAGCTTATTCTTCAATTAATTCATAGTTGGATTAATAATATGATTTGAAATTATCTATCTTTGTCAAAGCTCTAAGTACTTCTTCGTTTTGAGATGAATTCCCTATTCTCACTTCATATGCAATATCCATCTTCAAATTCTCTACTTCTTTTCTTTCCTTAATATCATCTCCTTATGGATTCTTTGCAACCCATCCTACATTTCATTTTTTGTTTCATAATGCATCACCTTAACAAGATTTGAATCTATCAAACCACACACAATGGCATTCATGGCTTTTTCATTATCTTCAAAATCCTTATTTCCATGTCGATTAAATGGAGGAGTTGTTAAACCTATATAACCATCAACTGTAGATATCCAAATGTTAGATCCTAGAGAATTTAGATAAGCTCTCATCATATCCATCCAAGGGGAATAATTATTTCCATCGAATAATATAGAGCCTTCTTGACTAGCCATAGCCCCTTTGAGATCTTCCTAATTCCATTGGTTGGATTGCTTCTGAAGGAACCTTCTCAGATAAAAGTTGTTGGATTCACAATTATACTAAGAGGGGGGTGAATGAGTATAATGAAATTTTTTACTTAATTAAGCATTCAAAAATCATAAAACATCAATCTCATAAAATAAACAAGTAACGCAAGATATATATGGAATCCCTTATGGGAGAAAACCACCAAACGTCTTTATATGAAATATTTTGTAGGAACCAACTTACTATTACATTAATTTGTAGGCACTAACCTACAAGAGGCACCAGTCTCCTTTTCTTTACAGGGACCAACCTACTAGAGACACTAGTCCCCACTACTTTTTAGGCACCAACCTACATGAAGCACCAATCCTATCAACTTTGTAGGCAACAACCTATTGGGTACACCAATCCCTGCTACTTTGTTGGCACCAACCTACAAGAGACGCCAATATGCTCTGCTTATTTCATAACCACCAACCTAGAGAAGACACCAATACCCTTTATTCTCGATTATTTTTTGACTCTCTCTTCTCCTCACTGCATCTCAGCAATATTCTCCAATCCCTTATAATTTTTCAGTTTCATTACCATTGCACAACTTTGAGTCAGTGTATCAACAACTCTCTCTATTATCTAGCACTCATCTTACATGCACAATTATTAGTTATTTTCTCTCTACATCAATGCTCCTCTCATGTCCTACATATCATACCCTTCACTCCATTCTCGCACTCCATTGCAGACCATATCACTCCTGCACTACATTGTGGACCATTCTCACTTTATTCACAACTTTTACACTTCAATGTAGAATATTCTTGCTCCTTTTATGGTTCAAACACCTCATGCAATGATACTCATTTTAATGCACCTCTTATCACACATACTTGGAATTCCACACCAATTTTCTCTCATGTCCCTTTTAATTTATAAATGTGTCCTTAATCCCTAGCTTAGCACTTTTTCCAACTGATCCTAGATATATCCCGCTTCCTACACTTACAGAATTATTTTAGAGCTTCCTTCGGTCCAACCTCATTCAAAGGTTGACCAAGAACTATGTAAGTGGTATTCTTGTTTCTTTAAGATCCCTTCCATCCAACCTTGAAATCTCAAGATTCTAGAATAGTTTAACCATTTGTGCAACCACTAAATTGTAAGTTTTTCGAGAATTTGGGAAGTACCCAAGAAGCCTTTGATACAAAAGAACCTTTCAAAACCAGGTTTATTTGGGAATGTGCTGGGAACCTTTTCTATTATGATGTATCCATGTTTCTTCCCCCCAAGACCATCAGCTGATGGATATTAGGCTATCAGACATTCAGGAGTAAACACCTATGTATATACAATTCAACACCTAGGTGTTAAGTCAATAATAACTTAGAACCATATGTTGTAGCCAAGGATTTTCCATATTAATTCATCGAGCTCTTGGAAAATATTGAACATGCTTTTGTAAAACATTACTTTGGTATTTCTATGGCTCGGGGGCGTTAAGCCCTCATGTGCTACACATCATCCACTTGTGACCAAACCTTATGACTGTGGGCCAACATTATCATGTGATTAAGAGTTCTTTTCCAAAATGCCCTCCTAAGATTCCAAGCCTCCGGGAGCCTGATGACGCCAAAATTTCAGTCACTTATCGGTGATTTATTCTGTCTCCTAGACTTGTTAAGTGAAGGACTCCATGCTATCCGGTGATTTGATAGAAAAACACCACTCCTATATTCCGAGGTGAAGGGGCCCACTTAGCTTGTTACCTAATTCTTCCAAAAATGAATCATAGCATGACACATGATGAATTTTGATGTGTCCTCTGTCGGGTGGCACTACTGACACATGATGCGTGTCACTCATCTTTACACAACTGACCATCCAAAAATTCCAAATACAAGTGACATGTATCTGTCACTACCACATAACCTACGCCACCTAACACACCATGTCACTAATGTTATGGGGGCTCAATGGGGCTTTTAGCCCTTAAGCATTATATCTTAGAGCTCTATGACAAAGAGCCAACCATATCATGTTTTGGATAAATATATCAACTTTTTCACATCCAACATTATGGGAGCCCAATGGATTTTATCCCTTAGGCACGAATTCTAAGATCTCAATGACCAAGGGATTGACCAGGGGAAAATCATATTGGATGTTCAGAAAATATGCTAACTCTTATATTGACAATTATCTGATGTTCTTAGGGCCCGATGGGTAGAAACTTGTATGGAACTTTGATTATCAATTCCATCAATTGTTATAGAAGAAGCATTTTACATGTCACATATTCCCTACTAGTGCCACATCACCCTAAACTTATTTTGTATCACCTCAAGTAGTTTCGAGGGGGTTCGATGGTGGTTTTGGTAAGGAGAGTGGGTGGACCAAGTCCTTTCATAAAATTCCCAATACCTTTCAGTAGTTTTACTGCATTATGTCATTTTGGACCCCTCCTACAGTTATGTATCAAGTAGGTTGGGACACCCTAAAATGAGTAAGGGTCATCAATCTCATGCAAGTTGCATTGATCCATTGATCGATTGATCCAATTTTTTTCACTGATTATTGATTGGGGGATTTCCCTTATGCGTCAAAACGCACTCCTCCTAGTATTGAAATCAATGACAACTCATTTTACATGTTCTTCTTGGCATTGAATAATCCAAGATGTTCTATGTTGATCCAATTGAACTCCACTTCGTATTAACGTCAATGGAAACACATTTTCCAACAAATGATCCTAATTAAAGGACATATCATTCACAATTACATTTAATCAAAATGGAACATAAATTGAGGCAACTCAACTTTTCAAACAATAATGCATAGAAAAATAGAGCATCTTTTTTAAAATAATCCCACAGAAAGAAAGTAATGGAAAGCTAGAATGAATCACTTTCTATATTCAAAATTTAATAATAATATCAAATCGTTGAACGAAAAAGAAGTCATCAATGTATTGGTCTTTAGTTCATCAAAAGGGACTTGAAATCAGTGCACACAAGTTTCTCTCTAGAATTTCCAACCCTTCTCGCTGTTGGAAAAATCATATTTATACGTAAAAGTCTTAACCAAGAAACAAAATTTATCTTAATTTAGTCTTATTGACTAAGGAAAGTGAAACTTTCTAAATTAAAGAAAATAGTTTTTGGTTTTAAGGATTTGAGGTGCCTTATTGAATTGTTGATCTTTTCTTCTTGACCTCATTGATATATGCTTACCACTAGGCTTGTGAATGTTAGAGGAGAGTCACTTTGATCGGAGTTGTATCCAAATTAAGCTCACGAGAATAAAATTTACCAGTGATGATTATGATATCAATTTTCATTTTTGGAATGAGATTGTTGATTCATATATCACAAGTTGAAGGACTAATCAGTAATTTGTCAATGTCTAACCACAATTAATTGTTGAGATGTTGTAGATGATTTCACTGTCCTCCTTTTGTTGTTGGATGTCAGTGATACAGGAATCACTAAGCATCGTTTATCCCAAGAACTGGACATTGTGCATGTCAAAGTTGATGATAATGTGCACTAAATTTTTCCATCCATTAGAACACCAAATTATTTCACTTTTAATTATGCCCTAGCTATGACTCAACTTTTTAAACTAATCTTCTAGTGCAATTTGAATTCTCAAATTTTCAACCTGGGACATCCCTGATAAATTGTTGAGAGTTGTATGATGTTTTACTTGCCAATCATTAAGATTTTGAAAAGAACTTTGTGCTTGGTCGGGTTTTGTTAGCTTAGTGTTAATATTGGTTGAGAAATGAATGATAGTTTTATGATATTCTTGAATTTGTTTGAGTTGTTGATAAAATTCTTCTTTAAACTTCCTCAGTTTCTTATTTATTTTAATTGCATCTTTCTTAAACAATTCAAAATTGAATTTTTTTTCTTCTAATTACTTTATCTGAATGGATAATTCATTAATCTTACTATCTTTTTTTCTTCTCAAAATTACCATAGCATTAGTAAGGTGTTCCTATAATTGTAAATTTTCTTCCTTGAATTGTATGTTCATGTCATGTATCTGCCTTTCATGTTGTTATTGTATTACATTGATTTTTGTTGATATTATTCCTTGTCCATAGATTTTTTCCACTGCAATATAGTTTCAAAGTCTTCATTCTTTTTTATTAATTGTTGAATGATCCTTTAAATTCTTTATAGACCATTTATTTTCATGTGAAAAAGCACCAAAATAAATTCCTACTTCATCATCAAATTCCTCATTGTTGAATTCAAAAGCATCCTAGATGATTTCCTGTTTGGTAAGGGATGCTTGCATTTCCCCTACCTTCCTCCTTTTTATTTTATCTTTTACAAATTATTTCTTGGAACCACTGAAAAAGTCTTAATTAAAAGATGTTTCTTCTTCTTAATTAGGTTTTATATCTTGCACATGAATGATTGTGGAAGTACTAATACTAGGATAAACAGTTATAGGTGTTTTAGTGATAGTTGTTGTTTTGATGGCACCTACATCTTATTCAGGTTGATCCTTAAAAGGAGATTGAAATTAGGAACTAAGTTCTGGTTGTGGTTGTGGTTCTATAAATGGTTGTAATTGTGTGACCTAAATTTCTTCAGGATTTGGCACTTATGGCGGAGTTTATGTTTCAATGTTTCCATTAGAATTCTTGGGACTTTTGTCTCCTTTGAATATACCTCTTGTGATTGTACTAACTCTAATGGAATAGACTCAAATAATGAAGGCTCTAAAATCTTTCTTTAATCTATGTGGATTCTTGTTGAACTAATAATTCACCTTGTGGATGAACCACTGAAGGTTGATTAATTTGCAAAGTTTTAGGTTGATTGAACTTAGATTTTTCTCCAACACCAAATTATTTTCCCAAAGCCTAAACTCTTCGCCTCTAAAAGCCCAAGAAAGTGGCCTTATTGAGGTCTTCTAGAAATTCTTGAACTATTTTAGTTACCTCTTCATAAGATTTGGCTCTCTGAAACACTTGATCAAAAGGAAATTGTTCATTAATATAAATTTGGAATCCCTTTCGGGTTTTTCAATTATCCTGAATAATTTTCAAGGGATCATGTTTCTTTAATGCAATACAGGATAAGTTAAGTAATTCTAAGGTTGTTTCCTCTTGTTTGGCATGCTTGGAATTTGCTAGGGAGTAAATCCAAAATTAATAGGACAACAGGGCTAAACCTTCTTTGATCCAACATGGAATTCATGGAATTCTTTGGCAATACCTTTGGAGACAGTTTGATGGGCTATTTATCTTATGGTAAGCATGTTTGAGATATGTCTTCATAAGGCATGAGGGGACCCTTCACAACCATTGATCCTTATGTAAGAGAAGGTCTCATCTAAAACTAATCTACAATTGGGGAAATTCCTTCCATAGCCTCCTTAATGAATTTAGGGGGTGGAATACCAAACAATAACTGGTATAAAGGAATCATAAAATTATTACAAATTTCATAGAAATAGTCAATTGATTTAATGTCCCATGGTTTGGAACAATATATATGAATTGGCTCAAAATCAATCTACCAAATCCATTGCAATAAAGGTAAGGGTGTCCTTGCACAAACGACATCTAACATAAATGCTAACATAAATAATTGGAGTACAAATTGTGGGGGAGCACTAAGGAATTTTTCAAACTTTCTCTTCAAATTATTGGACAAAATAGTTTCCCAGTAAAAAATGCTGCCCTTTTCCATTATGTAATTCAATAAGGGGACCCATTTTGTCTTAAATAACAAAGATTTATGTTGCCCATGTAATCTACAACTCATGGTAGCAGTAGTTGCAAGGGCACTTTTCATATGCTCAATAGGGTATAGGTTCTTTGCCTTAGTCTTGAATGCATCATCATTCACCCACCACCTTTTAATTAGATATGCCATATCTAAATTATTCTTAATACCTTTTTATGTCGTGAAGGCCTTGAGGAATTTTGTATCATATTTAAGTTCAGTAGCAATAAACTTATACATAATCTATAAATCCTTGGGCCTAAATGATCTTATCACTTCTATTTTATCATTTACGATGGTATGGATTTTAACATCAAAGTGATTATGATCTAGACTTATTCAAGAACGCAACAAAATACAGATATAAACATAAACACAGACATGCAGCAAAGTTAAATCTTAATTTAATTAATATCAAAGAACTGAAAGATGCTTACATACAGAATGGAAATAAACTAGCTTGGGCAATGGTAGCTTATCTCTAAGAAGAGTTGTGGTGGCTACATGCCTCTAAATTGTGCTACAATGAGGCTCAAGGGCCTTTTTATTATTGAATAACAATGGGAAAACCCTAAAAAACCAAAACCCTAACCCTAGGAGATGGAACGCCAAGAGTTTGTGGGCCCTCGTTGGGGTTAGTTGGACAACCAAATTCTTGGGGTCGTAACTTGGTCATATGTTCTTCGTTTGGCACATACGATACCTTATTAGAAATATATCTCTTATTACTAAAATATTTGTGGCAATTATGGGCCTACCACAGTCCTCAAAAAAACGTTGTTTAGGGGGGTCAAAACAACCCCAAAAGTTTAGGACCTAAAAAACTGCTAAAAAGAGTAAATTGTGTTATAGTCAAGGAAACTAATGAAACCAACTAGAGATCCCGGTGTAATATGTGGGTGGCCACCAATATCCACCTGGATTAATCCTTCCCCCTTAGGAATCAATGGTCTCCATTGTTGGCAGAACCTCCATGAGCTGAGGAAATTTCTATTGAACTTGGTCCCTACTGAGCCACTTGCCATGGTGAAGGTGTTGGCCTACTTTGAAAACTCGATATAGATGGATCCTCTGTTCAAAAGTGTTCTTGATCTATGTTTCCATGATCCTATCAGTCGTTGCTTGTTCGATACAACTTGGGTTGAGCTCTGTTGGTGTCAGCTGCTCAGCAATGTCTGATGTATCCAACAATGGGGAAAAGTATGGTCGCAATCAGTCCACATTGAATATTGGGTGTAGGCCAAGGAACAGTGGAATGCTAAGATCAAAATAATTATCTCATATAACCTTAGTGATGATGTAGGGCCCATATCAGAGCGGGTGAATCTTGCAGTGGGCCTTAGTGAGAAACTCCTTCTACAAATATAACCAACTTTGTCGCCCACCTGGAACTTGTGTGGCACCCAATGCTAATCATGACATTATTTGTACTTAGAATTTTCTTTCTCCAATATGTCATGGACCTACTGGCGGATGTGTTGAATGAGCTCAATGAAGCTGTAAGCTCTGTTAGCTTCAGACTAGATTGTAGGTCCCTATAATACTAGTATATTCCCCTTATTGTTATTGTCAGTGTAGCCCCTATTTTTATTGTTGTGCCCATGTATCCCCCATGTTTTTATTGTTGTGCCCCATAGAAGCCCACTATTGTTATTGTTGTGCCCTTACATTATTATTGATATGCAGGCTCTGATTATATTGTGACCCCTTAGACCCCTATATATACAAAGGAGGTATTATCATTTGTATCATCCAATAATTTTTCATTTATGTAATGTAAAGGAGGTTTCCCCATTGAAGAGGATAATTTTTAAGTCATCGATCTATCTTTTCTTATATCTTGTGAGTTTGTTGCATAACATTTGGTATCATAGCTTTGATTCTCGGGTTTTGCTACTTCAAATAGGCCATCTTGGTATTTTCACTATAACTGTTTTTCTACAAATCTGCAAAAGCTAAAATTGTAACCACGTGTACGCGCAATCTTGGTGAACTTCATGAACGAATTTTATATCTTTGTCCGCTATATTTTCATAGATATGGGCCAAATAAGTTAGGGTTTCTGCACACTCCAGAATCCAGTCCTAAACAAGTGACCAAGGGAAAAAAAGTCATAACTTTCTCTTCAAGCATCGGATTTGAATTTCATAAAACGTGAAAGAAAGAGCACGAACTTTAGTTTGTCTTGTAGAAATTTTAGGGTCGAAAGTCGAAATAGTGATATGTGGCACTCTGTACAAGTTCAATCTATTGAACTAGTTCATAATCAGGCCATCGTGGGATATTGGGCATAACTTTACCTTGAAGAATCCAATTTTGGTCTGACTTGTGGTGTTGGAAATAAGACTCAGAGGGCTAAAAAAAAAAATTCAAACATTTAAGAGACAAAACTATAGAGTTACAACCGTTTCATGATCGAGCTCCTAAAAGCAAGAAAAAGGTGTGTATTTGTTTAAAAAAATTGCATAAATTTGGTTTGAAAAATCAGTTTGAAGTAATTACAAGGGAATATTGAATCATAGATATCAATATTGGATTCTAAAATGCCTCCAAAACAAAAGAATTCTACACCCATTAAGCCCTCAAAAATCTCTACTATGATGCATGAAGAGGAATAATTGCAACATGATATATCAAAATTACGGGACCAAGTGCAACAAATTTCGCTCTCACAAAGAGAAACCAAAGATGAAATTAAAGGGGTGATGGATGGTTTAAAGGAAGAACTAAAAGGTGACATGAATGGTTTAAAACAAGACATGGAAGGGTTGAAGGAAGGGTTGACAAATTTTCTGCAAGAAAGGCTTCTTGGTGGTGACAAGGTAATCCATAAAATCATAATGAGGACAAAAGGAATATGAATTATGATTTTAAAGACTCCAATGTGGGGTTTAAGAAACACCACATTCCAAAGATAGATATGAGGAATTTTTATGGCAACGATCCAGTAACATGGATACTACAGATGGGAGAAATATTTTGATATACAAGATGTGTAACCCTCATAAAAGGCACATATTGCATCTTTATATTTAGAACCCAATCAGTTTATATGGTATGCATAGATTTGTTCTCGTAAACCACTTGTCACCTGGTCCATTTTTACAAAGGAAATGATAGCACATTATGAAGTTACAAAGAGAAACACCTTTTTTAGCCAATTGATAAATCTCAAACAAAAAGGTTCAATGGCGGAGCACATTAAAGACTTCGAAAAATTAAACATTGAGGTAACTGATATTCCATAGGAGCATAGGGTTGATGTCTTCATAGGGAATTTAAAAGATAACATCCAACATGAGGTTTTCCTTTGGGAGACTGATTTATTGGAGAAGACATTCAGGGTGGCGATAAAAGTTGAAAGCAAAATTATGGCAACAAGGAAGTCTACCACTCACAACTATAAAGATGGAAGTGTTGTTGCTCCTAGTCTTCCATAACCTACAATATTGACACGACAACAATTGAGGAAAAAAGAGAAAAATGGATTTGTTATAGTTGTGATAGAAAATACACTTAAGGTCATAAGTGGTCTGAGAAGATATTATTCTACATACATTGTGAAGAGGAGGAAGAAAATGAACAAGAAACATCAAAATAGGAGGATATACACTAGGAACCAACCCCATATAAAGAAGAAATGAATCTAAAGATATCTTGTAATGCATTGACAAGAATTACCACTCCTCAAAATCTCAAGATAGAAGGATATATTAAGAAGAAAAAGGTAATAGTTTGACTGATTTGGGTAGTACCCATAATTTTATTCATTGTAAGATAGCCAAGGAATTTAATTATTTCCTATATACAGCACCAGAGTGTCAAATTATGGTTGCAAATGGAGGAAATATAAATTGGTTTGGAAAGTGCCATAATATCAAGATAACCATGGGAGAATATCTATTGAATATTCCAATGCTTTCGATTCCACTGGGTGGTGCTGATGTTTTACTAGGATTCCGAAGGTTACAATCTTTTGGGACAATAGCTTTTAGTTTTCAAGAAATTTTCTTGAATTTTTTTTTGGGAAGGAAAGGAAGTTGAATTAACGCTATCATAGGGAAACCTGGAAAGATAATTAGCTCTAATGGCATGACAAAGCTTCTGAAGAAAGAAAAATGGTGCACAATTGATGAGCCCCAATTTTGGTACAATTTGGGCTCATTTTGGCCTATTCTACTTGCTCAAACCATTCATTTTTTACTGCTTATGCATGCATTTCTTAGTTTATTCATGTTGTTTGCAGGAAGAAGGGTAGGCACTTTATCTACGTGACTAATGCATTATGATTCCAGGTTTTGGCATTAAAAGGGAGCAAAAGACAACGAAAAGGAGACAAGGAGACAATGAGGTGGCACTGCTGACTTTTAGGAGAGGATGTCCACGGTCTTGGGGACATTCCTCGTGATTCCCACCAAGAACTCCGAGCTCCAATCCATCTCCCCTCCGAGCTTAGAAGCAGCCAGCTGTTCTACAGGAACAGCAGTTATAAACTGCTCTACAGGAACAGCAGTTATGACCGTCCTACAGGATCAGCAGTTAAACTCTAGTTGGACAGCCGAGCTCCTAAAATCAAGGATACTTGTTGGATCATCGTTTTTGTATAAGTATAGAGGCCTTAGCCTTGGATAGGTTGTTGAAACTCTCGTCTTGCTATTGTAACTTTCGAGCACAGCTCAGTTTTTGTTCCTTTTTGTAAGCCAATTTGGCATGACATCAGATTATGAATAAAGAAGGCAGTTTGTGATCTAGTTCTGAGTTTCTTAAGGAGACTATAGCTCTCAGGTTAGGGCCCAACCTGAGAGCCATAGATCCCCTCTGCTGTAGTGTTATTTCCATTTCATTTCAGCACTTTGAGCTTTTCATTTGCACGTGCAATTCGAATTACAGGTTGTTAAGTTGGCCTTTTTCATGAGTTAGATAGGATTTGCTTATGGTGAGTTTGTTTACAGTTGTTTAGTGTAGCAGAGGATAGATATAGTCCATTGGAGCTCCAACAAAAAGGGTTGTTAAGGCTCACTGCCGTCTCATCTGGGATTGGGGTGCAGTCCATGACTAACCACCAAAAACACGCATTTCTTTATTTTATGATTGCTGCAAACACAGTCACGTTATGTTAGATGCTTCCTTGTCATTCACACCTGCACCACACTCCTTTACCACAGCTTCATGCACATTCTCCTTCGCGTTTTGGATTGTTGTTCATTGAATTTACAAGCACAGGTAGTTTAGGTTAATGCATTTTCGGTTTGGTAACAGTCACAAGCATTTGTTTCACTTGCACTGCCCTCTCTCGTCCATTACTTCATTCTCCATCTTGATCACGCATGCAACACATCTCCTCGACCTTTACCCCACTCTGTTATCTCCCAAAGTCTTCCACTCCTCACGTAACTTCATTTCCTAGCCTTTTGTTGACCTAGCCCTCTATCTTCCAACCTACTCCCTACACTCATTTCTCGTCTCATTCCTCCACTTCTACAGCCATCACCAGCCTCATTCCTACCTTACACATCTCCCCCTACCATTTCATCACTCCTCCATCACGCCAAACACTCACGGTAGGTCATCCTGTAGCCATTTGTAGACATCCTGTAGAAACCAGAGTATCCTGTAGGATCCCCTGCAGACATCCTGTAGGAGGCCACTCACTCGGTTGCTGAGCTTCTGAATGTGAGGAACCTCTGTGGATGGACGCTAAGGATCCCTAGGGACCTCTCCTAGCCTTCCCAACCTGTCCCACGTTCTCCTTCCTTCTCCATTCCATCTGCACAACCAAACCCTAATTAGCACACAATCACAATCATTCCACACACTTAAAGGAAAAATACAAAAACATGTCTTTTATGATGCAAGCAGCTTAGATCCATGCATTTTCACTTATTAGAGGTAACAGCAGCATTGGTAGAAGTTTCCTTCACATTCTTTGCATTATAGAGGTTAGACTAGTTAAATTAGGGTTTCCTAGGTTTACATGCTTTGATTTGCTTTCAGTTCATTTTTGTCAAGTAGATTAGTCTCCTTTGAGCTAGCTTTCGTCCATCATTGATAAAGCTTCTTCTGTGAGCCTATAGAAGTTGGCTTGAGCCCTGGCGGACTTGTGCCAGCTGACCAAGTGACAGCTGCGACAAGAGCTAGTACTTGTGCATACAGCACCGTCGCTTCCAAGTTTGTACGAACTACCGGGTTGATAAAATGAGAGACAGGAAGCCCCAGGAGTTGTAGCATTATTGCTACAATACTGGAGCTCACCATCTTTTTGGCGCCGTTGCCGGGGAAGCGTCAGAGTATTAGTAATCGTTGCTTTTCTTCTACTTTCGTACTCCTACTTCTGCTCAGTAGTTTATTTCATTTCCATTCTGCAAAAGTAGCTTAGTATTTCCTGCTTTCATAGATTAGCATTTCCTGCTTTCATAGCTTAGTATTTCCTGCTTTCATAGCTTAGTATTTCCTGCTTTCATAGATTAGCATTTCCTGCTTTCATAGACTAGTATTTCTCGCTTTCCTAGATTAGCTTTCTAATTCTGCAATTTCATTTGAGCAATATAGTTAGTTGTAGATCACTTTGTTTCAGTTTTGCAGGTACCAAAGAAAAAGCAAAAGCACTCAAAAAAAGAAAAGTCCTTTCCATTTCATGCCTCGTAGGAACCGAGATAGATCAGGAAAATTCCTACCTAACACCCCCACCACATCACTTAGTCACCCTTCACTCTTCGGTGGCGACAGTGATCCAGAGGAAACTATAGGTGAACATCCCGAGACATACCAAAATCCTATAGAAGAAGAAGAGTTAGAGACCACTCCATCCGAAGCTATGGCTGACAATAGAGAAGATGAGAGAATAGAAGGAGCTTTCCCCATCCGAGAGACCAATGGAGAGATGAAAATGAAAAACATTAGCCCCTCTGCTTTGCCTCACTTCCATGGACTGACCACTGAGGATCCTGATACCTTCCTATTTGAGTTTGCTGTCCTCTGTAGAACCTATGACTATACTGAAGATGAACAAAAGCTAAAACTTTTCCCTTCCACTCTCAAGGATGCAGCATTACGCTGGTTCATGGGTTTGCCTGGGAATAGTATCACCACATGGGCTCAGATGCAACAAGCCTTCAACACCAAGTACCGGGATTATTGTAGGTCCAAGGAAACGAAAGGGGAAATATTTCGGATGACCATGGGAAACGATGAGTCTTTAGAGGATTATGAGGAAAGGTTCCAACTTAGTTACAAGCGGGCCAGGTGCACACTTGACCCTGAATCCCTTAAGTTGGTTCTGCTCTGAGGAGTACCTGAAGAACTCTTAGATACCCTTCACATGTTAGCTGGGGGGGACATTTACCAACTGCCTTATGAGGACATCAAAACTGTGTTTAGAAATCATTCTAGGGCAGCTAGGAAACGAGGTAGAGGAAATCTCCTCTCCACTGGTGTCCCTTTCTCCAAACATGAGTTTACAAACCAATTAGAAGATCTTAAGAGTGAGGTGAGACAGACCATTGCCATGCAGCTGGACACATTCAGGATCCAGCAGAAGAAAGAAGAAGCTGAGAGAGCCCTGGCTGTCTTCTGCCCTAGGTGCACAAGAAGACATCCTAAGAACGAATGCCCATTGCATTCGGTTGAAGTGCGTTTTGTTTGTGAGGAGGACCATCCTACCAGTCAGTGTCCCACCTTACCTGGGTTTAAAGCCATGTACCAAGGGACTGAAGCCCCCACTGAACCTCTCTACTTCATCAACCAAAGGAGACCACAAGGATCTAGACCCTATCAGCAGGGAATGCAAGGAGCACCACAAGCCTATTACAACCCCAACCAATCGACTCCTATGCCTTCCTGGGGTCCCCCTGCTCATCCTTCTTGGTCCATGCCTCCTCCATGGTCTTATCCACCTCAGTATCCTACTCAACCCACTACTCACTCATATCACTCACATGCCCAGTCACAGCCTCAGTGGAGTGCACCTCAGTCGGGGTGGAGGCCCCAATACAACACTCCTCCTGCCATTTTGCCTCCACCACCAGTTCAACCTCAGCCTTTACCTCCTGCTCCTCCAAGGCAACCTCAAATGCCTGCTCAACCGAACCCGAACCCCAACAATAGACAGGCTCAGCAGGTATATACTGGGGAGACCTCATGCCCTACCTATGTTGTGGAGATCCAGGAGATCAATCTTAGATCTGGAAAGACTCTTCCAGATCGCCAACCTCCTCCCCCAGAGGATGAGGAAGACCATCAGGAAAGTGAACCAAAGCCTACTCCACCCTTTCCTGAGAGACTAACAGCCACCACACAACCTAACCCAGAAGAAGATGAGCTTCTGGGAGAGCTCAAGCAGTTGTGTGTGAAGATACCCCTTCTCCAGGCCATCAAGGATGTGCCAATCTATAACAAGCTGGTTAAGGAGAAGTGTTTCAAACATCCAGGCAGACAGAAGAAAGATGCTTCAACTATCAATGTCATAGGACAACTGTCTGACCTTATGCTAGGACAAGTCATCTGCCCAAAGTATTTAGATCCTGGAAGTCCTGTAGTAGATGTCCACATCAATGGCACCATCATACCCCACACCCTGATTGATCTGGGGGCTGCCATTAATGTAATGACCAGGGATACCATGCTCAAGCTCAATCTTCAAGGTTCCTTGAGGAAGACCTCGACAGTACTGCAATTAGCAGATCGCTCCACTGTGACTCCCGAAGGGATTGTGGAGGATGTCTTGGTCTCTATTGACTCTTGGGAGTATCCTGCAGACTTCCTGGTTCTGCAACCAAAGGCAAAGCTTACGGGATATCCCCTCATTTTGGGAAGGCCTTGGTTAGCCACTGCAGATGCCTATATCAGTTGTCGTGCCGGAAATATGACCATCAAAAATGGTCCTATGTCCAAGCAACTTGTCCTATACCCTCCTGCCCAACCCTCTTTGGAGCATGACTTACCACTCTGGTTGGAAGAAGGAGAAGAAGACGAGGTGTATTCAGCACCTCTGTGTACCATAGAAACCGCTAGAAGAAATCCCCCAACCGAGGATGATTTGATTGAGACCCTGATCCAGAATCCACCTTCCAGTGCACTATCTTTAGAGAAGTTGGTGGAGGATGCCCAAGCTGGCACCTTAGTGGACCTTTGTACAACCAGCCCTGTCACTCCCAGAGTCAAAAGTGTGGAGTTCGGCCCTGAGAGAGCATTAAAGATCAGCTCCTCCCTATCTCCTTCCCAGGAGAAGGAGTTGTGTAGCCTATTGGCCAGCCACTTAGATGCTTTTGCTTGGAGCTATAAGGAGATGAAAGGAGTCCATCCCTCGGTCTGTACTCATCATATATACATCAAAGAGGACTGTAAACCGGTTAGGCAACCCCAGAGGAGAATGAATCCAGCCCTTAAGGACATTGTCAAGGAAGAATTGCGGAAACTGTTGGATGTCGGATTCATCTACCCCATCTCAGATAGTGAATGGGTGTCCCCTCTAGTGTTGGTTCCCAAGAAGAATGGGAAGTGGAGGATCTGTGTAGATTACCGTGAGCTGAACAAAGCTACCAAGAAAGACCATTTCCCTCTACCTTTCATAGATCAATTGTTGGATGGACTGGTAGGAAAGAAGTTCTTCTCTTTTCTGGATGGGTTTAGCGGGTACAATCAAATCCAAATCAGCCCGGAAGACCAAGATAAGACTACCTTCACTTGTCCTTGGGGTACCTTTGCCTACCGAGTCCTTCCCTTTGGGCTATGCAATGCTCCTGCTACTTTTCAGAGAGTTGTCTTGAGCATCTTCTCGGAGTTGGTCCATGATGCAGTGGAAATATACATGGATGACTTTACTCCTTATGGGGCCAACTTCCAGGAAGCATTGTCCAACCTGGGGAAAGTCCTAACCAAATGCACCGAGATGAACTTGTCCCTCAGCCCTGAAAAATGTGAATTCCTAATGACTGAAGGGACCGTGCTAGGCCATACCATTTCTTCCCAAGGATTGCAGGTGGATCCTAACAAAATTACTCTCATCAAGAGGGTTCCACCTCCTCAAAAAGTAAGGGATGTCCGGAGTTTCTTGGGGTTAGCAGGATACTACCGGAGATTCATTAAGGACTTCAGCAAGTTAGCCTCACCATTGTTTGGTCTGTTGGCAAAAGATGTGGAGTTTAAGTGGACTGACGATTGTCAAAGGAGTTTGAATGAGTTAAAGGACAAGTTGGTGTCAGCACCAATCTTGAGAGGTCCAAACTGGGCCCTACCTTTCCACATCCACACTGATGCCTCAAACAAAGCTGTAGGTGCAGCTTTAGGACAAGTTGAGGAAAAACTTCCATATGCCATTTACTTTGTGAGCAAAAACTTGTCCAAAGCAGAGCTGAATTACACTGTAACCAAGAAAGAGTTCTTAGCTGTAGTCCATGCACTGAACAAGTTCCGACATTATATTACTGGTTACCAGACTTTTGTACATACTGACCATGCTGCTATTAGATATTTGATGAATAAACCCGATGTGAATGCTCGTATTATTAGATGGTTACTTTTATTGCAGCAGTTTGATCTAACCATTGTTGATAAACCAGGAAGAGAAAATGTTGTTGCTGACTTCTTGTCTAGATTGGATTTGTCTGCAGATGAAGATGGGACGGTGGATGACCAGATGCCTGATGAGCATCTGTTTGCTATCTTAGTACTCTCTCCATGGTTTGCTGATATAGCGAACTACCTTGTTTCAGCTCAGTTCCCTCCGCACCTCTCTTCAAAAGAGAAGAGCAAAATCATCAGAAAAAGTGCCTCATTTACTTGGATCGGGGGCAACCTATTCAAGCTTGGCCCTGATCAGATCTTAAGGCGTTGTGTAAGGGAAGAGGAAGTCTTTGACATCCTCCTCACCTGTCATGACGGGCCTTGTGGAGGACATTTTGCAGCAAAGAGAACTGCCTTCAAGATCCTGCAGGCAGGCTACTATTGGCCCACACTTCATCAAGATGTCAGAAGATATGTCAGCCAGTGTGACCAATGCCAAAGGATGGGGAAACCAACCCAAAGTGATGAGATGCCTCTCCAACCTCAAGTGACTCTTGAGCCATTTGAGAAGTGGGGCATGGACTTTGTGGGTCCAATCAATCCCTCTTCGAGGCAGAGGTCCTACATCATTGTGTGTACTGACTACTTGACAAAGTGGGCAGAGACTAAAGCAATCAAAGCAGCAACAGAAGAGAAGGTGGTCGAGTTCTTAAGAGAGAACATCTTCTACAAGTTTGGCTACCCAAGAGAGCTGGTGACCGATCAAGGGAGCCAGTTCACATCCAACTTGGTTGAAGATCTACTGGCTCATCACAAGATCAAGCATAGGACTTCCACCCCCTATCATCCTCAAGCAAATGGGCAGGTGGAAGTCACCAATAGAGCATTAAAAGGGATCTTGACCAAAGTGGTGAGCAGCAGCAGAAAGGACTGGGCAGATCGCCTGGTTGAAGCCACATGGGCTTACAATACCACCTGGAAGACCACCACCGGCTTCACACCTTATGAGCTGGTCTATGGGAAGAAAGCTTTGCTGTCCATTGAGTTTGAGTATATCACTTTGAGGATGGCAGCTCAGCTGGACCTAGATCTCAGCCATGCACAGCAAGAAAGGTTATTGCAGCTGAATGGACTGGATGAGCACCGCATGCAGGCCCTCCTTCACTCAGAAGTGGTTCAACTTCAGAGAAAGGTGTGGCATGATCAACATCTCCATGACAAGCAATTTCAGCCGGGAGATTGGGCTTTGTTGTATGACTCCAGATTCAAAGATTTCAAGGGGAAGTTGAGAACCAGATGGCTAGGACCATATGTAGTGGGACAGTGCCATGAAAATGGATCTGTCCTCATTCGAACCATTGATGAGGAAGCCATTCCCATGCTTGTCAATGGGCACCGATTGAAGATCTACAGAAGACCTCTCTCAAGACAAGAGTTTATCAGCACTATGGAGAAATCTGTTTTGGTCATAGAGAAGGGTTCTGCCTCCACTTTGGGCATACCCTGAAGAGAAAAAAAAAAAAAAGAGAGAAAAAATAAAGATCCTTGGGTGAAAACCTCTCTGAGGCGCCCAAGGCAGGCAGTAGGGGTGAAAACCTCATTGAGGCGCTCCTATTGTCTTTCAAAAAAAAAGAAGAAAGTTAAAAAAAAAAAAAAAAAGATCCTTGAGTGAAAACCTCTTTGAGGCGCTCAGGGCAGGTAGCAAGGGTGAAAACCTCTTTGGGGCGCCCTTGCTATCTTTTCAAAAAAAAAAAAAAAAGAGAGAGAAAAAAACAATAAGCACAATAAAAGTTTTGCATGCAGATGTTCTATGGAGGAGAAGAAGCCTCTCCACTCCAAGCCAGGGGCCTTCATCACGCTATCAAAGGATGTCATCAACACCTCCTCCAAGAATAACAATGCTTTTCAAGGTATGTGCAATTTTTATCATGATTTGGATCTTCTACAAGAAGATACAGTTTTCTACAGGAACAGACAGTCTTCCTACAGGAAGACGCGGATCTTCTACAGGAAAGTGCAAAATTTCTACGGGAAGCTCTGTGTTCTACAGGAAACTTCCTGTAGAAGGTTGCGACGGCCGAAATGTGTTTCAAGTGAAGATCTAGCGACTGAGGAGTGGATTGAACGCATGCATGCCACTGATGGCACCCCTGAACATTGCTATTATCTTGCTCCACCATCCTCGTCGCCATGCAACCAAGATCCCTGCAGCAGCACAACAAAGCAATGAGTTCTCGTGAAAAAACATTTGTCAAAGAAAAACCAAGCACCGAGAGCCATACCACATCCACGTTATGCATCAAAAGCGCTGGGATCGTGATCGAGAAGCCAGAACCGCCAGCATGCAGCATGTACCCAAGGAGAAAGGACTGTGACAAGACCCCTCGCGGGGATCCTGTAACAGTTCAACCTGCTCGAGTGAATACCGTCCACAGCACCGCCATCCGAGATAAAACACGGGCGCATGAACACGAGACCATCCACTCCAGCGTCAGCAACCAGTAGCCATGTGCCTCCGGGTCTGTGTAAGTCGCGTGCAGCAGGTAAATCCATCGTCCACAAACTGGAAATCATGTGCAGCCGCGCGCAGGTAAGTGTTCTAATCCTTCTCTCCATCAAATCGCATGGATATTACTTTGATTTGTTTTGCATGGCATAAAGGTGAATGGTTGAGCGGCCGTAAGGCTAGTTGACTGGCCACATCGGCTAGTGAAAGGATAGTCAGATGATGAGGTGGCAGCCACGACAAAAGACACACGTAGCACGCACGTGAAGATTAGTCCCGTCAACCGTGAAACGAGTTTAACCAAAAAGGGCGGCGGCAGATCTGTGGGAATGAATGTGGCAGCAAGCGAATGTGCAGGCGGATGATGGGTGACGTCACCCAACGGTCCGGCGGGGACAGCTCACCCCCCGCGCCACGAGCTGCGCCGATTCAAAATCTAATCGGCTCGATTAAGCGTGTATATCCATCAACCTCACTTCAAAACTTGAGTAACTCTTCTGAATACCTCTGCATGTTGATACGCCAAGCTTTCGGCCGACTGAACACCAGTGAAGCGCACCTCAACCGCAGTCCAACTACCGTTCTCCCCGAAGTTTGCGCACTGCTCCTACAGGAACAGTTTCTACAGGAACGCAGTCCTACAGGAAGCAGTATCTACAGGAAAGCAGTCTCTACAGGAAGGTGAAGTCTTCACGTAAAAAAGGTGGCGGAAAAGAGGTAACCCTGAAACTCCTTCCGCAATTGGTTTTCAAAGGTGGCAAGGTCATTATTCACAGTCTGGTCATAAAAAAATATTGGATTGTCGTGCCCATACTATCGCTTCTACAGGATAGAGGTATAATTAGACTGTGGTTTTGTGAATTCATTGCATGCTCTGTCTATAAGACCGAATTCCCTTTATATTTACCACCTGTGGTCAAAACCACCGTGCCCATCATGCCTGGTGGGTTTATCAGACGAGAGCCCACTGATTCAACCACATTGAGGAGAAATCAGGCAGTGGTGGAGCTCTTTACACAAGCACAGTGGATGTCTTTTTGTGATAAGTTGCAGGGGTACGATGAGGAAGTGGCCGAGGAATTCTTGCAGGCCCTGAGGCCAAAATCCAAGGTGCTGGCCACAGTCAATTTCAGAGGCCTAAGCCTCAAGATAACCCCGCAGTCCATCAGTAGAATCACTGAGCTTCCTATGGGTCTCCCATGGGATAAAGAAGAACGAAAACAGAGCCAGCAAGCGAAGAAGGAATTCTTTCCACCTGAGGAAGAATTCTCTGAAGATAAGAATGGAGTACGAAGGAATAGTTTGACACCACCATAGAACGAAGTCAGTTTGCACATTATGAAATATATTACTTGTGAAGGCCGGTTCAGTATCGTGTATGCATATCACTTCCGGCTCCTCACTGAGTTAAGACACGGAATTGACCTTCCTGTAGAGCAAAAACTAAGCATCCCTTGTTATCTCCTGCAGTCCCTAATGGAGTGTGCTACAAAGCTAAGACAGGGCATCCCTGATCAGATAGCCCATCATGGGTTAATAAAATTGCTTGTGGAGGATGCACTGCACTCATATAAAGTTCCCCTCTCCTGGGAGTCGTTTAGGAATCTAACACGAGATGGGGACATTAAAATGTTGATCGAAGATAGTGGCTCCTCCAGCACTGAAGACGAGGAAGCGGTGGCTGAGGAAAAGAAGGCTGAAGAAAAAGCTGACTCCCCCATCCTGTCAGCACGAGAAAGAAGGTCAAAAAGCAGAAGAGACAAAGTTGGGGCAGGCCATGTCAGCCCAATTACCTCTTCAGCACTCACAAGCAAACAAAAGGATCAAACCCCTGCAGCAAAGCAAGTAAAAGTAAAGACACCTACCACTACAGGAAAGGAGAAGCGAGCTTCTACAGGAGGCACGAAGATCAGTGAGAAGCAGGCTTCTACAGGAAGCCCAAAAGCAAAAACCAAGGCTTCTACAGGAAGCCCAATAACAGCTTCTACAGGAAGCACAAAAGTGCAAAAACAGGCTTCTACAGGAAGCCATGCAAAACCAAAATCTGAGAAGCAGAAGGTGGATGTTTTAGCCAGAGAGGCAGCGGCTGTATTAGCTGGCCTCAGTACGCCACCTAAGCCAAAAGGAAAGAGGAAGAGGGACCCTCCTCTCTACTTCAAAGCACAGAGAAATGTTCGGATAAAAACAGGGAAGCCACAGCAGCAGTCCAGCAGCCCAATTGTCATTGAGGACACCCCTGCTTCGCCCAAAGAAAAATCCCCCTCAAAGGTCACAGTTACCTACGAAAAGGGAAGCCCGAAGAAGAGCACATGGCAAGACCGAGTGGACCTGTTGGACGAGAAAACCAGGCTACAGGAAGCTGAAAACGTCCTACAGGATACCTTGGCTCGACTACAGGAAACCGAACAAAGAGAAGAAGGAGGACCCTCATCACCAAGGGCGGAGGAGGCAGAACTACCTAAAGAAACAGCAAGATAACATATACCCGAACCTAGCCCTTCGCCCAATCTGAATTCATATTATACCTTCTTGGAGGCGGGCAAGGTCATCCCACAAAAATTTACTGTACCCCTATTCTTTGAATTAGAGAAAGAAAGAGTCCGCTCCCATACATGGATGCAAATTGCCAAATCAAAAGGGGTGGGGGACATAGGCCCTCTACAAGATCAGCTCAGGGAGGTCAGGAGCGAGTTCACCATGGCCAAACATGTGGCTAGTTGCCAGCGGGCACTTCTACAGGAAGAAAACCAGAAGTTAAGGTTGCAGCTACAAGAACTCAAGGCAGGGGCAGAAACATCCTCCAAGGGAATCACAAGTGAACAAGAAGGCAAGAAGGAGCTGACCACCAATCTTGAAGGGCCAAAGACACTTCTACAGGAAGAAGAATAGTAGATAAGAATTGAAGTGCAAGCCTTAAAGGAACAGCTGCAACAAAAGGAAACACAATTGGCTTGCATGGCCAGTTGGGCCATGGAGGCCCTGCAGTGCAGACATCCTGCAAAGTCTTATGGGTTGTACTTAAAGGATCAGTGGCTACAGTTCCAGATAAACACACTAGCACAAAGAGGTATTGAGCAAATCCATAACCCACAGCAATTTGCTGAAATATGCAATACTAGCTCAGCAGAGGACAAAGCCAAGCTAGCAGAATTCTACATCCACAATCTAGTTTTGCCCAATGAAGTCTCTTGGGATCCCAATATCGCCTTGGGCGATCTGCAGTTGATGGCTTTTGCTTCGTGGCTGAATCATGAGGATCAGAGAGCCACTGAAGAAAAATCGGTCATGAACCGAGAAGTGAGGGAGCCACTGTACATTCGGGCAGAACCAGAGGATCCGGTTGCCCTCATCTCAGCCCGCCAACAGTTATCCAATGATCCCACAGCTTCCTTGAAATTTATGGACCAGCAAGCCCAAGCAATAGCCCACTTTGAAGACATGGACAGATTATTGGGAGAAACTGCTGCCCAGGCTTGTGCACGTAGGTGGCATGCCTTGGCACATAGTTTGAAGATCCGGGAGTACCATACCCCGACCAGAATGAGGGAAGCATTGGAAAGAGTGGACCTTTACAAGAAATCCATTCAAAGCCTCCAAGCCAACTAGATTGGCCTTAAACTCAGCCCACCACTACTACTGGGTTTGACTGAGGGCAACACAAAGGAAGATGACAGTCAACAATGGGAGGAAGTGAACAGAACAGCAGGGTTTCACATCTACAGAGAGGATACTACCACTGAGCCTTGGGATGCAAGGGAAGCAGTGAAAGCAATGAAAGATGAGGACTTGGACTGAGTTGCTCAAGGATGAGCAAATGGTTCAGCTGGGGGGTGATGATGAGCCCCAATTTTGGTACAATTTGGGCTCATTTTGGCCTATTCTACTTGCTCAAACCATTCATTTTTTACTGCTTATGCATGCATTTCTTAGTTTATTCATGTTGTTTGTAGGAAGAAGGGTAGGCACTTTATCTACGTGACTAATGCATTATGATTCCAGGTTTTGGCATTAAAAGGGAGCAAAAGACAACGAAAAGGAGACAAGGAGACAATGAGGTGGCACTGCTGACTTTTAGGAAAGGATGTCCACGGTCTTGGGGACATTCCTCGTGATTCCCACCAAGAACTCCGAGCTCCAATCCATCTCCCCTCCGAGCTTAGAAGCAGCCAGCTGTTCTACAGGAACAGCAGTTATAAACTGCTCTACAGGAACAGCAGTTATGACCGTCCTACAGGATCAGCAGTTAAACTCTAGTTGGACAGCCGAGCTCCTAAAATCAAGGATACTTGTTGGATCATCGTTTTTGTATAAGTATAGAGGCCTTAGCCTTGGATAGGTTGTTGAAACTCTCATCTTGCTATTGTAACTTTCGAGCACAGCTCAGTTTTTGTTCCTTTTTGTAAGCCAATTTGGCGTGACATCAGATTATGAATAAAGAAGGCAGTTTGTGATCTAGTTCTGAGTTTCTTAAGGAGACTATAGCTCTCAGGTTAGGGCCCAACCTGAGAGCCATAGATCCCCTCTGCTGTAGTGTTGTTTCCATTTCATTTCAGCACTTTGAGCTTTTCATTTGCACATGCAATTCGAATTACAGGTTGTTAAGTTGGTCTTTTTCATGAGTTAGATAGGATTTGCTTATGGTGAGTTTGTTTACAGTTGTTTAGTGTAGCAGAGGATAGATATAGTCCATTGGAGCTCCAACAAAAAGGGTTGTTAAGGCTCACTGCCGTCTCATCTGGGATTGGGGTGCAGTCCATGACTAACCACCAAAAACACGCATTTCTTTATTTCATGATTGCTGCAAACACAGTCACGTTATGTTAGATGCTTCCTTGTCATTCACACCTGCACCACACTCCTTTACCACAGCTTCATGCACATTCTCCTTCGCGTTTTGGATTGCTGTTCATTGAATTTACAAGCACAGGTAGTTTAGGTTAATGCATTTTCGGTTTGGTAACAGTCACAAGCATTTGTTTCACTTGCACTGCCCTCTCTCGTCCATTACTTCATTCTCCATCTTGATCACGCATGCAACACATCTCCTCGACCTTTACCCCGCTCTGTTATCTCCCAAAGTCTTCCACTCCTTACGTAACTTCATTTCCTAGCCTTTTGTTGACCTAGCCCTCTATCTTCCAACCTACTCCCTACACTCATTTCTCGTCTCATTCCTCCACTTCTACAGCCATCACCAGCCTCATTCCTACCTTACACATCTCCCCCTACCATTTCATCACTCCTCCATCACGCCAAACACTCACGGTAGGTCATCCTGTAGCCGTTTGTAGACATCCTGTAGAAACCAGAGTATCCTGTAGGATCCCCTGCAGACATCCTGTAGGAGGCCACTCACTCGGTTGCTGAGCTTCTGAATGTGAGGAACCTCTGTGGATGGACGCTAAGGATTCCTAGGGACCTCTCCTAGCCTTCCCAACCTGTCCCACGTTCTCCTTCCTTCTCCATTCCATCTGCACAACCAAACCCTAATTAGCACACAATCACAATCATTCCACACACTTAAAGGAAAAATACAAAAACATGTCTTTTATGATGCAAGCAGCTTAGATCCATGCATTTTCACTTATTAGAGGTAACAGCAGCATTGGTAGAAGTTTCCTTCACATTCTTTGCATTATAGAGGTTAGACTAGTTAAATTAGGGTTTCCTAGGTTTACATGCTTTGATTTGCTTTCAGTTCATTTTTGTCAAGTAGATTAGTCTCCTTTGAGCTAGCTTTCGTCCATCATTGATAAAGCTTCTTCTGTGAGCCTATAGAAGTTGGCTTGAGCCCTAGCGGACTTGTGCCAGCTGACCAAGTGACAGCTGCGACAAGAGCTAGTACTTGTGCATACAACACCGTCGCTTCCAAGTTTGTACGAACTACCGGGTTGATAAAATGAGAGACAGGAAGCCCCAGGAGTTGTAGCATTATTGCTACAATACTGGAGCTCACCAACAATTATGTTCACTAGAGGTTCAAACATTCAAATCATCTATTTCTAAAGATCTCCAAAAGGTCTTGGACAATCATTCCAAGGTTTTTGAGACTCCTAAAGGCCTCCAACATATTCGTGATCATGATCATGCTATTCATTTGATTCCAAGAAGGAGGAATTCGTGATCATGATCATGCTATTCATTTGATTCCAAGAAGTGTTCCTCCAAACATCAAACCTTACAAATATCCATATGCCCAAAAGAGTGAATTGAACATATGGTTGCAGTAAGGCTAGAGGCAGGCATAATTCAACCTAGTCAAAGTTCTTTCTCTGCTCCAGTAGTATTGGTGCACAAGAAGGATGGATCATGGCTTATGTGTCTAAATTATAGGGATATCAACAAGCTCACCAGTAAAAATAAATTTCCCATTCCTGCCATTGATGAATTATTCTATGAATTACATGGAGCAATTTACTTTACCAAACTAGATCTTCATTCAGGATATCATCAAATTATAATGAAGAATGAAAACATTCTGAAAACAACATTCAGAACTCATGAGGGTCATTATGAATTTTTAGTCATGCCTTTTGGCCTTACTAATGCACCTTCCACATTTCCAGGTTTGATGAATTCCATTTTCAAACCATTCCTTAGAAAATTTGTGTTAGTATTTTTTGATGATATACTAATCTATAGCAAGTCTTGGAAGGATCGTGTTCAACATGTTGATAGGGTGCTCAAACTATTGGAGGAGAAAAAATTATATGCAAAAACCTTCAAATATTTTTTGGAGTACAAAAGGTGGAATATTTGGGTCATATTGTATCTCATGAGGGTGTTAAGGTAGACCCTAACAAAATTAAAGCCATTGAGGAATGGGTAACCCCCACAACCATAACTCATATTCGAGGATTTCTCTGGTTGATAAGGTATTATCACAAGTTTTTTAAGAATTGTGGGAGAATAACAACACCTCTAACAAAATTATTCAAGAAAGATGCATTTTCTTGGACTCCGAAAGAAACTAAGGCCTTTGAACATCTTAAAGAGGAAATGTGCCAAGCACCGGTCTTAGTTATGTTAGACTTCACAAAAACCTTTATTGTGGAATGTGATGACTCATGAAATGGATTTGGTTTTGTTTTAATGGAAGAAGGAAGACCTGTTGATTTTGAAAGTCATCCAAGTATGCACTAAAGCAATGGAGACCTTACCCAATGGGAAGACACTTCAAGGTAAAAACAGATCATGATAGTCTTACATGCTTTTTGGAAAAAATATTATCTTTAGAGGAACAACAAAAATGGGTCACAAAGATGTTGGGTTATCACTTTGAAATCATCTACAAAAAGGGAAGCAAAATTTTGTTGCAGATGCAATCTCAAGAAAGGATGACGATGTGGAAGCATTGCTTTGTGTCATTTCTATTATCAACCTGAATGGATAATTGAAGTAAGGGATGTATGGATGAGGTATGAAGAGGTGTGTACACTCATTCAAAATTTGCAGCAAGACCCAGTACATCTGATACATTTAGCTGGAAAAATGATTCATTATGATACATAGGTTGCCTATATCTTTGTAAGAATTCCCAACTCAAGCAAAAATTCTTTTGGAATTGTGCAACCCCCCCTAGGAGGGAACTCAGGATTTTTAAAAACTTACCACAGGGTAAAGAAGGAATTTTTTTGGGATGGCCTTAAATATGATATTCAGAAGTTTGTGGCAGAATGTTTTGTTTTCCAACAAAATAAAGTTGAGAGAATTAAGGCCCTGGGTCTATTACAACCTTTATCCATCCCAAGTCAGCGTTAGGAGGAAGTCTCAATGGATTTTATCATAGGTTTACCCAAGTCTGAAGGAAAGAGTGTCATCATGGTGGTAGTTGATAGACTTAGCAAGTATACACACTTTTGTGTATTATCTCATCCTTTTAAAGATAGTACAATTGCTACTTCATTTATGGAAACAATTCAAAAGCTACATGGAAACCCAAATATTTTTATAAGTGATAGAGATCCCATTTTCACTAGAAATTTTTGGATATAATTATTTTCTTGTATTGGTACTCAATTAGCTCATAGCTCATCTTGTCATCCTCAATCTGACGGGAAAACAAAGATAGTGAACAAATTTTTGGAAGGATATTGTCGTTGCTTTGTAATCTAATAAACAAACACAATGGGTCAAGTGGTTACCTCTAGCTGAATGTGGTATAACACTTCCTTCCATACTGTAGCAAAAATGGCCCCATTTATGGCACTTTATGGATATCATCCACTATCCATCACATCATCTTTAAGAGAAAATTCGAAGGTTCAAGCAGTGGAATATCACATCGAGCATCAACAACAAGTTCTACAACTCTTAAAGGATAACCTCACTCTAGCGCAAAATCAAATGAAACAACAGGAAGATCAACATCATAGTGAAATAAGTTTTTATTTAGGTGAATGGGTATTTTTATGGATACAACCATATAAAAAAGTGTCCCTCAAAAAAGCTAAGAAGGATAATAAATTATCACCCAAGTACTATGGTCCTTACAAGGTGCTGCAAAATATTGGTACTATGGAATACAAATTGGAGTTTCCTACATCTTCTCAAGTACACCCAGGTTCCTATGTTTCATGATTAACAAAGTTTATCGGTGGCAATCTCCTAATTCAAACAGTGTTTCCAAAACTTGACCAAGAAGGAAATATCATATTTGAGCCTAAAGTAGTGACAAAAACAAGAAACTGATAGCTACGAAATTGATTAATTTTAGAGTATCTCATTAAGTGGAAGAACTTACTTGCTGAAGATTCCACATCAAAGGATGAGAATTTTATACAAAAATATCTAAAACTACTCAAGCATTGAGGAAAACATTTTTTTGAAGGAGAGGGGCATGTTCGGTCCCTATAATACTAGTATATTCCCCTTATTGTTATTGTTCTGCCCATGTTTCCCCCATGTTGTTATTGTTGTGCCCCATAGAAGACCACTATTGTTATTGTTGCGCCCCTACATTATTATTTATATGTAGGATCTGATTATATTGTGACCCCTTAGATCCCTATGTATACAATGAAGGTCTTATCATTTGTATCATCCAAGAATTGTTCATTTATGTAATGTAAAGGATGTTTCCCCCTCGAAGAGGATAATTTTTAAGTCGTTGATATATCTTTTCTTCTATCTTATGAGTTGGTTGCATAACATTGTACATGAGCCGAATATGTCTAAGTAGCTGCAAGTGGTATGGAAACATCAATGGGACATAGTGGCTAGAATCCCAACCCCACCTGAAAGGGGTTGTGGCTAGTTGATCTATGGAGAGCTCTATTGCAGCACTACCACTATTTTTTCTACCCAAAAATGTCGAGGAAGCCGACTATAGTGCGTCTCCCAAATCATCTTGGCACGCTCACTTGAAGGAACACAGAGGTGTCCCAGGTGGCATAACAGTACACCCTAGAGGTGAAAGTCTGTAACTTTCTTTCCTTCTAGGAGAATTTGGTATGTGGTGCCAAATTACAGATCACTCTTGTAAAGATGCAGCCATCCCGAAGTCTCGTGTCCATAAGAGTTGAGCACAGTGGTCAACGCCATATCCAATAGTTGACTGAGGCAGTCTGCAACATTATTGGTGCTTCCCTTCTTATACTTAATGTTAAAATGGAACAACTGCATATATCTAGACCATTTCTAATAGAGAACATTCTACAAATTTCCTTGTGTCTGTATGAACTACAGGGGTTGGTGTTCAATGTGTATGATTGTTTCCTTCATCAAAATGTAATGCTTCCATTGTCAATAGGCCTACCAAAAGGAATACATCTCTTTGTCATAAGTGGGATAATTTTGAACTATATCTGAAAGTGTCTCACTGCGATATGCCACCAGATGCCCTTGTTGGGTAAGAACTACACCAATAGAATAGTTGGAGGCATCTATCTCAATTTCAAATGCTTGTTCCAGGTTTGGTAATGTGAGCACTGGTGCAGAGTAGAGGTGATGCTTCAACTTGGAAAACACCTTATGTTGGGATTCAGACCAAAATAAATTTTCTTTCACTTCGCCCATGGTGACTTGACTCAAAGGCCAAGTGATATGAGAGAATCCCAACATGAACCTGTGATAGAAATTGGCAAGACCCAGAGAGTTGCGAAGCTCTGTGAGAGTGGTCGGGGCTGACGAATTCCGAATAAATTGTATCTTGGATGGGTCCACTTGCACACCCCACTCATCAATAATGTACCCCAGATAGTGAACGTGGCTCATACCAAAAGTGCATTTCTCAAAATTTGCACATAATTTTTTTATCGTAAGGTTTGGATGACCTGTCGAATATGGTGTAGGTGCTCTTCCCAACTTTGGTTGAAGATCATGATATCGTCTAAATACGCTACCATGAGCGAGTTGGTGAATGGCCGCTAGATGTCTTCCATTAGCCTCATGAAGATTTCAGGGGAATTTGTCAACCTAAAAGGCATGACTATCCATTTAAAAAGGCCCTCGTTGTATTTGAAGGTAGTCCTCCACACATCAGAGGGTTCGATTGGTACCTGGTGATAACCAGAAATCAATTCAACCTTGCTGAAATATTTTTCCCCCTTGAGTTGGTCCAGAAGGTGATCAATCTGTGGGATTGGATACCTATTCCAGACAGTGATCTTATTCAATGACTTCTTCTGTACCAACACGATCGAGCTCCCACTGGGTAATGAACTTAGCCTAATGTTCCCTTTCTACAAAATCTCCTGAATTTGCCTCTTAATTTCATCGTTCTCCATAATAGAGATTTGTTATATCGGTCCATTAGGTAACAACATGTCTTGGGTCAAATCGATGGAGTGCTTGAACTGGAGTGTAGGGGTGCCCCTGTGGGAAAAGTGAAGATGTCCCTGTACTCCTCCATGACCTTGTCCATCTACTACTACCGTGCATAGGATATTTGTCTAGAGGCTATGGATGTGGCCACAATCTTCCTCTTGCTCTGAGGGTGAATCATAAGGAAGATAAATTTCCCAGTCTTGGAAATGATCTTACTGCATTGCTTAGAAGAGATAAAAGAAAAGGCGATAGACGATGCTACCTCTGGTATCTTGTACAATTTCTAACCCAAAGTAATAATAATAGAATGAGGTTGGGCTCATATACATCATGAAACTTTTATAGGTATGGCTGACCTAATAAAACATCACAGACTTCGAGAGGGGAAACATCACACAATACCACATCTACAGAGGGCTTGATGCTATAAGGCAGGTGACTACTGAATGACACAAAGATCTCGCCCTTGGTGGAGCCACCTGATGTTGTACGATTGTGGGTGTGGCATTATTGAAAACTTCAATCTCTTAACGACCTCGACTAAGATCAGGTTCTTCTGGCTTCCACTACCAATCAATCTATGGGATTGGATACCTATTCCAGATAGTGATATTATTTAGTGCCTTCTTTTGTACCAACACAATCGGGCTCCCATAGGGTGATGAAATTAGCATGATGTGCCCTTTCTACAAAATCTCCTGAATCTGCCTCTTAATTTCATCGTTCTCCATAATAGAGCTTTGGTATATTAGTCCATTAGGTAGCGACATGCCTTGGGTCAGATCGATGGAGTGCTTGAACTGAGAATGTAGGGGTACTCTTGTGGGTGAAGTGAAGATGTCCCTGTACTCCTCCACAACCTTGTCCATCTGCTACTATCGTGCAGAGGAGCCCTATCTGGAGGCTGTGGATGTGGCCACAATATTCCTCTTACTATGAGGGTGAATCATAATGAAGATAAATTTCCCAGTCTGGGAAATGATATTACTACATTGTTTAGAAGAGATCAAATAAAAGGAGATAGGCAACACTACCTCCGGTGTCTTGTACAATTTCTAACCCAAAGTAATAATAATAGAATGAGGTTTGGGATCATATACATCATGACACTTATATAGGTATGACTGACCTAATAAAACATAACAGACTTCTAGAGTGGAAACATCACACAGTACCTCATCTACAAAGGGCTTGATGCTATAAGGTAGGTGACACTACTAGCTCACACAAAGATCTCACCCTTGGTGGAGCCACCTGATGGTGTACAACTATGGGTGCGGCATTGTTGACAGCTTCAATATCTTAACGACCTCGATTGAGATCAGGTTCTTTTGGCTTCCACTATCAATGATGAACTGCACTGGCGAACATTATACAAAAATCTGCGAGTGGAAGAGGTTCTCCCCCTCCTCCGGATCCTCAGGTTCTGCCTTTTGGAGCTTGATGGTGGCTACCATCATAGTGGGTTCTATGTCAATGATCTGCTTTCCCTTGTCGAGCTTTGACTCGGAATTAGATCATGCACCTATCTTTGAGTCTTTTAGCTCAACCACCAGCACCTTCTTTGCGTGACATTCATTTATGTTGTGCGTGGATTTTTATGGAACTCACACCACTTGTTGGTGTTCTTCTTTTCCTTTCCTATATTCTTATCTTGCGTCTTCAAAGAGTTGTCTTGGGGGTTCATGGCCTGATGTCTAGGTAAATCCTTTTTGTGGACAGAGACAATCCCTCTAGT
The DNA here is from genome assembly GCA_031772625.1 of Pinus tabuliformis. Taxonomy (NCBI): domain Eukaryota; kingdom Viridiplantae; phylum Streptophyta; class Pinopsida; order Pinales; family Pinaceae; genus Pinus; species Pinus tabuliformis. The sequence continues at coordinate 1,296,288,820 of CM062819.1, forward strand.
CCAATGAGTGGGTCTAGCAACTGAAGTGACAATCTACTAGACACTTTCCTAAGTTTCAATTGAAAAGAGAGACGAAGAAGATGGCCTGCTTCGTTCTGATGTTATCTCAATATCCTTTGTTGAAAACCTTGAATCACTTGCGTCATGGGCTCGTTCCCGCTTCTCTCAGCTTTTATGCACCTGCACAAGAGATCAAGGCACAATAAGGCATACAAACAGAAACAACATATTCAAAAGAAACCTACTTAACTGATCAAGGAATGTTAAGCTAAATGATACATGAACATACACATTTAGGGAAAATGAACCATCGGTTGTATATTAATAGAAAATAAAGGGAAGCATACAACCAAGCCTTGATGTTGATAGGCTCTCCTTGAATGAATATCCAAGTCCAAGCTAAGCTCTCCAAGCACTCCTTCTCCAAGCCAAATGAGTAGCATATAGGCACAATCTTAGCATAAGGGTGCAAATAGGCATAGACCAACCAGCCTCTAACTTGACCAACGATTTTGGAATGGGAGAGGATGAATATATAGGCTAGGAAAGGGAGTTAGGATCTCTCCAAATATAGGAGTAGGTCCTCATCTCAAGGAGGTATGTCATAGGGATAAGACCAAGAGGCCAAGTTGGGAGAATTTGACCTCATCTATGCCAAACAACCTCCAGCTCGTCACTCTAGAAGCTTCTAAATCACGAAGCTTCTCATCCTCGTTGGGAAAATTACCTCTTTGGGATCATCGCGGTTTTGCAAGGGAACAGAGTGATTCCATCGTAGGTCAAGCGTGATGCAACGAGCGACCATTGCAGTTTTTAACCTCATAAGAGTGATGAGTCTCAAAATTAGGTTTTAGAGCTATTTCTTCATGAGAAATCTCAAGGCATTTTCCAATCAATGTTCCGGGGAGGATATGAGTTGCATATCTGAATAAGTACACTGCATGATGGTCATGTTTCAGGAACTTCAGGGTATGTCATGGGGAAGTGCAGGAGGTGTGACAAAGTGATGTGTAACAAAAGCCCCCTAAAGCATGAAGGAAGAATGGGAAGTGATGGCTGAGATGCTTTACAATCTTTTGCAAGGATGAGGACAAACACTTTCAAGAGACCTGCAAATCAAGGATGCATATACATATACATAGTTGATACCAAAACATGAATCCACGGTATGGATGCAGCCATCTAGATAGTAAGGACTATATGAAAGGATTCATGACATGAGCACAACCATCCAATACCAAAGGATCACCTATAATCTAAGATCCAAGTCATGGACGCAACCATCCTATATAGAAGGATCATCATAAATGTAAAGTCCCACAATATGGTCACATCCATCATATAGAAGAAACATGTGTACAATCATGAACAATACATAACTCCACACAACCTGAGTTATATCAAACAAAACTCAAGGTCTTGCGCCCCATCCCAACCCGATCAAAGTACGAATTCTAACATGCGAATGAACGTGTCGTAGTGGAACATGCTTGAAAACCACCTGATTTCTAGACATTGATGTGGACCGTTAACAGGCACGAGAGGAACTAGCCATAATGACAATGGTCTTCAATGTATGACAGTACAATTTGTGAATATGAAAAAAAAGTTGATTTCAAACACTCATGGAATCACCCGATCGAAGTTCAATAGTGAAAAACTATCATCGAATGCGAAGAACTTTCCATTAAGGCATGCAAGCCCTAAGTTATTGAAAGGGAATTTCTAAGTCATCTTCCTGGATAATGAGTTGAATTTGACAGGAAGTGACCCGTCAAAGGAAGGTCATAATGAATCCTTTATCATCGACACGAAACAAGGAATAAACGATTATGATCCAGGATTGTGACAAAGTGTCAGATAATGTATAGTTAATAGACTGCAGATAGGACTTCTCTTGAACATATTGACGACACAACTCCAAAGTGTTGCATCATTAGACTCAAAATAAGACCAAGGGTCATAATGACGAAGTGGAATACTCAAATGAGAGCAAAAATGGATTATGCAAAGCCAGAAGGACAAGTGACTTAGTCAGGAGGTCCCAAACCTAACACAATAAACAAATGAGTATCATGTTCAAGAACGACATGCTCCCTATACAAGAGATGTTTCACTTTCACTTTTTCCCCACTATTTCTAGTGAGTAGCTCTTTATTTTTACATAAGCTTGAAGAGGATACCATATGCTTGTCGTATAAGTTCACCCTTCGGATGAATCCATCCTAGTAAGTTTTACGAGTCCTAGGAAGGAGAAACTCGGTCTCGTCATAGTGAAAAGTCTTTCGTCATAAAATTTTAATGAATCCGATGTAAGAACAACTTGGTGTCTTTTTCATATTTAGAGAGTTTGAAAAAGAGAGGAAAAAGAAAACTCCATCAGGTCCCTTTTCGTAATTTGTCTCTTGAATCCGAAAAGTTTGAAAACAAAATTCGAGAGAACCTCTTAACCATGTCGACCAAGGTGTACCTTTTCATAAATAGTCAATCTCAACCCGAAGAAGGGGTAAACATATACTGAGACGATGTAAATTCATTTAATTAATGAGTTCGAAAAGATAAGGACTCAGTGATCTTTTCATATTTTTGGAGTCTGAAAAGAGCTGAAAGAAGACTCCACCTGGAGGAGCGAGTGGTAAAAAGGATAGCAACTGGTTCCGGTAATGATGGAACTGCTCAAAAGATGTAATGGTCAAGAGGCTGGCTAATAAAACCACTCATCGCAAATGTTCCTTAGGCAAGGGTAAAAAAACCAAGTGAAAGCGTATGATCAGCCAAAGAGATGGTGAGGATGGAATGGACAAACCAAGGCTCATCTAGGAAAGACAAGGTGATAAAAACAACAATCACGAGATTTAAAGTGGGACTAGTTTCATTTTTACACAAGCTTGAAACATGGGAAACTATGATACTATGCTTGAGTATACTTTGAGGATGGTTTCATTTTTACACAAGCTTGAAACAAAGATAAACTATGCTTGGATTTGGTTTCATTTTTACACAATATTGAAACAAAAATAAAATATGTTTGAGATAAGTTTGCATGCCCCCAGCATAAAGACTCAATTCGAGGTACATGCCCCCCAAGCTTCATTTCGTTTACCTAAGTAGACTACATGTTACTAGCAGGTGGATGGAATGAAGGTTCACATACAAGATCAAGTGAAAGACTCAACTGGGATTTTACGATATCTAATCAAAGACTCGAATTGGAAGGGGATTTGTTTCATTTTTTATCGAGCTTGACACAGGAAAAGAACCGTGCTCATATACTTTGTTTCATTTTTTAAGTAGCTTGACACAAGACAAGGATCTCTGCTCCAAAATCATTGTTTCATTTTTTAACGAGCTTGACACAAGACAGGAAACTCTGCTCCAAAATCCTTGTTACATTTTTTAATGAGCTTAACACAAGACATGGAACTCTGCTCCAATAATCCCTTGTTTCTTTTTTTAAGGAGCTTGAAACAAGACATGGAACTCTTATTCATAGACCAAAAGATGCCATGGCTTCCAAGAGGTTCTCATCATATGAGAGAACAACACTCTGGAAGGATTACATGCCTAGGGATCCAATGGAAAATCAGGCTCCAATGCCCCCAGTACATGATGTACTACATCACCTACTAGATCATCTGTAGAAGTAGGCATGGAACATGTGGCCACATAATTAACTTGTGGCAGGGATGATACTTCTTGCACATAATAACCATTTATGGATGATGGTTGATGAGAAGTTGATTCAGGACCAATGAATGTAAGCTGATCAATGATAACAATGCTTCCTTCATGCGGGAAACACATCACTCGAAAGAGAGGAGAAATAAGAGCTCCCATAACATAAACATAGTCACGACCAAGGAGTAGATTAAAATCTAAAGGGCCTTGAACAAACATCACATCTATATCGACATTATTTCCTCCCAAAATAATAGGAAACTTAGGAAGGATCCCTAATGGTTGATTGGTTACTCTGTTAAAAGCTAACAGATTCTGGGTGACGGGGACAAGCTGAGGAGAACCTAAATATTTCCAAGCAGTTGAGGACAAGATGTTAACAGATGCACCCTCCTCTATGACTGTGCTAGGTATGGACATATGGTAAGCCTATACTACAATTTGTAAAGGCACATAAGATGGAAGGCGACATCCTGCCAGTCGACTCCAATCAAAAGAATTGACCAAACTAGTTGGAAGGGGTATCGTAGGAAGGTGAGAGCTACCCTATTTCTCTATGGGAATAGGAGAACTGCTCTCATGTACCTTGAGAATGAGAGGATTCCTCTCTAGCTCATTTGAAATTGAAGAAACTAGAAGAACTTGAGTAGTATGAGGTTCACTCTCTACGGGAAAGGTATGGTTAACAGAAGGTGGAGTCAAGTATACCAGTTTCTCAACCAATGGTTGGCTGAGAATGGACTCATGAGACTCACTTTCAGAGAGAGTGGGGTTGACCAAAGATGACTTTTGATCAATCACTGGATCAACTAGTGAAGGATCAGGGGAAAGCTTTCGATACCCAGTCGGAAGACGAGGTTGAGAAGCTGTAAGGTTTTCCAACTCTTTGTAAGCTTCATCCATAAGAGGACAAATTTGAATGGGATGATTACCTTCACACAACTTATAGGGAAATTTGACTTTTCCCTTTTTCCCATGAGCTTTATTGTTACTAGTTGAGGGTTTGTCATTAATATGATCACCAGAGGCCGATGACAAAGGTCGATGTGAACCTGTGTAACACACTTCTAAGACCTTGGTTATACTAGGAAAATTTCGAAGAAGGTGGTCACCCTTACATAACATGCAAGGGAATTTTACTTTCTGGGAATGACTGGAAGATTTTTCTTCATTAGTTGCATTAGTAACAATAGTTTTTTGGTTGCCCCCCTTGCTTATTTTGCTTCTTCTTTTTTGTCCTCTTCTTCTTCTTCTTAGCTTCATGATTACTATAATCTAGACTTTCACCAGGGAAAGAGGAAGAATGGGGTGAAGAAATAGGCGAAGAAGGCAAGGGGTCAATTGTAGGATCAACATGAGGTTGATGTTGTTCAAGTGGAGAAGAACCCGGTTGAAAAGAATTTTGGACACTCGGAAACATCGAGGTCGAAAACAACCAAACTGGAAAACCAATTGTCAATCCAGGAAGGGACAATGTTGCCATATAAGGAGCACCAGTATTTCCAAAAGAAGATAAAGGACTAGGATTCCCATCAGAGGGGTTTCCTTGACTGGTAGACTTAGGAAATGTTGCCACGTATCAACTTAAGATCTAGTAAGGAGTATTTCCATAGGAAGGATATTGTTCCGCGGTCAATTAATTTTAGAATTTGAAACAAAAACTTTGGCTTTTCATGTTTTGAGAGTCGAGAAAAGGACAAAAAGGTGACTCTAGTCACTTTCGTTGGTTTAGAGAGCTTGAAAGGACAAGCACTCGATGATCTTTTCAAATTTAAAGAGTCAGAAAAGATCGAAATGACCACTCAGGTAACTCTAGAAAAAAGGAGTACCAAGTAACCGTGAACTGTAATATACACCTCAGCAAATAAATTTACCAAGGACTTGACGTACATGCAGGAAATACCCCCGAATGTTGTGTTTAGTGTATCACGTTTACAGGGCGGCAGACTCAGCTTCCTATGGATAAAGGTTTGCAACCTATGAGGGTCTCCCTTTATATACTCGATGGTACGAGGATCACAAGTCTGTGTTAGCTCTGTCTAATGCAAGAGTATTGTGAACAACAACTGCTAAGTTCATGTCTCTAGCCTAGACCACCAATTATGAACGTTAATGTTTCAAATTCTCCTTAGGTTAATTGATAGATTTTAGATTTTATCTTCAATTATGTTTCAGTTTTGGGCTCAAAACGATGTTACCTGAACACCTATGATGCAACTATATGAGAAAAAAAAACTTTTCTTTTCTATGAAAGCTAGACTAATCAAGGGAAGAAATTTCAATCAATAATGCATCAAACAAATGCATCATGCAAAATTCCTTCCACCAACTTTCACTTTCATCTTCCAAATGCAATGCCAAAAGTAAAAAAGTATCTTCAGTTTTCACTATCCTAAATGAAACTTTTCGAAAGAAAAATAATTTTGACTTTACTAAGATGCATTTATATGAATTATGCTTTTCTTTTCATTTTGAATGATTTGATGCACCTAATACAGTTTTTAGCTTTCAATCACTAAAAAATGTGATCTATTTTCAATGATGAATCTCAAAAAATAACTTTTCAATGCAACTAATCTAATGCATTTTCACGAAAAGTAAATTTCGAAATACAAGCTAAAACAAATGCAAAACGATGTTTTCAATGATTTCCACATAAAACAACACTCAATCAATCAAAACAAGCATCTCAACAGCACCAACAAGCAGCGAGTGATGACCAATTGACTAGAAACCCTAAAACTCAATTAGATTTCACTTCAAATCCAATGAGACGGATTTTCCAAATTAATCAAGATAATTAATAAAAAACACCATAGGCACTCTAGAAAATCACTGATAGAGGACACAAAGACTGAAAACAAGAAGAAAAACCCTATTTTCTCTTATACTCTAAGATCATTGCACTTGTCATAAGAAAAAGAACGATAATCGCAACTGTCCCTGTTATGAAACCAGCTCAAGGAAAGATAGAAAAGATAGATCAACACCTTAGAATTTAGCCTCTTCGAGGGGGAAACCCCCTTTACATTACATAAATGAACAATTATTGGATGATACAAATGACAAAACCTCCTTTCTATATATAGGAGTCTAAGGAGTCACAATATAATCCAGCCGACCTAACAATAATAATATAAAGCCACAAAAATAACAATAGAGGGATTCTATGGGGCATAGAAATAACAATATGGGGGTAATAGGGGCACAAAAATATAAATAAGGGGTATAACTACAATAGTAATGGGGTAATCACTAGTATTATAGGGACCCAACATGCCCCTCTCCTTCAAAAAAGTGTTGTCCTCAACACTTGAGTAGTTCTGGATACTTCTGCATAAAATTATCATCCTCCCATGTGGAATTTTCAGCGCATAAGTTCTTCAACTTGATAAGATACTCTGAAATTGATCGATTTCGTAGCTGTCGAGTTCTTGTTTCTGTGACTGCTTCCGATTCCAATATAATTTTTCCTTCCTCGTCAAGTTCTGGCAATCTTGTTTGAATTGGGAGCTTGTCGCCTATAACCTTCTTTAAACATGAAACATGGAAAACTGGGTGCAATCGAGAAGCTGCAGGAAGCTCCAATTTGTATGCCATAGTACCAATCTTTTGCAACACCTTGTACGAACCATAATACTTTGGTGATAATTTATTATCCTTCTTAGCTTGCTTTAGGGACATTTTCTTATATGGTTGTAGCCGTAGGAATACCCAATCACCTACATCAAAACTTCTTTCACTCCGATGTTGATCTGCCTGTTGTTTCATTCTATTTTGTGCCAACACGAGGTTATCCTTTAAGAGTTGGAGGACTTGTTGTTGATGTTCGATGTGATGTTCCACTGCCTGAACCTTAGAATTTTCTCTTAAATATGATGTGATGGATGGTGGTTGATACCCATAAAGTGCCATAAATGGGGTCATTTTTGTTGCTGTATGGAAGGAAGTGTTATACCACCATTCAACTAGAGGCAACCATTTGACCCATTGTGTCTATTTATCAGATACAAAGCAACGAAGATATCCTTCCAAACATTTGTTTACTATCTCAGTTTTCCCATCAGATTGAGGATGATAAGATGAGCTATGAGCTAACTGAGTACCAAGACAAGAAAATAATTCTGTCCAAAAATTTCCAGTGAAAATGGGATCTCTTTCACTTACAATAATCTTTGGGTTTCCATGTAGCTTTTGAATTGTTTCCATAAATGCAGTAGAAACTGTACTGGCTTTAAATGGATGTGATAATGCACAAAAGTGTGCATACTTGGTAAGTTTGTCAACTACCACCATGATGACACTCTTTCCCTCAGACTTGGGTAAACCTGTGATAAAATCCATTGAAACCTCCTCCCAACGTTGGCTTGGAATGGATAAAGGTTGTAATAGACCCGGTGTCTTAACTGTTTCAACTTTATTTTGTTGGCAAACCAAACATTCCACCACAAACTTTTGAATATCTGATTTAAGGCCATCCCAAAAAAATTCCTTATTAACCCTGTGGTAAGTTTTTAAAAATCCTGAGTGCCCTCCTAAGGGATAAGTGTGCAATTCCATAAGAATCTTTTGTTTTAGCTGGGAATTCTTACAGAGGTATAAGCGATCTTTGTACCATAACGAATCATTTTTCCAGCTAAATGTATCAGAAGTACTAGAATCTTGTTGTAGCTTTCGAATAAGTGCCCACACTTCTTCGTCATTCTTCCATTCCTCCCTTGCTTCGTTTATCCAATCTGGTTGGATAATAGAAATGGCACACAACAATGCTTCCACATCCTCATCCTTTCTTGAGAGTGCATCTGCCACCACATTTTGCTTCCCTTTTTTGTAGATGATTTCAAATTCATAACCCAACATCTTTGTGACCCACTTTTGTTGCTCTTCAGAGGATAATCTTTGTTCTAAAAAGTATTTAAGGCTATCATGATCTGTTTTTACCTTGAAGTGTCTTCCCATTAGGTAGGGTCGCCATTTCTTAAGTGCATGGAGTATTGCCAACATTTCCTTCTCATAAATAGCTTTGCTTAAAAACTTTCCCTTGATTGGACGACTTTCAAAAGAAATAGGTCTTTCATCTTGCATTAGAACAACACCAATTCCATTTCCTGAAGCATCACATTCCATAATAAAGGTTTTTGTGAAGTCCGGTGTAGCTAAGACCGGTGCTTGGCACATTGCCTCTTTAAGATGTTCAAAGGCCTTTGTTGCTTCCCGAGTCCATGAAAATGAATCTTTCTTCAATAATGTTGTTAGAGGTGCTGCTATTCTCCCATAATTCTTAACAAACTTGTGATAATACCCTGTCAACCCAAGAAATCCTCGCAGATGCTTTATGGATGTGGGGATTTTCCATTCCTTAATGACTTTAATTTTGCTAGGGTCTACCTTAACTCCTTCATGAGATACAATATGACCCAAATATTCCACCTCCTGGACTCCAAAGAAACATTTGGATCTTTTTGCATATAATTGTTTCTCCTCCAATAGTTGTAGCACCCTGTCAACATGTTCAACATGATCCTTCCAAGACTTGTTGTAGATTAGTATATCATCAAAAAATACTAACACAAATTTTCTAAGGAATGGTTTGAAAATTGAATTCATCAAACCTTGAAATGTTGAAGGTGCATTGGTAAGGCCAAAAGGCATGACCAAAAATTCATAATGACCCTCATGAGTTCTAAATGCCATTTTCGGAATGTCTTCAATCTTCATTCTGATTTGATGATATCCCGAACGAAGATCCAACTTGGTGAAGTAAATTGATCCATGCAATTCATCCAGTAATTCATCAATGACAGGAATGGGGAACTTATCTTTAATAGTGATCTTGTTGAGCTCCCTATAATCCGGACACATGCACAATGATCCATCCTTCTTATGCACCAATACTACTGGAGCTGAGAAAGAACTTTGACTCGGTTGAATTATACCAGCCTCTAGCATTTTTGCAACCATACGTTCAATTTCACTTTTTTGGACATAGGGATATTTGTACGGCCTGATGTTTGGAGGAACACTTCCTGGAATCAGATGAATAGCATGATCATGATCACGCATAGGTGGGAGACCTTTGGGAGTCTCAAATACCTTGGAATGATTGTCCAGGACTTTTTGGAGATCTGGAGAAATAGATGATTCCAATGTGGAAACATCTAGCGAACATAATTGTGCAATTACACCTCTTTGCTCCTTTTTTAGAAGCTTTGTCATGCCATTAGAGCTGATTATCTTTCCTGGTTTCCTTGCAATACCCCTTAATTCAACTTCCTTTCCTTCCGTAGAAAATTTGATGAAAAGTTCTTGAAAATTAAAAGCTATTGTACCCAAGGATTGTAGCCATTGGACTCCTAGTACAACATCAACACCTCCCATTGGAATGGAAAGCATTGGGCTAGTCAATACATATTCTCCCATGGATAGCTTGATATTATGGCACTTTCCAGAGAAATTTATTGTTCCTCCATTTGCAATCATCACTTGACACTCTGGTGCTGGATATAGGAAGCAATTCAATTCTTTTGCTACCCTACAATGAATAAAATTGTGGGTGCTTCCTGAATCAATCAACACTATTACTTTTTTCTTCTTGATTTGTCCTTCTATCTTGATGGTTTGAGGAGTGGTAATTCCCGCCAATGCATTACAAGATATGGTCGGATTTATTTGTTCTTCATCTAGGCTTTGTTCCTGGAGTATATCCTCTTCTTTTGACCTTTCTTGCTCCTTTTCTTCTTCCTCTTCACAATCTATGTAGAATAATTTCTTCTCAGCACACTTATGACCTTTTGTGTATTTGCTATCACAACTGTAAAAAAGCCCTTTTGCTCTTTTTTCTTCCAATTGTTGTGGTGTCAACCTTGTAGGTTGTGGAATACTAGGGGCAACAACACTTCCGTCTTTATAGTTGTGAGTGGTATGCTTCCTAGTTGCCATAATTTTTCTTTCCATTTTTCTTGCTAACCTGAATGCCTTCTCTAATGAATCAGGTTCCCAAAGGCGAACATCATGTTGGATATTATCCTTTAAAGACCCTATGAACACATCAATCCTATGCTCCTCTGGAATATCTTTTACCCTTATGTTCAATTTTTGGAACTCCTCAATGTGCTCCATTATTGAACCCTTTTGTTTGAGACTTATCAATTGGCTAAAAAAAGTGTTGCTTTCTGTATCCTCATAATGTGCTATCAATTCTTCCGTAAAAATTGCCCAAGTGATAAATTGTTTACGAGAACAAAGCCATTGATACCATACAAACTTATTTGGTTCCAAATATACAGTTGCCATACGTACCTTTTTTGCGTTTTTCACATTATTGAGATCGAAGAATTGCTCCATCTGTAATATCCATGTGGTGGGATCCTTGCCATCAAACTTCCTCATATCGATTTTTGGAATATGGTGATTCTTCGATCCAACATTAGCGTCTATGGAATCATGATTAACATTTTTTTTGTTCTCATCATGAGTTTCCTTTAATACCTTTTCACCATTAGTAAGTATTTCTTGTAGAAAATTTGTCAAATCTGTCTTCAAATATGCCATGCCTGTCTTCAAATTTGTATTCAAATCTATCTTCAAATTGTCCATATTAGCTTCCATGCCATTCATCTTAGCTTCCACGTCATTTATCTTAGCTTCTGTTAACTTTTATGAGTGTGACATTTGTTGCACTTGTTCTTGTAATTTTGATATATCATGTAGCATTTCTTCCTCTTCTTCGTGAGTCATGCTAGAGCTTTCAGATTCCTTACTAGGTGTTTGCATTTTCTTTCCTCGGGACATCAATTACTGATAATAATGCTCTACTATGCCCTTTGAATTCCTTCAAAATAAATTTTCAAACCAAGCTTAAGCAAAAACTTAAAAAAATCTACACACCTTTTTTCACTTTGTAGGAGCTTGATATTGCCTCTGATGTATCTATGTACTTTCCAATCATCTAGTTCTGAATTTGTGACCTGTAGTAGCTCTCTGTGTCCTCTTTCCAATGCCACTAGTCTGATCCAAATTGGATTCTCCAAGAAAGAGTTATGCACAATCTCCCAATATTACCTGATTATAGACCTTTCAGAAGAGCGAACTTGTATGAAGTGCCACGTGTACAATTTTCGATATTTGGTTCTGAAAAATATATACAAGAAACTACAGTCCGTCCTCTTTCTGTAACTTCTTACGAAATTGCAATCTGATTCCCAGAGAGAAAGTTATGACGATTTTCCCCAGGTCACCTGTTTTGAATGTAATTCAGGAGTCTACAAAAATACCAACTTCCTCAGATCATATCTCCGCAAATGTTGTGCGAAAATCTCTAAAATTCGGACCCAAGGTTCAACGCGATTTCTTCTCAAATGGGTTTTTTTTGTGACTTCTGAAACGTCACAGAAAAAAGTTATAGCGAAAATGCCACAATGACCTGTTTGGAGCAGCGAAACCCTAGAATCCAAAGCTCTGATACCAAATGTTATGAAACAAGCTCAAGAAAAGATAGAAAAGATAGATCAACGCCTTAGAATTTAGCCTCTTCGAGGGGGAAACCTCCTTTACATTACACAAATTAACAATTATTGGATGATACAAATGACAAAACCTCCTTTCTATATATAGGAGTCTAAGGAGTCACAATATAATCCAGCCGACCTAACAATAATAATATAAAGCCACAAAAATAACAATAGAGGGATTCTATGGGGCACAGAAATAACAATATGGGGGTAATAGGGGCACAACAATATAAATAAGGGGTATAACTACAATAGTAATGGGGTAATCACTAGTATTATAGGGACCCAACAGTCCCTAACAAATCCACGATGTCATTGCAACTATCAGGGATAAAATCGCGATGGGTGAGAAAAATGAAGAAAAAGTAAGAAACCTTCAAGACCAGACAAAAATAAATGTCCTCAAGCAATCACCAACAAGTGAAAATAGTTACAAAAAAGCAAACAAGCTAGAAAATAGACGATTGGTCAAACTCATCACAAATTCAAGGTGAAGGATTGAATGGAAATGGTTATAGCTTCCCCAGTGAAGTCGCCATTTTTTTGTCCAGGTAAATCCTCTCTGTGGACAGAGATGGTCCCTCTAGCCCAATGAGTGAGTCTAGCAACTGAAGTGACAATCTACTAGACACTTTCCTAAGTTTCAATTGAAAAGAGAGATGAAGAAGATGGCCTACCTTGTTCTGATGTTATCTCGATCTCCTTTGTTGAAGACCTTGAATCACTTGTGTCATGGGATCGCTCCTGCTACTCTCAGTGTTTATGCACCTGCAAAAGATATTAAGACACAACAAGGCATGCAAACAAAAATAGAATATTCAAAACAAATCTGCTTAACTAATCAAGGAATGTTAAGCTAAATGATACATGAACATACACATTTAGGGAAAATGATCCAACAGTAATATATTAATAGAAAATAAAGGGAAGCATACAACCAAGCCTTGATGTTGATAGGCTCTCCTTGAATGAATATCCAAGTCCAAGCTAAGCTCTCCAAGCACTCCTTCTCCAAGCCAAATGAGTAGCATATAGGCATAATCTTAGCATAAGGGTGCAAATAGGGATAGACCAACCAACCTCTAACCTGACCAACCATTTGGGAATGGGAGAGGATGAATATATAGGCTGGGAAAGGGAGTTAGGATCTCTCCAAAGATAGGAGTAGGTCCTCATCTCAAGGAGGTAGGTCATAGGGATAATACCAAGAGGCCAAGTTGGGAGAATTCGACCTCATCTATGCCAAACAACCTCTAGCTCGCCTCTCTGGAAGCTTCTAGATCACAAATCTTCTCATCCTCTTTGGGAAAATTACCTCTTTGGGATCATCGCGGGTATGCAAAGGAACAGAACGATGCCATCGTAGGACAAGTGTGATGTAACGAGCATTGATTAGAATCAATGATTACTTTCTTCACATATTTTATAACCTTAGAGATAGAGTTTTTGTCAAGTTTTTTTTTATAGCTACCACAATTGAGATTTTCCTTCATTTTTTCAGTGTAGCTATCCTTATTTAAGGTTACAGTGGCACCTCCTTTGTTTTCCTTGAGAATTAAAGTCTCGTCATTTTTCTTTAGCTTGTTTAAGGCTGACCATTCATTTTTGCTTAAGTTCTTTTGGGTTCTAAGGATTATAGAGAAATATGATTACTTTCTTCACATATTTTATAACCTTAGAGATAGGTTTTTTGTCAAATTTTTTATAGTGGCCAAAATTGAGGTGTTCCTTCCATTTTTCAATGTAGCTATCCTTATTTAAGATTACAGTGGCACCTCCTTTATCTTCCTTGAGAAATACAATCCCATCATTTTTCTTTAGCTTGTTTAATGCTAACAATTCATCTTTACTTAAGTTATTTTTGCATTATAAGGATTAGAGTGCAATATGATTACTTTCTTCACATCTTTTTTTTTCCCAAGAAAAAATCGTAATTTTCATTAGAAAAATAAGAAAATTACATGTTGTATCATCTGCATGTGAGTATGCATAATCACAGGTAATGGACCAAGCCATTCTATCCAGATCAGTGTTCATATAGTTTATCCAATATTTACAATAAAAGACATAATTATAAACATATAAAAACATAGTTGTCCATATAGTTCATAATATATAAGAACAAAAAAAGATCTAGACGTTGAATGATCATGGCAGATCATTCAGATGTAAACCCATCCTATTCAATGAATGGCTGGCGGAAAAACTGATAGAACTTCCGGTCTCAGAATTCTTGAATCAACCACTGCCCCCTGTGCTGCTATGCGACCTCCTTGGAAAGAAAGTCAGCGAGCGAATTCATTTCCTTGTATATATGTGAGCATACAATAAAATCAAAATGTGATTTTAAAATGATGACTTCATCTAGTAAACCCCTGAGTGTGTGCATGTGACAATGATATGAAAATTTGATCCAATTTATAACAAGCTTTGAGTCCCCAAAGATCTGAATCCTGTGGCAGTTTTGTTCCAGAGCAAAAATGAGAAGGTATCTAAGACAATTTAGTTCATCAAAATTATTGGTGCCTCTCCCTAATCCCAATTTGAGCTTGAAATGATGTGATTCAGTAATGTGTAGTACTACACCACACCCACATCCAGTGTCCTGTGTCAACCCATAAAAATATGCCCAAGGGATATTCTTATAAATAACTTTAGGAATGATGACACGAGTGAGTTTTGTTGTTGATTCCTCAGGGATCAAATGATATATAACAAAAATATGGTTACAAGTGGTCAACCATAGTATGGGTGCATCCTGAAAAATAGTACGATTCCTGGTCAACCAAATACCCCAGCATACTAGTAGAGGGAAGTTCCTTACTTTTTTTGTTGCTACAACATTCCACCAAGATTTCTAGGCGTCAGATGGATGAGAGCCATCCCATTTGAGCATGATGTTGAGGGAGCTAGTAATCTATCGCCAGACCTGACTAGTCACAGGGAAATGTAGGAATAGGTGATCAATATCTTCGGCACGATATTTGCAAAAGCAACATCTAGATGGACCATGATAGGCACGATGATTTAGGTTATCATCCGTGGGCACTTTATTTGATAGTATACACCACATGAATAGGCGGGCTTTGTGAGGTGCTTTGAGCTTCCAAAGCGGGCGCCACCACCAAATCACCTCCACTGGATCTTGTGCAGATATAAGAGCTAAGTATCCATCCCTGGGGGTGTATCAACCATGTGTTGTAGTAGCCCATATGATTTCATCCTCCTGTACAGTAATCCTAATGTGAGCTTCTTCCAGTGCCCCAATGAAATGATGCCACACCCTGCTCCACCTTTCTGGTATCCTAAGTTCCTGTGCATTAAACCATTTCTATGAGATCCAGGATGAGTTTCTACCATCTGCTATATGAGAGAGTTGAGTGATGCCATCCAATGCAAGTGTCTATCTGAGCTCCAGTGGTAGAATGTGTGCATTGCCACATCCAAACCAAGCATCTATTCCTAGTCGCACCAACTCACCATTTCCAATACGCCAAGCCAGTCCTTCCTTAATGACATTGATGGAATGAGTAATAGCTTTCCATATGATGGATGCTCTAGTATTTCCCTAGATTTGTCCAATTTCCCCCAAAGTCACCTAGATAATGAATCGATCTAGTCTTCTAGCCAGAGCATCCTCGCTTGTTCTCCTATTCCTCCAAGTCGGCAGTACCTTGGCCGAGTCAACGTTCATGAGGTTATTGTAGTCCAACATGTGTTCAACGTATGTCAACAAGGGGTCATTCTGTGCCCTGTTTCCCCAAGGTTCAACATGACCCAAGGAGAAATTTAGGTCTCCTCCTATGATAATGTTGTCATTATGAATGAATGTTGTATTCATCATCCTGTTCCAAAAGCCCTCCATATTATGATAGGGACCATAAATATTAATCAGTATGAGGGGCACATCAATTTCAGTGGCTGTGAAATCAGCCCCCAAATATCCTTCACCACCCCAAATAGTGTCAATTTTCTTCACATCTTTCATAACCTTAGAGATAGGGTTTTTGTCAAGTTTTTTATAGCTGCCACAATTGAGGTGTTCATTCATTTTTTCAATGTAGCTATCCTTATTTAAGATTACAGTGGCACCTACTTTGTCTGCCTTGAGAATTACAATCTCATCATTTTTATTTAGCTTGTTTAACATTGAAAATTCATTTTTGCTTAAGTTACTTTTGGGTTCTAAGGATTATAACGCAATATGATTACGTTATTCACATATTTTATAACCTTAGAGATAGGGGTTTTGTCAATTTTTTATAGTTGCCACAATTGACGCATTCCTTCATTTTTTCAATGTAGTTATCCTTATTTAAGATTACAATGGAACCTCCTTTGTTTTCCTTGAGAATTACAATCTCATCATTTTTCTTTAGCTTGTTTAAGGTTGACAATTCATTTTTTCTTAAGCTACTTTTGGGTTCTAAGGATTATAGCGCAATATGATTACTTTCTTCGCATCTTTTATAACCTTACAGATAGTGTTTTTTTAAAGTCTTTTATATCTGCCACAATTGATATGTTTCTTCATTCTTTCAATGTAGCTATCCTTATTTATGATTACACTGGAACCTCCTTTACCTGCCTTGAGAATTACAATCTCATCATTTTTATTTAGTTTGTTTAATGCTGACAATCCATTTTCGCTTAAGTTACTTTTGGGTTCTAAGGATTATAGCACAATATGATTACTTTCTTCACATCTTTTATAACCTTAGAGATAGGGTTTTTGTCAAGTTTTATGTAGCTGTCGCAGTTGAGGCATTCCTTCATTTTTTCAATGTAGTTATCCTTATTTAAGATTATATGCCACCTCCTTTGTCTACCTTAAGAATTACAATCTCATCATTTTTCTTTGGCTTGTTTAAGGCTGATAATTCATTTTTTCTTAAGTTACTTTTGGGTTCTAATAATTATAGTGCAATATGATTACTTTCTTCACATATTTATAACCTTAGAGATAGGTTTTTTGTCAAGTTTTTTATAGTTTCCACAATTGATGTGTTCCTTTATTTTTTCAATGTATTTATCCTTATTTAAGATTACAGTGGTACATCCTTTGTCTCCCTTGAGAATTACAATCTCATCATTTCTTTAGCTTGTTTAAGGTTGAAAATCCATTTTTACTTAAGTTACTTTTGGGTTCTAAGGATTATATAGCAATATGATTATTTTCTTCACATATTTTATAACCTTAGAGCTAGGGTTTTTGTCAATTTTTTTATAACTGCCACAATTGAGGTGTTCCTTCAATTTTTCAATGTAGTTATCCTTATTTGGGATTATGGTGGAGCCTCCTTTGTCTGCCTTGATAATTACAATCTCATCATTTTTCTTTAGCTTGTTTAAGGCAGACAATTCATTTTTTCTTAAGTTACTTTTGGGTTCTAATGATTATAGCAAAATATGATTACTTTCTTAACATATTTTATAACCTTAGAGATAGGGTTTTTGTCAAGTTTTTTATACCTACCACAATTGAGGTGTTCCCTCATTTTTTCAATGTAGATCCTTATTTAATATTACAGTAGCACCTCCTTTGTCTTCCTTGAGAATTACAATCTCATCATTTTTCTTTAGCTTGTTTGAGGTTGCTAATTCATTTTTTCTTAAGTTTATTTTGGGTTCTAAGGATTATAGCACAATATGATTACTTTTTTCACATCTTTTATAACCTTAGAGATAGGGTTTTTGTCAAGTTTTTTTATCGCTGCCACAATTGACGTGTTTCTTAATTTTTTCAATGTAGCTATCCTTATTTATGATTACATTGGCACCTCCTTTGTCTACCTTGAGAATTACAATCTCATCATTTTTCTCTAGCTTGTTTAAGGCTTAAAAATTATTTTTTCTTAAGTTACTTTTGGGTACCAAGGATTATAGCTCAATATGATTACTTTCTTCACATCTTTTATAACCTTGGTGATAAGGTTTTGTCAAGTTTTTTATAGTTGCCACAATTGAGGTGTTCCTTCATTTTTTCAATGTAGCTATCCTTATTTAAGACTACAGTGGCACCTCCTTTGTTTGCTTTGAGAAATGCGATCTCATCATTTTTCTTTAGCTTGGTTAAGGCTGACAATTCATTTTTCCTTAAGTTACTTTTGGGTTTTAAGGATTATAGTGCAATATGATTACTTTCTTCACATATTTTATAACCTTAGAGATAGGGTTTTTGTCAAGTTTTTTATAGCTACCACAATTGAGGTGTTCCTTCATTTTTCAATGTAGTTATCCTTATTTAAGATTACAATGGCACCTCTTTTATCTGCCTTGAGAATTACAATCTCGTCATTTTTCTTTAGCTTATTTAAGGGTGACAATTCATTTTTGCTTAAGTTACTTTTGGGTCCTAAGGATTATAGCGCAATATGATTACTTTTTTCACATATTTTATAACTTTATATATAGGGTTTTTGTCAATTTTTCTATAGCTTCCACAGTTGTGGTGTTCCTTCATTTTTTCAATGTAGCTATCCTTATTTAATATTACAGTGGCACCTCCTTTGTCTGCCTTGAGAATTATAATCTCATCATTTTTCTTTAGCTTGTTTAAGGTCGACAATTCATTTTTGCTTAAGTTTCTTTTGGGTTCTGAGGATTATAGCACAATATGGTTACTTTCTTCACATCTTTTATAACCTTAGATATAGGTTTTTTGTCAAGTTTTTATAGCTGCCACAATTGAGGTGTTCCTTCATTTTTTCAATGTAGCTATCCTTATTTAAGATTACAATGGAACCTCCTTTGTCTTCCTTGCGAATTACAATCTCATCATTTTTCTTGAGCTTGTTTAAGGCAGACAATTCATTTTTTCTAAAGTTGACTTTCGGATCTAAGGATTATAGCACAAAATTATTTTTAAGAAAAATTCAATAATGTCCTATCTTAGTAAATAGAAAAAGGGAAATAAATTGCATTTTGTGTTTAGATAATTTACAATGTAACAAGTGGGATCAAGAAAAATATTTTACAAAATTTGATTTCAAAGAGGAAAACAAATGAAAATCAAGTATATGTATAAAAAATTTAAATTTTTTAAGGGGGATTGTTCCATGTCAACCCAAGGCTAGAGCAATTTTGAACATAGCTCTGAGGTTATTCCATATAAAATTATTCCTAGAGATCCCATGCTAGAATACAATTTTAAAATCCATCTAATGGACCTCCCACTTATGTGGGGTGGAAAGGACTAGAAAAAAGCAAGTGGAATTCATTTTGGCTAGCTGGAAAAGGTTTCGTTATATCCAATGCCTTCAACTTGAGAAAACCATTTCACAACTAACCAATCCTTTTTTATTTCAACACTTCCATCTGATGCATAATTATTTTCTATGACTTATTTACATTTGACAAGTTTTCTTCCTTTTGAAAGAGGTACAAAATCCCAAGTATCATTCACCAATAAGGAACGATACTCTTCATTCATTATTGTGTCCCAATCTAGATCTCCATTTGAAGCTTAAGCCAAAATGAGGCTCGCTAGAATTATGAATATGTATATCACTAATCTGCAAGATCATTGCCAAGATCACCAACTACTTCTCATATTGAACAAATCATTTAGGAAGTTGTGGTGCTTATGTAGGTTCATGTTCAATGGACTCAAATAGAGTAAGGAGAGTAGATCGAGGTGGATTTTCTTCCTCACTATCATCATCTAAAGAATAATATGGAAGAAGATCATAATTTCACACAAATGTTAAAGATGGATTCTAGACCAAAGATGACAGAAACATTGAGTTAGGCTCAAGAACTAAGAAAATTTCATCAATCTGGACATCTCTTTTAATAATTATTTCACTAAAATGAGTTTAAAGAAGTATATAACCTCTTACATCTTCATAATATCCAAAAAAATGGAATCTCTCACTCTTAAGCTATAATATTTTTCCTTTTCTCGTCAAGAATGAGAGCCTAGGCTTCCCTACCAAACACATAAAAGTGGCTTACATTTGGTTTAACTTTAGTTCATACTTCTTCCAATGTTTTTTTTTAAACCTTTGTGGGAGTGTGATTGACTGTATAATTAGCACAACTTCCACCCAAATGAAGACTTAATCCCTTAGATTAGATAAAACAATTCGTCATTTCTTTTAATGTGTGATTGTTTTTATCATAAACACCATTTTGTTGTGGTGCATTTGAACTTTCTGTGAAGTGTAGTAAGTTGTGAATTTTTTGTTAAAATGTTCACGTCCATTATCTGTTCTTAACCTTTATAGCTAATGTCTATTTTTTCTATAGGGCCCTGTAGACCCAAAACATGTCAAAGACTTTACTCTTAAGTTTTAAGAAATAAACCCAAGTGAATTTGGAGAAGTCAACAATGAAAGTTAAGAAGTAATTGAACCCAAATAAACAAGGACAAGAAAATGGACCCCACAAATCACTATGATCAAGTTGCAAAGGGATTGAGGCATGTCAAGAGGCACATTTGTCAAAATTATCTCAAAAGCATTTGTTGAGAACATAGGTAGCATAAAGACCAATATATAAGAAATGAGAGAAATACCAGTCACCATATTTTAATTACATAACTACTACAATGAGCAATAGTTTAGATGACCAAATAACTTAATCCAAAGCTTTTTTCAAATCATCGCTATGAACAATAAAAACTAAGGGAAAATATGATGACCCAAAGTTATCAAATTTGTATGACCTGGTAATATCATCAACAATTCTAGTTTCTAGAACATGCTTGGGATCTTTCAAATCCTTGACTACAACTTGGTGAGGTGAAACTTTATTATTTTACCTTCACCTAAATTAATGATTTGACATACTAATATAAGGTTGCAAGAGAGATTTAGAGCATATAATACATCATTAGAATGACCAACATATATATAAATGTCCCATACCCTACAATATTAAGAGATCTATAATCACCATAAAGTACATTAATTAAGAGTAGAAAATTATGCTTTATCTTTAGCCATATGATAAGATGCTCTAGAATCTATGAGGAACTCATGAAAAGAAAGAGTAAATGTTGCATTGAAGGAAAGACCAAAAGCATAAAGTGCATGTCCATGAGAAGAAGAGTTAAAATAAGAATCAAGATTAATTTCATGCTTATTCATTGTTGCTTATAATGTATCCACATTTCTAAAACATTCAAACTCTAGATGATCATCTCACCCACAAAAATTACAATATCTATCAGTGTTCTTACTTATTGATTTTGGTCCTTCATTGCCATTGGGTGTAGAAGCTAGTTGACAGGGTTTGGGACCCTTATTTTGCGTGTTGGTGTATTGATGTTGCTTATTTGGATGTTTATATTTACCCTTCTATAGGGCTACTAAGGCTTTCTTATATGTACCTACAATGCTAATCACCCCAAGATGCAAGAGCTTATCTTGCTCTCTAATAAAAGAATCGCAAAAGGACTCAAGAGATGGTTATTTTTATGAATCCCCTAGAGCTTCTCTAATGGATTAAAAGATAGATATAAAAATGGAATATACACTACCAATCTTAGCAAGAATAAAATAAATACATTGACAATCCTTCATATCTATTTTGTAGTGTTGAAGTAAAAGTTTAAGTGTTTTGAACTTTGATAAACCTTTTGAAGTGAAATGAAAATAATTTCCAATTTAAATTAGCACTGTATATGCAATGCAATAACTTCTTCAACCCAAAAATGCATAGAGATAACATAAAATATAAATATTTTAATGCACACAACTTTAAGATATTAATCAATGATGAGATTGGGTCTTCAAATAGGCTCTAATAGCATGTTTACTAGAACTAAGTATTTCCACACAAGATGAACACCTTAAGAAAATTTTCACACAATCAAATCAAAGATTAGTACACCCAGGTTTTTATGTGGTAAAACCCATAAGTGGGAAATGATCCTTGGCCCCATTCAATGTAACCACTTGAGGGAATGTATTAATGCAAAATAAAAATATGTACATAATATTTTCTCATAATTGATCTTCAATAAATGACTTTGTGCTTTTTAAATAGAGGACATAGACCAATTGAGTGTAAATCCATGTATTAATATAGAGACTAGTATCATAGAATATAATAATGCATGGAAATTGGGTCAATTATCAAATAACTTGACTAAAGGCTATGTTCTTCTTCAAGGAACCTCTATAGTCTAGACATTCTTTCCTCATTCCTTAGTTATTTTTGGAGACTCTTTAATTATCATCAAACACATGATCAAAGGAACAAAGGCTAAGGATCTCCAACTAGATGTAATTATGGAAATGATAAGATCTTCAATACACAACAAATTTCAAGTGGAAGGGTTTCATATAAGAGGAAAAATAATTCTAAAGTGGATCTCCCAGCTAATCAAGCCATTGAACTTGGAAAAAAGGGTTTCTAAATATTAATAACTAGTTAATTTTCCCTCTTCCCCATCTCTCAACGAATTCTTTTGTCTCTCATAATTTTTTCCAAGTTATAATTATTCTCATAAATATTCTCTTAAGTTTCTCTTCCCATGATCCTCTTATCTGGCATGAATTACAACCCCTTACAGACTACGAGTAGTTGTGAGCCACCCGTAGTTCCTTAAACCACAATGCGGCTAACATTTAAGAATTAAAGCAAGGCATCTTAGTGGTTGAAGAATGCTCACTCAAACTCGAAGCCAGACTAAACCTACATAATTCTCTTGAAACATCAACCACGTGCTTAATGTCCTCAAGCATGTAGTGAAAGAGCAAGTGTAGCCTTGACCCTCTACATGTTTGTTGTTTCACTCTTTGGCACTTGGTATGGATCTCTTAGTATCTTATCCCCTTTATTTTTAAGCCCTAACTTTGATATTATTTTCAGGTAACAGAGGATAAGTATGGTGAAAAGTTACCACAAAGTTACCCCCTTCATAAATTCTCAAATCTTAGAATTTCTCCCACGGGTCTCTAGAATTTTGTATCAACTCTTAGCTTAGTTGTATGAAAATACTTTATGATTATAGTACAAGCCTTCTTATGAAACTAAAGTTTGAAGATGGGTGGAATTAGTAACCTTCTAATCATGGAACTCTCTATGAAGCTTCTTTTTTATATGTACTCCATACGTGCCTTGGTCACAAGCTTCTATTAATTTATAAATTCTCTAGTTTCTTAAAATAAAAAATATATAGAGATATTAGTATCAAGGAGAATTACCATCATATCACTTTATGTTTAGAACATGTCATGATCGTTGAATTACATAACTACAAATGTGTACTAATGCATATTAAAGAAACACACTTTTATGTAAAGATACATTGAAACAAGTTGATCTTAACTAACTCCTAAGTATCTAAACATCCAAACAATTTTTAATCTTATAATTTGGTTTCTTCACTCTAGTGACCTCAAAGCCCAACTTGGTAGTGACACTTGCATTTGACACCTACAGTTTAGTGGAAAAAAAATATGCATCCAATTTCTTTGATCATGTTTGATTAAACTATAAGTGTTCTATCTATGTTTATAAATATGCAATTGAGCCATAGTTATGATGGAATTATAAGTGTTATGTATGTTGTGCGCGAATGTACTGAATAATAAATGAGATTTTCTTACCATAAATTATGTAATCCCATGCTTCATTATTCCATTGTATTTATTATTTTCACCTATTCATGCATTTACATATTTATGGGCCTCCATGGAAATCCATCACCTTATGTGATGGTGAAATGGTCCTTGAACGAATCAAAATTTTAACAATTTGATTAGTGGCATCTCACATTATGGTTGGGAGTGCATGGAAGTGGATACTACAACCATGAATATATATATATATATATATATATATATCTCATGTTTACAACAATATATATATATATATATATATATATATATATATATATATATATATATATAGATATAGATATAGATATAGATATAGATATATATCTCATGTTTACAACAATTTAAAATATATATAGATCACATTTACAACAATTTAATGTTCTTCTTTAGGTTTAATATATATCTTCTTAGAATTCCCATGGCATTAGAAAAGTTTGGTCTAGTAAACACTATGACATACATCAAAACAATACTTTCATAATTAACTTAAGATATGTTCACAACAAACTCTTATGGTTTAAGACATTGTTTTATAGATAACTTTAAGTTGATAGGAATAAGATTATTGATATGTTTACATTCCTCCATTCTAAACCTATATTATATCATCTCAACATATATCCTTTCGTTCAACTAGTTTTATTTGCAAATGATGTGCAAGTTGTCATATACATTCTAGTAGAATAGTTCATCACAAAAAATCTGCAATATTCTGATATCTTTTATTATTCAATTTATTTCCTTAGATCCCAAATTTATTATTACTAGCTTAATGCTCAAAATTATGAAAATAACTCAAATATGGAAATGAAAGAACAAGCAAATAAATGCACCGTCCACAAAAATCAACACAAGATATATCCTCAGAAACCTGATATGGGGGAAAGCCTGGCTAGAAGGTGAGGCATATGCTTTTCTCTTTTTTCTTCAATTATGAATATACAAATATGAAAAAAGGGAATTCACTATGGATTTTTCGATGACATTGTGCCCTAAATGGTTGTTATAGAACACCTATAAAATATTATTCCTCTATAATTATGCTACCAAATCCCACTCCCAGATTCTCTCATCAACTATGGAACAAGTACTATGCTAAAGAATAAAACCCTCTCTCTTCCTAGTGGCCCAATATTTAATATAGCTTGATAATCATCTAGGGTTAGGGTTCTTTTAGTGCCTCAACCCTCAATCATTATTAGAATTTGGACCTTCTAGAATCTTCTTAAAATTCCACAAATGTCTAGTAGCCCCACATGTGTTAGTAATGACATCTAACATAGCATCCATTTAGTACCATGGTGGTTAATAAAGTAGGTTAACTTGTGAGAGGCATAACTTTCACATACAAACTCTGATTGAGGTGATTTTCACATAGTTAAAAATATTTTTGTGTGTAGAACAACATTGAGGGGCTAGGAACTATGCCTACAGAATTTTGACCCCAAAAAGTGTCATTTGATGCCTTAACATGGATTTGGAAGGTTCCATATCCCAAATTTCCAAACTAGGATCTGCCACTAAAATGGGTCTTGCAAGCCAATTCCTTCAAATTTTCAACCTATAAAGTACCAAAATAAATGACAAATTATATAATGATCCATTCTAAATAAACAAATAAAGTCATTTCCTTACAATAATTAAAGACAACTAATAATTTCTAGACTTCTTAAATTCCTCTCTTTCCATGACATCGTCTCATGAAAATATATGAAAAGTTGCAAAAAAAATATAAATATCTTAACCATTCGTGAATGTAGTGATGCACCATACTACTACCATAATTTCAATTCTAAACAACAATATATTTTCATGGGAATTACTAATAAATACTATAATGATCATGATTGAGATCAATATCACAATCTTACTGCAACATTATACCAAATACAAATGAAATCCAAAACATGTTACCAAATTTATGAAAAAACCAAATTATAGAAACTATTATCATGGTGTACCTATCATACTATAATGCCGGTGTCATAATGTCAATATTACAACATAATAACTTTAATATTACTTAAGTTTATACCATTTTATACCATTCATTAATTAAGTTTTTATATTACTTATACAACTATTTATATAATTTATGATTTTTCAAATTCTTCATTAATTTATTAATTTTGATACATATACCCTTATGACATATTCTCTACACATTTTACATACTCACTTGTATTTTATGAACTATAACATATTCTCTTACAACTCTCACCTATTATGACACATCTCTCCATGTATTAAAACCATTTTCTCTCAAATTTATTACTCTTGACATGAAATGCAATACAAGATTAGTGAAAATACCAACTTATATAATAATCATGGTATATGTATCATACCATAATGTTAGGGGTGATAATGTCAATATTGCAATATATTAACTTTAACGTACCATTTTATTGATCAATATTTTATATTATTTATGTAAATATTTTATAGTATTTTATTAATTAAATTTTTATATTATCTATATAAATATAAATATTTACATAATTTATGAGTTTTCAAGTTTTTTATTAATTTATTAAATTTTATGGGATTCCTCAATGTTAATGTCATGTCCTCTTGTCATACCCATCTTACACATTTATTGGTGCCTCGTGACCTATGACATATTCTCCGACAACTTTTACCTATTATGGCATCTCACTTTATATATCACTTTTACCTATTATAGGATCACACTTTATATATCACTTTTACCTATTATAGGATCTCACTTTATATATCACACACTTTATATATCCCTCAGATTCATTACACTAACATGAAATGCAATTGAAACATTTTTAACTCACTACACTTTTTTTTTTTAATTTATTCACTAAACTCACATATCAGGTACAACGTAACCCACGACCGTGGTTACACTAAAGTAACCATGCAAGTCAAGGTCCGAGAACACTCGAACACTTACATCAACATTATAACATTGATTCCTAACCATAAGCATTTTATAATGATTATCAAGCTTCAATAGATTTTGGAGAAAAAATGAAATGGTTTTAGGGTGGCATTTTAGCTAAACCCATTCTCCATCTTTATCGATTTTGAGAAAATTGTGCAAGAAGATTGAAGTTTAAAGCTAACCTAAATAATATTATAAATAAATAAAATTATTGTTTTTAATTACTTTTAAATATATTGTTTTATATATATATGTATGGATGGAAGTAGGTGAGAAAGATAGTTCACCTCAAAAATGAAGGTAGAGAAGGATAAGTGACTTAAAGAATATAAACTGTGAATGATTTAAGTTTACAGTGGTTTAAGGTTAAGGTTAGAAAAATATAAAATATAATTTAGACCTATTAAATAGTAATGATTAAGATGAATTATTTTTTATTTGGAAAATTGTGATTTTTAAGTTAATTTAAATATAAAAAAAAAAAAAAAAAATTGCAATTAAGAATTTATTTTATTTATAAGTGAAAAGGAAATAGTTTAAGAGTTGAGGTTAATTAAAGTTTAAATAGGATAATGGTGAATGCTTTAATAAGAAGTAAGTTTAAGGTTAAGTTAAAATTTTATGAATTAAAAAAAATTATGATTAAGATTTAGTTAAAAAACTAAGTAATGAAAATTGTTGTTAAGAATTAAGTTTATAACTAAATTTTATGTATGACTAAGTCTAAGGGTACTTTAAACTGTGTTATGATGTGGCAAAGGTCGAACAATTCTAGACAACCAAGTTGATCCCATATCTTCACCTCTCACTCAAGTATGTTTGTTCAATGTAGTTGTTTTGTTTTGATTATTTTGATATTTTGTGAACTAGGCATGTTTTAGTAAGTCATGGATAGTAAATCATGTAGTAGTTTAGAAAGTTTTAGAAATATGACTATTTGATCTTTTTCAAAACTTTCTATGATTTTTGGACATCTATTATAGTATTGATTAACTCAGAAAAAAATTTCTAAAGTTATCTTTGTAATTAGTGTTTTTCAATTGTTATTTTTTTTCCTAATTTAATTTTATGATTTATTTATGATATTATCCCTTATTAACAAACAACTTCTCTTCATTCAAAATTAATTGTTACTTTCTAGCCTTTAGAATTAATTGTCTTTACATCACACTCTCTATTTAATCTGATGCCAAGATCTGATTCTCCATCTTGTCCTAACGATGAACCACACTGGATGGTTTGAAACATGTCGATAAATGAATTCTAATGTGATCATCTCTGAAAAAATTCTTAGTAAACATATATGATATTTAATGTAGTTAGAATATTCAATTATGATCAATTTAGTAATGCAATTGTGACTAACATTAATACTGTGTTATCAAATCTTGTAAGCGTAATTGGATTCTGAATGTTTTGTTTTGTAAGATGGTCAAAGTTTGAAACTCCCAATAGGTAGGAACATACACCAAAAAATTCAACCATGTTAAGGGTTAGTGTAGCCCAAGCCAGGTGTGGTTTCTAGGTGGTTTTAATGGTTTATATACCCTTGGGTCACGATTTCTTAAACAAGAGACAAAAAAAAAATCATGTATGTTAAGGGTTGGTGTGAATCATGCCAAGTGTGATCTCTAGGTGATTTTGACGGCTTGGATGCCCCTGGGCCATGTTTTCTAATAACCAGAGCTAGTACCACAAGCCACAAACACACGAACAAAAAAAGAAGAAGTGTTTTTAATTTATTTTTAACATGAATACAACAACCAATGAAGTAGATATCAAAAGAGCATGAAATCTTATATGCCTCCATAAGGAGGGTCAATGTGCATGTAATTCCCTTTAGAATAAGTTTGAATATAAATAGTTAGAAAGCTTTTGACATGTAAAACAATATAATTAGATAGCTCTTGACGTGTAGAACAACATTGAGGGGCTAGGCGCTATGCTTACAGAGTTTTGATCCCAAAAAGTTTCATTTGATGCCTTAAATTGGATTTGGAAGGTTCCATACCCTAAATTTCCAAACTGGGATTGCCACTAAAATAGGTCTTGCAAGCCAATTCCTTCAATTTTTCCACCTAGAAAATACCAACATAAATGACAATTTATATAGTGATTCATTCTAAATGAACAAAAAGATAAAGTTAGGCCATTTCTTTACAAAGACTCATCAAGACAATAAATAATTTCTTGGCTTCTTAAATTCCTCTCTTTCCATGACATCACGTCATGAAGATATATTAAAAAGTGCAAAATATATATATATAAATATCTCACCCATTCATGAATGTGATGATGCATCATACTAATACCATAATTTCAATTCCAAACAACAATACATTTCCATATGGAATATTAATAAATACTATAATAGTCATGATTGAAGGCAATGTTACAATCTTCTTTCAAATATACAACTTGCAACTCCATACTAAAATATAGATGAAATCCAAAACACATTACATGATTTATGCAAAACCAAATTATAAAAACTATTGTCATGATATACCTATCATACTATAATGTTGGTGTGAATGACACACAATAAGTTTAATATATCATTTCATTAATTAAATTTTTATATTACTTATACAAATATTTATATAATTTAGGAGTTTTCACATTCTTCATTAATTTATTAATTTTGATAAAATTCATTTATAGTAAATGACATATTCCCTTACATATTCACTTCTTCTTTATCATATATGAATATTATCTTACAACTCTTACATATTATGACATTTCACTCCATGTATTAAAATTATTTTTCCTTAAATTCATTAATCTGATAGGAAATGCAATACAAGATTAGTGAAAACACCCAATTATATAAATTATTATCAAATGTATGTATCATACCACAATAAATAAAATCAATATTGCAATACATTAACCTACTATTTTATTAATTAATTTTTTTATATTATTTATATAAATATAACTATTTATATATTTTTTTATAATTTTTATTAGTTTATTAATTTTTTTGAGATCCCTCACGATTAATTATTATATTTTTTCGTTTTAAACATTTATAACATATGACATATTCTCTTACAAATTTACATATTATGGCATCTCACTCTCTATAGAAATTATTTTCCCTCGAATTCATTACTATAACATGAAATACAATCATATGTTCTAAACTCACAACGCTTACATCAACATTATAACATTGTTTACTGATCATAAGAATTTTATAATGATCATCAAACTCCAATAAATTTTGGAGAAAAATTGAATTGGTTTTAGAGTGGCATTTTAGCTAAACCGAGTATCCATCTTTATCGAATTTGAGCAGAATTGTACACCGAGATATTAAAAAATGTTTTATTTCTCTTAGTATGTAAGATTGAAATTTAGATATTAAAGTTCAATCTAAAATTGAAATTTAGATATTGAAGTTTAAAGGCAACCTTCTAATGATAAAATATAAATATTTAATATAGATAATATTATAAATAAATAAATAAAATCGTTATTTTTAATTACTTAAAATAACTTTAAATAAGGCGTTGGAGGGAAATCAATACTTGGTAAGAGGTTAAAAATAACTTTTTAAACAAGGTGTTGGAGTGAAATCAATACTTGGTAAGAGGTTAAAAATAACCTAATGTTGGAGTGAAATTAATATTTGGTAAGAGGTTTATATATATATATATATGAAATGGAAGTTTTAGAGAGAAAATGAGAAAGGATGGTTTATTTAAAGAATGAAGGTAAAGAATATTAACTTACTCAAAAATAAAGGTGATAAAAGATGGTTTGTTTAAGAAAAATTGTTAGTAAAAATTTAAAATATAAAGTATGAATAATTTAAGTTTAGAGTGGTTTACAGTTAAAAAAAATATATGATATAATGTAATATAAAAGATAATAATGATTAAGTTTCAAGGGATAGTTTAATTGATTGAGCCATGTTGCTAAGTATTTTGTTTATTGGAAGGTCACGAAGTCAAATCTCCTCGATGCCTTTGGGGTTAGGCCCGATATATTAGGCCACCTTTGATGGATATGTGTGGATTACTGCCCGTGGACATAGTGGTGACATAGTGGTGCCCATGGACATAGTGGTCACTCAATGACATAATGGTGCCCATGGACATAGTGGCCACTCAGTGACCGTGAACCATGGTTGCCTTAAAACAAAAAGATAATTATGATAAAGATGAATTAATATTTTATTTTGAAAATTATGATTTTTAAATTAAATTAAATTAAGGAAATTTGTAGTTAAGAATTTATTTTATTTAAAAGTGAAAAGGAAATAGTTTTAAAAAATGTTAAGATAAGAGTTGAGGTTAATTAAATTTTAGATAGGATAATGGTGAAGGTTGTAATAAGAAGTTTAAGGTCAAGTTAAAATTTTGTGAAATAAAAAATAATGGTAATATTTAATTAAAAAAAATTGGTTATTAAATTGTTGTTAAAGATTAAGTTTATGACTAACTTTTATATATGATTAAATCTAATGGTATCTTAAGTTGTGCTATGGTGTGGCAAAGGTCGAACAACCAAGGTGATCCTACACCTTCGCCTTTCACTGAAGTATGTTTGTTCAATGTTGTTGTTTTGTTTGATAATTTTGATATTTTGGGAAGTGTTATGATAGACTCCTTAATCAATTTTTGGATTATAGGAATGTTTTAGTAATTCATGGATAGTAAATCTTTAGTAGTTAGATAGTTGTAGAAAAGATGACTACTTGGTCCTTTTCAAAACTCTCTATGATTTTTGGACATCTATTAGACATCTATTATAGTATTGATTCATTCACAAAAAAAATTCTAAAGGTATCTTTGTAATTAGTGTTTTCCATTTTTTTATTTTTTAAGTGGAAAGTAAAAATGTATATAATATTTAATGTAATTAGAATATTCAATTATGATAAATTTCGTAATGCAATTGTGACTACGGTTAATAATGTGTTGTGAAATCTTGCAAGTGTAATTGGATTTTGAATGTTTTGTTTTGTAAGGTGGCCAAAGTTTGAAACTCGTAGTAGTTAGAAGAACACACCATTTTTTTTTTACCATGTTAAGGGTTGGTGTGGCCCAAACTAGGTGCGATCTTTGGATGATTTTGCTGGTTTCAATACCCCTAGGTCATGATTTCTTAAATAATAGACAAAAAAAAATCATGCATGTTAAGGGTTGGTGTAGCTCAGGCTAGATGTGATCCCCATGTGATTTTGATTGCTTAGATGCCCCTGAGTCATGGTTTCTAAGACCACGAACTAGTCTCGCAAGTCACAAACATGCTAGCAAAAAAAACAATAATGTGTTTTTAATTTACTTTTAACATGAATGCAAACCGATTTCTCAAATGTAGTAGATATCAAAAGAGCATGAAATATTATAAGCATTCATGAAGAGGGTTAATGTGCATGCAATTCCTTAAAAAAAAGTTTCAATATAAATATCAATGCATTTTCACTTTGTCACGAACTAATAATATATGTGTTATAAAAGATAGAATAGCAGTTAGGATAAAGATAAAGTGGTGTAAGAAGAAAATAAATATGAAATAATTTCAAGTAATCTCAAGTTATGAATCCAATTAAATCTCCTCTCATAATCATATAGCTCTGACTAATGATTTTCTAAGATTTTAATGTGATTTTATTAAATAGTAGTAATAAGTTAGTATATATTAATTTATAACACTTAATGATATTAATTGACAATAAAATTATATTAATTATCACAACTAAAAATACCAATTATTAATTAAAAACAAACTATTTAGAAATCATGACATGAATATTGAAACGATATCCAAAAATACAAATATTGAATTGGAAAAGTGGAAAGTACACTTCAATACACATGACATTATATCTTGGGAATGTTGTATGACTTCTAATTTATTTGCCAATTATATGTGTGTGTGTGTGTGAAAGGGAAATTAATAACAATTAAAGAGTAAATTGATTGTTATGGTCCTACTTTGGTAGGGACTAATAATATGTTTTTTATTTTAACATGAATATAACAATAAATTTAGCTTACAAAGTACTACAACTCCCTCCCCAACATTCCTCAGTGAAGCTAATATCATGGAATATCAGAGGGCTCAATAGCCCCGGGAAAGGTAGACTGATTAAAAATATGATACAGCAAGAGAAGCCACAAATCCTATTCTTGCAAGAAACCAAATGCAATTCAACCTCTCTGGAACGAACTGTAGCAAAAGCATGGCCAGGTTATCTCACAGCAGCAGTGGATGCCTCTGGTGCTTTGGGAGGCCTAGAAATCATTTGGGACGCTCGAACCATTATGCTCAATAACATCCACACTAATAAGCATTTTATCCAAGCCACTTTTCACATTATAGGGACCAACATACATGGTCATTTAACCAATGTGTATTTTCCCCAGGAGGCTATGTACAAAATAGAAATTTTGAACACACTTTCTGCAATCAATACTGAAAGAGAGCATCCACTATGGATCACAGGGGGCGACTTCAACATGATAACCAAGCTAGAAGAAAAAAGGGGAGGCAGGAACAGACTGGACAAGGAAAGTTCTCATCTAAAAGAATTCATTCAAGACAACTGGCTCATCGACATGCCATTCAACAATGGACTCTATACCTGGAACAATAAAAGAGCAGGTTTGCATCAAATCGCTTCTCGCCTGGACAGATTCTTACTCTCAGACAACGCAATCCATCTCGGAGGAGACCTCTCAACTTCAATTTTTCCGATCTCAGGGTCAGATCACTGGCCAATCTCTCTCCAATGGTCTCGTCCTGGCAATACCACCCGAAGGCCATTTCGCTTTGAGGCTTTTTGGATGTCACATCCAGATTTCAACAACCTAATAAACTCATAATGGAATAACTTTTCTCCTCCAAATGGCACAAAAATGTTCCAATTTCAGCAGAAGCTTAAACACCTCAAAAGCAAGATCAAACAATGGAACCATTCTTCTTTTGGCAACATTTTCCAGGCGCAAAGTGCCCTTGATCAAGAAATGAAACAATTGCAGCAACGGATCATTACAGAAGGCAGATCAGATGACCTATTAGAACAGGAAAAGTATCTTGAGTCTCAGATTTCAAAGAGGGAAAATCAGGAGGAAACGCTCTGGAGGAAAAAATCGAGAATAAGATGGCTTAAAGAAGGAGAAAAAAACACAAAATTTTTTCACCGGACTATGATCCAACGAAGAATGAATAACAACATCACTCATATTCAAAATGAGCAGGGGGTAAAGATGGAAACACATGAAGACATCGAGTGTGAACTTCTAAACTACTTCAAGTAGGCTCATCAAGAGCCACAGATTGACAGATTGCAAGCCATAGAAAAGATTACTAGTGTTATAGGCATTTTTGTGCCTTGCAACACCAAGCATGAAATGTCCATAAACCAAGGGCTCCTAAGTCCCTAAAAGTGTTGTTCCAACCCCTAAAGGAACAAGGTCAACAAATTACAACTTCTCCCAGAAGTTCTCCACCGGAAACTGCTCAGAATCAGTCAAATCAGGATCATTTCAGCTGCTCCACTAGCTAGCTGCGTTGCATAGCACCTAAATACACTAGCTAGGTGCGTTGCAACGCACCTAAATGCACTATCAGGGTGCGTTGAGCTTGAAATGACAAATGGCAGTACCATTCCGCGAGGTGGAAAGACAATGGAAGCTTCCAGAATCTTCTCCAATGACACTTGCCTCACTGAATTCGACCAAGGATGAGTAAGAGGCTCTCAGTCTCCAAGTGGAAGCAAGAACTGACAGAGAGAAGACACTAGTCAAATCATAAGCTGACTCATCCTCCTTGCATACATCTATATATGGATCCCTCATCCCAGAGATCCAGAGGCTGGAATTTTGTACATTGCAAAGAATTGCTGTTGGTTTTGAGATAGATATCAAAGTATTGGGTGATTTATGCTTTGTTGGAGGTGAAGAGGGGTTTCTTTGCTGGGAGGTTGATGCTGGATCAGGAATCATCGGTTGTAACTCCTCCTGGATCTTCTTG
This sequence comes from Pinus tabuliformis, assembly GCA_031772625.1. Lineage (NCBI taxonomy): Eukaryota > Viridiplantae > Streptophyta > Pinopsida > Pinales > Pinaceae > Pinus > Pinus tabuliformis. The sequence goes on from CM062819.1 coordinate 1,296,323,493, forward strand.
TTATATCAATAAAACTATTTGAGTTTCTCCTACATGCTTGTGTATCATTGATGCTTGTTACATTTGTATGTTTAGCTTAAATCTGATCCTAAGCTTTTTATGAATATAGATCCATGTCTTTGTGTAGTTTTCTTCTTCTGTGATCTTACAGGAACTTGGTGAAGCTGGGCAAGTAAGGAAGCAGGTAGCTGGAAGCTGTCAAAGAAGAGAGGGATTGGATCAAAGGATTAGCGCAAGACACAGGTCGGTTCTTTCTATCCCCCTCTATCTTTAATTCATAAAGGAAATACAAAAGTAGTTTTCTCTGTTTGTTTCTAAGGTAACTGTCACACCTTAGTGGGATAGAGTCGTTCTAAATAGACACTTTTCCCGGTAACAACTAGGAATATTCCAAAAGTTATTATAGAGGAGCATAACCAACTCCTTCTCAGGCCGGTCGACTTACAGGAGGTGGAAACGGCAGTTCGTCAACTGAAAGAGGGGAAAGCGCCTGGTCCTGACGGTTTCACTTCAAATTTTTTCCACAATTTCTGGGAGCTGATAAAATTGGAAGTCTGGCAGGTAGTTGAGGAATCAAGAACATTGAGATGGATGCTTCCAGCCATGAATTCCACCTTCATTGCCCTTATTCCCAAGGAAGATCAACCCAACTCCCCTGACAAATATCGACCCATTGCCCTGTGCAACGTAATCTACAAGATTGTCTCCAAAATCATCGCTTCCAGACTCAAATCGTTGCTCCCACTTCTCATCTCGCCTGAGCAATCTGGATATGTGGAAGGCAGGCAGATTACGGATGGCATCATCCTTACTCATGAAATCATCCACTCCCTGAAGACTACCAAAAAGTCAGGTATGCTCCTTAAAATAGATCTTTCAAAAGCATTTGATAGCTTAAGCTGGCTGTATATTCAAAAAACTCTAATAGCTTTTGGTTTCGCTCATCCCTGGGTAAGATGGGTCATGAGTCTCATTTCTTCCTCCTTCTTCTCTGTTCTAATCAATGGTATTCCTTCCTCCCCTTTTCATCCCTCCTGAGGAATCAGATAGGGAGACCCCCTCTCCCCCTTCCTCTTCGTTATTATGGCAGAAGGTCTTGGCCGCAACATTAAAAATGCCCAGCAATCCCAACAACTAAGAGGATTGTCCTTTCAAAACACCCCTGCTTTCACCCACCAGCAGTTTGTGGATGACAACATGCTTTTTGGTCATCCTTCAGTCCAGGAAGCTCGTCAATTCAAATCATTACTGACAGATTTTTCAGAAGCCTCTGGTGCAAAAATAAATAAAGCCAAATCCCAAATTTTCTTCTTTCATACCCCTGTTATTACCCAAGCTTCCATAGGTCGCATTCTTGGATTCTCCATTGCTGTCCTCCCTTCCAAATATCTAGGTGCACCAATGACTGACTCGGCCTTGAAGCACTCTTCTTGGAGGATTCTTTTAGAAAAGATGGAGGCTCGCCTTGCCTCCTGGACTCATAGGACCCTCAATATGGCAAGTCGTCTTATCTTAATTAAAGTTTTCCTCCAATCATTGTCGTTGTACCTCTTCTCGATCCTGGCGGCTCCCAAATGGGTTCTCAAAGAAATCAAACATATCCAACGATCTTTCCTGTGGGGAAATTCAGGTCAACTCCACAAATGGGCTCTGGTCAAATGGGACACAGTGTGCCATCCAAAACATGCAGGTGGAACTGGATTGCGAGATCCATATCATAGTAATGAGGTCATGGGCGCTCGCATCTGGTGGAAATGGCTCACTGCGCCATTTACCCCCTGGGCAACCCTCTAGATGGAAAAATATGCCAGTAATCGCCCTACAGAAGAACTAATACGACTTTCAGAAGTTAGCCTGGGCTCTCTAATCTGGAATGCGGCCAAGCAACACAGAATGCTAATTCAGCAGCACAGTTTTTGGGAGATTAAGGATGGCAATACAGCCAGGTTCTGGGAAGATTCGTGGCAGCAGCAACCCAAGTTGAAGGACCTAATCTTACCTCTTCAACTTCCAGAGCAGGATGTGCAGACTTATGACAAAGTCAAGCTCTTTTGGAACCCCTCTACAACACAGGGAAATAGACAATGGCTTAATGCGGATCACATCTTAAGACATGGAACGGAACAAGCTCAACAGATTCTAGATACAAAATTAATGAAGAGGAAAATACAACACTCAGATGAAAGGGATATTCTTAGATGGGGATATGAAGAAAAAGGCTCTTTCACTACTCGAGAGGCTTATAACATCATTATCAAAGAACATATTGTCAAAGATCCTCTCTGGAACAAAGTCTGGGACCCAACAATATGGCCAAAAGTCTCAACCTTTTTATGGATTTTATGTCAAAACAAAATCCTCACGTGGGACAATCTTAGGAAAAGGAACTATCACGGGCCCTCCCTATGTCCCAACTGCAAGCAAGAAGAGGAATCCACTAAACATCTTATGCATTCTTGTCAGCTGGCACGCAAGCTCTGGGAAAAAGTTAGCTTTCGATGCCAAAGGGAAGGACGGGTCCAAGGAGACATCATAGCCACTGTTCGCAATTGGGATCGGAATCCATTCAAAAGCAAGATTTTAAATTTCTTATGGAAGCTCATTCCGGGCTTTCTCATGTGGACGATATGGAAGGAGAGAAACCGGAGAATCTTCAAGGATCACTCCTCGCCCCTGGAAACTCTATGGAACATGTTCTGTCAAAACATCAAGGAAACCTTACTTCTCCACACCTGGCATGAGGAGGACTTTCCTTCTCTCCCTCAGGAACAAAATATATGGGCAAAATAGAACCTTCAGTGGAATCAAGAATTGATAATCAAAGGAAAAACTCCAGTAAAGAGCAGGACTACTGAAAAGTGGCTCCCTCCTCCCATTCGTATGTTCCAACTAAACTTTGATGGAGCCTCGAAAGGAAATCCAGGCAAAGCAGGTTTTGGAGGAATTTTCAGAGATCATAAGGGAGCTCCACTGCTAACTTTCTTAGGTTCAAAAGGATGGGACACAAATAATTCGACCGAACTTGAAGGACTATGGCAGGGACTCATTCTAGCTCAAAAAAATGGCTATTTCCCGCTTATTATAGAAGGCGACTCTCAGATCCTCATAAACATGGTCAACAAAATAATGCAAGGAACGCCTTCAAGCAAAGTGAGCAACAGCTGGAGAATGGCGAATAGGCTTGAACTTATTGAAATCTGGCTCTCTTCTCACAGAGCGATCACTCTCAAGCACATACGTCGGGAAGGAAATAAAGTGGCTGATTTATTGGCTAACATAGGAGTGGAAAGTGGGATGGATCTACATACAGGTACACTCTCTATGCTGGCCTCGGAAGATCAATCAATGGAATACCAGAATCTTGTGAAGAATGAAATGAAACAGGAAGGCGAAGCGCACCCAGATGCGGGTGAATTTCCAGAACATTAATGCTGAGGAGATGGATTGACGGCGCTCGGCCCAGCCAGCTGGTGGCCAGCGCGCCATCCCAGGCTCAGTCATGGCACCTGCAGAATCACCTCAGGCGAGAGCAGGCCAGCCTGCAGAAAATCTTTAATGCTCGCTCTGGCCGAGAAATGAAGGAAGATCAATTTAATATGGTGCCCCTCAACCCATCTGCTTACCCTCTGTCCTTCAGCATTTGCCCGCTCCAAGCAGGAATTCCCTGCAAAAGAACTGTTACAGGAAAACGTTGTTGCTTGCTCTATTGTCTTACCTTTGGCAATGGGTTCCATTTTTCCCATTCCAAGCACTGCCCTTTGAACCCTACCCAGGAGCCCTCTGCGTATTCTCTGTTTTCCTTCCAAGCCCCCAATTCTCCTGAGCTTCTCATCCGCCACAGCACGATGGTTCGTCACCGCATGCGGAGTCGCAAAGGAGGTGACCAAGGAGGTAGCACCCGCTCTCAGGCTGCGCACAATGAAGCTCCGCCTCCACCACCTATTTCTCCACCTCCTTCTCAGGCCAGCTCTCTCCCTCCCAGTCCGCCCAGCCGTCACCATCCTCACTCTGCCTTCCATTCGAATCATTTCAGGTTTCAGAGCAACCTGAACCGACCCATTATTACGGCTAATATCACTATCATCCTCTCTGAAGAAGAAGACCAACACAGTGCTCCTGCGCTTATCTCTATAGAGCAACCTTAGAACATTCGCAGAATGGAAGTTCGTCTGGGCTCTGAGCAGCCTCCATCGGATGAAGGCAGGGCAACTAGGCGTGGTGGTCAGAATGTTGAAGGTGATACTGCAGGCGACACATGGCACCCAGGTGGCAGTGCTCATGGAGCCACAACTTTGTTGGCTTTTGCTGGCAGCTTGAGCAGCACTCCTTCGGCTATGGAAGTTGCAATGCTCATGGTGCCACTAATCAGCCTACCATTGCTGGCAGCTCGAGCGGGCATCCCTCAGGCGACGGGTCTTCCAGCTGGCAGAGCGAACAACGACGTGGCGAAGGAAGGTGAGATTTGGTATGGGAACACGTGTCCAGTTGTCGAGGAGGCTCCTGACCAGGATTTCCCAATGTAACGCCACGTGGCCTCCTAAGAGCCACCTCAGAATTTTTCTGCTAACTGGTCAGGTCCTATTGTCTGTGGTTTTGTTTCTAGTTCTATGGTTAGGCTTTTCTGTCTTGTTTCTCAACTGTTTCAGATGGTGAAATCTCAAGACTTCATTCCAATTTTGTTGTTGTTCTCCCGGTCATTAGCTTGGTTTTTTGTAAATCTAAACTAGTTTCCCCAAATATGGGGCAGTTATGATTCCCAGAAGGAACTTAGTTGTTCTCGGCTGAGGCTGCAGCCTCATTATAAATTTATTTTTCCTTCCTTTTAATAGAATTAGCTTTTACAGAGAAAAAAAAATATAACAATAAATTTATCAAATGTAGTAGAGAAAAACCCTACACACCTTAATGTTGGAAGGATCAATTTTGTCCAAAATAAATATAAAAATGTTATGAAGTAGAGCTATGGATTGAAGATAAGCTTAATATTAATTATTACATTAATTTAATTCATTATTATTTTAATGAAGAGAAGATAGATACTAGCTCAACCATATAAGTTATATGGTTGATGAACACCAATAGGTTTATGATCAGAATCCGGATTAGGAGCAAAAATTTGCTCAAAAATCAAAGTGCTTAGGATCGCTCAAAACCTGAATGATCGCATTTGTCACAGCGATACGATCCCAATGCAAATTGTTTCGCTCAAAACGAAGTTCGTATGAGAAAGATAGAGTCTGTTGTATGTTTTGTCAAACAAGAAAATTTTGGGTATAGGGCTGACTAGGATGCTGACTATGCATCCGTATAGTCCAGTCAACAAAAAGAATATTCCATGAAATATTCCAACTGGTGGCTCAATTTGTTCGTGACAAGTGTCGACATCAGATTGGTCAAAGGCATTGAGATGCATCATTGAGAGGTTGACACGTGGAAAGCCCGAAGGCCGCCTCGTGCCCTCTCAAAGGTCATGTAAAATTATATGGTAGGGCACGGAATCGAACTCGCGACCTCACCCGCACAAGACCCACGCATTACCGTTATGCCACTACTGTTTGTCTTAATAAACAATGGGCGAACATTTTATTTAAAGGGTAACGTGGCGGAGTTTGGGGAAAGAGGGAGACTAACCTCCAGGGTAGCTCTCCACATGTGACCAACACCATAACCACAGGCTGGTGTTTAATGCTAATCGTGCCATTAAACATACTAAGTGGAGTTTAATGCTAATTAACCCATGATTAACCATTAATTAAACTGCGGATTAATTTGGTGACAGTTTTGGCGGGCCTGCTAATCCGACACTACTCCAAATTTGGCAGGGTTAACTGGAGTTTCTCTAGTTTTGATGGAGTTTTCCTAGGGAAAACTGAAGAGGCCATAACATTGGTAATTTTCGACCAATTTTGGCTCAGAAAGAGTCATTCCTAGATGATTTGAATGCTCTAAACACAATGGAAAAGGTTTCAGAGGCAAAAAGACACTTTTGTATGTGATTTTTCTACGTTGAAGTTTAAGGAAGCTTAGGGCCACCAGGAGAAGAGGTCAAGCCTAGATCAACTGAAGTCCAACTGCAAAGCTTGGAAAGTCATTTTTGGGGTTTTTGGGTCTTCTGAATCCAATGGAGCATGTTTCAAAGCCTTTGGAGCACTGTGGGTGCATGTAATCGTTTACCATTAATCCAAAGAGGGCCTAGCCATTGAAGCAGGTCCAAGGAGATGTAGCCCAGGAGGGGTGAACTCCTTTATCAGCTTTGTGTTATGAGTTGTTGTGTTTTACTTCTCTGCAATTTACTTGAATGTGTTTTAAACAACTAATTAATCTCATAAATTGCGCATAAAAGACACTCAATACTTAACACATAATCCTTCACATTTTGGTTAATTTGAGATGATCCTCAACACATATTTTTAATACTAATGAGGGAGCTCACATAGAATTAACAAGTTTTCCCAACATTTAGATCAAGTTAGTATCAAAGAACTGCTAGCTCATTTTAACCATGAGATGGTTTGCCAAGGTTAGCTTTAGCTATTGGTTTTTTATTTGTGCAAGGAGAATTTAATTGTGTGCAAGTTTATGTGATATCAGCTTCAACAAGTGATGTTTCTAATCCATCTTCCTTAGCAAGACTCTTTTATTTAGAGATGTTGCAAGAGCTTATCATAATGAGATATATGGTGCAAGAGATAAATAAAGATAGGAAGGAGAACACTATACTTCAAGAGGAGTTGATGGCCATGAAGGAGGAGAAGCAAGAGCTTCTTGAAAAGATGCATGAGATGGAGATTCAACTCCATGATGCCAAGGAAACCCTAGCCAAGTATGTGCATGAAAATGAGGTATGAAATTCAATTTTATCTTCAATTTCCTCTCAAAATGAATGTTTTGGTGCTTTTGAAAGACACACTAGAGGAATAGGGTCCAAATTATTGATGAAGATGGGCTATGAAGGTAAAGGGTTAGGAAAACATGCACAAGGCATAGTTGAGCCAATTGTTATTGAGGAAAGGCCTAGGTATTTGGGTCTTGGTTATGGAAAACATGATGGAGAATGCTCCAAAGCCAAGGAGGCACATGAAGGTGTTCCAAGAAGGAATTTCATTACATGTTCATTACCTCAAGCTTGTGAAGTTTGTGTTCATGAGGAATGCAAAAGTTTTATACCCACTTTGCAAGAAGATGCTCATAAGCATGCAACTAGTGGAAATGGAAAACAAGAGGATGTTGAAAGCTCTAAGGTCATTGAAACCATTGTTGGTATTCCGAAGAGAGCCACTACCTCATCAAATTCACCTCCTCAAGAAGGCGACAAAGGTGAATGTGCAAGGTATAAATATGCCTTTAATCAAGTTTCTTTTGATTATGATAAACATGGTAAATCTTCACATAATATTTGGAGAAAATTTACATGTTCATTTTGTGGTTTTAATAACCATACCGTTTCGAGGTGTTGGAAGAGGATAGCCATACACATGAAACTTTCAAAACAAAAGAGGCAGAAAGCCAAAGGTCCATTGGATAATGGAAACCATGTTGAAAAGAAGCTGCAATTGTTTTGCACTCATTGCCATAAGGAGGGTCATCTTGTAGACAAGTGTTGGACTTTGCATCCAACAAGTCATCTATGACATTTGAAGAAGGTGGAGAGAGATTTTTGCAAGAATGGAAAAGAGGATTCCATAATTTATGTGGATCATGATGATACACATGATGAAGTGTAGCTGAAAGAAGTGCCATTGAAATGGTTTGGAAAGAGATGGTTAGATTTCTTAACCAATTAAGGCCTCACATTTTTTTTGATAATTGACGCAAATCTTGCCTTATTGATGCATTTCCTTGTTATTTGGATGCATTTCTTTTCTCTTGAAAGTATGTTTCATATTGCTTGAATCAAGATGTTGGAAAAGTAGAGTTATGTTGACTCACTTAGATGCAGCAAATATGGAAATTTGCAGCTACAAATTTGCATGCATGTTGCATTCTTGAACTTGCACGTTTACGCCAGGAAGGTGTTCGAAAGTGGAGTATGTTGACTCACTTTATTGCAACAAATTTGGTCATTTCATCTCTTTAAGTACTCATACATACTAATGGGATTCCTGTACTTGTGATTGTACTTGTGAGAGAGTTGAGAATTGTTATACATGCATGAGTGATTGACTTGTGTTGGTTGATTGCTTTGTTAACATGTATGTTGTCAACTTGAGAATGTTGATCATTTGCACATGCATGAGTGTTGGCTTGTGTGGTCGATTGATTGTTACATGTATGTTATATCAACTTGGAAGAGTTGATTTTGTCTCCAAATATGAAAGGGAGATGTGACGAATTGTTTCATGAGAATGTGGAATTCTTGTTGTAAATTGTCAAGTTGTTGTACATGCTTTTGCTTGACTTGAAAGTCAGTTGTTTGAAGAAGCATGTTTTGTCGACTTGTGTTTAGTCGATGGTTTATACAACGAGATGTAAGAGTACATGGCGAGGTTCACATGATGTGACATTTGTTGCTTTGAATAAGCAAAAGGAAGAGATAGTCAAGTTATATTCTTGCATGAGTGTTTTTCAAGGTTAATGGTGTTTCTTGTGACAAGATGTCACGGGATTTTGGGAAGGTCCACGCTTGAGAAAGAGGCTCATGATTAGCTTTCATTCTCAAACCATGACATGAGTAGCATGTTAACACTAGAGGATGATGGAATCAAGAAGCGAAAGTGGACAAAAATGCCAAAAAAAATTGCAATCATTGTAGACCATTTGATGTGTTGACGCCAAGAAGCGAAAGAGATGGCAAATGCATTCTTCTAGACGTGGAATTTGGAACTGTGGAGGTAAAAGAATGGTCATTTATTTTCTTGTTACTACTAATATTGGAAATCATTGTTGTAGTTCACTTAGATTGGCTTAACTTGGAAAAGTGGTTTCCAAGGAGAAGCTTGCATCGAATGCATGTGTTGCAAAGGAGGAACATGATTCTCAGCGGGAAGGCCACCAGTCAGCTTTCCAAGCACTGATGGATCGCTTTTGTATAGGAGGGTGTTTAAATAGCAAGAAACCAACAAGTGTTGGATTGGGTCAGCAGCAAAAGGAGAACATTGATTGAAGTGCCAAGCCATTTGCAAGGCAAGGCATGTTAGTGAGCCCAAGTGGTTGTCATGAAGATTTTTCTAAGTAGAATCAATTGATAGAGCTTAGGAAGGAAAAGAGTATTCAACTCTCATCAGATAACCAACTTTTGTGGGTTCAAAAGCCTGTCAGTGGGAAGGAGTGATCAGAATCTGGATTAGGGGCAAAATTTTTCTCAAAAATCAAAGTGCTCTGGATTTCTCAAAACCTAAACAACTGCGTCCGTCTTGGCGATACGATCCCAATGCAACTCGTTTCACTCAAAATGGAGTTCGTATGAGAAAAATAGAGCCTGTTGTTAATTTTGTCAAACAAGAAAATTTTGGGTACGATGCTGATTGGGATGTTGACTAGGCATCCGTACATCCCAGTAAACAAAAAGAATATTCTAGGGAATATTCCTTGGAATATTCCCAAAATATTCCATCTGGTGGCTCAATTGGGTCATGACAAGTGTCGACATCAGATTGGTCAAAGGCATTGAGGTGAACCAATGAGAGGCTGACACATGGTAAGCCCAGAGGCTGCCACGTTCCCTCTCAAAGTTCATGTAAATTTATATTTCAAGCTAGGGAATTGAACTCGCGACCTTGCCAGCACAAGCCCCACGTATTACCGTTATGCCACTACCGTGTGTCTTAATAAACAATGGGTGCATGTTTTATTTAAAGGGTAACATGGTGGAGTTTGGGGAAAGAGGGAGCCTAACCAACGAGGTAGCTCTCCACATGTGACCAACACCATAACCACGGGCTGTTGTTTAGTGCTAACCGCGCCATTAAACGTACTAAGTGGATTTTAATGCTAATTAACCCATGATTAACCATTAATTAAACTACGGATTAAGTTGGCGGTAGTTTTGGCGGGCCCGCTAAATCCTCTACTACTCCAAATTTAGCGGGGTTAACTAGAGTTTCTCCAGATTTGGTGGAGTTTTCCTAGGGAAAACTAAAGAGGCCATAACTTTTGCAATTTTTGACCAATTTTGCCTCAAAAAGAGTCATTCCTAGATGATTTGAATGCTCTAAACATAATGGAATAGGCTGTAGAAGCAGAAAGGCACTTTTGTACATGATTTTGCTACGTTGAAGTTTAAGGAAGCCTAGGGCCACCAGGAGAGGAGGTCAATCCTAGATCAACTGAAGTCCAATTGCAGAGCTTGGAAAGTCATTTTTGGATTTTTTGGTCTTCTGAATCCAATGGAGCAAGTTGCAAAGCCATTGGAGCACTGCAGGTGCATGTAATTAATCCAAAGAGGGCATAACCATTGAAGCAGGTCCAAGGAGATGTAGCCCAGGAGGGGTGAACTCCTTTATCAACTTTGTGTTATGAGTTGTTGTGTTTTACTTCTATGGAATTCACTTGCTGAATATGTGTTTTAAATAACTAATTAATCTCATAAATTGCTCATAAAAGACACTCAATACTTGACACATAATCCTTCACATTTTGGTTAATTTGAGACGATCCTAAACACATATTTTTAATACTGATGAGGGAGCGTGCATAGCATTAACAAATTTTCCCAACATTCAGATTAGTTTAGGACACATATGCAAGCAAGAAAGACAATTGTGGCAATAAGGTTAGCAAGGATTCGAATCTTAGGGTTGGACAACATCTTTCCGATATAGACAACTTAGAAATATGAAGATTAGCTTTGTATGGGGGGCCCTTTGTCCCACAAACAAAGGGGTCTCATACACCAACTTAATATTGGACTTAATTATAACCTTAAAATTATAATAATTATTATTATGAAGAAATAAATAAATTGGTCCATAATGAAATAATCATGTAACTGTGGCTAATGGTTTTATACTAATTTTAATATGAGTTTATTAAATAATAATAATAATAAGTTACTATATTAACTAATAACAATTAATGCTATTAATTGACAATAAAATTATAATAACTATCACAAACTAAAAATATTAATCATTAATTAACAACAAAATATCCATAAATTACGACAATATTGAAACTGTATCTAGAAATGACGACATAAATATTGAAATGGAAAAGTGGAAAGTACTCTTCAATACACATGGCATATATCTTCTTCTTTTTTTGTTGGTTTGACCCACAAGGATTTGAACTTTGATTTCATGGTTTACATTATACTTCATACACATGGCAATCACGAAGTGAGTTGTAAATTGAGGTTATCTCAGGCAGTTGGGTGGAATGGTTGTTATCTTCTCACCCAGGTTTAAATCCATGCTAGTGACATGATAAGCTATAATACCTCACTCTAGCCTTTACGCTCAAAGAAAAGTTGATTTCTTTTCACATGGTATTATATATTGAGAACGTTGCAAGACTTATAATTTATTCACCAATTGGAGTTTTAATTTTTAATTTTTATTTTTATATATATTAAAAATATATATTTATTTTTAAAGATAAATATTGCACATTTTATAAGTCAAAGGGAAATTAATAACAATTAAGGAGAATAAGGAGATATATATATATATATATATATATAAAGCTAAACGTAGTTTATTTATAGACAAAATGGTCTTTTTCATGACCATTTTTCTGGTTAATTTTAATCAAAATCTGACAGAAAGTTTTAAAAACTTGAGTTTAAATTGTTTAATCTGCATAATTTGAGTGTCTCGGGGGTTTTTCAGGGTGTTGAATCCATTTATGCATTCAAAAATGTATTTTAAACAACCAAAAATCTTGAAATTGTATTTGGTGAATTATGGTTAAAAATGTTTTTTCATCTATAAGTTAGACTATGTGTTATATAAGCCAAAGGGAAATTAATAACAATTAAAGAGAAAATACATGGTAGAAAGCATCAACAACCAATTTATCAAATGCAGTTAAGAAAAATACTACACACTTTAATGTTGGAAGGATCTTGGAGGGATCAATTTTGTCCAAAATAAATATAAAAATGTTAACAAAAGAGAGATGGATTGAAGATAAGTTTAATATTATTATTATTATGCATAATTTTCACATTAATTTAGATCATAATTCTTTTAATGAAGGGAAGGTAGATACTAGCTCAACCATATAAGTTAAATGGTTGATGAACACCAATATACTTAGGACATGATGCAAGCAAGAAAGACAATTTTAGAAACATGGTTGGCAAGGATTCAAATTTTAGGGTTGGAAGTAAGTTACTTGGCTATTTTTTTTTTAATAATGCATATAATCACAATTACCCATTTATAAAATGCAAGTAACTTCATAAATTTAGTCTCAACTTTTCATTAAGCCATGATGATGGATAATATTCTTTTTTTATTAAATGTTAACATACACATTAATATTTGCGCATGAGGCTTTGGATTTATTGTGAAAGGGTGTAATGTTAAGGAACTCCTCGTGAAAAAGTCACTAGTTCAAATCCAATTTGGGTTAACCAAAAAAAATAGACATAGACATAATATATGTAATTAGAAAAGTCTTGCACTCTCTTTCTGATATAGTCAATCCCAAACAAAAGAGTCTCATACACCACTTTGATATTGGACTTACCTATGACCTTAAACCTTAAAATTAGATAATAATTATTATTATGAAGAAATAAATAAATAGGTCAAATAGATTTATCTTGGGTGGTTGGTAAGAATGATTGTTATCCCCCACCCAGGTTCAAATTCCTACACGTGACATAATGAGATTTGTCATAATGATGAGTCTAAATAGTTCCTCAATGATCAAAACATCCATTGTTCAAGATTATGGAGTAGGGATAGTTAGAAAAATTTAAGGTCAAGTTAAAACATATATTATTCACATTATTGTTTATATATATATATATATCTAGAGAGAGAGAGAGAGAGAGAGAGAGAGAGAGAGAGAGTTAACATGGAAGTATTTATATCCCCTTGTTGAGTTCCCATCACGACAGTTAGGGATGAGAGTCCCCCATATCATGATAAAAACCACTATTTAAGATTAAGGAGTAGGGACAATTAGCAAAGTTTAAGTCCATGCGTGTTACTTGGACACGGGGAGAAATTAAGGCTATTATTATCTTAGAAGATATTCATATTTTTTTTAAAATATTTTAAAGTAGTTTTTTATAAATATCCCCATGTAGGGTGTCAATTAGGTTTATCCCAGGTGATTGGGAGGAAGGAATGAAATCCTCCCCACCTAGTTTCAATTCCCACGAGTGACATGATAAATATTGACAGTCTTGACGATATACATATATTTCTCATATGGAATAACAATGTTAAATATATGGAAAGAAATATCCCCATGTAGGGTGTCCATCAAGAAAACTAGGAATAAGAGTCCCACATATCATGATAGAGCCTTTCTTTAAGATTATGGAGCCCAGATAATTAGCAAAGTTTAAGGACATTATTCACATTATATATATAAAGTGATGATAATCTAATTAACATGGAAGTATTTATATCCCCCCGTGGGGTGTCCATCAAGACAGTTAGGAATGAGAGTCCCCCATATTACAATAGAGCCATTGTTTAAGATTATAGAGTAGGGACATTTACCAAAGTTTAAGGTCACATGCATTACTAGGCCACTGGGAGTCATTAAAGCTACTCTTATTGACCTCTTATTGCATTATGTGTTGACCGTTGCCGCATTGGAATATCATTTCACTAGTGGTGGTTGCAATTCAACACTTTAGGATGCAGGACTTGATACAGTCATGGAGTGGAATGTGAAAAATACCTACACTCAATTGTGTTTTCCTCCCTTAGTGTATATTTTGGGTAACTTGTTGCCCTTTGCATCCTTGGTTCCCCTTTGGATTCTACTTGGTTAACAATCTTTTTGAGAGACTTTTTCATCTTCCCTTCCCTCTCACCCACATGGTTCTCCACTCTCATGGTTGTGTTCCTCTCTTAGTTTGAATCTCTTAATTTTCCTTGTTTTTATCCCGAACTTGTTTCTTGACCTTTCTTGGTTCCTTTCTTTCATTTTGTTGGAGCTCACATTTGTAGTTTTATTGGAATTGGTCCTCCTTTTCCTTATTGACTCTCCCCTCTGTCCCACTCCCTCCCATTCTTCCTATAGTAGTTATTCCTTGTCATGGACATTCTTTCTCTGGTCATCGCAGTAGTAGTAGAGAGGATCCTCCTTAAACCAAAGCCCAAACTAATGTAAAGGGTTCAACTCATTGCCATTGGGAATGTGCCTCCTAGTATACTTAGGATGAAATGGATTTGGTAGAAAGAAAAGCTCATGTAGAACACATGTTCTTCTCTGATATTGAGATGGTGGAGGAGAATGTAAGACAATGGATTCCTGACCCAAGAAACACTCGATCTAAACAAACCCAATACATGCAAATAGTCGATTTGTATTGGAGAATGAAGAGTTTGATGGGTAAAATCCTAGTAGAGTGCAGTGAAGCATAAGAAGAAATGCTTCTCTGCATAAATTCCCTATAACAATAGGTCAACAAATTGGGCAATAAGGTTTTCAGTACTAAGAAACTTGCCAACTTGACTTCGACAATAGTGAGGATAATGAATAGGCTAAAGCTCCCTCCCAAATGGATTCTCCTATAGGTTAATCATGGCATACTCTATAGCATTTTAGAGTTTTGAGAGACTTTGTAAGTCAAGCTGCCTTAATATCCAGTGTTGTTATGTTCTATTTTCTAGTCTTTTAGATAGTTGCAAACTCTATTACTTAGACCAATACTATTATACATTTATAATAATTTTCATGACTTTAAACTCATATAGATATATATTGTTTTCTTTTTAATCAATAATAAATAAAACCTAAATTATATAATAAAAAAACACATAAAAATATCTATTTACTTGAATATCAACCAATTTTAAATAATAATAATAATATTTTTTTGAGTAATAAAACCATATTTCAAAAGTGTGATTGATAAAGTAGATTTTAAATAAATTTGGATGAATTAGTATCATGAAGAAAATGTGATTTTGAAAATCGTTAACATGAAGAACTTTATAATAAATATTTTGTAAATATCTCACCCTTGATTTTATTGTAAATTATTTTAATCTAGTTTTAAATGTTTTTAATTTGTTTAAATATATGTCTTTTATTTTAGGTGATTTTTACATTTTACATAACTTATTTATCATAATATTTGATGATTATTTACTTTACTTACTATTTTAGGTGATTCTTATATTTTACGCAAGTTGGTTTTAGTGTGATTTTTTGGAAGCTTTTTTGGTTGGTTTTTCTGGTCTAATTTCTCTTGAAATCACAAGTTTGATGGGTAACCCTACACAATCGAAATGCCCTAGGAGTTTTTCAGGGTGCTGAATCCATATATACTGTAAAAAAACCAATTTAAATAACACAAATCAAGATTTCACCTCAAATTTTTTAGTCGGATTTCGGCATCGAAAAGTCCAAAAAGTCGCACTAAAGACAACTCCTATTTTAGATGACCTATTTATCATGATATTTGATGATCATCTACCCTACTTACCATGATGTCTAACAATGTTCTTAGGTCCATGGATTTTACTTTTGTTTTTTAATTAGTTAGCATAACAATAATCATTTTTGAATTATTGTGTATGAACATCTTCTCATAATCATTTAGTTCAATGAAATTCTCAATCAAATGTCTAGTGCATCGTGTGAGAATATTCCTAGTTGCTGAAGGCTTCTTATTTCAACTTAAGGTGGATGAGGATTTATTGATTTTTTATTATTATTTTAATTGAGGGCCTAGATTGATTCTCAAGGGAATATGCTCAACATATGTTGTAGTGTATTAAGTATTCCTAATTGTCGAAGGTTTCTTATTTCAACTTAACGTGGATGAGGATTTATTGACTTTTTATTATTATTTTAATTGAGGGCCTAGATCGATTCTCAAGGAAATATGCTCAACATATGTTGTAGTGTATTAAAGAGTTTGTTAGGTTGCATTGACTTTTAATAAATAAAAAAAATTATATTCCAATTCCAATAAGTTCCTCCATGATAAGTTCCTCATCATTATTTATAACATTAATTTATAATTCCTTTTTTTCTTAAGTTAAAGTTGACTCATAACCTTTTTATACATGGTTAATTAGGGAAATGTGTGCATTAGTAAGACAGTCTTCTTGTTGCGATAGTTTTTTTTGGTTATATTTATGGAACTTTCGGCTATATCAACGACATTAATATTTTTAATGTGGTTGTACTAATTCTATAGATAATGAATTTGTTTACTTTTGCCATGCTTTTCGTTATTTTGTAATGATTTCGTCTTATTGTTTATTGGAATCATGTACTTTTATCTCACTATGCTCTTTTTACATTTAAATTTTAATGTTAAATAAAATATTTGTTGTAATTTTTGATATATGCTTTTTTTCTTTTAAATTTTATGCATTGTGATATTTATGGTATTGGTTTGATTTTTATAGAACAAGGATTAAATAAAATGTATGTTTATTGTAGTATTTGAGTAGAGATTAAACGTGATTAAAAGTATTGAGATCATAAGAGTGAGTGAGTTGTTATTCAACTTTAGAGGAAACATCATGTCTACATTCTCATGAAGTCTAAACTTGGCCTCCAAAAATCAATCTAAATTCCATGCTCGCTAAAGATTCAAAACATTATCATTGTTGGGGATCCTAAAAAATAAGATATGCCTTCTTCATCCAGGCTAGAATACTCTCAATGACAGGTTGAATTATATTTTTCAATGTGTTCAACTAGCCCTTCACCCCATCCCATAGTTGGACTTCTTTCACGTCCTTAGAATCAACAATGCTCATCCTATTCTTCAAGCCAATAAAGCTCTCCAAGAAAAAGAGGATGAAATTATGATAAATTGCCAACATCTCACTCAACATATCACATGATTTCTTACTCATTAAATATGGCTTACTCACATGAAATTCAAGTGGCAAGTCTCCATCCTCAACATACTATGCAAATTACACACTCATCGTCTCTTATTATTAGTACATGCTCAACCTTTCTTCTTATTTAGTTCTCACAACCTAAACTAGATTGTGGTGGGACCATTTACTTTGCGAGGGATTCTTTCATCCACTTGAGCCATTATTGCGTTGCATGAGTTCAATCCGAGATGTGAAATGCCATTATGGGTCAAATGGTGAGAAAATGTTCCTTCATTTGCTAGAGGTTGTCCTATTCTTCAGTTGGTTTAACACTACCACTCTTGTTCCTCCCCCATGGGCATAATTCCTTAGCAAATTTCGGTACTCTCCCCTTGATAGTTTAGGGCAATCCTTTTGGCTTTATTTCAATGTCTCATCACACAATGGTTGAACTGTAGATAGTTCTAAGGTAGCTTGGATGTGCAATTAAGGAGCTTCAATTCTCTCTCCATAATCTTCAAATTCAATGTGTCAGCCTATAAGTGTAGGTCAAAACATCTATGGATATTTTAATCCAACATAGGCAGTGAATTCATCAGGCAAAAGATGAGTGTTGGGTACTTCGAAATCATTTTGAGGATCTCCAGGTGGATCATTGCCTCAAAATGTAGATCCCTTCTCCTTCAATTCATTTCAGAATGACATCCTCAATGTAAATGGAGCTCATCCTTCCAAGCCTCAAGCTTCAGCTCCATGGATAACTTCGAAAAAAATGATGTTGTTGGTTCTCCTCACCTTATAGGTTCACTTTGATGCAATGCTTATTTCTCTTAATCCTTGAAGCTTTCTTTTAAGTTTACTTTATAAAACATTTATCTGAACACCTGCAAATTCCTCCCTTAGTACTATTTAGTCAAAGTATGGAGCCCTTTATTTTGGTTTAGAATTTTCCAAACGTTGCTCCCTCATTTTGTACTTTTGCTACATGCTTTTATTGCAGGTTTAGCTAATATAACATCTCTTATTTCTTGTTTTTAAAAAGTAAAGAGTAGCTAAAAGCATGATTTGAGATGAAGGACCCATTGTATGAGAAGTACTTCAAAAGGTTATGCAAAGACATCTTGCATTATGAAATCAAGCCACTTTTTTGCTTTCCCACCTTCCTTATACATGCATAACTACATGGTTGAGGAAAAGAAAGATAGAAAACCACTCAATATAGATGGACGAATAGTAAGTATGACTACTTCTTTATCAAATGTATACGAGTTGGTTTGCCTGAGGTTTAATTTGCATTTTGTTTGAGGTTCAAATCTCATAGGAAGGAGCTTAGAGTTCGAGCCAATTATGAGGATTATACTGTCCTAATAGGTGTCAAAATTGTCTAAACTCCATTAAATTTCACACAATTTTAATAACAATATTTCACTATTACGTAAATCATTCTTCTATCCAACATTAAAACAATCCTAACCTAAACACAACTTAATATAAAAAAATAAAAATAAAAATAAAAATTATAACTCACTTCTCAGCGATGAAAAGCGTTAAAAAACATCAAGCATTTTCATTCACCCTCGTGATAGATTAGTTTCTACCATAAAGCAGAGACAAAGTATCTACAATATCACATCAAACATCTTCTTAGGATATCCACCAATGTACGAGTAACATTGTCCTATTGGCTTGGAAGTGGGAATCAATGATGTAACAAGCATTATTCATAATGCAGCGTAAATTTTAAGGTTCCATTCATGGGTTTAAATTTTAAGACTTCATTGAATATTTGAATGGGTTTAAATTTTAAGACTTCATTGAATATTTGAATGGGCTTAAATTTTAAGACTTCGTTGAATATTTCGATAAAGTTCTATTTTCAAGGATTAGTATGGAACTTTTAAAGAGCAAGAAGTAAATTTAAAAATAATAATTTTATTAAAAGGCCATGAGCATGAGCATGGGCAATAAAAAGGTTGAGACATTTTGTAACAAACATTCAACCAAGAATAAAGGTTACTTTATGCCTCACATATTCTAATTCTAATCCACATTTGTGTCCCAAAAAGTGTGTTAGTGCAGGCTGTCATGTCAAAGGGCGAGGGAATATTTTGGTGAATTAAAAAGAAAGGACCTTACTCTTGTCCTTACCTTGAGATGTGATTGGGCATATGAGGACGTAGGCTGTGGACAATTTGACTAAGGGGCACGTCCTTGAACAAAGTACCTCTCACTAACTATTCTGAATGGGAGAAAGCCAAAAGGAGTCGATTTCCCAAGAAATTCGAGCGAGGCTGCATCGATTGCAATCTCTTACGCAGGTACAGTTTGCACATGGTGCGGGGCCGGAGCCAGCGACTGTATCTCGGCTTCTGTGTCGTTCATGGGGAGCGAACCCCCGACCTGTGTCTACACTAGGGCAAGACATCCCATAAGGTTTTTGGGGCATTGTTTATTTGGGCGTCAATTTTGTTAAAAATAGTTGGAATTTAATTTTTTTGGTTGAAAATTTAAAAATAAGAGTATTTAAGAAATAGATGTCCATTAAAAACTTAATTTTTATAAGAAAAATTTCAGCTTAAATCACATGTAAAAAACCTTTGTCGAAAAAATAAATATAATCAAAAACCCAAAATTTTAAAACGTAACAATTATAATCTAGATTTCCAAAAATTTCTTTGCCAACCAAAACTACCCCAAAGCATTATTTTGTTATCATGGAGCGAGCGCCATGATGATAGATAATCGCAGGGGATATACCTACTACGTAGACCATATGCACAATTTGAATCTCGTTCCCCACCCTGTCAGATTGTACGGCATAATCCCAATTCTCAATAGAATAACAACAAAATTCCGAATTATTAAAAACGGTGAAAAAGTAACGCGTCGGTTGAGGCATTAAAATAATACTTGCTAATAATAATAATAATAATTTGGAGTTGATGAGCAAGAGGGGGAGGACATCACGGGGTCTCATCGCTTGTGTTCAAAAGAAGTTGGATCTTTGTAAACTCAAGAGCGATCTTTTTCATTCGTTGCTTATCTGCTTCGCCCTTAGCTGCAGAGCGCTTTCATGGGCGGCGGATCGATCCCGCGACCTCAGAAATCACAGGCGGGACGATGCTGAGAGCCGCTCTGCGGAAGATTGATAGTTTTTCTGATGGAAAGTTTCTTCTGAGGGGTTTTCCGGGCTGAGATTACGAGTGCGCGCGGGGAGTTCTTGGGTTGAGAAAGCGATAGATTGTTGTTGAGAAAGCGATATAATGTCGCGGCCGTGGTGGACTATGCAGCCCCCGCCAGTGCCGCCGCAGACGACAATGAACCCCTCGGCCGAGCGGCAGGGGCACTCCGGCGGTGGTGGCTCCGTCGGGACTCTGGTGGTGGTGCTCGCGGTGATAACGATTCTCGGAGTTTTGGCGGGGGTCATTGCTCGGATTTGCGGCGGGCGGCACCTAGCGGGGCACGGGGACTACGATTTCGAAGGATGGGTCGAGAACAAGTGCTCCAGTTGCATCGACGGTAGCCTCGGTGGTGGGCATGGATCCTGCAACGCAAGTGGCGACGGCACAGCCCAGGCGCCGTCCAAGGACGGCGGCGACGCGACTTCAAAGGCTACCGCCGAGGACGCCAAGGCGGCGGGGTCGGACGAGAAGAAGGAAGGCGACGGTGGCGTTAAGGCGGGTGAAGGCGCGAGCTGAGACACTGAGACACTACACTTCTTCGTCGTGGCTTCCCCTTCTCCTGCCCGTGATTCGAACCCGCGGTGGTACGATCAAGAAAATACCATTTAGTGTTGCTGACGAGGTTTCTCTCTTTTTTCTCTGCACATTTTCTTATCGTTCCCGATTTTGGAGGTCTACAATAAGAGCTCTTTAAATAAAATATTCTGTCTTTGAATAGCGTGATGTAATCACTTGGCGATCACTACTACTGTACTTTGCTGCTGCTAACTTCTTACATTTTGTGTAGTACCTGTTGTGGTCACATGACTCATGTTTTAATACTTTTTCTCCTGCAACGTCTAGATTTTACATTAAAAAGATGAATGGTGAGCCCTTATCTTTTTAATTCAAATTTAGTATATAACAGTAGATTGCATTAATTATTAATAATAATTATCATGTCAAGTTGGCAATGTATCTATCACTATTATTAGAATATGTCACTTGCAAAAGTTAGTCATCATGAGTTTGACTTGTAAGTGTGGGTGATTGAATGATGAATGAAATACCTTAGATGACACGAAACATTTACTTTATTTTAATGGTACATACATTCAACAAAAAGTTATATCGAAGCAATCATATGCGCCATTCTATTTCATTATCGTCACATTCCCCAAAAGAAAATTAATAATTTTTTTATATGGTAAAATTTGGATAGTAAATAGTGGTATTTTCTTATTCATGTTTTATTTTTGCTTATCCATTAAAACAATCATTCCACACAAACAAATCTCAAATCTGATTTCTTCGCTCTCTTTTTCATCGAAGGTGTCCAGTCAAAGTAAATTATTTTCTATATAAGGTGTATAAATTCCATTTTGATATTTTTAAAGTAATCATTTTTCATATTTTTATATGTATTTTTGTATGTGTTTTTTCTAAAAAGTTCATTTTTGCGGTCTAAAATGTGTATATCATTATATGTAATATTTTTAAAATTGATATATTTTGAAATTATTTTTATTTTTTAAATTCACAGTATAATTAGATATCAAATTGGTGAATGATTTTTTTTAAGGGGAAATATATGAATTAATCAGTAAAGACTTTTTTATTCGATTGTTAAAATTTATTAAGGTGTATATATTTAATACTTTCAAAATTTAAACATATGATCTTTTACTTGGCATTAGACCCTTCTTAAAATATTATATATTTAATCAAATATGTATTTAGGCATACATCATTTATTTAATTAATTTAAATTTTTTTTATATTTTTAATTTTATATAGTTTATCCTACTAATGCCTTTTAGATTTAAATTTTGTATATCATTTTCCAGAGAAGAAAAATATATTCCATTAACTAACAATGTGGTACACTAATATGATTCAAATCATGCACATTTGGGGTCCGTTTACTTGACATGAAGGTTGAGCAATGTCATTGACTTTATTCTTAAATAGTTGCTTCTTGCTCACATTGTTTTTTTAACGAACCTTTTATGTGTCACAAGATTATTTTAAAATGTAGATTCTTAGTATTTACTATGCAAATTTAACCTCCTTGTGTCACAAGATTATTTTAAAATGTAGATTCTCAATATTTACTATGCAAATTTAACCTCCTTTATTTACGAATATGTTAAAGTTTTGGTCTATATCTACCTCTCGTACTCAACATAACCTCTCCTCCCATAACTCCTTTGGTTGTTTCCATTTTCTCAGTTTGTATCTCAATTTATGTATATGAATCCTAAATATGATTCTATTACCTTTTTTATGACACAAGATTAAAAACTTCAATTAGTTTCATGATAATAATGTTATTTTCATTTAACATATCTTCATTTTAACATTCTTATAGATAATATTGTAATACCATTTTCTCATTAGTAGTACATGGTTGTTCGGGAAAATATATATAAATTGATACTTTAAGATGATTGGATTTTAGTTCCACATTATAATATAAAATATATTTATGGAAGCAAGAACTGTGTTGCTAGGGAATATAACATAGCCTTTTTTTTACCATAGAATAAGATATGATTAGAGAATTAAGATATATGTTAATGGAAGCTCCATTAACATACTCCATTGTCATTGGAAGCTCCATCAAAGCATGCCCAATGAGCTAGAGGGTTAATAGTCTCTTTGATGATACCCTGAGAGCCTTAGAAGTATATGAGGACAACAAAAGAGCAAAGATTGTGTGTATTTGTGCAACAATAAGATTAGGAACATAGGAAAGGTGGCTTTATTACTTGACAGCGACACCCCCCAACAAATGAGAGGCAAAATGTTTCTAAGAGCAACATCTTTGGGTGAGTCCCACCAAGTCTTCTAGTCATCATAAAATGATTCGCCCCTCCACACCAAGTTACAACCTAGGTTATGTTTTACTTTGGTCCAAATGCACATAGTCAAAGGACAGTGGAGGAACAAACGTGCCACGAACTCCCCAACATTCTTTCATAAGATACACTAGTTGCGATCTTTCTGTCGCTTTTGTAGATTGTCCCAAGTTGGAACTTTATTTTCAATTAAACACCAAAGAAAAACCCTGGCCTAGCTAGGCAACTAAGCTTCCAAATCTTCTTCCACCACCAGGCAAGGTCAACTTGTCCTCTCGTTGAAATATGATGTAAATATCTTGTCTTTGGTGTGTACATCCCAAATGGAGAGTGGACCTAACAAAGGGCATCCTCTCTTTTTCTAATTCTAACATGTGAGGATTCTAGCGCATTTTTGTAATTTGTTCAAGTGTCAAAGAACTGATTTGGTAGATTAAGCTAATCAACATCTATCCATCCCTGTGCTCGTATAAAAGAGCGAGCTTCGATGACAATCTTATTCAAAAAAGTCTTCCCATGCTCATTTAGGAAGGAAACTAAATCTCGGGAAAGTCTAAAATTCTCCCCACATCCAACCCATGGATCTGCACCTATCCTCATCTTCTCGCCATTTCCAATCTTCCAAGCAAGACCACTTTCTACCATTGAGAAAGATGATAAGACAACCTTCCAAATAACATAGGAGCTTGCAAACCTTTTGTTTGGCAACCTAACCCATTCCTCAATAGAAAGAGGGAGGATACATTTCTTGTAAACTACCAAGGTCCAGAGGTTGTTTGTTGACAATAACCTCCAACGAACCTTGGCTGCCAGTGCTTTTGCAAAAGTAGGAAGTTATTTGATGTCCTGGTCTCCCCAAGCTTTGGGTAAGGCAATCCTCTCCCACCTCACCAATGGGAGAACTATTTCCTCCTTAGATCTAGCCTATAAGAACTGACAACACAACTTACTGATTAATTCAATAATTCCTTTAGGCACCCAGGTAAGGGTCATCCAGTACACTGAAATAGCTTCCAGAACCAATTTTACAAGTTCCAACCTCCATGCTCTATAAAGCCACCTGAAACTCATAGTTTTAGTCTCTTTTCTAGCTTAGCCAACAACCAGAGCTAGTTTTCTTTTCGATATGCATTTGGTTTGAGATGAAAATCGAGATATTTCGAGCCATCCTGAAAGGTTTTAACTTGAAAAAGAAATTAAGTCTACACCCTACGAACTTCTCCACATGATAGTCCATAATAGGAAAGGGTAGACATTGCCACATTTATTAACATTCTTGTAGCTTTCTGGAAAAGAGACGGGGCTTCTTTGATGGCAGCTAGACCCTGCCTTGAACCATTACTAAATCGAAGAATATCATCAACAAATAGTAGATGGGTGATGGCAAGGTTACCAACAACCTCAATTCCCTTGAACTCCCCCTGCTTTTTGCTGGCAAAAGTAATCTGTTAAGTCCTTCTATTGCCAATAAAAATAGAAGCGAGGATAATGGGAAGCCTTGTCTCAGACCATTTTGAGCATGGAAGAAAGGTGATGCAGAACCATTGACAAGGACCGTGAATGAGAAAGTAGATATGCAACTCATTACCCAATTGATGAAGGGAACTTCAAAACCCAAGTGTGCAAGAATCAGCCGAATAAAGACCTAGTTAACCCTATCATAGGGTTTTGAAAGGTCGATTTTGATGACAATGTTTCTCAACTTCCAAACTTTTAAGTTGTGCAAGCCTTCTTGAGACACTCCAATGGCTTCATGTATTTGATGCCCCTACAGAAAACCAAATTGCTCCCATGACACATTCTTAGAGAGGATTGGTCTTAATTTACTAGCAATGTTTTTGCTATTAGTTTGTAGACACGGTTGCATAGAGAAATTGGCTTGAAGTCATCAAATAATTGGGGAACATTTGTTTTTAGAATGAGAGCTATAAAAGTGGTGTTGAATGAGTCTAGAATTCTCCATTTTCTTGAGAGTCCTGGACCACCTTAAGAAGATTAGCCCCCAGCAATTCATAGAAACCAAGGAAAAATTAACTATCCAACCATCAGCGCCTAGACTCTTGTCTCTTTGCATGCCATGAAGAATAACTTGAAGTTACCTATCTGTGATAGGGTCCATCAACCTCTGGTTTTCTTCTCCATTAGTGAAACTAGGAAGGAATTGAGCAAGACAAATCACTTCAACAATGATAGCTTCCTTTGGAGCTTTAGATAAAATTTTGAAGTGATTTTTCCCCAAATAGGCTAAGTCCTCAAAGGACGAAGCTCTGCCTCCCTCTGTATTATTTATAGCCCATGTCGTGTTGTAGTTTTTGTGCCCCTTGGGAAAATTTCGAAAAAACTTGGTGTTCTCATTACCATTCTTTGCCAAACTACTCAACTTTTTTGTCTCTAAATCTTGCCTTTTTCTTCTAGAGGTCTCTCCTTTTTGTGGCCTCCAGATGCATTATTCTATGTTTTTCTTCCTCCGCATTGTAACCACCACCTTTCGGGGACTCCATTCGGCTTCATCCCTAGTCCTCTTATGTATGGACCATTGGATAGTGACTTGTTTCACCCTCTTTAAATTCTTTGCAAAATGGTGAGCAATCGGGTTGTCCAAGTCTTGATTATATGGGAGTCAGTTTTTTGCTACCAGTTGTAAAAATCCTTCATTAGCTAGCCAAGAGGCATTGCATTTAAATGGACTACAAGGTTTCTTGTTCCCACCTTTCAATTCCAAGAGCATCGGATGATGATCAAATACACCACCAACCCCAATCTATTGACGAAACAGGGGAATTCTCTCCAGTAGAGCTTCAACCATCAGGAACCTATCAAGGTGCTTAGCCACCACCACATCACCAATACTTATATTCCTCCAAGAAGGTTTATATTTTAGAAGATTAACATCCATGAGCTTACTATTAACCATATTTCGTAGGAAGAAGGAAGTCATAGAATCCGAAAGAGCATGTGGCCCCCAAACTTCTGAAGCTCCCAAGGAAAAGTTCAAATCCCCCCCTAACAATCAAATTTTACGACTTCATGAAGGGTTTGTTCATTAATTGATCCTAGAAAAGGGGATGTTCATAGCAAGGTCCATAAATATTGACTACGAAGAGATCCATTCCCAGTCTAGAAGAAAAAATACACATCCCTAAAACCAAGTCTACACCCCAAGAGTTATTTACCTTTATTGTTTTTTGGCTAAACCCCATCACCAACCCTCCATAATGACCCCTCACATCAACATCAAAGAAAAACCATCCTAGAAATAGATTACGAAGGGCCTTAGAAATCTGATCATTATCACAAAAGATATCCTAAAGCAGCAAAATATTTGGGTTTTCAGCTTGTATCAACCTTCTTAGGGCTCGTTTTTCTAGGTCTAGCCCAACCCCCGTAGTTGAAGGAGATAAAGATCATGACTGCACCATCTCTGGGGCCTACGCTGCTCTAAGCGCCCCATCAAGCGAGATTTCATTTTAGCCTTCGAGATATGAGACTTCCTTCCCCGAGCTCTTCCTTTACACATTTTAGGCAATAGGGCTTAAGGGCACCCCACTCTTAGAAAGGAATCCCCTTTAATTTGTTGGGGGCGAAGGTTATAGTGGGACTCAAAGGAAGTCTGAGAGTCCAAAAATGTTGAAGGTTTGGGTGAGGGGCAAGTTAAGAGATCCGTAGTGAGTGAGCAGGAAACCGAGACAGAGTTTGGTAAGGGGATAGATGAAAAAAAGAGGGAAAAGTGGGTATGGAAGGGTCAAGCCCCATAGCCATGCAACTAAACGAGTCGATAAGATTTGTAACAATAAGGGGAGGGGAAGAGTTACCCGAACTAGTTGGGGTCTAGGTGGATAAGTCGATGATCTCTCGAACATCCAACGACCTCACCTCCACAATGGCCATGCCGTCACTTGCAGTACCTACAAATTCCAGGTTTTGAGATGGAGACATAGTACGCATAGCATGAGGAGGAGACAAACTCAAGCGATTGGTTGAGCCATCAATCTGAGGACCCCCACCATGGTCGTTCTGCTGAGCTTCGAAGCCTTTTTTCCCTTTAAAAGAAAGAGGTAAATCCCTCAAAACATGAACCTATCTGTGACACCTTCTACAACGAAAGGGTAAACCCTCATAATCATATGTTGCTGGTGAGTATATCCTCTGTATGTAAGTGTTAAATCAACAAGTTTTCCCTCCCTCT
Organism: Pinus tabuliformis; assembly: GCA_031772625.1. Lineage (NCBI taxonomy): Eukaryota > Viridiplantae > Streptophyta > Pinopsida > Pinales > Pinaceae > Pinus > Pinus tabuliformis. The sequence goes on from CM062819.1 coordinate 1,296,350,623, forward strand.
GGTCTAAATTGACCAAAACTCTAGCAATGGATTGAAGTTTGGTGGTTCTGAAATACATATCGACTTTAAGAAAATCCCCCAACTTTTTAACTGTAGCTTTGAGCACATCCAGTGTCCACATTTGTGGGGGGAGATCCGACAGTCTTACCCACACTGGCACAATATTTAGACGCTCCCAACTAGAATAAAAAGGGAACTCTAATCCTTTAGAAGAACCAACGAGGAGTCGATACTATGATTTCCTCCCAATACCCATGTTACAACATCCACCATGTCAAATCTAAACAAAAACCATTCACAAACAAGTATACTTCCCTACATAGCCTTCACCGGAGTATTTCCCTATTATTTTTTGATCCAATCACATAGGACCTTAACCTTAAAGATCCTCCCCCTCGCTTGGCTAACTAAGACCCTCCCGGACGTGTCCATTGCCTCGTTAAGTTGTATATCCTCCTCAAGCACCAAATTAGGGTTTTTAGTACTGCCCTTATGCATTTCCCCTTCTTCCTTTATGATCTTGCACAAAAATTTCCACTATCTTGAGTGACAATAGGCTTGTATTGCACTAGACGAGCCTGAGCCTCCTTTGGACCTTGCGACCTATAAAACCCCTTCCAATGCACAACCTAGGGTTTCAAAAATCTTAGGGTTTCCACCAAGAATGTCTTTTAAGAAGCTACCAACATCTTTGTCCACCATCTGACTAGATTGTCCCTCCTTCGGGCCCTGCGACCTACTAGGACCCTCTTTTGATGCACAACGTAGGGGTTCAGAAATCCTACGGTTCTTTTAAGGTATTTTTGTCGGAAAACTAACCGAAGATGCTTGTCGTTCTTCTACATCTCCTGCCCCTAGATTGCACTGCTATGAACTAGATCCTCTAAGCCTCCTATCAAAGAATCACAATAAACACTAGACAAAAAAATCCCCGATTGAGTGAAATTTGTCATTGCCCAAATGCTTACTGTAGTGCTAGGGCACAAATTGACAGAAGAGGAAATAATAAACTAATCAAGGAGAGAAACCTGACTAGAGATTTATGGAACTATGGCCCCCACTAGATCGGCGATCGAAAACTGCCACGAACTAGCTCGTTTATTCCACAAGCAAATGAGGCCATTGGTTCTGATACCACATAATTATCCCAATGTTATGCCGGCACCGCAAAAATATCAGACAACTCACTAGCTAGAGCCCGAGTCATATTCACATTCTGTTGAGGTGGTGCTTCATCCCAAGGTGAGATGAGGTCCCTGGGGTCCAAACTATAGTCCACTAGTTCCTCCATCTTACTAAGAGTAAAAAAACCCTTATCTTACCATTGTGAATACAGTTAAACACCAACACATCACAGAAATCACTGAATCAAATCCTTGAAGATTTTAATGGAATAATATTGTAGACATTCTACGGTTTCTTTGGTCGCAGATGAAAGTGTGTGCCGTAGACCCATCCCTACGTCTCTTATTATTAATAAAATGTTAATAAGGGCTTGGTTGGTTATTCAAAAGTATCATATGAATGTATTAATGCTCTAAATGGAAAATGTTAGAATATTGGACATCTTTTAGAAGTAGAGTTTGCCAAATAGGGGTCATAAAATTCTAATGCTTTTTTGGAGCTCTAAATAATATTTTCCTTCTCATTATTATTTTTCTAGCAAGCTACCATTCACCTAAAATGGATTTCGTAGGCAATAGTTGTGACATGGGAAAAGTAACAGTCAAAATGTTCCCCGCATGTAAAAGTGGTGACCATGTCAACTCACAATAATTCAAACATGGGAAGTTGGTGACACTTTGAAATCCATTATAAATTTCAAGGGGGTTTCAAAATCGTAGGGCCTAAACTTAACCCTAGTTCCAGTTATTGAAAACCTAGCAAAATAGAGGAAAATGATTCACTTTTTCACTAGTCACCCACCATTCCATAGTTCGAATAGGAGTTTGGAGAAGAGGATTAAAAAACAAAGAGACAAATTCATATTGGAGAGTATTGTAGCACATTCTAATGTCACATGGTTTTACAATAATCTTGCAAAGCTTGTATATATATATATATATATATATATTGCAATCTCCATAATATTATAACAGTGAAAACACAATCGTTCATTTGAATATTTTTTTTGTCATATGAGTTTCAGGGATAAATATTATTTTTGTTTCATTGTGTGCCTTGCTATGTTAGTCTATTTCATACATTATGGTGGTTAAATAACATGGACACTGTTTTTTGGTAAGTCTGAAATCATATGTGTGTGTGTCTATATATATATATATATAGTTGCACAATCAAACATAGGCTCATTGTAATCATGTAAAGTTTAGAGATATTTTGGCGACTTTACCATTAGAATATCTAAGGAAATTCACATATATATTGGTATCAAAGTGAGTTTATTTGCGTATTTGGTGGTTTGAGCATAATATATCCTTGGTCGATCCAAAAAATGTGTTTACAAGCGAATTGGCACCTATTGATCCCAAGGTCGAAACAATAAAGTTAACAAACAACAAAAATGGAAGAAGAACATTAGGAAAGACCCAAAGATGAAGGAAAATAATATTTATGAGGTTGGAAGATAAGGTAATCAATATTTCCATGAGCATGGTCACTCTCATTGCCGCTCTTCAGAAAAAAAAGATCAACCCCTTTCTAGAGAAGCTTGAGTCTCATGAGAAACCAAATATCATGAGTAGATATGAAATGAGAAGGAAGAACAAAAGCTCAAATGGGGGCTCTAGTGACCAATATTCCCAGTGTCTATTTAAAATGGAAGTAAAGATCAAGATAAATTCTTATGAAGTTGTGTTTGAATTATTATTTACAACAACTATAAGTCTATTTCAATGTATATATTGGATGGGAGGACCATAAAATAACTTTTGCTAGATTAAAGCCAAGAGGCCATTCATAGACTTGATGGAAGAGCTACAATAAGGCCCTTACATTGAGAGAGCCACACATGACTAAAGGGGAGGTATTCAAAGACCTAAAGTCCCCATTTTAGTCTATCAAGTTTGAAGATGACTTGAGGATTTGATGGTATTATTATCGATAAAGGCTAGCGAAAAGTGTACAAGAGCACATTATCAAGTTCTAAAAGAAAGTCATTCATTTATGAATAAATCCTCAAGACCTAAATGTGATCATTAAGTTCCTAGGTGGTCTTCACAATGACATGATGAGGAAAGTAATAAATGAGGCCTATGTATAGACATAATACATTAAATCTAATAGTAAAAGGGGAAACACAATGGCTCAATTTGTTAGATTAGCAGGAAGCTCCAATAAGGTCTAGAAGAAGAAGGGAAAATGGAAACATAAGAAGATTGTTGGGTTTGCACATGTATGCAATAAACCTAATAACTATTGTTATGGTTGCAACATTGATGGTCACACAAAAGAAAAATGTCGGAAACTACACCCAGAGTTCAATCTTGAGGGAGGAAGATAAATCTAGGAACAAGAAGAATATTTTAATCAAAGTTCGAAAGAGAGATGGAAAATAGTTCATGTGTGGATGAAAATATTGTTTGCATATGCAAAAGGATGTGAGCTTAAGTAGCCTCCATCACAAAGAGGAGAAGGAGATGACAAAGTTATTCCATTTCAAGGTTCATATCAAGAATAATAAGGTAGACACTTTGTTTGATTTTGGTTCATAGGAAAACCTTATTAAAAAGTACCAATAAGTAAGATTTCTTAGTATTGAGTGAATAAGAATATAGAGATAAAAGTTACCAAGCAATGATAGCTTAGATTTGCTATCAATGTAATTTTTATTGATAAATTAGAAGTTGTAGTACCTCTTGATGTTTACATGGTAATGTTTAGTAGCACCTATATGTATATGAGGAATGCCCTCTTCATGAGAATGGCTAATCAATACCATCTAATCAAGGATGATAACTCTTTTGTCATCAATGTAGATAAGGGAAAATCTATGATCTCTCCAGTAATTGTACACCAAAATGTTGTAGCGATTAAAACCACTCTCCAAAATTTTGCTTTAGCTTCGTTTTGGAGCCTCCCTACAATATTTCACAATAGCATGTCTTGTCTTGTCAAGTACACAAGCTTCAGTGATTTTCTTGTAGAATGAAAACCTATCCATCAAAACTTGTTGCATTCCCTTCACAGTCTGTTTCACTAGACTTGGTCCAGCTGCAGGCTGAGCAGGTCCCTCAAGAAATTGCGCAATTTTGTCTGGAAGCTTGCTGGGCTCCATAATTGCTCAATTTTGCCTATCACTGTTCACTGAGAAAATTTGGCAATTCCTCCCAACAGGGTTACTCAGCCCAAAATTTGCGCAATTTTGGGTAGCAGTCAGCTGCTCTGCCCAGAAATTGCGCATTCCCTATGGGAAGCCAACCCAACTCCCTCCCAGAAATGTGCATTTTTTCCTCCTAGCTGAGCAGATTGTTGTATGTGCAGGTGAGTTAACCGGTTCCCTCCAGGACTGAGCAAAACTGATTTGCATGCATGGGTTTCTTCTCCCAAGGTAGCATGCAAAGGCATCCCTTGATTCAGGGATCTGTTTTTAGCAGCGGGGGGTTACATGCAAGGATCATTTCAGAAACCTCCTGCCAAGTGTCGCTTTTCCTAGATTTGTGGCATTTGCGTCACAACCTGGATCTTACAAAAAATCATCAAATGGACGTTGTAGAGCTCATTCCTCACATTGATTTCACAGCTCTGGCATCTTACATTGCATCTAGGAGTTGTCGCCACATTTAGCTCAATTGTCTTGGGGTAAGCCCGTTGCTCATGACATGCGTTGCGTTTCTGGCGCTTTTTGTGTTTCGCTTCGTATGAATGCTATATGCTTGATTTCAGTGAGCGCTTGCTATCATTTGCATGCATACTAGCTTGTACTAGCACCATTTTAGTTTTTGTTTTCATCTCACTACTGTTGCATGTATGACACTGTTTTGCACGGAGGGTCGCTATTGCAGCGGCTTGCTTGACACACATGCATGCTTTCCCATTTTACGAATCCTGCACTTGCTGTTTGCATGAATGATCATTCACTCTCGTTTCACTCATCTCACCATGCATTTAGATTTTTCATGTTTTCAGTCACCTGTTGGTCAGACCAGGCTGCCTTGGTCCGGACCGTGCCTTGCTCAGCTATCACTACGCATTTCCAAAAGTGAAGACTCTGCCTTCCCTCCAGAAATTGTTCAAGTCTAGCCAGGTACTGAACTCCAGGCTTGCATTGCGCAATTATTGGAGGCAGTGTCTTGTTGGCCCTAGAAACTGCGAAATGTAGTTTGCTGGTTGCATATCACTGCTGACTGAAATTGCGTATTGCGCAATTTCAGTCCTCAGCAGGCCATGCTGGACTGTGCATTGCACAGTTTCAGCAGTCAGTCAGAGTCTTGACAGTGTGGACTGTGCCTTGCATAGTTTTGGCAGTCAGTCTCCCGACCTCCCGACGGAAATTGCGCGACCTTCATGATCAGTCACATAGGTATGTTGCAAGTCAGTTCTCAAGTTTGTTTTGGTTTTCGACTGATAGATTGCTTGCCATGAGTGTTTCCATGTCTCCAGGTATCGCAAGTGTTCATCTACCTCTCAGTAGTACAGGTACAATGGTTTCCAAGAGAGCAGAGTCAAAGACACCATTCAGAGCACACTTGGGGATGTAGTCGATCAAGTGTTTATGAACTTGCCTACCCACGAAGACATCGAGTTGTTCGTAGACAAGGACATTGAGATATGACGACAACAACATCATAGCAAGCACCACCGTGAACAATAGTTAAAGGCAGCATACCAGATGCAACGAACGTAAGGGGAAGGTTGTTGACAACACAGAGGCAAAACAAAGTTGCAAGCTTAAGCAGATCCACTTGTGATGAAATCAACTTTGGAGACTGAGGCCATGAGGTGACGGCACGACATGAAGATCGTGCAAATGAAGAGAGGAACAGAGAAGGAGTTGGATGTGTTGAAGCAACAAATCAAGGAAGAACATGAGATGCATAGACGAGAGAATGAGTTGCAGCAGGAACAGGTACAATAGAGGGCACAACATGCACTCACGGATGAAACTGTGCCTGTACAAGTTATAGATCCATTCCAGCAGCTGGAAAAGCGCAGACATGGTGATAAGTGTTGTTGATCACATGCAAGGGAATTCAGCAGTATGCATGTCATTGTGCACCTCATGCGATCCCACCCATTTAGCACACTCACCGAGGCAAAGACAAGAAGCAAGTCTGACAGGAGTTGAATATGCAGTTGACAATTGATGCATATGACCACCAACACACACTGGAAGATCAACACAGACACTATGCATCAGTGTGTTGCCGGTTCGGCCGCACCCAAGAAGACCATGCACATGCTAGCAGATGAGTTGGATGGAGGAGCCATACCAATGCACCCGGATGCAATGGAGGCAAGAGTTCGCTTCAGTAAGATGTCACCATGGAGTGCATACACACCATCACGGACGACCAAGCTTGGCATCAGATTACCACTTTCATTATCACAAGCATGTCAAAGAGTTTGTCTCACCACAACGAACCGAGTGTTGGTGATGTCTTGCATGGCTTTCTCAAACCATTTTGTCTCACATGGGCACATGTGCATTGTAATGTAATGTCTTGTCAAGTGGAAGTTCAAGTGTTGATAATTGGATGTAACAGTCAAAGAGTAGATGAAGAGTCATGAGGGTAAATGAACTATCACAAAGGAGAATGTCAAGGGTCACCCCACCCTTTGCTATAAATAGAATCTCATAACTCATTGTAAAGGCTTTTGGTCAGCCAAGCTTCCGATAATACTATCTTGGAGAGAGCTTGGACATTATTGTGATGAGCCTTGGCTTCTCCACTACACAGAGCTAGTATATCTCTTTGGAGGAGTAGGAAGTTGTGGCTGTAAAGTTTAGCTATTAGAACTAGTGGTCACACATGGATGTATTGTATCACTGGACCTTACACTTCTTAATATAATAGAGCCAACACGTTTCATGCATATGTTGTATTTTATTCTATGCTATTTGGTCTACTCTAAATGATATATGTATTTGTTTGCTCACGCATGCATGTATGGACTATTCTGTATCACTTTGGATTGCTAACTAACTTGCCTTCCATGTTGTGGTGCATCTTTGTTCGTGTGTTCCCTTCTTAACTCCATGCTATCACAGGTTTCCAAGGAGTGCACTCGCATCACCCTCTGTGTGTTAGAACCGTTCATACACCTTCCTTGACTTACTGCAATTGTCACACCTATGTTACAACCAGGGACATCTTACTTGCCTCTGTGCGAAACCGCGGTTAAGGCATTATCGTACGACCCACTGCTGGGACTCCTACATCAGATGATCTGAGGTCTAATTGGGACTTCTTATTGGGGAGATCCCCTTACATGTTTGTGGGTCCAACACCATCGACATTTTGGTGCTAGAAGGAGGGCCAGATGACAAGCCGAGTCCTCACATCTGTTTTGAATCTCTACATATCTATCATGACTAACTACAAAGTTGCTCTTTCAGAGTGTATGTCTTATGGAAAAAACTTCAAAATCTTGGAAGAGCTCTCGGATAACTTGTCACATAAAACATACGATGGTGGAGGCCACATAGCCTTGGTTAGGCACGCGGTTGGCATTGTAGGCTCATGCGAAGGACATGGAATCTTTGAAGAATACATGACTTGCGCGCTATTCATCTACACGCTTCGAGGGCACCCAATGCACTGGTGTGCCACGCTACCCGAAAAATATGTTCATTCTTTTGCTCATTTGGTCATAGAGATAGACTGTGCTTTCAATCACTTTAATCATAAAGCACTCGATCAAGAAATTATGAAATTACGAAAAGCACCCGATGAATTTGTTAATCAGTTTTACACACGCTTTTGTAATCTTTCATACCGATTTCCTAAAGATGAAATTGATTGGGAATTTATTTATGGGAGATTTGAGTATCTTCTTCACATATCCGAACCCTGCTCAACACACTTCGGTGATGGAGCTGCGCAATCACAGGCAGGCACAATTGTTGTCACAAGTGACTATCCACCTTCACCTCATCAAATAGCTCCACCACCGCGGAGTGATGTGGGAGATCATGCACACACATCTGTTGAACTATCACATCCTCCCACCCCACCTGCTCTTGAGATTTGCGTAGATTTGGCTTGCAAGCCTGTTGGTTGTCACGTGGATTCATTCCCTCATCCTTAGTCCCCGCATTCTGTTGATCTTCCGGATTGTATTGTCTTGTGTTTTTCCATTCCAGACTCGTCACCTGCTGTGAACGAGGATGAAGTTGTCGACGAAGTTGGTGTTATGCAGCCAACCTGCACCATCATTCATGATGAGTGTGTGCGGAAATATAAAGAAGAACCTGCGGTGAAGGATGACTCCCTTCTAGCTGCGCCTCATCCACTTTATCTTGACATCCCTTGTGATTTTGCCATTGCTGATTTCCCCTATGAAAACTCATTTCCAGATGTTTCTACTTCTGATCATTCTAGGACACGTCGAATGTCAGTCTGTTATTATAGTGCAAAGAGGGCACATCTTCCTTCGAAAATCTGTCCAATCTATCATCTGTCATTTCTGAAAACACAGAGGGTGAACATCTTTTCTTTCCATCTACCCCTTTGCCTGATTCATCAAATCATGAGGATGCCGACAAACATCCTAAGTTTTCTGATCTTGGTTATTATGATCTCTCTACTTCTTCCTCTGATCACGATGTTGATTCAATCGTTGTTAATCTGTCTAAGACACTGGTCTACGATGATCTATCTTTCAACGAAGTTGAAACCCTGCAGACTGTTGAGGCACTTCAGCCCGAGCTAATGGTTATGTCAAGCCCTCGCTTTCTTGAGGTTGGTTTCACTTCCGGTCAGGAAATTGTTGAAACACTCAAGGCTCCTCATCACTCTCTGCTTTGCATTGAAGATCAACCAAACACCCAGATTTCTCTTCCTCCACTCAAACTACACGATCCCATCGCTCATGCATTGGAGGAATCTTACACAACAAGCACACATGCACAACGTAAGTGGTCTACCTTTCTCACATTTTCTTGCATGTCATAGTAAAGAGAATGCATACACTTGACATCTGCACATAGTGTAGCACAACACCATGGCAGCTCCACAGAGTGCATATCATGTGCTTTCACTCATCTTTGTTTTGTGGTCATTTGTAAGCTCAGAGTGTGTTTGTTTTCATTGTTATATCTTTCATGCTTGCTGGTTTGTGCAATTGCGATGTTCGCAAACCATGCCTTCACCAACATGGGTCAACCAATGCGCCGGTGGCTGCATTGGAAGTATCACTTCACGTGAGATGACCCATGCACTGTTAGCTTAGGAGTAGGAGTAGTGTTTTCTTTTGGGTTGTTTTCTTGCATGCATGTTTGCTTCTTTCTTTGTGTGTTTGTTTGCTTTCTTGTTTGTTTTCTTACTCACTTTGCTTCCACATTTGTTTCTGATTCTTGATTTTCTTTTTGGTTTGTTTGCTTGTTATTATCCGTAGGTTAGTTTCGCATGGACTATGTGCGACTCTTGAAACAAGCTGGGTAAAGTATGAGAGGACTTGTACAACTATCAACATTTGGTTATCTGTTGCTCGCTCTCTTATGTAAGAACTTGTTGTCTTCAGTCCATGATACATAAATGGAAAATACGTATTGTTCGAAGTGAACATTGGTGAAAACACAACACTTGTGTGCTAACTAGTATGACTTACTCTAGTCGGTTGTTTTTGGGTTGATCCTTGTTAGCTCAGTCAAATAGAGTAAGGTGAGGGGGAAAAAATAACAAGCATGTTAGAGGCATACATAAACTACTTCTCTGAAGGAATAACCTCTTATTCTCTCAATAAGTCATGATCCCTCTTCCAACTTTGAAAGGAATAAGTCTTATGAAGATGAAAAATGAAAAAAATGAAAAAGTGAAAAAGTTTGAAAAAAATGAAAATGAATAGGGCAAAAGAAGAGGAAGGCTTCCTACGCAAAGAGGTGATGCAAGTAACTTCGTTGGGGTATTGATTAGGCTTGCTGGCAACAGAGCGATGCTTGTGTTCTTGCATGACTCCGTCGGGGTACCGTCCAAGCCAGCTAGCAGCGGAGCAACACCAGAGATGAAATTAAGGCTCTAATGACTATATTGCTTGTGCACCAATATACCCCTCAACCCAAATTGAAACAACTGTGTTGACTTGGTTTGGAATGTGTGTCAATCGACCAAGAGTTTGGAGGATGCTACATCTTACAATCAAGTAAGTGTGGAAACCAAGATGAATTGAGAGCTGAACGATACTTCCGGAGGTGTTAAACTTGTTTTTCACGAACAAAGTCCATTAAGAGAGCTGGAGTTCTACCAGTGTGTCGCCAAGTGTTGTAGTGGCTACAACCACCCTCCAAAATTTTTCCTTAGCTTCGTTTTGGAGCCTCCCTGCCAACCTTTCACAACAACATGTCTTGTCTTATCAAGTACACAAGCTTCAGTGATTTTCTTGCAGAATGACAAATGATCCATCAAAGCTTGTTCCATGCCCTTCACATGTTGTTTCATCAGACTTGGTCCAACTACAGGTTGAGAAGCTCCCTCAAGAAAATGCACAATTCTAGAGGGAAACCATCCTTCCCTCTAGAAATTGCGCAATTATGTTTGGCAGCTTATTGGGCTCCAGAATTGTGTAATTCTACCTGTCACTGTTCATTGAGAAAATTGCGAAAATCCTTCCAGCAGGGCTACTCAGCCCATAAATTGCACAATTCTGGGCAACAGTCAACTACTCTGCCCAGAAATGGCACAATTCCTCTCGGCAGCCAGCGCATCTCCCTCCCAGAAATGCACATTTTTTGCTACTAGCTGAGTAGAATGTTGCATGTGTAGCTGAGTTGACCAGTTCCCTCCAGGACCGAGCAAAACTAATTTTCCTGCATGGGCTACTCCTCCCAAGGCATCATGCAAAGGAATCCATTGATTTAGGGATCTATTTTTAGCAGCTGGAGGTTACATGCAAGGATCATCTCAGAAACCTCCTACCAAGTGTCGTTCTTCCTAGATTTGTGGTATGTACATCACAACCTCGATCTTATCAAAACTCATCAACTGGATGTTGTAGAGCTCATTACTCACATTGACCTTGCAACTCTGGCATCCCACATTACATCTAGTAGTCGTTAACACATTCAGCTCAGGTGTCTTGGGATAAGCCCATTGCTCATGACTTGCGCTACGTTTCTAGCGCTTTTTGTGTTTCACTTCATATGAATGTTGTCCTTGATTTCAGTGAGCGCTTATTGCCGTTTTCATGCATACTAGCTTGTACTAGCACCGTTTCAGTTTTAGTTTGCATCTCATTGTTGTCGCATGCATGACCCTGTTTTGCACGGAGGGTCGCCGTTGCAGCGACTTGCTTCACACACATGCATGCTTTCTTGTTTTCCAAATCCTGCACTCACTGTTTGCATGAATGATCATTCACTCTCGTTTGCACTCATCTCACCATGCATTCAGACTTCTCATGTTTTCAGTCACACGTTAGCCGGACTGGGCTGCCTTGGCCCAGAGCGTGCCTTGCTCAGCTAGCACTGCGCATTTCCGAAAGCGAAGACTCTGTCTTCCCTCCATAAATTGTGCAAGTCTAGCCAGGCACTGACCTCCAGGCTTACATTGCACAATTCTTAGAGGCAATGTCCTGTTGGCCCCAAAAACTGTGCAATGTAGTTTGCTAGTTGCATGTCACTGCTAACTAAAATTGCGCATTGCGTAGTTTTAGTCCTTAACAGGCTAGGCTAGACTATGCATTGCGCAGTTAGTCAACATCCTAATAGCTCGAATTATGCCTTGCACAATTAGTCAACTTCCTAACAGCCCAGACTGTGCCTTGCGCAGTTTTGTCAGTGAGTCTCCCAACCTCCCAGCGGAAATTGCATGACCTTTATGATCAGTCACACATGTATGTTGCAAGTCAGTACTTAAGGTCGTTTTGGTTTTCGACTGACAGATTTCTTTCCATGAGTGTTGCCATGTCTCCAGGTATTGCATGTGTTCATATGCCTCTCAACAGTACAGGTACAATAGTTTCTAGGAGAGTAGAGTCGAAGAAAAACAATGTAAACTTTAACGGGAACTATAAACTCAAAACGGGAACTCTGGCCAAAAAACCCCGAAAAAACATAAAAAAAATGCTAAAAACGAAAAGTGTGTATACTGGAATGATGATTTTTGTTATTTAGGGTCAATTTTGAACATGTTTTAAAAATGACAGTGAAAACAAAATTTTCGTGCAAAATACAGTTTGAAAACGAAAAAGTGATGACACTGGAACGATGAATTTTTTTTTTAGAGTCAATTTTCAAACTTTTTAAAAAATGGTAGTAAAACCAAATTTTTATGTGCCAAACAAAGTTGTTTATGAAGAAAAAAACACATTAATGTTTTTGGTAGAATATTATTTTTCTTTTCTAAGTATAAATTCAACATGTTCTCAACCATAACATGCTAGATACAAAGGAAATTGAAATTTTTTCAAATATAAAATTAAAAAACCATGACATTATGAACAAATTACATCACTAAATGAATTCAAAAGTCATTATTTGTATATTGAATAAAACATACATTATATCTCTAATTTAATATTGCATTGTAAATATTTTAAACAATAAAAATTATCATAATTAAGACATATAATCCAACAACATAAAATGCTTCATAACTTCTTATTTAACACCATATGGAAATCATAAATTTTATTTCAAGATACGATGCATACATCAGTTATATAAACTGTCTTAAACAATTATTCAAAATCACTCATATTTTCTTGCACACCATCAGAATTCACATCTTCAGATGAGTCACTGGATGTTGACGAAGATGTTCCATATTCTTCTTTTTCATCAACTAGTGCCCCATCTGAGTCCACATGCATGCCCATCATTTCAATTTTCAAAATTCTTCTAGATCTACGACTGGTTTCAACAGAATCCCATCTCAACATTGTTCCTTCTGGTAACAACCTTTTCAGAATCTCTATTGTCTTGAAGCGAAGAGTTTATCTCTTTGTTAAATTGAAGTCATAAACAAGTATGTCAACATCCTCCAATTTTAATATGTCTGTGCAGTGGTGATTTATATTTGTACCCTTTCTTTTTCTCTTTCTGCCATTTTTTTTGTCAACTACCATCTCTGGCCTATACACACCATTGAATGGGTGTGTATTTGTGGCATACCAATGTACTTCAACACTTTTAACATCCTCATTTTCTGTAAATACATTTATAACTTTAGCAACCCAGAATGGATAGCCATTGGGATCTCCATCTGCTAGCACTGCGATCATGCAACCCTCCTTAATATCCTGTACTGAACCCCTGTAAAGGTCTTCCATGGCTTCATGTTGTGCACGAAATCCTTTGGAACCAATAGACATCTCTCTTTCCTCTACCTGTGAAGAATTAATAATACCTTGAGATTGTTGTTGTTCAACAATGTTTATTTCCTCATGTTCATTCGACACATTTTGTGGCCAAATAAATGGATTTTTCAAAGGTATATCTTCATTTGTTGTTGTTGAAATGATATCACTTTGATTATTGAAAAATGAATCCCACCAAACTGAATCAGCAATGTCAAAGTACTCATATGTATATCTAATACATTTTTTAATTTCTTCTAGGCAATCAGAATAATTTATATCTCTACTTTGTCTGCGTGCATTATGAACTTCACCAATTGATTGTAATAACAATATTTTTGATGCAAATATTGGATGATTTGGAATGAACTTCAAAAATTGCAAACCTGATGACGGTGCCCATTCTGCAGTAGTTGAATACTTCTTGCCCCATATTAGTGTTTTTCCATCATTTTTTTTGATACGAAATTGATGTTGGAAGCTAATGTCATTAAGTTGTTCAATGCATTTCCCCTCACCATATGATCCTAGAATAAACCTTCACATGTCAACAGTTTTTTCCAACACATCAAAAGTAGGCTCTGACATGTATGATTTCTTAATACATTCAATTAGTGATGGCAAGTTCTCAACTTCCTTCCTCCTCAATGTGACTGAAAAACGACTGAACATCTGATCAATATGGTCATGAGTGTGCTCAACAAGAAGGAAAACAACCTTTACCTTTTGAAAAATTCTCAATTCAACAAGCATGTTTAGATATCCAAAAACAAGCTGATTTTTGTTTTCACGGCAAGTGTTGTCCAATTGTAGATACAAAACTTTCGGAAGATTACTAGACCAATGAGAAAGCACATCATGAATTATGGTTACGGTCAGATTTGCATCATTATGAATATTTGGAGTTGTGAAGTACACCCTTGGCAACATTTTCCCATTGAAGACCATACAACCGACCAAGTGAAACTGAATAAAATTTTCCTCCTGTAAATTTTTGGGTGTGCGAACAAAATGTGGTAAAAGTGTTTTCTTCTAGTCCATACCATCAACTATCAAACCCAAATATTTATTCGGATTATCATAACACTTCTTTTGATGCTTGTACAACTTCTTCCTTTCGTTTGTTTATTGTTCGCAATGCGCCTGAAGTTATTTGACAATTGAATCTACACAACATAAAAGAAAGCCTTTAAGAAATATGTTTTCATAGTTGATGACTATACAATTTTAAAAGTTAAAGTTACGAATGCTTACCTCTTTCTGACCCTTCACATTTGTCCCTTTTTGATTTAAGATAAGCACATGTACTGCAAATCCCCATCCTTGTCTTTTTAGGAATACAGACATTGTTGAATTCTTTCTTCCATACTTTCACAAAATATTGATATGTAATAAACCGGCCATGTTCCTCAGCACCTTCTGCATATTCTTTGTATAAATTGTAGATTTCTCGTCTTGAAAAATTATCTGGAATATGTATTGTCTCTCTATTTGGCATACACTCTACATGCTTTGAAAACAAATCTTTTATCCATGACATTACAGTGTTTGATAATGGCCCAAACTATCTTTTATGACGTACTTCTGAATAAAATGTGAGATCCTTTTCCAAATTTTCTTGAATTCTCGAGAGACAAAAATTCCCAATCAAATGAAACATTTTCAAAGCTTTTTTACAGATAAATAAAGTCCTAATATGAAAACCATAACCTGACAATGTAGATTGCATGCACCCAACTAAATATGAATTTTGCATGCTTTTATTCATTGACAAATATCTCTTCCTGCTCTCTAATACAAATTTGAAATCCATATGTTTCAAGCAATCTTTTTGGCAACATTCAATTGAAATGTGAGCGCTGATAGAACTTTTTCTCGTCAGATATTCTGCTCTACCCCTTGTATAACTAGAACAACTTGCATTGATACGAAAAGGTCTGCTCCTACTCCTCGATACAATATTTCTTGGCAACATCTCTCTCATTGGATCATCATTTGTATAAGGATTTTCATCATCATTAAGAGGAATGTTATCTACACTATGATCAACTGTGCTTTTCAAATATTGACTTGGAGGATATTTTTCATCTTACCCTTCTTCAGTGCTATTGTCAGAGTCCTTAGAATTCGAATTGAATGGAAAATTTGACTCGATGTTTAATGGATATTCTTCATCATGTGCATTGTCAGTGCTGCTCTCATAGTCCATAGAATTAGAACTACGTTGAAAATGTGAATCTTTACTTATTGAATATGCTACATCCTATCCTTTGTCATTGCTACCTTTATACTCATTAGAATTAGGACTAAGTGCATCACCCTGTCCTTCATCACTGTTGTTCTCATAGTCCTTAGAATTAGGACTAAGAGGACACTGTGACACTCCATTATTTTGAAATTCATCATCACGCTCTTCATCACTGTTGTTCTCATAGTCCTTAGAATTAGGACTACGTGGACACCATGACACTCCAATTTTTTGAAATTCATCATCCCGCTCTTCATCACTGCTGCTCACATAGTCCTTAGAATTAGGATTAACTAGACACCGTGACACTCCATACTTTTGAAATTCATCATCATGCTCTTCATCACTACTACTCTCATAGTCCTTAGAATCAGGACTAAGTGGACACTTTGACACCATTTTTTTTGAAATTCGTTATCACACTTTTCGTCACTGCTGCTCTCATAGTCCTTAGAATTAGGACTAAGTTGACATCGTGACACTCCATTCTTTTGAAATTCGCCATCATGCTCTTCAACACTGCTGCTCTCATAGTCCTCAGAATTAGGACTAAGTGGACACCGTGACACTCCATTCTTTTGAACTTCACCATCATGCACTTCATCACTGTTGCACTCATAGTTCTTAGAATTAGGACTAAGTGGGCACCGTGACACTCCATTCTTTTCAAATTTGTCATCAAGCTCATCATCATTGTTGCTTTCATAGTCCTTAGAATTAGGACTAAGTGGAATTTGTGACTCTTTATTTATTTGAAATTCTCCATCCCCTCTTTCATCAGTGCTGCTCTCATAGTCCTTAGGATTAAGACTAAGTGGAAGAATTGAATTTCTATTCATAGTGGAAGAATTCCCACTATATTCATCAATATGAATAGAGTTGTTACACGATGAAGATGTTGATGGTGTATAAATCGAAACTTCACTATCAGAACAATCTATCCCTTTCAAATAGAAGATGTTGAATGATACAAATGGAGAGTCTCCTAAAGATATTATATAGCTTAGAGAATGAATTTTTCCCTCGAAAAAGTTTCGTGAAAATATTTCCCTCCAAAAAGTTTGTTAGATTTATTTCTCTTCATTATTTTATTCTATAATTTAATGAAAAATATAAATTAATTTTTTTATGAAATAAATCATTAAAGTTAAAATTGTAAACTACAACTTCTACATTAATTATTTTAATGGTTAAAGTATAAAATATTTACTAAACAATTGAATGTTTTTTTAATTTTTATAATACATTCTAAAACAAATTAATCCCACATTCACCTTGCTGTAAAACAATTCTATAATATTTGCTTTATCATATTTTAAAACAAATTATCCCACATTAACTGTACGGTAAAACATTTCCGCAATTTCACTTATATACTAAATTTCATTATCACTATTACTCACATCACATCAAGGTTTTCTGAAGTTCGCTGAAAGACTTGTGAATTTGTGGAGCAGCTACATTGCTATCAACAACATATTCAATGAAGAATTCTCCCAATTGAAAGGTAAGTTAAATTTTTTTCCTTGAAAATTTTCATATTAAATTAGTTTAATGAAGTGGTTTTTTTTTTTTTTTTTGAGCCAAATTAACCAATATGTCCATTGTGAGCATGGTGGGCCCGACAAAACTCAATCGCCCAATGGCCGTGGGCGGGCCGCTGTGGTGCCGCGGGGTGGGCAGGCGGGTGGGGTGGGGTGTGAGGGGGTGGGGGGGCGACAGGGGCTGTGGGGGCGGGTGGGGCTGTGGCGCCCACCTCGGCGGCCTGCTTGCCCGCCTCTAGGGTTGGCGATTCTCAGGTGGCGGGGGGGTGCGGCGGCATGGGGGGGGGCGAGTGGGGCGGGTGGGGCTGCGGCACCCACCCTGGTGGCCCGCTTCGCCCAACCCCAGTGGCGGGCGGGCGGGCCGCCGGGGTGGGTGCCACAGCGCCACCCGCCCCACTCGGACCCCCATGCCACCGCACCCACCCCCCCCACCACACCCTCACTCCCTCTCGCGCCCTCCGCATTCGCCCTCACTCTCCATTCTTCCCCCCTCCCTCCCCCTTGCCCGCCTGCCCTCACACCCTGCCCACACCCGCCCCTGCTCGCCCGTCTGCCCGCCCTCTAGAATCGCCCAACCCCCACGACGGGCGGGCGGGCTGCCAGGGTGGGCGCCGTCGCCCGACCCGCCCGACCCGCCCCACTCGCCCCCGCCCTCCCTCTGCACCCCTTCCCCCGCCCTCTCTTCGCACCCACCCTCACCCCCCACCCCCTCTGCTTGCCCTCACCCTCACACACCGCCGCCCCACCTGCCCCCTCACACACCGCCCCATCCTCCCCCCCTCCCTCCCCACCACTCGCCCTCACACCCAGTGCACACCCGCCCCTCCCGCCCGACGCCACCCGCCCCACCCTACCCCACCCGCCCGCCCGCCCTCGCCCTCACACCCCGCCCTCACACCCTGCCCTCACTCGCCCTCTCACCCACCTGCCCCAGCCGCCCTCGCCCGCCCGCCCTACTCGCCCAGCTTCCCCGCCCTCACTGGCCGCCCCCTCCTGCCCTCGATCGCCCCCTCACCTGCCTGCCCCCACACCTGACCGCCTTCCGCCCGCCCGCCCCCACACCTGACTGCCTCTCGCCCACCCGCCCTCACAGCCGGTCCGCCCTTGCGTGCTCGCCCCACCTGCCTTCGCCCGCCCTATCACCCGTCTGCCCCACTCGCCCAAACCCTCCCGCCCGCCACACCCGCCCAACCCCTGTGGCTGGGTGGGCAGACCGCTGGGGTGGCATGGGGTGCTGCCCACCTCGCACCACCCCGGCGGCCCGCCCGCCTGGCTGCGAGGTGGTTGGGCGATTCCGGGCGGGCGGGCCACTTGGGTGGCGTAGGGTGGGCGGCAGCACCCACCTCGCGCCACCTCGGAATCGCCCAACCACTGTGCGGTCAGGTAGACGGGCCGCCGGGGTGTCGCGAAGTGGGCCGTGCCACCCCGACGGCCCGCCCGCATGGCCGCACGGTGGTTGTGCGATTCCGGGAATCGCCCAACCACCGCTTGGCTAGGCGGGCGGGCCGTCGGGGTGGTGTGGGGTGGTCTGCACCACCCCGACGGCCTGCCTGCCCGGCCGCACAATGGTTGGGCAATTCTCGGAACCGCCCAACCATGGTGTGGCCAGGCGGGTGGGCCGTCGAGGTGGCGCAGGGAGGTTGGGGTGGGTGGGTGGGGAGGGGGAGGCCGGGTGAGCGGGTGGGGTTGCGGCACCCACCCCGTGCCACCCCGGCGGCCCAGGGAGGCTGGGGTGGGTGGGCGGGGAGGGGGAGGCCGGGTGAGCGGGTGGGGCTGCGTCACCCACCCCGTGCCACCCCGGCGGCCCAGGGAGGCTGGGGTGGGTGGGCGGAGAGGGGGAGGCTGGGTGAGCGGGTGGGGCTACGGTACCCACCCCGTGCCACCCCGGCGGCCCGCTGGGGTGGTGCGGGGTGGGCACCGCAACCCCACCCTGCACCACCCTGGTGGACTCCCGCCGGGGTGGCGCGGGGTGGGCGCCGCAGCCCCACCCTACACCACCCTGGTGGACTACTCACTCGGCCGTAGGGGTTGGGCGATTCCCAGAATCGTCCAGCCACCGTGCGGCCGGGCAGGTGTGCCGCCGGGGTGGCACCACCCCAGCGGCCCGCACCACCCTGGTGGCCCACTCGACCGGCCGCGTGGTGGTTGGGCGATTCCAAGAATCGCCCAACCCTCACGGCCGGTCGGGCGGGCTGCCAGGGTGGTGCGGGGTGGGGCTGCGGGGCCTACCCCATGCCACCCCGGCGGCCCGCCCACCCACCGCGGGGGTTGGGTGATTCCCAGAATAGCCCAACCCTCGCAGCGCGTGGGCGGGCCACTAGGGTGGCGCAGGGTGGGTGCCGCAGCCCCACCCGCTCTCTCGACCTCCTCCTCCCTGCCCGCCCACCCTGGCCTCCTTGCCTGCCCACCCACACCCGGCCTCCCTGCCCACCCACCCACACTGGAATCGCCCAACCCCTGCGGCGGGCGGGCAGGCCGCCGGTGTAAGGACCTACGGTCCTTGGCACGAGCTCCCGACATGAAGTGCGACAGCTGTTGGTGAACGAGCAGCTTGGAATAACAAAAATGCGAGCTCAGACTTAAGTGCGTGGACAGCAAGATATAATACGCATGAAGGAGGGCTGAACGAAGGTTTTATAGCATGGGAACTTGGTTAGATTGCCCACGGGCCGACTTACAAACTTAACAAGCCGACCTCATACATTGTGAAGGAAATGCGATGAAGTGTTGGCCGACCAACACTTGGACGAAGGTTTGAACAATGCGTGAGGGCGTGGGCAGGTCGGCTGGGTAGCCAAGACCTTGCCCAATGCACGGTATAAACATATGCAATGGAGCTCATTCGAAAGGCATCGCTCAAGCATTCAAGCGAGTCTTCTATGAGGTAGTGCGCAGAAAAGGGCTGCAGCAAGGAGATAGGCGCAGGTCGCATGCGCCCAAGTCTTGGGCAAGCTGCTTAAGGGTGCACGAAGTCTGAATGAAGGCGAGGGCGAGGAGCGTCCGTCGGTTGAACGAAGGCAAGGTCGTCCGATTGTGCAAGGCGTGGGTGCCCGGTTTGTGCGAAGACTTGACACAGGTGTCTCGGGTAGCTCGGGTGAGCGCCCGCCCGTCGTGCAAGGGCGCACGGTGCGAAGTTGGTGAACGGTTGTGCGAAGGGGGTGTCTTGGTGACTTGGTGGAGTCACCCGCCTGTCGTGCACAAAGACAAGGTTCGGTTGTGAAGTGCAGAAGGCAGCTCGTGTGAGGGCACGCCCACCCGCCTTGGGCAAGGAAATCTTGGTTGTCACACGGTGGTGTGACAAGGTTGTAAATTGGCTAAGTATGAAACTTGGTGTTTCCAAGTATACTTGTAAAGCTTTGTAAACTTGTAAAGTTGTATAATATATATTTCGGACAGACTCATTGTTCAGGGAGTTGCCCCTTCCTTTACACTGTGCAATTGTGTTCTTCATTTATAATTGCTGATGATAATGAATATGTATGGGTGTTCATTGGTATAAAGGAAACATTAATAATACTTAGTTGCAAAACACAAGCTAAGTAGGATAAGTGGTTAGGCGTAGTCCACGAACATAAGTATTGGTGAAAAGAAAGTGTTCAGTGGTGCCGCACCTCGCCAAGCACGATTGAAAGACTACCGAGGCTCCGGTATCATGAGAGCCGGGGTGGTGCGGGGTGGGCGCTGCAGCCCCACCGGCTCGCCCGACCTCCCCCTCCCCACCCGTCCGCCCACCCACACCCGCCCTCTTCGCCCGCCCACCCTGCTCGCCCGCCCTCACCGGCCCCGCCCAGCCCGCCTACCCCTGCCCTTACTCGCCCACCCCGCCGGCGCTGCCCACCCGCCCTCACACGGCCACCCTCACCTGCTCACCCCACCCGCCCTTCCTGCCTGCCCTCACCCGCCCTCCCTTGCCCGCCCGCTCGCCCACCTGCCCTCACCCGCCCTCCCTCCCTTGCTCACTCGCCCACCCGCCCTCACTCGCCCTCCCTACCTCGCCCGTTCGCCCACCCGCCCTCACTCGCCCACCCAGCCTCACCCGCCCAGTGCCGCTCACCCAACCTTCCTCACTCGGCCTCCCTCACCCGCTCACCCTGCCCTTCCTCACCTGCCCTGCCTGCCCACCCTGCCTACCCGCCCTCACCCAGCCACCCTCACCCACTCACCCCGGCCGCCCTCACCCAGCCTGTGTGCCCTCACCCGGCCACCCTTACCCGCCCTCACCTGGCCACCCTCGCCTGCCCATCCCGTGCTCGCCCGCCCACACGCGCCTACCCCGCCCACTAGCCCTTACTCGATCGCCCTCACTTGCTCACCCCGCCCGCCCTCACCCGCTCACCCCGTTCGCCCTCACCCGACCACCCTTGCCCGCCAACCCCGCCCTTGCCCGTCCACCCCACCCGCCCTCACCCGCGCACCCCACCCACTCACCCCCCTGGCTCTACCCACCCCACCTACCTACCCGCGTGCCCCGCTCGCCTACGCGCCCTCACCTGCCCCCCTGCCCCCGTGCGCCCACGTGCTCGCCCGCTTACACCCACCTGCCCTCACCTGCGTACCCCGCCCGCCTAGCCCGCCCTCACTCGGCTGGCCCACCCTCTCGCCCTCACCCACCTGGCCCGCCCTCACGCCCTCACCCGCCTTGCCTGCCCTCAACCGCCCTCACCTGCTCGCCCGCGCCCGCCATCCTGCCATCCCACCCTCGCCGACCCCGCCCGCCCTCACCCGCGCGGCTGCCCACCCTACGCCGCTCTCCCTCACCCGCCCTCCCACTTGCCCACCCACTCGCCTGGCGCCGACCCACCCGCTCGCCCACCCACCCGCCTGGCGCCGACCCACCCGCTCGCCTGTCGGGGGTGGCTGGGCGATTCCGAGAATCGCCTAGCCACCCCCGAGGGGCGGGCGGGCCGCCTAGGTGGTGTGGTGTGGAGCTGCCGCAACCCCATCCTGCGCCACCATGGCGGCCCGCCCGTCCGCCCGTGGAGGTTGCGCGATTCTCGAAATCGCCCACCACTCTGCGGATGGACGGGGTGGTGTCGGTGGGCTTCTACCATTTCTCCTGATATTGATCTCCTTCTCCGTCTTCAATCTACCCCTCAAGGGGGACGCTGAGGGGTAGATTGAAGACGGAGAAGGAGATCAATATCAGGAGAAATGGTAGAAGTTGTTGCCACAGCCCCCCTCATGCCACCCCGCCCGGCAGGCCGCTTGGGTGGCGTAGGGGGAAGGCTGTGGCAGCCCCTCGTACCACCCTGGCGGCCTCCACGCGGGCGGGCGGGCCACCGGGGTGGCGCGGGGGGAGGCTGTGGCAACAACTCCTACAATTTCTCGCCCCATTGATCTCCTTCTCCATCTTCAATCTACCCCTCAGCCTCCCCCTTGAGGGGTAGATTGAAGACGGAGAAGGAGATCAATGTGGGGAGAAATGGTAGAAGTTGTTGCCATAGCCTCCTCTCACGCCACCCCGGCGGCCCACCTGCCCGTGGGGTGGTGGACGATTTTCTCAGTGTTAATATTCTTTTAATTTCAATTATTTGATTATACAAATAAAAAATTTATGATATATTTTCGTTGTTAATTTAAGTTAATATGTTTTTGTTATTTACTGATTTATGTGTTTCTATTTTTCAGGAAAATGGCATCAAAGAAGATTTATGTGAATCTTTCTGGAGCAAAGACTCTTAAAGGTGCATCTTCAAAAAACATTGGTGAACGAACTCCACCTGAGCTTATGGCTACAAATCTTTCAAGTGCCTCAAATGATAAGAAGATGATTTCATACTGAAAGAATTCAAAATAGGTAAAATTTCCATCAAGAATCTGGTATGTGAAAGAAAGAGAAAGCCAAAATGTGAATATATATCTATATATTGATATACTGAATGCTAATGGAATTTATGAGGTGATGGGAAGAGTCATAGATATGTGTTCGGTACCGGACACTGAAGTTGTTTACATACTTACAAAAGCTCCCAAGTCACATGAAAGGATTAAATACCAATTATCATATTCATTGTATGACACGAGAGATGTATCTACAAAGTTGTGTAAACAAATCGTAAATGAGATAAAGCAAAAGATCGTAAGTATTGTTATTTATATTTGTATTTTGCGTTCTTGAAAGTGTCTCACTACATTTTTTTAACTTTGTTTTTATTGACATATGATATTTTGTTTGGCAGAATTTTGTTGAAAGTTGTTCAATTAGATTGGGAGGCATTCATTTCATAGAGCATGATATCATGAAAGTTGTTAGCAGTTTTTACTCAGTGTCAAAAGAAGATATGGAAAACAAGCAAAATGTAGTAATTGATGATGCTACAAAACTACATCCAAAGGATAAGAAAAAAAGGCCTCTGGTGGATAAATCTAGCAAAGGTAGACAAGTTACTTTTGATGACGATGAAGTTGAAACTTACAGTGAAGCATATGTTGTTATCACTGAAGATGACATTGGAATTGAGAAGAGCCGTAAAAGACCAAAAGTAACGATGCCCAAGAATAAATCTGTTGAGAATGTTATGACGAAGAAAAGTAAAATTGAAGATTTTGAAGTAGTCATTACTAGCAGTCAAGAACCTAGTGAAACTTCAAAAGAAAGTAGAGAAATCATTACACTAGGAGTTGATTTAGAAGATGGCATTATCAAAACAAAACAAAATGCCATTCGACAGAATTTGACAAAGAGAAATTTAATTGATGGTGGTCGTACATTTCAGCTTAATGTCAGACAAACCTATAAGGCAAGTGAAGGATAATGTCAATATCAAGTCAGAAAGCCACATCATCTACATGTTCACAACTTGAAGACATTGATGAGGTACAATCCATATGCTTATGTGGTTAGTTATGTGCTTCTTGTTGATCCACTTCAAGTTCCCAACAAAGAAGCATTTGATAAGTCAAAATGTTTTGAATACAATTATTATGTGCTTGGGGGGAACCATTCTGTGGAAGCTCAAAGACAATTGATGGAGGAATATCCTAATAACCCACGTTTTGAAACAATGAAATGTATCATTTATGCTGGTTTATCAGATACATAAGCAAAGTTAGTGGCATGGGATCATAATTCAGATAATGAATATATGATGTCTATGACTTTTATCCAAAGGGTTAGATTTATTTATAGTGAATTTCAAGAAAAATGTGGTGGGGATAGGATAAATATTACTGCAGATTTTCGAAAGGAATGTTGTATGGAAATAGGCTATCAAATTGAAGAGAAAACCAGTTCAAAAGGTGGAAAAGGCAACAAAATTAGTGATTTATTCAGAGACATTGATAACATTTTCCAATTGGAATTTAGAATTGGAGATGTTTGGAAGTTGATTGATGAGATTTTTAGCATGTGGGAAGACATTGGCATTAAAAACCAGAGGGTCAAAAAGTCTAAGCCATTGATATGTAGTAGCAGTAAATCAGCTCCTGAAATGAAGCAGCTTTCAGATGATATGACTATCACACCTTAGAGAGCAATGCAAGGAGTGAAAGATGAAAACATTGTCAAAACAATATTATCTCGTGTGAAGTTAGGGGAATTATCATTGGAGGAAATGTCTGAAGAATTTCAAAAGTAAGTTTGTTGAATTATTTTTATTTATTTCTAGATTATATTTTTCTTTTAAATAAAACATGTTGTTCTTGGTAGTATTTGCTATACATATAATTATATTAACTTTTTGTTACTTTATCTATGCAGTCACAAAGTTTACATGACAATTCAAGAACAAATGGTTAGATTGTTGAATGAAGATAGTTGGGATGATGTTGTACGCAACTATCTAGATTCAAGTTCTAAATCAACATTAAAAGCTTTTTATCTTGCATTTAAAATGGTATCTTGATTTATACATTAATTTTTATTCATCTGTGTACTATTTTTAATTTATAACTTACACATATATTTGTTTATTTTATAAAATATGAGGAAGGATGATAATGGAGCACCAGATAGTTTCAAAACCTTTGTTGAAAAAATAAAGATAGAAAGACTAAGGAAGCAACGTATTAAGAATGTTGAATTTGATCTAACTCTTAATCATTTCATTTGGAATGGGCTAGACACTATTTAATATCAAGTAATACAAGGTTGTTGGCATTATGATACAAGTCTTGTCCTTGATGGCAACTCACTCAGAGACATGTACAAGTGATGGAAACTTGATCAGAGGACAGATCTCAGTACAGCTGGACAAGAAAGCGATATACGCAGGTTCAGTAAGGAAAATCAGCGTGTACACACAGGTTGGCTTCAGGAAAAGTGCGTACATGTGAAAACGTACCTTTGGTCCATGGCGGTTAGTCCTTGGAAGTTGTGCCTATGGTTTTGGACCATGGTGTCTCGACGGACGTGTTGATCCCTAGTTTTTGAAGTTGATGGTATTGTGTTACTATGGTTTTGGACCGTGGTATTGTAAAAGGCCTAAGGCTATATAAGGAGAATATCATTAGGCAAATAGGAAGAAGTAAGGAGCAAGAGTCTGTGAGTGATGAAGATCTGAGGAAGTGTAAGATCCAAGTGCTGGTTATGGGTTGGTGATCTGAACCAAGGTTTCACTCATGTGGAGAATGACGAATGATGGAACGAGATCTCAAGGCTTGGAATGATTATCTTCATTTGGTATGACTGTGGATAGATCAGATCTATTGACACATGTTTATTGTTATGGTCTGGGTATGTTTTGATGTCTGATATAGCTGCGGAGTTATAAGTTAGAATTTGCAGATCTGTACGCGGGTTGGTTTTGGTAAAAGTGCGTATACACGCAGGTTGGGTTCATCCAAGTAGCGTATACAATATGAAGTATGATATTTGAAGATGGAGTTGGATCTGGTTGTTGTTATGTTGTCTGATTGTTTATGACAGGGTTACAGTGATTCAGAATTGGGTGTTTCAGTGATTGATGATGCAGGTTGTACTACAATGGTGATTGACTTATGGATCCAGTATGAAAATGTATGAAACGTGGTCCCGGGAAGATCGTAGGCCGGTACCTACGTACTGGTAAACATATCAGCCAGTACAAGAGCCAGGGGGTTGTAGCTCCCTTCCAGGAGTAGCTGGAAAACGAGTGAAGGTTGTAGCCTTCTGTAGGGTTGGCACCTACGTACTAGTAAATGGATCGGCTAGTACAAGAGCTATGAGGGTTGTAGCCCTCTGCAGGTTGTAGCCTGCGTGCTGGTAAATGACTGCACCAATACATTGTAAAAGAAGTTTCTTATTAAAGAAGAAAGAGACGAATTGCAGCAGGTGGTTTTCACCCACATTGGGTTTCCACCTTATATCATGGTGTTCATGTGTGTGGCTTTTGTGTGATGATCTGTTCTGTTATACTGCACCTGTTTACTGTTAATATGGTTAATAATGTTCTGATGCATTTACTGAAGATAAGCTAACTAAATCATAAGATCCCTGGATATACGCTAGTTGCTTTAGACACAGTAGCGTGTACACGCGGGTTCACTTAACTGAAGTAGCGTATATGTTTCTGAGTATGAAATTCAAAGTTTGATTGATCTGATAATACTGATTCACCCCCCTCCTCTCAGTATTATTTCCAACAATTGGTATCAGAGCAGGTCCTTCAGAGAAGCTTGATCGCTTGAAAGAGATTCGTAGAACAATGGGGAAGAAAGCACGTCAGAAGAAGAAGACAGCTCAAAGGAACAATGACAACCTGCCGTTGAGTGGAAGCAAGAATTCAGATCCTGAATCACCTCAGAATGAAGATGGACAAACAAATGAAGCATCAGATCAAACCATAGATCAGCAAGATCTACCTAGCAAAAAGGAGAATGCCCTCAAAGAAGAAATCATCAAATTAGAAGATCTGTTGGAATGTGCCTCCAAAATTCGACAAATGCTGCTAGCACTGAATAAAGAGCAAGAAAACGAGATCCTCGAACTAAGGCATCAGTGGGATGAAGGAAGGAAAGCTGAAGAGACCTTGAAGGAGCAATGTCTGGACAAAGAAAAACAACATCAAGTTGAGGTAAATATCTTGAAAAGTAAATTAGAAGAAAAGGATAAACTATTACGATTTCAAGATAGTACTAAGATCTTGGATGATATTCTTAGTAGTCAAAGGTCCCCTGCTATCAAAACTGGTCTTGGTTTTCATGAGTCTATTGAAGGTGAATCTGGTTCACAAAGTAAGACAAGAATCTCTAATGCAAAATCTGAAAGGCTCTACAAGGAGATGAAAGGTCAACCTCATCAACAATCAAGGAAAGAGACTCCTCAAAGAAAATCTTTTACTCCTCACATGAATAATGTTGAATGTTATGTATGTCATAATCTTGGGCATGTTGCAGCCATATGTAGAAGAAGAAGGTTTCAAGACCATCATGCAGAAAGATCATCACATTCAAGGTACTTTAATGGATATTGCTTTTCTTGCAATATATTTGGCCACAAAGCTGCTGATTGCTATAAGAGGAATATGAAACATGTAAGATGCTATGCATGTAACAAGTTTGGACATAAAGCAAGAGATTGCAGGAACAAAGCTCATGATAAGAAGAAATCATCAACATGCTTGAAGATATGGAAGAAGAAGGAAGTTCAGTCAGAAAGATGTGGCACAGCACAGGGTACTCAGTACAGCACAGACATAACAGACACAGGGGAATCTGAAAGTGATGAAATTTAGTATTCCATCCTGCATACGCTGATATAATGAAGACAAGTCACGTATATACGCGAGTTACAGGCTGCAAAGTCGCGTATATGAAGAAAGGGCAGCAAAACAGACCCAGGTTCAGTCATGGTTGGCTCAGGCTCAGGGGGAGCAGAACAGACTCAGGAAATGGTTCAGTCATGGTTGGCTCACACTCAGGGGGAGCATATACTTCAAATAATGCATTGTTGGCATTATGGTTAGAAGTTGTTGATAAAGTCTATGAAGCTAAATGATACATCTTGCTGTTTGATCAAAGGAATGGTATTGCAGGTTGATGCTTATGGTACAGATCATGATGCTCCTGGTGGCCTTCATAAGTCTTGGTCTAGATATTTCATCACTATGTCATGTATCTCTTTTGTGATATCTCTTTTATAATGTCAAGGTCATGTAACGGCCTATGTTGGTTTCCCCACTATGCCTGGGATGAATGATGTAATGTTCATGTCTTATCATGAGTAAACTCTTAATGTATCTCCACATGGTTAGGTGGATGAGTCAATATTGGTATATCCCCACTAGGTTGGGTGATGAATGTATGTATTGAGTCTTTTGGTGATAGGAAGGTCTTCTATGGTGTATAAGTCTTTGTTCTTCTTGAAGAACATCTTTTGCAGATCTTGCCTACTGTCAAGGGGAGCATGAACAACACAATTCAGCAAGAGCAGGATAGATGGATTGGTACACTTTGGCATACACAAAGGGGGAGCACATTTGGAGATTGCAGCAGGTACTCAGGGGGAGTATGGACAGCAGAAGGTATACCAAAGAAGAGAATATCTTAGTTCGCCCTTTGCCCTTGATGTCAAAGGGGGAGAGTGACTTGGTGTGGTGGTTGCCATCAAGTCCAAAGGGGGAGATTGTTGGCATTATGATACAAGTCTTGTCCTTGATGGCAACTCACTCAGAGACAGGTACAAGTGATGGAAACTTGATCAGAGGACAGATCTCAGTACAGCAGGACAAGAAAGCGATATACGCAGGTTCAGTAAGGAAAATCAGCGTGTACACGCAGGTTAGCTTCAGGAAAAGCGCGTACATGTGAAAACGTACCTTTGGTCCACGGTGGTTAGTCCTTGGAAGTTGTGCCTATGGTTTTGGACCATGGTGTCTCGACGGACGTGTTGATCCCTAGTTTTGAAGTTGATGGTATTGTGTTACTATGGTTTTGGACCGTGGTATTGTAAAGGGCCTAAGGCTATATAAGGAGAAGATCATTAGGCAAATAGGAAGAAGTAAGGAGCAAGAGTCTGTGAGTGATGAAGATCTGAGGAAGTGTAAGATCCAAGTGCTGGTTATGGGTTGGTGATCTGAACCAAGGTTTCACTCATGTGGAGAATGACGAATGATGGAACGAGATCTCAAGGCTTGGAATGATTATCTTCATTTGGTATGACTGTGGATAGATCAGATCTATTGACACATGTTTATTGTTATGGTCTGGGTATGTTTTGATGTCTGATATAGTTGCGGAGTTATAAGTTAGAATTTGCAGATCTGTACGCGGGTTGGTTTTGGTAAAAGTGCGTATACACGCAGGTTGGGTTCATCCAAGTAGCGTATACAATATGAAGTATGATATTTGAAGATGGAGTTGGATCTGGTTGTTGTTATGTTGTCTGGTTGTTGATGACAGGGTTACAGTGATTCAGAATTGGGTGTTTCAGTGATTGATGATGCAGGTTGTACTACAATGGTGATTGACTTATGGATCCAGTATGAAAATGTATGAAACGTGGTCCCGGGAAGATCGTAGGCCGGCACCTACGTACTGGTAAACATATCAGCCAGTACAAGAGCCAGGGGGTTGTAGCTCCCTTCCAGGAGCAGCTGGAAAACGAGTGAAGGTTGTAGCCTTCTGTAGGGTTGGCACCTACGTACTAGTAAATGGATCGGCTAGTACAAGAGCTATGAGGGTTGTAGCCCTCTGCAGGTTGTAGTCTGCGTGCTGGTAAATGACTGCACCAGTACATTGTAAAAGAAGTTTCTTATTAAAGAAGAAAGAGACGAATTACAGCAGGTGGTTTTCACCCACATTGGGTTTCCACCTTATATCATGGTGTTCATGTGTGTGGCTTTTGTGTGATGATCTGTTCTGTTATACTGCACCTGTTTACTGTTAATATGGTTAATAATGTTCTAATGCATTTACTGAAGATAAGCTAACTAAATCATAAGATCCCTGGATATACGCTAGTTGCTTTAGACACAGTAGCGTGTACACGCGGGTTCACTTAACTGAAGTAGCGTATATGTTTCTGAGTATGAAATTGAAAAGTTTGACTGATCTGATAATACTGATTCACCCCCCCCCTCTCAGTATTATTTCCAACAAAGGTGACTGTGAAGGCATTGCTAAACTCATGCCTAAAAGGGATTATGCCATAGTTATTGCAGATATTCCCCATGGTTTCAATATTCCAAACATTGACTATGATAGTGACCCTTATACTTATCAAGCTTTTAGTAAAGTGGTTGCGGGATTTGTAGAAGTCACGTCATCACCATTATAGAGATTTGTGAAATTTCATTCAGACACACAATTGGCAATGATATTGTCAAGCTTCAAGGGGAAAACAAATTCAAGGATGCAACTTACATGGTAAGACGTTTAAAATGTATATTTGATTAATGTTGAAAAATTCATTTATATACAAGTTAATTGAACTTTTACTATTTCATATTACAGACATAAGTCAAATCTTCTTAACTATGAAGATCGACAATTTATAAATGATTGTGAGTTCATTCATATTGATAGTTGGGCAAAAGATGATAATCATATGTCTATGATTTTTAATCGGGTAGATGGAAAGAGTCATAGCCAAATACTGACTTATGATGTTGTAAAAAAACTAACATATGAAGACAAAGAAGCAAAAGGAGATATAGTTAACATTTATCAAAAACCACAATTATTGATTAACTATCTTATAGACATATATTCAAATGAAGGAGATTGGGTTCTGGATTTATTTTCTGACTCAGATAAGTTTTATTATATGAAATTGAATTTCAATATGTTATTTTTTAATTAATATGTCATTGTAGTAATTTACTTCATTATTTTTTTTGTGCTTGATAATTAGGTACAACACTAGCATGTTGCCTTCAAAAAGGAAGAAATTGCATTGTAATTGAAAAGGATCCAATACAATGCAATTTCATTCAACAAGAATTAATGCTCTTTAATTTCTTCCAGATGTAATGCAAGAAATTGGGTTGAAGAAAGGGGACTTTAGTGAATCACATGTGGCAAAAAAGGCAAAGGAACCCCAACCACCATTACATGAAATGTTGGGAAAGACATACATTGGGCGATTCGCAGACATCAAAGATCCATTAGAAGAGGAAAATGAGCAAAAGGAAGCAGAAAATATTGTGGAAGAAGACAATGATGAAACTCTAGAGGACGAAGAGTTTGGATTACGTGACATTGTTCATTAAATTTAAGTTATGCTTGGAAATCAAGCTCATTTTTTTGTAACTTGCCTACCCACGAAGACATCGAGTTGTTCGTAGACAAGGACATCGAGATATGATGGTAGTAGCATCACAACAAGAAACACCATGAACAACATTTGAAGGCAGCATAATGGATGCAACGAACGTAAGGGGAAGGTTGTTGACAACACAAAGACGGAACAAAGTTGCAAGCTCAAGCAGATTCACTTGTGATGAAAGCAACTTTGGAGACTCAGGCCATGAGGTGACGACGTGACATGAAGATCGCGCGAAGGAAGAGAACGGAATAGAGAAGGAGTTGAATGTGTTGAAGCAATAACTCAAGGAAGAACAAGAGCTGCATAGACGAAAGAATGAGTTGCAGCAGGAACAAGTACAGTAGGGGGCGCAACATGCACACACGGATGAAACTGCTCCTGTACAATTTATAGATATATCCCGACGTCTGGCACAAAACAGACATGGTGATTAGTGTTGTTGATCACATGCAAGGGAATTCAACATTATGCATGTCATTGTGCACATTCATGCCATCCCACCCATTCAACACACTCACCGAGGCAAAGACAAGAAGCAAGTCTATTTGGAGTTGAACATGTAGTTGACAGTTGATGCGCATGACCACCAACACACATTGAAAGATCAACACTGACACTATGAATCATTGTGTTGCTGGTTTGGCCGCACCCAAGAAGACCATGCACATGCGAGTAGAAGAATTGGATGGAGGAGCCATACCAATGCATCCGTATGCAATGGAGGCAAGAGTTCGCTTCAACAAGATGTTACCATGGAGCGCATGCACATCATCACGGACAACCAAGCTTGGCATCAGATCACCACCTTCACCATGACAAGTATGTCAAAGAGTTGGTCTCACCACAATAGACCGAGTGTTAGTGATGTTTTGCATGGCTTGCTCAAACCGCTTTGTCTCACACGGGCACATTGTAATGTAACGTCTTGTCAAGTGGAAGTTCAAGTGTTGATAGTTGGATGTAACAATCATAGAGTAGATGAAGAGTCACGAGGGTAGATGAAATATCACAAAGGGGAATGTTAAGGGTCACCCCACCCTTTGCTATAAATAGAACTTTATAATTCATTGTAAAGGCTTTTGGTTAGCGAAGCTTCCAATAATACTATCTTGGAGAAAGATTGGACAATATTGTAACGAGCCTTGGCTTCTCCAGTGGGCAGAGATATTATATCTCTTTAGAGGAGCAGGGAGTTGTGGTTGTAAAGTTCCGCCGTTGGAACTAGTGGTCAGACGTGGATGTATTGTATGAATGGAACTTACACTTCTTAATATAACAGAGCCAACATGTTTCATGCATATGTTGTATTGTATTTTAAGCTATCTGGTCTACTTTAACTGATATATATATTTGTTTGTTCATGCAAGCATGTATGGAATATTCTATATGTGTATGTATGAATATTTCTGAAATATGCTGTTGATTTAACCATCACTTTAGATTTCTAGCTAACTTGCCTTCCATGTTGTGGTGCATTTTTTCTTGTGTGTTCCCTTCTTAACTCCATTCTATCACAGTTTTCCAAAGGGCGCACTCATATCAACCTCTGTGTGTTAGAACCATTCATAAACCTTCCTTGAATTACTATAGTTGTCACACCCTTGCTACCAACAGGGACATCTTACTTGCCTCTGTGCGAAACCGTGGTCAAGGCATTACCATACTACCCACTGCTGGAACTCCTACACCAAAGGGTCTGAGGTCTAATTGGGACTTCTTACTGGGGAGATCCCCTTACATGTTAGCTGGTCCAGCACCGTCAACACAAACTAAGAACTTGATCATATCAACCAAGATGTAAATACTTATTTTCTTGAGACAAAACTAGAAAGATACCATTTTAATAGGTGTTAAGGCATCCTTCAAAGAATGTAAAAAAGAAAAAAACACTATTTATTGAGGTGTTATATTATTTTTAGAGTAACTCAGTAGATTAGAGTGCAATTGGTTGATTGGCTTGTCGAGGTGGATCAATTGGGATGAACCTCAATGGTATAGTCAGATGGAAACGACTAGTTGAAGGATCAATTAATAGTTTAATCGAACTAATGGGTCGAATCTCATGTCAAGAAATTTTTTATGGTTAAGTCAAAGACAAATTGATAGTTGGGTCATGGAAAAAAACCATGGTCAAAGTAGATAGAGCAGTCGATAGAATTCAATCATCAATAGAGAAGTCGGTGAAAGTCTATAGTCAATGGAGTAGTTGAAAGTAATTGTAGTCAAAGGCGCAAATGGTCAGGGAAGACTAGTGGTCCATTAGTAGTTGATCATGATCGACTATAGTCAAATTTTGTTAGAAATGGTTAGAATCATGAGATAATTCCCATGGCCTTAGCCAATGAGATTCAATCTTTTATAACGGATTTGGGTGCTATGAATTTCGGTTTCTTTTGTAAGAATATTCCTATAAATAGAGCATGATGTAAGGTTGTGTAATATGATGAAAGCCCTTGACGATAGTAGATTGAGTGATGTAGTATGGGAACATTGGTCTTATGTGTGGACCAAGGTTTACATTCATTGTAATCTAGATGCATATTCAGTGAATGATATAAAGAGTGGTGAAGCTCAAAGGTTGGTTGGTTCCTTTTGAGGTAAAATATCTATGTACTATGTAAATATTTATCTGTGTTCCATGTTTATTTTCTATTCTTAATCTCTTCTTGAATGGATTATAGCATTGATTTTTTAGACTATTTTATATGTCTAGTTGATATTTGTAATTAGATTTAAACAATTGATCAATTGGGCTTAGTTATCAAACAAGTGGTATCAAATCTTGTTAGAAAGTTATAATGTACCCAAAAATTGGTAGTAGCATGTATTTTGCCTACAGGGGGGTGCCTCTATTCTTAAGGGTTATGTTATCACAAAATCACACACTGAAGGTTGCCTATCAGTAAGATAATGTGTAACTATTTCAAACCTAGCTTTGGACTAAGGCTTAGCCTCCTTAGTCTGAGAGGGCTCTCTCACAGATTATGAATGTTGATCACTAACAAGGAAAGATGGCTAACTCTTTAACAAACACATGAAAATAAGCTGGCTGGACAGATATCAGATTGATTCCCATTGGGCTTATGGAGTCTCACACATCTCAGCAAACCAAAATACTATTTTTCATGGAAGTCAGGGCTCTTTACATCTATGCTCAAACATAACTAACATAAAACACAGTCTGCCATAACATACAGGAAGTCAGAGCATGTGGGCATGAGTTCTGAGTGATTATGCAATAACAGAACTGTAAAAGAACACTAAAATAACAAGCCACCATACATTTGAACAATGAGATCTATTGAGAATCCTGAGGCAAAAACAACAGTCATTTGTATTCCTGAAACATGCTTTACATAAACCAAAATAGACTTCTTCTCTATCAAAGTATCCAACCCCTATTACATCCAAGTTTGATCCATATACAGGAATACATGCTTAACCACCTCGAGCTTCCTCCTCCAGCATGAGGGGAGCATTGTAGGTTGCTATTAACTATCCTTATCTACTGTATAACTAATTCATTAATTACATGATTGCTGAACTGTAATTACAAATGGTCTTAATTTACTCAAAACTCAAAATCTGTCCTCCTCGTGGCATGATGCTTTTCTGACTCTTGACACATGTCCTCTATCTATTTTGGTTGAGGTATCTTGGAGGAGAATACACTGAACGAGCTGGCTTTGGATTCTAGTTGCGCAGATGGCTCATTAATTAACCAAGAGAAGTGCTCTGTTTTTACGGTCCCTGTCTCCCATCATTCTTCATCACTTAAAGAACATGTCCCCTGCTCTCTAATTCTTCATAAACAACGCATATCACCATACTCTCCAATGAGGTGGAAGCCTTGTGAGCTGAACAAGTGTACAAACAAAAATCTCCGATAACCTTAACAGGAACCCTAACAATTCGGTCATAAAGTACCTTTAACGAGACTTGAGCTAGAAACAAAATATTTCACCTTTTCCAAAATGCACATCTGTCATTCTCTGAATAGCTAGGAGAGTCTTTTAAGGTTTCCCTTATGTCCTTGAGGCTTTTCCTTCAAAAATTTGCTGACCTCATCATTAAACTCCTTGTTTTTCTTATAAAACAGCACCTACAGCAGTTTCGTAGCGCGCTACGAAACTGCTGTTTTTGCTAAAACAGAATGCATTTGCACTAAAGCTTCATTTGCTTGAACTTTTGACTTTTCAAACTTCCTCTACAGGTGTCAAAGACTTAGATGACTTCAAAATAGTGGAACTCAAACAAAATTGACCAAAACTGAAAATATCACCTTTTCCTCAAATCAATGAGCTAGCTGACCTAGCCGTATCTTCAAATTTGAAATCTCCTTCTTTAAAGCTTTGTTTTTAGCTCTCAGGGTCAGGTTCATTTTTCTGAGGAGTTTAGCTTGCTTGAGGGCTGGGACCGTCCAGGTATATACATCAGCCACGGAATCTGTCTGACCCACTAGGTTTTTGCTGCCCTTTAACACAGCTCTTTTATAGTTGGCATACCTAACTGCACGCTCCTTAATCACATTTTTGGCTTTGACAATTTCTTCTTTGGTTGGTCCCACTTGATCCTTTATGGCTGTTTCCACTTGACTCTTTATGGCAATCACATTTCCTCCTTGGGTGATGATGACCTTTTTATTCTTGTCTTTATGTTTGACTGCCTCCACTGTTTTTGTCAATACTTCAATTACCTCTGTTCTGGGTGACTTTACAGCTTTCTTTGCTTTATGCACTTTCTCCTTTACAACTTCTTCTCCTTTATGCACTTTCTCAGCCTCTTTAATTTGTTTCCTTGTAACCGGCCTTCTTGGCTTGAACATAAACTCCTCACTAGGCTCATCAAACCTTAATCTTTTCGAAGCTTTTGATTTCTTAGTGCTCTCAGGAGAAGATTGGGTCAAATCAATATGCATGGGTTCAAGATGCACTGGTTCTTCCTGCTCAAATTCAATAGCCTCAAGTAGGTCACTTAGGCTGGCCTTTGAAATTGGACTTTCTTCCACAGCTACTGATTTACCCTTCTCCTTGCTTAGTTGACCCCTAGTTTTAACTCTTGATGCTTTTTCAGATTCAGCTGATCCATGAACATCCTTCTTTTGCTTGACTTTTTCCTTTGATGATGACTGTGGTGGCTGAGGTGGCTCTTTAATAACCAAGGCTTTGACTGGTTTGTTCAACTGAGATTTAACCTTCTTTTTCTCCCTAGCTTCCTTTCTAAGCTCAGCAATAGTAGGTTCCTCCATTAATTCTTCTCTTCCTCTAAGTGGCTGTGGGGTGAGGCCTGTCTTACTCCGGAAACCGGCCACATAGATGAAAGAATCCCAATCCCTACCAATCTTCTGCAAACCATCCATCACTAACAGTTTAACTAGGCCATGATGAAACAGTGATGACTCACAATCATCCTTCCTCAATTGAATTTTATCACACATCTTACTGAGGCTTCGAAACAAGTAAAATGGGAGATCTATAGATGCTTTACCCGTGAAATGCAGCAACAACTTGAAATGATATGAATAAACTTTGTTATATCTGCCCTCACAAGTTAAATATTTTTGAATACAAGTAAGAAGCATAGCATAACTCTCCTTAACATAACTTCTAGGTACAGCCTTGGTTAAATCTTCATTCACATAGGCTTCCTTCAAGAATACTTTACAGGGGCTCATATCAAATTTGAAATTTTTGAACCACTCCTGCCCTCCTCTAGGAATCTCAGTTACCCTAGCAATAGCCTCTGGAGATACTGGGAATTCTAACATAGATACCTTGGAACTTAAGCCTGTAAAATTCAAGGCAAATTCTTTTGTTACCTGAGTGTGTCCTCCCTTCAGCTTTTCACAAAAACTCCAGCAACCAGCGTCTTTGAAGGCCTTTTTAACACCTTCCTCCCTTAATGTCAAATCCAATCCTTCGGGCTCTGCCCTTTGACACCTTCCGGACCGATGCTCCTTCTTCTCCATTACACCTTGAAAACTTTTGCACAGAGAAACACCGGCAGCTTCAACTCGAAAAGCAAATTCAAACTTTAGAACACAGGCTCGCTTGCAATGCAGCTCTCTTGAAAAAGAAACTCGGGCTCATTTCAATTCAAATATCTTAACATATAAGCTGGCCACTTCATGTAATATTAACAGAACATCATGACACAACTATGCATGACAAAAACATTTGAATGAACTTAATGTGCATGACTATGAACCTATTGGTGGAATGATGGCTCGTAAGTGCTTGGAAGGTACACTAACTGACAACAACCGACCGGACACAATGACTCATCCCCGGACCTGACATTTCGAAGATCTGCGCTGCAAAATCCCCGAATCCGCGATTTCGTAGCGCAGACAGTTATAACTTAGTGACATGTGCTACGAAATGGCTGGCGCTACAAAAAGGCTAAAACATTATTGCGCTTCAAAATCAGCCAATCAAACTGCGCTACGAAACTGCGAAAAGGACAAATGACATATACGAGATAAGACATGTCTTAATCAATCACGATGGAGGATGACTAACGGTTTTGAAAATGATTCTCATCAATATCATTGAAAAACATGACCCCTAAGTAGTAAACATAGGATAACAACCATTTGACATCCATTTTTAACAATGAAATTTCGGACTCAACTTATATACATGTGACTGCAGTTCTCAGTGATAACAGGTTACATGATCTTGGACTTGGATCTAACTTCTTAATTAGATCTAGGATAAGCCTATTTGAGTGGGAGATTTAAAACAAAACTTTCATTAAAGAAGAATGCGTAGAAATACAATAATTGAGATTAAAAATTTTAATGGCCAAAATTTTGAACTCTAGAAGCTTAAAATGGAAATTTGCTCATTGATTGAGAGTAGTGGATTGTTGGCATCCTCATTACGCCTTTGACTGGCATGTTAATGGAGGAATGGAAGAAACTCAAAAGATAAGTGAGGAGTACGATTTAAATTTGTCTTGTAGTTGAATGTCTGGGGGAAGACACTACAAAAAATTGTGGGAAAAGTTGGGGAACTTGTACTAGTCAAAATCCTGAGTTAACAAGTTGTTTCTTTAGAAAAAGTATTATCTTTTGAGGATGAGAGAGGATAATTCAATCAAAGAAAACCTAAATGTGTCCAATATTGTTGTTAGTCATTTATTGAGTGTGGATATCTCCGTTATGGAGGAGGAAAAATGTACCAGTTTGTTTTTTTATTTTCCATACTCATGGGATAGCCTAGCCATATTTATTGGGAGTAATATGACCACACTAATGCTTGATGATGTGGTGGAACCTCTGTTTTCGACAGAGGAGATGAGATGAAATAACTTGGAAGGATAAAATAAGGATGTGTTGTCAATGAGAGTTTGATTGATCAACAAAGGTAATGGTAAATTCTCGAAATTGATATCTAATTATCTTATCTAGTTAATTAGAAGATGATGGAAATGCGATAAATCATGGTATTACAAAATACATTGCAAATTGAAGGCATTTGAATAGAGTAAAGGATCTGATGAGCAATTGATTAAAGGAAGAAATTCTCTAGAAGGAGGGGCATATGCTCAGCGTCGAAAAATAAATAGATGAATCATGAGTTGTGGGTGATTATTGGGCATGGAATCCCCCCACAACATGTTTTGGGGCTTAAAGCCCAAGTTTTGAGTTGTTATTATTGTAAAAACTCCGCGAATTGTGGGCGCAGAGCGCAAATTGTATGTTAGAGTCATAGGGCTGTCCGCCCTAAGTTTTGAATGTAGTTTCGGCCTACCCATGGTCCGCGGACCATGGGATTGTATAAATAGAGCGAGGCTCTAAGTTGTAAAGAAGGAAGAGAACCAACATATGGAGTCTGTAGAATAGTGAGCATAGAGTAAGAATCTAAGTTTTGAGTCATAGTAGTAGGAAGAGGCTCTGCAGCTGAGTGCGCAGAGGCCTAGTAGAGTCCATAGCTAAGTGCGCAGACCCCTGCAGCGGAGTGCGCAGGGTAGAATCAAGTCTGTAACCATAAAAGATAATAAAGAGAAGTTTGATTCGAAATCTTGTGTATCTGTTTTGAATTATTATATGGTTGATATCTTTTGCAATTATACTGTTTGATTTATTGCGCGCACTTCTATGAATGTTGAACACTGTTAAGTATAACTAAACTCATACAGATAAGCTAAATTGATCAACTAATATTGGGTTATTAGTGAGGATTTGGGTAACAACATTGTTTGGGCCCCGAATAGGGTTGCGCGAGGGTAGTATCGCAGGCTATGAGGTACTGATAGGTGTGCATAGCAACATGCGCGCAGGGTCAAACCATGAACCACTTGAAATCGTTAGACATCTCTAAGGTGCGGAAACCTGGTTCTAGCACCCTCCCATACTACTTGGGGTGAGACCTTAGTCCGTGCTCCACGGACTGTTGCCAAAAGGGACAGTAATACCGGGATTTGTTTGGCTAAATCACCTCTGAACGTGGGTCAGGCCCCTATAAGCCAACAAATGGTTCCATTGTCGCGACCGAGATTTGCATAAGGGATGTCTGATGTCATGTCACTGGAATCCAACAAAGAAAGAAATTGAAGGGTGGTTGGACAAGAATATTCATGAGTATTTAAGAAACAGTGGTTGGAGCGCTACTTATATACAGAAATCCACGAAATTTTCTTTCCATCCTTTCCCTCTGAGCTGTATGAGTGGATCATGAAGCTAGCGGACAGTCAGGGAAGGTGTAGGCTCGACCAAACAATCGTTTGGACTTCGGAATTAGTGCACAGACTATAAGATCAGAAAATAAGATCGCGCGAGCTGTGGACTATTGGCTCGATTGAATCATAGGGGGATTTATCACCGAGTTCATGGTAGACACAATAGTCAGCTACAGCGAGAAGGAACATCGTTTCCTCAAGGGACTGTGAGGTAAGTACATTAAATCTTTGAATACCTGGATTAAAATGCTACTGTGTGAAAAGCAGGTTATGCAAATAAATTAATGCTTGGAACTACGCGAAGTGGGAAGATTTATAGAAATGGAAGTAGTGAAGAATTAGAAACTAGTCCCTTAATTTCACCCTCGCGGGAGAGCGAGGAGGAGCTCCTGAAAGTTTCTCCAAGAAGCGCGATCAATCTGATAATAAAATGAATTCCGCGCATACCACTTCCACCTACACCGCCACCAGTCTCACCATCTTCACCTCTGTCTCCGCCCACACCACCTCTACCACCACCGCAGTTCAATATGGAGATCGCAATAAAATTGCCGGTATTCATAGGAGTAGGGAAAAAAGATCCGGACCAATTTTGGTTCATGGTAAGGGTCGTATGGGAAGCACAAGGAGTCGTGGATGAAAATATAAATAAGGCCACATCGGTGAGCGCATTGTAGGAGCGCGCACTAACGTGGTACATTAAGCATTCTAATGACGATCCAAACGCAGGAATCGTAGATATCCAGGCTGCGTTGATCAAG
This sequence comes from Pinus tabuliformis, assembly GCA_031772625.1. Lineage (NCBI taxonomy): Eukaryota > Viridiplantae > Streptophyta > Pinopsida > Pinales > Pinaceae > Pinus > Pinus tabuliformis. Next base: position 1,296,391,462 of record CM062819.1, read on the forward strand.
GAATTTAGCAGAATAAAATTAGAGACAATCGATTATCGGGTTTAAGGAAATCGCGATGCTTCTGGGCGAGACCCCCTGGGATCTGAATGAGAGACTGAAGAGTATGATTCACAAATCCAACATGACCTTGACGGATGGGCAGCACTGTGCATGGTTTGTAGTATCACTAACACTGCATTTAAGGATGGCGCTGTCACAACAAAAGCTATCCACTCAGGCCGAGGATTTGCAGATTGCAATGAGATTGCATGAGACCCCTATACAAGACCTTGGTTTGGGAGTCCAACAAATCCACGTGCAACTGTAAAATTTGTGTCTAGAAATGCAGAGCTTGAAACAGGACAGGACACCTCAGCTAGAGGCGTGTGAGGAGGTATGGTGCATAAAATGCAAAGGCCAGGGGCATGGCAAGGGCCATTGTCCATTTTTCATGAATTAATTGGTGGGAAGAGGGCCGATGCCATTAAGACCTGAGGCACAAGTAGGACCGAGCATGGCACCTGCATTGTGGTGTGCGATCTGTCAAATAGGAAGAAAACATGCTATGGATAATTGTCATCTATTGCAAAAATATACGTAGATGTCCCAACAATTGTTTTGTAATTTCTGCAGGTTGGTAGGCCATGATGAGCGCACCTGCAGAAGCTATGAACTAATGATGGATCATACTCCTGCCTATAGAGTACAGGCCAAAACGTGAGCCCTCGACCCAAATGCAGGAATGGCATGCGCTAGATTTAGGGGTGCGGACAAGGTCGAGGTGGAATGGGGCCAGGAAGGGGTTTCAGACAACTAATTTGTTACAATTACGGAGGGCCAGGGCACTGTGCATGTGATTGTACGAATCCGGTGAGAACATCATGTTTATACTATACTCAGTTTGATCATGAGGCAGAATATTGCCCTACATTAATAGCGAGGTTGTGCGAGAAAGGGGTACTCCAGCCTCCCTTGACTCAGAATTTGCAAATAATGAGGTTTGGGCTGCGGGAAGAGGACCCAAATGTAAGCATAGTGCTTAGAAGCGGTATCACAACAAGAGATGACAAAGTTAAGAAACCAGAAGAAAGTGCGTGGGTTCGCAAGGCTCCTACAAAGGAACCTAATTCTGAATTGGAGTGTGTGAAGGAGACATTCATGGAAGCTAAGAAGAGCTTCACGGAGGCCTCCACTTCAAGTAGTAAGGATCAACTAGAACCAGGGATGGATCCTTCAATGCTCACTACCTTTATGGAGACATGCATGAAACTGCTGCGCGAGAGCAAGGCTGTAAAAGGACTGCAGGAACTTATCACTAGGTGCACAGGGTCAAGGGAACCACGCGTAGTCCGGAAACTTGGAAAGCATGCATTGCGAACAGGAAGGGAAATGAGATTGACTGAGAAAATCGAAGAGTACAAAATGGATCAAGTAATTCTTGATCTCGGATCAGACCCGAATGTACTGCCGAAACAAACATGGGAACGCATGGGCGGACGAGCGCTACAATGGTATCCTATTCAATTGTGAATGGTGAACCAACAAAAGATCTTACCCATGGGAAGATTGCAAGGGGTAATGGTGGATATTGAAGGTGCGAGCGTGCTGGCGGATTTCAAAGTGATAGAGATTGTCGACGATAGCAATCCTTATCTCATGCTACTAGGCATAGATTGGGCCACTGATATGAACGAAGTCATAAATCTGAAGAAGCGCAAAATGATTTTTGAGAAAAAGTCACTACGTGTAGTAGTACCGCTAGATCCTGCTGAAGGAGCGCGATACACTGAACCAGTGCACGACGATGATAGTGATGATGATCTCGATTGCATTTATAAGATAATTGCATGAGAACAAGATTGGGTGAATCCAACAACGGATGGTAGGATTTCGTGGGAGCGTGAAAGCTCCTACACATCAGATTCAGATGAGGAAACAAAACGATGGTAGAACTGGTTACATGAGGTAACCACGCTCAATTGCAACATGATGGTTAGATCACTGTGTTGCGTGACAATAGAGGTAAGAGATCTAACTATGTTTGATGGGTTGACAACGGTGGATGAATTCCTGAACAGATTTGAAAGCGCAGTGCCAGAACAAAAGTGATTCGATGCTCTGAAATGGGCACTGCGCGCGATGCCCGCAAGATGGTAGGGTATGCATTAGAGAAGTATTGAGAGTTGGCGCGAATGCAGAAGGGGGATTCTTATACAATTTGGAAAGCCTCAACTACGGATGAAAGCGGGTTATGAGGGTTGAAACATCTTGCGCACCCACCTTTCTAGATGGTTACAGGCATATGGTATGTAGCTCACATGAACACACATCGCTATCACGATAGGGAACAGGAACACTAAGAAGAAGCAGGCAAGGCAAGTGCATGAATGACGAAGCATGATAAAAACTGGCGCGCCAAACATCATAGACGAGGAAGCCTTTAACAAGGTGTGCAAAGTGCTGAACAGGGTCCACCATGTGAGACGCACTGACTGGGACCTGCTTGTACCAGCGATTGTATGGGCTTATAGGACCATGTGCAAAATTCTGACTGCAAAAGTGCTTTTGAAGTTGAAGGATGAAGTAGGGGCTATAGTTCCTGTGGAGCATGCAAAGATGAATCCGCACATAATAGCACTCGTAGATTCGACAGTGTGCGAAGCCTGGGATGAAGAAATCACATAGCTACGCAAAGCAAAACACATAAGACTTTAGGAAGAAATTCGGCAGCGAAACTTTATACTTTGAGAACTTGAAAAGGAGCGGGTACGGCTAAGGAAGAAAGGCATTTTAATGGACACAGAAGTCAAGAGGCTGGAAAACAACATAAAGGGAGCATTCCTCGTCAATAAACTAAGGATGGCAAGGCAAGGTACAAACGATCATACTAATGAATTAGAGGACTATCGCCAAGAATTGGTTCGTCTGCTGCCGTGGCTAGGACTGCATATCACCAAACACAGTAACTAGGGAAGCACATTACAAATGATAGAGCACGCGATGCTGATAGCCACAATGACAGATAAGGATTTTTCACGGACTATGCTGGAGGGCGGGATGGAGCCCCGCACAGGTGGTGCGACCACCTGACTAGCTATAGGAAGAATAGTCTTAGCACTCCAGGTAGTTGAAAGGGAGCGCAGGACTATAAATTATTCTGCTTGGGAGTTGCGCGCCTTAAGAGGCACGTGCAGGAATAGAATGTCACAGGGTTCGCACCCATGCATGTAGGGCTGCCCTGCCGCGTGGGTTGCCTAGGAAGTGACCATTGGTGTCACTGTTCATGATGGGATGTTCGATTTGAGGCCAAATGGAGCGGGCGATAGGCATTTAAGACGCGATTTATGGGCAAGATTTTGGAAAATTTGCCGCAAAGAGAGCATTGATGGCCCAGAATTGGGGGGAACAGTCGAATTTAAATTCAAAAGGTTCTATAAAACTTAAAGGGCTAGCCAACAGACAACACTTGGTCATTTGAGACTTGAGCAGTTGAACAGAGCACAGAGTGTTGAGTACCGAGTGATAATAGAGCCCCTAAGTTCACAAAATACCGCATACAGTGTAGAAATGATGACGACCACTAAGGATGGGTTGGGCATTGAAGAAGGGACCGCCAGCGAGGCCGCGCAGACCCCCATGGTACAAGATGTTCTCGAAGGCACAGGGGTAGTGACAGAAATACCTAAATCACCCAGGACGCTGAGACCAAAGAAAGATAAGAAGGCAATGGGACCAGTATGCATGTCCCCGAGGAATCCGCGGCATAGTAAGTTATCAATGGAAGAAAAAGGAAAGGCAGTTACCATTGAAATAGATGAAGAGGAAGAAGACTTGCAGGCCCTGATTGCCACCGCAGAGGAAGAAGAAGACATGGAGGAAGACATCCAACCATTGCGCTCTGCAGCAAAATTGCCCGCATATGTCCCTCTGCGGAAAGGGAAAACCAAAATACCGAAGGATCTGGATGCAACGAAGAGTGCACTCCAGACCCCGCTCCTCCCCGATGGAATTGTCTTTGAGGGCTCGCACCTAGGTCGCATGCCCACCATGAAATTTGAAGACTGGGACCTCGCGGACAACGAGAAGTTCCCACATTTAGAAACAACAAATATGATGAAGCAGAATATGGAGGGGCCGGTGATAACATTAGAGCCGCAAAAATGGCTGTGTGGTGTGGAAAAGGCTGGGTTGCTGCATTTGTTATGGATACCACATTTCCACCATGCGCCCATCACCATTTTCATCATCAGGTAGCTGCTCTGCCTGGTGCATGATGGGTATCTATGGCTGGAGGAGCATATTCCCATCACGGCAGACCTCATCCATCGAATTTCTCGGCTTCCCTATAAGGGAAAGGACCCTGTGACGATAGCCGAGAAAAGTAGCAATTTGGCTCTCGCAAAGGCCATGAAGGCAAAGTATAAGCTGGAGAAGAAAAATAGGGGTTACACTATCACCAATATCAAGGACAAAGGGGTGCGCGTAGCCACCCAACTCCTGGCTGGTAAAGTGATGAGAAAATGTCACGCCAATGAGGTACCAGCGCCGGTGGTTGCATTAGCTGAACAGTGTGTGGAGGGGGTCCAGTTCAATTGGGCCGAGTTCCTCTGCGAGGAGTTTTTGATAAATTGTCGCGAGGCCTAGGAGTAGGGTAAGACCTTCCACTATGTGTGGTTGCTCTTATCCATCTTGCTGGTAGCAGGAGAACTGCTGGAGGATAGTCAATTCCCGAGCATTGACCGAGACTTACTAGAGGCCGCGAAGTATGCTTTGCTCTAGGCCACCAAGGATGCGAAATAGATTCATGATACAAAGATTTTCTGGGTGCTCATGGAGGCGAGCATCCACATGTGGATCAATAGGAGGCCGTGCCTGTCACCTACGGTGCACAATAGTCTGTAGAGTTTTGCAGACTTCAAGGCGGACATGCACAACATATACATCAGGGCGCGAAAGGATCCGGCGTAGCAGTGGACAAAGCTACCATTCGTAGCCACTGACGACGCAATCTTTATTGTGTTAGAGACATGGCCTCTCGAGTGGCGTGCCCCAAATTTGGTGGAACTGGAGAAGGTGGCAGCATAGAAAAATAAGGATGATGCCAAGCTACGCGTCACCCAACTGGCCGAGAGAAGGTGGAACGAAAAAGTGGCAGCCAAGGTAAGGGCAGCCCGCGAAGTGGCACAGGAAGTGGCAGAGCAGAAGAAGGTTGCAGAAGTAGCAACAACAGCGCAGACAACAAAGGCCACAACAGTACAAGTAGAGGAGGGCCAAGTAGCATCCTCAAGGTAGGAGGCAAAGGACACAAAAATAGCAGAAGAGAGCGCAGACCTAGGGACCACGTCTACACAGCTCAAACGGTCGCGCATCATAGAAAGATCGGGTCCAAGAAAGAAGGTCAAGGTCTTGAAGTTGGCCATCGACCCGATCACCTTAATTGAAGGAGATCTCCGTGACATCGGCGAGACAGTCCGCAATGTCACTAGTGAAGTGCTCCAAGAGTTTATGACGGAGCACCAGAGTGTGTTGGGGGCCCTCAGGATGTAGTTGCAGGAGTTAAAGGTGTGCCCCCCTCAGGAAGGTATCCTGTCTACCCACATCGCAGCGGGCACTTCAACAGCAGAACAGATGCTGCACGCGAGGATGTCCAACACAATAGTGTTTCCAGAGGGAGCGTTAGTATCAGCAAATGCGATGGATCGAATGACAGTTAGCATGATGAAAGGCCTTGGCCTTAATCAAGCTGCCCTTCCCCGGGAAACACTCTATCAGCTACAGGATGGAATAACAGTAGAGATGCGTGCCAGGGAGAGCCACGCGATCCAGGTTTTGAGCGAGCATAAGATTAATATAGAAAAGCTTAGATTGCAACACAACGAGTTGGTGTCGCAGAACCAACAGTTGGTGTAGACGGTAGATAATGCTTGCCGACGCGTCCCAGAGTTAGCTATCGTAGTAGATCTACCGATAGAAGTGCGGATTCATAGTTTAGCAAGTGGAGTCCGCGATGCCAGAGAAGAGACAAAAAAGGTGTAGCTGGAGCTGAATCTCCATATTGCCGAGCTATGGTTGAAGGCGCAGCCTTCCACTCCCCCAAAGGTCAGAGAGCAGCGTGCTAGCACTATTGCAGCATGGATGGAAGAGATTGGAGGTGCAGTGCGCGACTGTACCAACATGTTGGAGTAGGCGCTTGAGGTCCTCACGACGTTGCAAGAGGACCCCAACATCCAACGGCTGGAGACAGAGGCACGCAAACTCTAGCAACAATATGACAACATCAGAGGGACTGTGTAGACAGTAGTCCTTACTCAGTGGCTTGCAAGGATGCAGCAAGCCAAGGCATTAAAGGAGCAGGTGAATGTGACAGGCCATAAGGAAACCGTTCTTAAAGTGCACATCTAGCCATGGATTGATAAAGCCTTCACAATCACAGCAAATATTGAAGGAAATCTCGCGCAGATTCAGGAGATGCATGCACAGATGCAGCGCAGCACGCCGAAAACAGAGGGCTCAGAAGATAGAATGCAGTAGGTTTAGCAAGTAGCAGCTCAGTGCATTGCAGGCATCAAGGCCGTTCGGGACCAGCTGGAGGGACTCCGAACTAAGATCACCGCGCCGACAGAGTGACTTAAGGCCGAGTCATGATGTTTGTGTTGGGGGCCTGTTGGGCATGGAATTCCCCCACAGCATGTTTTTGGGCTTAAAGCCCAAGTTTTGAGTTGTTATTATTGTAAAAACTCCGCGAATTGCGGGTGCGGAGTGCAAATTGTATGTTAGAGTCATAGGGTTGTCCGCCTTAAGTTTTTTGTAGTGTCGGCCTACCCATGGTTCGTAGACCATGGGATTGTATAAATAAATCGAGGCTCTAAGTTGTAAATAAGGAAGAGAACCAACTGATGGAGTTTGTAAAATAGCGAGCATAGAGTAAGAATCTAAGTGACTTGGGTCATAGTAGTAGGAAGAGGCTTTGCAGCTAAGTGCGCAGAGGCCTAGTAGAGTCTGCAGCTGAGTGCGCAGACCCCTACAACTGAGTGCGCAGGGTAAAAATGAGTCTGTAACCAGAGAAGATAATAAAGAGAAGTTTGATTCTAAATCTTGTGTATCTGTTTTGAATTATTATATGGTTGATATCTTCTGCAATTATACTATTTGATTTATTGCGCACACTTATATGAATGCTAAACATTGTTAAGTATAACTAAACTCGTACAAATTAGCTAAATTGATCAACTAATATTGGGTTAATAGTGAGGATTTGGGTAATTAACACTGTTTGGGCCTAGAATAGCGCTGTGCAAGGGCAGTATTGCAAGCTGCGAGGTACTAATGGGTGCGCGTAGTGACGTGCACACAGGGTCAAACCGCGAACCACTTGAAATGATCAGACATATCTAGGGTGTGGAAACCTGGTTCTAGCACCCTCCCATACTACTTCGGGTGAGACCGCAGTCCGCGCTCCACAGACTGTTGCCGAAAGGGCCAGTAGTACTGGGATTTGTTTGGCTAAATCACCTCTGAACCTAGGTCAGGCCCCTACAAGCCAACAATGATGAACTCAAAGATATCCTATCATATGATACTCCATAGGAAGTGGTTATGCAAGTATGAAGAATATGATGGGGGGGGGGGTGTTTATCTAAGGGATGTCTTGACTAATAGAATAGTTGGTCGAGGTCAATTTCAATTGATGCTCAAGGATAGGAGTAGAAAATTTCCAAGTGTATTAGAAATTCTAGGTTTGATGATAAATTTGAATCTTCTGGTTGAATGGGTGATGCACATACGCATACCATATTTGAGAAGGATTCACACAAGATAGTTCATGGCACAATGGTTTTAATGAGAGGATTTTGGATTGGTACATTTACAAGTTGTTGGGACATGTCGACCCAAGTGGATGTAGTAGTGTATGCCTTATTGAATTGATGGGACAATCTATTTTCTAGTTGTTAAGACCATATTATGGCATCAAAGGATGGGACATATTAGGGAGAAATGTTTTTGCAATATGCAAAGCAAAAGTATGGTCAAAGGTTTGCCTATTAACTCATTAGAAGTTAGTTTTTGTGAACATTATATTTATGGGAAGCAAAATCATGTTAGATTTTCTTCTGTTGCTACAAGGGCAAAATGGATTCCAGAATTGATGCATAATGATGCGTTTGGGCATGTATTGGTCCCATCACTAGGAAAAAATCTCTATTATGTCTCTTTCATAGATGATTTCTCTAGGATGACATGGTTGTATTTCCTAAGGAAGGAATCTAAGGTTTTCAGTAAATTCAAAGGGTTTAATTCTCTTATAGAAAAATAGATATAGATGAAGATAAAGGTGGTAAAACCTGACAACATAGATGAATTCTATGGTAAAGAGTTTGGGCATTTCTGCAAACAACATGGGATAATACACCAAACAACTACTCCTTATAGGGAAAATTTTAAGGATGCAATCCTAAATTGTAGAAACCTTGGTGAATCTTACTGGTCCTTAATATGAAAATTGTAATATGTTTGGTGATATTTTATAAAAATACTAAAATATTTAAGGACATCATATATATTTTCTATAAAATTTTGATGATTTTTAAGGTAAAATAATTTTATGTTATAGAATTTAGGTGAAATAATTTTTATAAAAAATGGAATTAGTGGTTTTGTATTTGAGAAAAAGCATGGAAAATTATACAATGAGAAAAATTTAGCCCCAAAATTATCCCTAAAGTCTCCATACACTCCTTAGTAGAATGGAATCGTTGAAAGAATGAATCAAAAATTAATGGAGAAGGCAAGGAGCATGCTCATTGGTGCAATATTGGCACGATAATTCTAGGCAGAGGCAGTCAACATCATGTGTTACCTGGTAAATATGTGTCCTTCATCAACATTGGTTGACAAAACTCCACATAAAGTATGGTTTGTTAAAAATCCATCTCTTACATATCTCATGGTTTTTGGCTATGAGGCTTATGTCCATGTTCCCAAAGAGAAGAGGAATAAGTTGGACAAAAAGGCATTCAAATGTATTTTCATCATGTACAAGGATGAAATAAAAGGATATAAACTCTAGGATTTGGTGAAAAAAAGATAGTTATAGTCAATATGTGATCTTTGTAGGTCTTATCCCTCTACAGATAATTTCTACAAACATATTCTTAATAAAATAGAATAGATGCAATGACAAACACACATTAACACATATTTTATCGTGGAAACCCCAAAACCAGGAAAACCATAAAGACATTTTTCAATATACACACACACACACATACATGGGATATATATGTTGTATTCTAACAATGTGTGTGTGTATATACAAACACACATTGTTAGAATGCAACATATATATATCCCATGGATGTGTGTGTATACATTGTTACAATACAACATATATATCTCATGACATCCATTTACCCTAGATTAGAATATAATTGTAGTTCCTTAACCAAAAATATAAACCATGGGAAAAACCATCATGTGTTGTAAAACAACTTTTAGCAAAACTGTGTGTTGAAAACCATCAAAAATAGATGTACAAAAATTGCCCAAAAAATTTTCGGGGGAATTTCCCTTGAACCCCCATGTAAACCCCCAAATAAAGGGGGATGTTTCCCACCCTATGACCCCACTACTACATATCACACATTTTTACAATGTGTGGGAATAGTTGTGTAAAGAATATAACACATGTCCAAGAAAATTTAGAGAAGGTAGGTGTATTTCTAAGACTGGAGAGGTTCCAAAGGAGGAGGAACAAAAAATTATAGTGTTCAACTTAGAATGAGGAAAGTGATTCATATGAGTCAACTGAATCAGATGAAGAGGTGGAAGCACAGAGTCTAGCCTAGAGGAAGTCTAGTCAAGTAAGAAAACAACCTAAAAGGTGTAATCCATCAAATTTCTTTTCTACTCTTACGTTATCTACCATTGACGATGAACCCAGGTCAATCAGGGAGGAAATAAACTCAACAAAGGGTAAATTATGGTCAAAATCCATGGCTGAATAAATGGATTCTTTTCACAAGTATAAGACATGGGACTTGGTCCAATTACTGAATGGGAGGAAGCTTATTGGTTGCAAGTGGGCGTTCATGAAAAAATTGAATGCAATTATTCAAGTCAAGAAGTACAAGGATTGGCTGGTGGTGAAAGGTTATACCCAATTCAAGGGAGTCAACTTTTGCAATATATTTTATTTTGTTGTAAAAAAAACATTAGAATACTAATGTCTCTAGCTACAACTTTTGATATGGATATAGAGAAAATGGATGTAAAGATACATGTCTACATGGGGACCGAAAAGAAGAATCTACATGAAATAACATGAAGGATTTGTAGTAAAGGGAAAGGAGAGGTTTCTCTTCAATCTGAGGAAATCCCTTTATGGTTTGAATCAATCATTATGATGTGGTACCAAAATTTCTACTCATGCATCCAAGGATTGGGATTTGTGAAAATCAATGTTGATCACTATGTATATTCCATGTTGGAAGATGAGTGTTTCGTATATGTAGTGTTGTGTATCAATGGCATGTTGTTGGTCGGAAACAACATGGATGTTATTAGGGAGGTGAAGATACATCTATCCTCTAAGTGCAACATGGAGGATCACAGTGATGCACATTTAATTCTGGGAATGGAGATCAAGAGAGATCGAGCAATTAGGACACTCTAGTTGAATCAAAGAAACTACACTGAAACAGTTATAAAACATTTCAACATGCAAGGGTGCAAATCCATCAGGGTACCTATTCCTATAAGGGAAAGACTAATTATTGATTAGTATCCAAAGACACAAAAGGAGAGAGAGGACATGACATGTGGTTCCTATGTAAGTTCTTATAGATAGTTTGATGTATGCAATGGTATGCACTTGACTTGACCTTACTCATGCAATCAAAGTATTGAGTGAGTATATGATGACACATGGTAAAGAACTAAACTAATATAAAAATATTATTCAATTATTTTTATGGCACAAATAATCATGCATTTTTCTCTTAATGAAGGCTTAAGGATTAAAAAGAATAAATTGCACACGTATTTGATGATGTTGTCTGGGCTGGAAACGTAGACAGAAAAAGGTCGAATAGTAGGTACATTTTCAATATGTTGGTGGAGCTATAAGTTGGATGGGTAAGCAATAGTCAATTATGGAACTATTGACAATAGAATTTTAATATATGGAATTCACCCATGCAAGTAAGGAAGTGGTTTGATTGCAAAGGTTGTTTTCAAAGATTGGGTTCAAACAACAAGCGATAAGGATAGGTTGTGATAGCGATAATGAAATATTTGTGGCAAAGAACCCAAACTACCATTCCAATACAAAAAACATTGATGCACAATACTATTTTGTCAAGGAGGTGGTGGAAAACAAGAAACTATTGATGGAGAAGGTAGACACTTTGGAAAATGTTGCAGAATTTATAACAAAGTTAATGAGTGTTGCGAAGTTATGCTGGTGTAGATATGCATTGGAAATTGTTGCGCTAGTTCACTAAAGAACAATATATATTGTTCCTTTAAAAAATACAAGTGGGGGAATGATTGAGGTGTTATATTCTTTGTATAGTAACTCAATTGGCTAGAGTGCATTCGCTCAACTAGCGAGTCGAGGTGGATGGACTAGAATGAACCTCAACAATGTAGTCAACGAGAATCGACTAGGTAAAGGATCGACTAATAGTTTAGTCGAGTTGATGGGTTGATGGTAAAGTAGAGAACAAGCCAATGGTCAAGTAGAAGATAGATCGATTGTTGGATTAAGGATAGGAACCATAATTGAAGTTAACGAAACAATCAATAGTCAATGGAGTAGTCAAAATCAATTACAATAATGGTGTAGAAATAACTCGAAATTTGTAGTTGCTAAAGAAATCACACTGAAATCAATAGACACAAATTTCTTCTACTAAATTCTGCGGAAGGAAAATTAACAATAGAAACACATGCAATCATTCAATCACAATGCACAAAGTTTTTACTGGGGAACCCAACTGGGAAAAACCCCTCTTATGTTTGTATTATATCAGATGAGAACAATGATCAATTACAATGACTGCTTCAATGCTTGAAGCTCAATCTACATTATAATTTTGATTTCCTCCTGACTTTTCTCTGTCCAATACTTAGCCAAAATAGGCCTCATGCTTCCTCCTATTTCCTTGCACAATTCCTTCTCCTAAAGAATAGGGAAAGCTCTTATTTTCATGCGCATTTCCCAAGAGAATAAGCTCACCTGCATGCACAAACTCTATACAACCAAAATACTATACAATAGAATTACAATTGTGCCTTTTCCCTCCACTTCACTAGGCAATTCAAATTGCATGCATGACTAGGGATATTTTTAGTAAATTGACTAGTTAACTGAGAGTTCAATGAGTTAACAACAGTTACAACTACTCAACTGAACTCATATTGACTCTATTATAGACTAGAGCTCAACTAATTGACTTTAACTAAAGATGAAACTTATAGATAGCTAGATCTTAGCTACCAACTAGCACGCAACTCTGCTACTAGCCCACCAACTCAAATTCATTGATTTAACTGAGTGATTTGGCCATGTTACTCTTGCTAACTTCCTGCCAACTCATCGTGATGAAGTGGAAATTTTAATTTCTTCATTTGATTAAGGCCCAAGTCAAATGAAACCTTTTCTTGATACAATGTAACAAAAGGAAGTGCATGGTTGATGAATACTAGTGGTTGACTTATTAAGGTGTTATATTATTTGTATTGTAACTCAAATTAATAGAGTGCATTCAGTCAACTGGCTAGTCAAGGTGGATCAACTGGGATGAACCTCAATGATCTAGTCAGGGAGAATTGACTAGGTAAAGGATCACCTGATAATTTAGTCAAGTTGATGGGTTTATGATCAAGTAGAGAACAACTCAATAGTAAAGTCAAAGATAGATCAGCAAGTAACTCAAGGATAGGAACCACAATTGAATTCAATGAAGCAATCGATAGTCAATAGAGTAGCGAAAAGAAATGACAATCAAGGGTGTGAATGGTTGATAAAGACTGTTGGTTAACTAGTAGTCGATGGTGAAAAGCTATAATTAAAATATGTCATAAATGGTTACAAATCCTAATATTCTTGGGATCTTAGCCAAGGATATTTTATAACACCCTAGTCTTTAATTCCCCTATTGATATTGTATATTTATTATGTTAGTGTTCCATGTGATAGTGTGTAATTTGAAATGAGTTAAAGACCCAAAAAAATTATAATTATATTTTTATATAAAATGATAACAACTAATGAAAGGGGTGTAGCATTGATACAAACCATCAAAAGCCATGAGAAGGGGAAGTTGGTAGTTTAGCTACCAGTTCCCATAATTATGGGAGATAGCTAGGATTTGTATCCAACTATCTCATCCAAAGTATGGGAAAATTAGCCATCTAGAAGATTCTAATATTAACCCATGAATTTGAAAATAGACGTACAAAATATTAAGAAAGAATCCATAGAAGGTAGGAAAGAAGACAAAGAATGTAGTGTTCTCATGTCCAAAGATAAAGGGATTCTCATAGATGAGTTTGGGGACCAAATATAGACAAAACATTGTGCTAGAAATGTTGTTGGTTGGTGGAAAAAAAATTAAGCTTTGATAGATCCATTTTTGGACGAATAAAACCAAGGGCTAGTGTCCTAAATTTGAGTTGTAATAAAGAGCTACATTTTTGGGTGGTTGTTAGGAAAGAAATGAAGGCACTGAGACGGGAGGTCATCAGGGAACTATTGGAGTAATGAAGGGACTCCCTTATTCTATGCAAGCCAATTAAGAAATCATCCATTGTTTGTACAAGATCTTATCTCTTTATGTTTTGAAGGGAACTTCTTGGTTTTATGTGGATGAAGGAGAGTGGAATTCATCCTTCCACTACTTGTATCTTGAGAGAGATTTGTTTTCTTGGTTGCTTTCTTGGCAGGGCACTGAACACTAAGAAATGGGAGGTCATGAAGGGACTAGTGGGCAATGAAGGGACTCCCTTTATTCTATGTAAGATAATCGAAAAACTACCCATAAGGTATTTGTAATATCTAGGATTAGTACGATCTTAAGATAACTTGTTGAATTTATATTGAGGGAGAGTGGCCTTCATGACTCCACCTTGTAATGACTAAGAAAGAGATACTCCCCTCATAGGTTCATGGTTTGGCTCAGGAGTGGCCAACTACAAAGGTTAGAGAAAACAATTGAGCCTATTGTTGGGTGGAAAGTGGCTCACAATTCATTAGTTGCTAGAAACCATTTATACTGATCAAATAAGTACCTTCGTGTTTTGTAATTAGTCATGTAAATTATGTTAAATGAAATGAAAATGATGTTTTGGATGTACGTTGTCTATATGTTTCATGTTGAGTTCTAAATGTGTTTTTATGATGCATATGTGTGGTTGTATGCATAAATTTAGTGGGTTAACTGAGCATAGGCCTTATGGTAAATTTCTAATATTTGATTATCTCTAATGACATGGTTGTGAAAAAAAGCTCATGGATGGAGAAATTGGGGGAGACTAACCCTCATCATCTTGAAAGGCCATAATAGATGGCTCTTAAATTTAGAGAACTATGTTGCAACAACCATGACAAATGAGTCTTTGGCATGTCACTCAATGACAAACAAATGAGCCCCATGATTCTTTTGTTGTTGTATATCCATATACTTCTATAGATATTCTATTGTTATATATATTATTGCTACAAAAAATTCATTGGTGTGTTATAGACCCTTCCATTGCTACATATCCTTCTACTATTGCAGGTTTTTGTTGTGTTGTATATCCTTCTCTTATGGATGCTTCTACTACATATCCTTTTTTTACTACAAATTCTTCTACTTTTCTAGATCACTCTGCTGCTACAAAACCTTCCACTTAGGACTACATCCTTATTATTTTCTCTATATCCTTTGATGAAGAAATTTATCCTACTATAGAATCCCAACATGCTACATAGTTTGACAATTTTATATAGAAACTAAGTTTTATATAGATGCTTCCACTCCTCATCATCACCAATTGGACACATCTTCACACTTAGTCAACCAATTGCCTTAGCTCTTCTTAGGTGGGTAAAGGTGCATGGGGTAAGGATGGAATTTTTTTTCTTAGCAGAGCTATGGAACATATGATGCTTGGGAAAATTTTTACTACCAAGTATTTAAATTGTACAAGCCCTATAGTGGATGTAACAATCATGATGTCCTTATTTGTAACAATCATATAAATTTGGGAGTCGTAATCAACATAATGACCAGGAAAATATGTAAATGTTTTGATTTTCTGACCTATGACAGACTCCCACAATCCTTCAACTAGCTTCCAATCCATAATCAAGCCTAAAGGCATCCTGGAACATCTAGTGCTTTTCATGTATTCCTAGGATCATCCCACAACTTCCATGTTTCTATGACACAAATCAAATTTGGGACGTTACCCTTTAATCCTAGGATCCATGGTTGGCCCAATTCATGATTATATTAGTTGCAAATTTGGGAAAATGACCATATCTCATGGCTATTCCACTAAGAAACTCACCCTATATTCCCTTGCAAATCTAAGCATAGAACAAGAAATGATTATGTGGGTGAAAGGTGTGGATAGTGACAACAAAGCCATCAATTTCTCACACCATTAGTATCTTTCTCTTAAAGAACAAGTATGACACAATCAATGACTTTATAACTAATTATGTATGATCATAACAACCAACTTCTCAATTCATAAACCATATCATGGATCCAATCACTTAAGAAAACTACTCATCAATCAACCTCTCTATAGTGATAGATACCATACATGTTCCTCTCTATGATATAACCAAATCCAATAGTATACCAATAAAAATCAACTTAGTGAGAACATTAAATATTAACTTTGAACTCCTAACCTCACAAAAGGAGCAGTTAGCCAAAGTGCTACAAGAGAATAATGATGCATTCACCCGGGACAATATGGATATGAAGAGAATCCATTCAAGTTTGTGTACTCACCATATATATATATATATAGGGAGAGAGAGAGAGAGATGAATACTCCCAAGCTATCTGAAAGCCCCAATGCAAAATGTATCCTACATTATGATAAACAACAAAAGATAGGTGGCAAAAGTTTCACACACTGAAATTTATATATGCTATCTTTGATAATGATTGGGTCTCGCAACTTGTGATCATTCCAAAAAGAATGGGAAGCAGAGAATATGTTTCAATTATAGGGAACTAAGGCAATACATTCACAAAGGCCAATTCACCCTTCCCTTTACCAATCAAGTTCGTAACGCATTAGCGGGAAAGAAATACTTTTCCTTCCTCAATGGGTTTAGTGAATACAATCGGATCCAAATCACCCCTGAGGACCAAGACAAAACAATTTTTACCTTTCCGTGGGGAGCATTTTCCTACTAGTTACTACTCTTTGGACTTTGTAACATACTAGACACTTCTCAGTGGGTAGTTCTTGGTATATTCTCAAGCGTAATTAATGATTTTGTAGAGGTGTATATGGATGGTTTCATAGTACGCGACAATACATTTGAAGAATCTTTAGCTAACTTGAATAAGATGCTTAAAAGATGGAAGGATGCAAGCCTATCCCTTAAAAACAAAAATGGTCTTATATTATTAACTAAAAAGGTTGTTGTGGGTCATCACATCTCTTCTGCACGTATCTAGGTGAATCTAAAAAAAATTGAGGTAATAACTAACTTCCCGATTTTGAAAATGAAATAATTATGTACGTATCTTTTTCGTGTTGGCCTCATGGTGTTTCCATTGATTTAAACCTAGGTTGTCTACCTAAGGAGTCAATTGTGGAGTTAATTGTGTTGGCCTCGATGTCAATCTGGATCGTATCACACTCTTGGTGATTGACAGTAGAGTTGTAGGAGGATGTAGAGGTATTTGGCAAGATGGAATCATATGATGATTTCTTGACACTTGTAGAGGAAGCTGGACAGGTGTTGGAGATGCTTGGATAGGTTCTGGAGATGTTGGATAGGTTCTAGAAGTGCTAAAGTTGTTTCTAGGCATAGGAGCTTGGTAACACAATTGATTAAGTATACAACCTATGCTATAATGCAATTATTGAATAAAGAGGGTGTATTACTACCTATAGGTGGATTTCTCGAATTGTGAGCACAATCAGATTAATTCCAAGGGCATTTTATATGGTTTTTGCACAAGGTATTTGGTTAATAAGATCACAATTCATCTCTAAAGTGGTTAAAGTTGATAAATATATCTCATTTAATGAAGATGATGGTGGATCGAGTCAAGGAGGAAAGTTATATGAACTAGACCAATTCTATAATGTATGAACAAAGACGATTAGCTCTCCATTACTCTGATTGCAATTATTGTTTTAATCATTCTAGCAAATTATTTATAGGAGAGTGCTTTGAGGAGTTGAGGTTGGATGTATTGTGAGGTTGAGCAAGTGTGTGAGAAGAGAA
The DNA here is from genome assembly GCA_031772625.1 of Pinus tabuliformis. NCBI lineage: Eukaryota > Viridiplantae > Streptophyta > Pinopsida > Pinales > Pinaceae > Pinus > Pinus tabuliformis. The sequence continues at coordinate 1,296,408,914 of CM062819.1, forward strand.
GAGTGTGCAAGTTGTGAGGAACATTATGCAGAAAATATAAGTGGTTTCCAAAAGTTGCAGAAGGTAGAAAAAGTATGTTTGAGCCAACATCTTTTGCAGAGAGCAAGGAGATGAAGTAAGGAATGATTGATGATCATTTAGTGTACGATTATTTCTAGCACATTCATAAGAATATTGTTTTGCAGGGTTTGTTTCTGGAAAGATTTATTATATCACAGAGAGGATAGATATGTTATTGTTGAGTTGTGAAATTCTCCTTGGAGCTCAGTTTGGAAATGAATGAAAGCTTGGCTCCAGGTGTTAGAGGAGGCTGGGGCCTCCATTTAGTGGTGGTTGGAAAAGAGAGGAGAAACTGCTCCTTGTTGGTGGTGGCCAGAAAAAATGATATAATGGGAGTGGTAGCTCCATGTAGTGGTGGTTGGATAGTCCAATGGTGTTTGGGTGAGACATAGTGGGAGTGGTGGCTTCTAGCAAGTGGTGGTTTGAAAAGTCATGTGAGTAGAGACTTCCTAATTGGTGGTGGCCAACAATATTGTTAAAGGGGTATTGGCTCCTAGCTGGTGGAGGACAACTGAAATATGTAAAATATTTATTGATATAATAATAAGAGAATGAGAAGCAACATAACATCAATGGGTGGTTTTTGTCCCTTTGGGGTTTCCACCAGAAATCATTGGTATCTTATGTGTGTGATGATTTTGTGGTTATGTATTATGTTATGATGCTATGATCTCTCCTAATCTGTTTCAGTTTGTAAATGTTTAAAGCACTAATTAATTGGAGAAAATTTAATAAATTCCATCACTACTTATTCAGCTCCCCCCACCTCCCCCCCCTCTCAGTAGTGATCTACATTTCCCTTAAGTGGTATCAGAGAAGGTTCTCTCTTGTGAAGATTAACCACTCGAGAGTAGATCATGGACCATGGCCAAGAACAAGAACAATATGTCTCAAAAGAAGAAGAGAAACAAACAAGTCAGAAAATTTTTAGATTCAGAAGAACCTCTCTTTTTGTTGGTCAAGAGTGGTGAAGATAGTCATCCATAATTTTCGGGTATTTCATTTTTTTTTAATTTTATACATAATGGCCATCTTACATGCTATCACTAGGCTAGAACAGGTTGGGCTGTGTCGACCTCCAACCAAGTGTAACTATTTCAAACCAACTTTTGACTGGAAGTTATCCCTTCCAATTTGAGAGGGCTCTCTCAAAACATTATATCAAATTTCACTTTAATCAGCTCAAAACTATAGATGGCTAACTCTTTTTTTTCTTGTATTTTATGCAGGTGAAAGGGAGTGAGTACTACAACCATTGGGCATGGAGTCAATTACAAGAAACTCAATTACTTACATAACTATTTTCTGAGGAAACTGAGGCATCCTTTAGCTTAGAAACAAAGTGAATAAAACCCTTTAACAATAGATAAAACATATGAAGGAAGTTGGAGCAGACCTTAACACTGAATTCCAAGTGATCATAATGCTTTAAAATTGATATCAATGTAAAATACAAAACAAGTAAACATATAACCAAAATTTGTATCTTAGGTGATGAAAACAGAGTACGCCGGTAAATGTATATTAACTGAGACAAGTTAGATATGTTAGCTTCTTCACATCCTTGATCAACTCTTCCCAAAGTCAAAAAGATATCTATTTATAGAGATAAATCTCTTTACATCAACCTGCTACCTAGGCTAGATCTGATCCACTATCTAAGAGACTTATTCCTATTTTTCTTCTAACTGACAAGTTCTTGTAGGGAATTTCTGTTTTACATAGTTTGAATTCAACTAGGACTCTACTAGCTTTTAAGACTTTAACCACTTTATATTGATGAAGATAACTGAGCCCAGTTATTTTCTAAATGTAATGGAGCTGATGATGTGTCTCATGCCAGGTGGTTGTTGACTTGGTTGACTTTCTAACCTAGATGTACACCAAGTAAAATTTCAAAATTTCTGGCTACGAAATATTTTGTAAAATCGGCCTCAAAGATAAGTATATATCTTCCAAAATATGATGTCTGTGTAAACACTGAGAGAGGATTTTGTAGATTAGATTGTTATGAATAAAAACCTCCTTCATATTTCCAAAATTCCGTTTCCTTTGGTAAAACATGGAGACCGAATTTGACTACTAAAACAATCATTTCCAGAATTTCCGTAGCAAATTTCAAAAAACACCTTTCTGCTAGCTATTTGACCTTTCTGGCAGTGTTGAAATCTTCATTAATGTTTATTAGCTAAATTCCATTAGAACTCCCTTAGATGATATTTTTACTTGCATTCTCCTCCATGAAAAGCTACAACAGTTTCATAGCAAATTTCCTGCTTCATTATGGGGAGTTGCTACGAAATTTCTGAGTTTTTTGTGTATTGATTTATTTTTTTATTTTTTATTTTTAATTTTATTTTTAATTTTATTATTATTATTATTATTATTATTTTTTATTATTTATTTATTTTTTTTGTGTCTGATTTTTATCTTTTCTTATCACCTCTAGAAGTCTACTCCATCATTTATAATTCTTAAAAAGGTTAGTTAAGAGATATAATAGGCAAAAATGTGGATTTGATCAGCTTTGACCATTTTTAATGAGTGTCCTCCTTTACAACTATAATCTTGAGGTTCTTCCTTAAAAGCTCAGCTTTGATCTTCTCAATCAGTTCTTCCAATAATTTGACCCTATTCTGCAACTTTCTCCTATCTTCTTGCAACCAAGTATTCCTCCTATAGGTGTGCTTTAGCATCCTGTGTAGAGGTAAAGATCTCTTCACCATTTTCCTAGACTTTTTCGTCACTTCATCATAAAAGTCTATTTGTTGTGCCATATCTTTCTTGAAGTCTTCAACTTGTAGTTTGTTCTCAATGAGTTCTTCCCTTGCCTCTCTTAGTTGTTCTTGTAAGACTTCTTCTTAACTTTTCTTCTGAATGGGCTCATAATGCACCACAACACCTCCTTTATACTGTTTTTTGGATGTCATGCTAGCAACACGTCAGGAGCTACTTGTGAGTTGCTTCCTCTTCACCTACAAATCAACTTAAGAACACCTAGACCACACTTAGACCACAACTAGACTCATTTTGACAGCGTAAAACCCTATTACAGTGACAACACTTGTGAACTTTGGTAGCAGCAAATGATATAAAGTGGAAAAAGGAAAGGTAAGAATGAATGGAAAGAAGTGGATGGCACGAGGATAAAGGTGTTTATGACTCAGCACAAATCTGACTCACTAATGCTTGTTTAAAATAATACCATTACACAACAATGGACTTTCGTAGTGAGAAAAGTGTTAGGATGGACCATTTTTCTACGGAGTAGTCAGAAATCTTTGTAGCAAACCCTCGATTTGTTGAACTAGCGTTGCTACGAAAGTTTATAAAACTGTCAAATGACTCAATTATGAAATGATGACCTCTATACAAATGGAATTATGACCTTTACCCTTTTATGATGACCCTACCAAACACTAAATGTACCATATGAAAAATTCTACATGAACCTAAACATAAAAACCCTATCTAAAATGACTAATCAAATTGAAAATTATTTCTAGGGGTTATCATGGATAACATTACATATGATTGCCTATTTCCTTGCACATGTGATGATGATGATGTTATTGGGATTAATGTGTTAGAAGATGATGACAAATCAATTGAGATTGATATTTTGAGTAGAAGTGGAGGTAATCCTTTTGGAGAGAAATCAAATTCGGAAAATTCTGAAGGTGAATAGAAATGCAAGATAGTGGCCCTAGAAGTAGAGATTAAAAGGCTCATAGTTGATGTTGACACCTAATCATGGGGATTGGGTGAATAATTGTAAATAATGTAAATAATAAATAATGGAAAAGGAAGAGTCATCGGGAGGTGAAACCCAAGAGTCACTCCCTCATGTATATAACTATGAACAATCTAAATGAATAAACACAGTTCATTTGAGGAGTTACCTCATGGCCTGACATGGTATCAGCTCCAGCTCCATTTTTAGTTTTCCGACCCTTGTAACTCCCTTTTGTCATTTTTTGCAATCTACCAAATTCCTGTCATCTTCAACCTTGTAGTGATTCTCTCTCCTTGGCTCCTTGATGCACATGAACACCAGTTCTGCATTTTCTGTGATGGCGTATTTGAAGATCGGTGTGGAGATTGGGTTGAAGCATTACAAACTGTTGCCTTCGGTCTGAAAGGAATGAAATAGTGTGAGATTTTCTGAGAGATGATGTGGTTGGTGTGGCGAGTTTCAGCATTACCTTACCTCAACACAATGGTTTCAAGTGTTCGTATGCGGTCCAAGTATATATGTTGTGCCTTGAATGCTTTTTAAAATATCGTGAATGTTGTTGTATTGAATCATTATTTTATATATGAGAGATTCTTACCTGGTGTATGCGTTACGCATAGTTAATACCTCTCCAACGCCCAAACATAGCAAACATTGTCTCGGTCCTCCCGGTCTCATGTATTGTCTCAATCCGCTCTCCCTATATCAGTTTTAAATCTGCTCTCCGCTATCTCCATACACAATTGGCTCATACAAATGCACAACCGGCTCATATAAATCACTCGTTGTTGTCTTGGCTCATACAAATCCGCTCTCCACATACACAGTCGGCTCATACAAATTTGTGCTCTGTTGTCTCCATACAACCCTAGTATACACTATATGGAGGTCCCACCACTTTGCGTTAACACCATACCACGTTATCAAAACTAGTTAACTCCATACCATACCTTAAACGATGTCTCGTGTGATTTTAATGTTGTCTTTAGTGTAACCTACCCCATATACACCCTCCCCTCCCATACTACCTACCCCATATACATCTTCCCTATAAATTCCCTCCCCCATAAAAAACCTCCCCCCACGTAATACATCTATTTTTATATATCAGAGTCAAATTTTTATACATATTAGTATCGGAAGTACAATTTTATATATTGGCAGCAGAAGAATTTTTTTTACAGTTACAAATTTTACAATGCATTCATTGATATCTATTATGGGAGTGGTTCTCATCGAGAAGGAGAACTATCCAGAATGGTCGCGGAAGATCAAACACACTCTCATTTTTAATGAGTTGTGGAAAGGAGTTTGCGTTGAAGAAGGAGACAAATAACCAGAAAAGCCTACATTAGACAAGGAATTTTCCATTTGGGAAAATAAGAATAGCAAGGCATATGCCTTGATTGCAGTATCTGTAAATGAAGAGGTGATTTGCCATATTTATCCATTTTTAAATTCTTTCGAAGCCTTACAAAAATTTAAGGAGCTCTATGAATCACACTCTGCACTTGAAGTTGTTCAACTCATGATTAAATTATTCAGCCTTGAATTACAAAATGATGATCCTCTTGCACTTGCATCAGAAGTAGAATCTATTATGCATGATATCAAAGTCACTAATGTTGAACTTGACATTCCTCTAATAGCTTTTGTCAAGGAACTTTATCCAAGTTATTCAAATTATCTTGAGTCATTGCAAGCAAATGGAAACATCAAAGAAATTACCTTTGACTCCCTTGTGAATAAATTTGCTGAGAGAGAGAAAGATTTTGGGAAGAAGACAACTCCTCAGTCTTTTGAAGAGGTTGTGTGTCTTGCACATAGAGAAAATAATCTTGCTCAATATTCTTCCAGAGGAAGAGGTGGCCAAAGAGGAAGAGGAAGAAGAAATTTTAGAGGCAGGGGGGCCAGACACTCTCATGGAGAAAAGTCTGATTTGCATTGCATACATTGCAATAGAGATGGATCACATGATGCATCCACATGCAAGTTTCCTTTGGACAAAATTGAGCAGGAAATAAATCAACCCAAAGGTAAAACTAATGACAAAGAGAAAGGTAAAGAACTTGAATCCGCTCACTATGTAGCGACACATTGTAATATTGGAGTAAATGAATACTTGTTTAATGCTTCACTTGCTTCTTGGAAAAATGTTTGGTTGCTTGATTTAGGAGCAACTTGCTAAATGACTTTTAGAAGAGGTTGTTTTGAAGAATTTACTAACAATGTTGATGGAGCAATATACTTTGCAGACAAATCAAAACTCAAGCCATCAGGGCTTGGTACAATCAAGCTCAAATTGCCTGGTCTTCCAAATTTTCTTCTGCATGATGTTTTATATCTCCCACAACTGAGGAGAAACTTGTTGTCCTTGGTCCACATCTACCAGTAAGGACACTCCATTCATATGTTTGATGGCAAGGTTGAGGTGAGAAAAGGTTCAGATCACTCACTTGTCATGATGGGGATAGAAGAAGAAAGGCTTCTCAAGCTGCAAGGTACCTCTGCTCGTGCACAAAATTTCTCATACAATTCTCATTATGATGAAGGTACATTTCCATCAACTCTATTATGGCATTCTAGATTTGGACACTTGAACTATGACGACCTTCACTTGTTGAAGAAAAATGGTGTTACTGGTTTGCCTACAATTCGTAGGAAACTTAAGCATTGTGATGCTTGCATTCTAGGAAAGCATAGCAAATAGTCTTTTCATGATTCACATACCAAAGCACATAGAAAACATGAACTCATTCATTCAGATTTATGAGGTCCAATGCATGTTCCTTCTGCAAATGAAATAAATATATGATGACATTTATTGATGACTACACCAAAATGTGTTGGTTTTATTTATTCAAGAACAAATCTGATGCTTTTCAAACATTCAAGAACTTTCATACATGGGTTGAAAATGATGCACAATCTCATATTGGGTTTATTCGCACTGATAATGGAAAAGAATACACTTCAAATGAATTGTGAAAACTATCTTCGCCAACATGGGATCAAACATCAAACAACTGCACCTTATAATCCCCAACGGAACGAAGTAACTGAAAGAATGAATAGGACAATCTTAAATATGGTGTGCTCCATGATGTTTATCAAGAATGTAAAATTGATGTTTTGGGCTGATGAAGTTCTATGTGTTGTATATGTAAAGAATAGATGTCCATCTAATGCTATTAGAAACGAGACTCCTTATGAAATGTGGTATGGTCACATTCCTTCGGTAAAGCATCTCAGGGTCTTTGGTTCCACCTGTTATACCTTGATACCAAAGTACATAGAAATAAACTTGGTGCAAGGAGTCGTAAGTGTATCTTCTTGGCGTATTCAAACACCTCCAAAGCATACCGTCTCTATGATTAAGTTAATAAAAAGTTTGTTGTATTTAGATATGTACTTGTCTTGAATATTCCAAAGCTGACAATGTTGTTGAGCGCAACTTGATCGCTTGGATAGATTCGCAAATGCAAAATCATTTCAAGAATTTGATAATCAGATTCCACATCTTGAAGGGGGGATTCCTATACTAGATTGGTCTGTGGAATATTCTTCTGAAGCACTCTCGCCCCCACATGAAACTCCAACCACTCATGATACTTTGAGTGATGTGATTGACAGAATTGGGAGGCTCAATCTTGATTCAGTCCTAACTCAATCAAATGAGAAACCTAGACCATCTCAGAAAGGTCCCCCAAAGTGGCTGACAAAGACACTTGAAAGTGTTCATCCTAATGAGGTTGTAAAGACAGGAATAAGAAATTCAACTAGGCAAAATGGAGGTGATGTAGATGATTCTGATTCACCTATTGATATGAATGTTTCTTGTGATTGTGAATTGAATTTGTCTACAAATTTTGAACCAACTTTCTTCAAAGAAGCCACTTCTCATGATGAGTGGAAAGAAGCAATGCAAAAGGAGTATGATGCCTTGATAAACAATGGCACTTGGAAGCTGGTTGATCCTCCATTGGGAACCAAACCAATTGGCTGCAAGTGGGTCTACAAGAACAAGTATAAAGCTGATGGCTCACTTGAAAAGCACAAAGCCAGGCTTGTGGCAAAAGGTTTTGCACAGAAGGAAGAGGTCGATTACGAGGAGACTTTTCCCCCGTAGCAAAATGGGCTACCATCCGGACACTCTTTTCCCTAGCAGCTCAGAACGGTTGGAAAGTCTATCAAATGGATGTAAAGACTGATTTCTTAAATGGAGATCTAAAATAGAATGTTTTTATGTCCCAGCCTGAAGGAATTTCTATGAAAGGACATGAACATAAAGTATGCAAAATTTTGAATCCTTGTATGGCCTCAAGCAAGCACTGTGAGCCTGGTATGAAAAGTTAACTAAGCATGTTCTGAAACTCAACTTCAAACATTATGATCTTGATGATGCAATTTCGTTTGTCAAGAAAGTTGGAAAAATAGCTGTATATCTTGTGGTATATGTATATGATCTTTTGATGACAGGGAACAATGAGAGCTACATTGCATCCATAAAGAAGGAGTTAAGGAAAGGTTTTGAAATGACTGACTTGGGCTATGTTCATTACTATATTGGTATTGAAGTAACTCAACATCCGAAGTCTATATTCCTTTCTCAAAAGAAGTACATTTGAGATCTGTTGAACAGGTTTGGCATGGTTGAGTGCAATCCTCTAACTAGTCTAATGGAACAAAACATAAATCTCACATCCGCTAAAGGAAAAGAATTTGAGGATGCAACAAAGTATACACAGCTTGTAGGAAGTCTTAACTACCTAACTACTACAAGACTAGACATTTCGTTTGTTGTTGGAATCCTCTCCAGGTTTATGCAAAAGCCTTGTGAGGGACATTGGTATGCCGTAAAAAGAGTTCTAAATTACTTGAAGGGAACTCAAGACTTTGGACTCAAGTATAAACAGGTGGGCGACTTTAGCTTGATTGGATACTCTGATTCAAACTTCGATGGAGACAAAGAAACTGGTTATCTACTTCTAGTTATGCTATGAGTCTTGGATCAGGAGCTGTCTCCTGGAGATCACACAAACAATCAGTTCCAACAAATTCCACAACAGAGGTAGAATATGTGGCAGCAACTGAGGCAAAAAAATAAATTGTGTGGCTCAGGAAAAGTTTGGAAGATTTGCAGGTAAAACAAGTATATTCAACTCCACTCATGATTGACAACATCTCTGCAATAAAGTTGGCCAAGAACCCAAAGTTCCATGATCAAATGAAGCACATCAATACAAAATATCATCTGATTCGACATCATGTTGAGGCTAAGACAATCCATCTATGCCATTGTTCCACTAATGAGAAGATTAGAGACATCTTTACCAAAGCGCTTGGAAGAGAAAAGCTTGAAAGATTCAGAATGATGCTTGGAATCACCAACATCCCTTCAGATTAAGAGGGGAAATGTTGACACCTAATCATGGGGATTGGGTGAATAGTTGTAAATAATAAATAATGGAAAAGGAAGAGTCATTGGGAGGTGAAACCCAAGAGTCACTTTCTCATGTATATAACTATGAAAATCTAAATGAATAAACACAATTCATTTGAGGAGTTACCTCATGGCCTGACAATTGAAAATAAAGACCAACGAAAGTTATTGCAATTTTTTTATGAAAAGGATTGTGCCTACAAAGAAGAAATTATTAGATTAAAAACTTAGCTGGAAGAAGGAAGGAACATTGAAGAAGAAATGAGGAAGCAGTATAAGGAAATAGAAGATCAATTTCAAAGACTAGATGATGAAGTAGTTTTATTGAGAAGTGAACTAGAGAAGAAAACCTCCTAGCCGAAATTGGAAAGAAGCGTCCAAAAGTCTACTTCAGTTAAGTCATATCTTGACCTACACAAAGAAGAAACCAGTTCATAAGCAACAGTAAAAAATCCGAAATCAAAAGATGGTACCAGGAGTGGAGTAGTAATAAATAAATCCAACAACAAAACCATCTGTCAAAATAGGAGCAAAAGAATATGCCAAGGAAAGTCTCTTCACCTAGAATATTATTTTCATGTTTTGGATATGTCAGATGCTTCATTTGTAATAAACTTGGGCATGTTGCAACATATTGAAAAATCTTGCAATAGAAGAAGCATTTGGATAGAAATCCCTATCAAGCAAACAACCAAGGAGGATTGTTCTCATTACAGAAATCAGCTACAATCAGGTGTAATAGTTTATTTTATGGCTATTGTTACTCATGCAATGATTTTTTTCCATAAGGTTGTTGATTACTAGACTATGAAAAGACAAGACGATATCTCAATAGGATATATGAGTCTTTTCCTCTGTTCTTCGGTCACATAAGGTGTTACGTGTGTGACAATCTTGGCCATATGGCCAAAGTTTTCAAGTTGCCTAGATTTCCTGGGCAATCCAGTCAAAGGGAGAAAGTCATGCAAGGCCAAACACACAAGAAAAGAGGTTTTTCACATGTCAAAGATTAGCCTATAAAAGTTTGGAGGAGAAAGGAGCAGCAAGAAACCCCCACCAAAAAATTAGGCTTGCATGGTCTCAGGGGGAGCATATGGCCACATCTTGAGTTTCATGTAGACCATTGGAGGTGTAGCCATATTAGAGAGATTATATGAATACAAATTTTCATGTTAGGAAGGTTATGTATGGGCTCAGAGGGAGCCACATGAGGTTTGAGATATTAGTTTTATTTTTGATCTATTCTTATTTTCAGTTTGTCATCAGTCAAATTAGACACATAGATTTTCTAATGGCTTTGGAATAACTGTATGTTGATCCATATGATATTATTAAGTACATGAAAACCATGTATTTGACCTTATGGGTATGGTCAAGGAGTTTATTTAGTACATGTGTGATGTGCCTTTACGTGTTTTTTTGAAGACAATTTTATTCATATTTTTTATGACTGATATATGCAGCAAGAGCTTGAGACCATATTGTGGGAGAATGTTGTCATGTCATGGTTTATAGTAGTTTGGTTTGTTGAAGATCATTCCTTTTTTTGTTTATTATATGCTACAATGATTTATGCTACTAATGGTGAATCTGCTCAGAGTTTTGTGATCATGATTTAGAGCATGAAATCATCAAAGAGAAGGATGCAAAGGAGTGAAGGAAGATCACATATAAGGGGGAGCACTTTTTCTTCCATTGATCCCTTACTAGTAGAAAAGGAAAAATACATTGCTTGAAGTAGCTTGCTATGTGCTTCTCTGACATTGATTTATTGTAGGAAGATGCTGAGAAATTTTTTGTTGTGTCTGCCTCATGGATATTCAGATATGTGAGTATGCTTACATGGAAAAGCTAATATGTTGCTAGTGTTCAAATCACTAGATTACATTTATGTATTGTATTATGATTCCTAGGTGACTGCTATTAATATTAGTCAATGGTGTATTGTAGTTGGCACATCTAGAGTGTACATATTTTCATTCATGCTTTATATATCTAGATGCATGATGTATGTTGTTGCTAGTATGTCTTGTATTTGGATGATTGAGTTGTGATGATCTTATGAGCTAGAACGAGTTGGATCAGAGAGTATATATGTTGCATATGATGTTTTGGTCCAAGATATTATACATGGAGAGAGTATATTGACCTTGATAGGGATGTGTCAAATATTATGATGTGGTCATGAGTTTCTAACAATAATTTATTGCAAAATCTTATGTTGATGTTGTTGTTGCCTAGATTGATTCTTGCATGTATTACTTATTTAGCCATGCATTGACGATGTTGGAGAGATTGCTATTGTATTGGCTCATCTGTCGTTAGTGATGCTTTTAATTCTTACTGATTTGTTTCATGGAGCTAGAGTTGGCGCTACAAGATTATGCTTCTATGCTGTTGAGCATCATTGATGATATATTGTTTATTAATGATGAGGAGGTGTATGTTGCTATGAAATCATTATGTTGCGGATTTTTATGTAGGGTATGGTGGATGATAAAGGTTTTACCATGATTTTGTTATAGAGAATTCATTGTTGGTGTTGGTTGGTATTTGATATGTTGTTGCTCAATTTTGTTCTGTTGCTTGTGAGGATTTAAATGTTGCATAAAGAATCCATTAAGATTACATTTATATGTTGGTAAGATATATTGCTGCTAAGATCGTTGTTTATGGTTGAGGTGTTGAAAGTATCCATGTGCTATCATATGCCATGTATTATACTGCTATTGTTATTTTTTCATAGAGCACATATTATTACTCATGGATGCCATGCACTTTTCGCATATCATTGTATTGATCATGCATAGAGGAGTCCACACTTGTGTGAATTTGTAAGAGCCATGTGCCATTATTGTTTCATATTTTTGGTGCATTAATCATAAAGAGACCCATGGTTTCTAGCATGTATTGTAAAAGTTTTCAAATTCAACTATGTATGGGCTATTGGGTGTCAAAGTTTTGTTTTGCATATCATTGACATAGCCCTTGTTGCATTGGGAAACTTGATTGAATGATGTAAGTTGGTTCCATAGAGTCATTGGTTGGTGATAGGTATGCTTATAGAAGATTCATATATCAGTCATATGTACTTGTGACAACCATGTATTTGCTTCATAGAGTATAGATTTGTATTGCATATCATTGTATATTATTGGTCAAATTCAATTGGAGTCTTGGTTTATGAGGAGTAGTCTCTTGCATTTGGTAAGGAGCCTTATTGCAGCATAGTAGAAGTGTTTCTACAACATCATGGAGAGATATTTGCAGCCCCATTACATGTTCAGAGGGAGCATGTTCAACCTAGAAGCAAAAGGAAGCACATGGTGTTGGCATAGAGGCATGGTGTTACCTTGTTGGCATGTGGCATGTGCTTGTAACTAATTACATTTCATCGGTAGTGTTGATGGTGCTGGAAATACATCAACAAAGGGGATCTCCCCAGTATGAAGTCCCAATTAGACCTCACACCATTTGGTGTAGAAGTCCCATCTGGTATAAAGACCCTGTTTCCAACTCCTTAAATATTTTCCTTAGTTCTAGCTCTCAACACATGAGAGTGATGCAATGGTATCTTCGAACAACAAGGTGAGTGTGCCTAGTGAGTGTGAAGAACAATTGTGTCTAGGTTCTCTTAATGCAAAAGGGGAAATAAAAGTGAGCCTCTAAGTGAGAGGTAAGAGTACTGCCCAAGAAGAGACACACATGAATTAAAAGGATCTGTCTAACATCCAACAGAATAGTCCACAATAGATGCGAAAATCATTACAACCAATGAAAAAGGAAGATCTATATAACATCTAGTGGAATAGTCCACAATGGATGTGATGGTTGTTAAAAGTGATAAGCAAGGAAAGGTCTATCTAGTATCCCGCGGAATAGTCCACAAGGATGAGACAACAACGACAACCATTACAACACATTCCCAACAAGATAAGCACTAAAATAACCGAAATAGTTCAATTATCTTAGTACATGTGAAAGAAAACATGAAATACAAACGTTCACAGAATAGTCTTACAAACATTCAAAATTCATGCATGAAAATGTGCTAGTGTGAAAAGGCTTCTGTAATTAAGAAAAAGTTACAAGACACATATTTACATTGTACATCACTAGCCCCAGTAATGAGACATTAGAGCCACTCCTTGCACCTCAAAGAACTAATTGATCTCTTTGATGCTTTGCGGGAGGAGCAAAGGTGAAAAGTCCTTTGCTCATACAATGAGGGATATATATAACCAAGTGTGATGCTTCCCCTTGTGACTCTTAGACTACCCTCATGACTGTTCAACTTCCAATGGCTTTTCAACTTACATGATTATTCATATTATTGTGTGTCCATTGGAATTTCACTTTACAACACATTTGATTTACAATATACATGGCCCACGATAGTGATGTGGCATATGACAACTCGTGCCATGACTTGACACGACACTGCTAACATGCACTGACTTGATGGCATGGCAATTTCAAGTCACTATTGTTACGAAGTGATAGATGTGTTCTTGGGTATACTTTCTCTTCTTCTCCATATAGCTTGATGATGCATGGTCTTCAATGACCTTTGGCCTTGGGAGGCGGTTGAAAACTTGTGTCCCTTTTCTTGCTCTCAATAGGTTCACTCATCCATTAACCTACGAGTGAGTCTTAGGCATGCTTTCATCCTTCTCATCCTTCCTCATCATCTCGCCATGACTTGATAGTGTACTTCTTCCTGCAATTCACTCATGATGGGATGACAACAATCCGAAAACTCCCTAGTCTAATATGAGGCATTGTTATCCATGAATTGAGCTTGAGACAAGTGACAAACTGGGAGAGAGGGCCCAATAACTACGAATTGTGTAGTTCCAGGTGACAGGGAGAGGGCTTGATCACTGATACTGTTGGAAAATACTGAGATGGGGGGGGTGAATTAGTATTCCTTAGCAATTAGCATTTTTAAATATTTTCAGAGCATTAGTTAATCTTAAATTATTATTAACGTTCATGCACTAATAACAGTAAATAAAAGAACCCAGGAAGCACAAATATTTTAGGTGGAAAACCCCCTTCGGGTAAAAAACCACAGAACAATTTTCTAATAAATTCTTTAATCTTTAGCCCCAACTGAAATGAAAGAAACAACTTCCTAGAATTCTAGAAAAGCATTCTTCTCCAGCTCCCACTGGATGGACGATCCAATGCTAAAGATTCTTCGGTAGTCAACTGAACGGATGCCCCAACACCCAATGAGCTACAACTTACCCTAGCACCACCCTACCACTTTGAAGTTTTCACAGGTTTGAACCTGTTGATGACTTCATGCACCACCCTAACACCACCCTACCACTTTATAGTAGAATAAATGAAGAATGGACTCCCATACTAGGGAAAATGGTCCACTTTACAATGACATAGAATGATGTAGAAGAAGAAGACACACTAGACCATATCCCCAACTATGACACAACCACCTAATGATGATCCTAGACCTCCCAACACTGTCTCTTCAACTCTTGGCAGATAGACACTTGTACAACTTTTACAATGATGCTTTTACAATGACTCTATACAATGATACTTTTACAATGATTGTATGTAGTGCTTCCCACTTGAAGACTTCATATGGTGAACTTCTTGCTGCTGTTCTGCACCTTGATTGCTGCTCTTGTCATGCTACCCTTTCTCACTCTTCAGAACATTAGATTATGCATTGAATCTTCTCTTGATGAATATATAATACTTGCAAAAAGTCTTCAAGGAAATACCCATGACATGATAATAGCAAAACTTACCTCATTCTACAGAGCATATTTCAGTGCTAAACAAAAACAACAGATTAGAATACAAAGAACCTAATGCAATTAAGAAATGAACATGCATATATAGAAGATACTTACCTGTAGCTTACCTCTGCTACATCATTTTGCTGCACCTTGCTCTTTGCTTTCTGTTGTGGTAAAACACAAACCCCCCTCGCCACCCGCTCCCCTAACCCCCCCATTTTTTATTTGTTCACTTCAAATAATGGGGATCCTTTCTATAAAATTTTTGGATAAATACCTTTTAGGATTTTTATTTAGTTGATTATCCTACGCGATTGTTAATTTTTCATTTTCTTTGGATTCTTGTTTTGATTTCTTTGTTAAAATCAATTTTTCGTAAGCTTACCATTAATGCTTATTTTATCTCATTTGGACAACTGGTTTGTAAATGACACTCCTTAAAGTCTAATCATTTATGACACCTGGGTTAAAAATGCATAAAATGTAAATATTCCATTTTTATAAATAAATTAGTTCAATAATGCGTTTATTTTAAATATTAACCCCTAGTTAGTTATTACTAACATTTTTTATTTTTACTTATACAGTCAAATCATGAAGCATCGGGATTTTAGAAATTTACTCTAATTTCCAAATAAACTACTAATCTCGAAAAATCAAAATGTCAAAGTGGTTGTAGTTTAGATAGGCAAATTAGACTTTAGAAAATTTCATAACTAAACTAAACATCATTAAAATAAAACCAAAATAAAAATTGATATTTGATATTAAATCTTAAATTAATTAATTTAATTAAATTAAAAATTTAATATAAAAAATATATATATATAAAATCAAAAAATAATAAAAAAATAATAATAAATTTATTACATCGAATCGCAAAATTTCACTTGACACATTCATAAAAATTGCGATGATCCTTACCTCCCAATGTGCGATTGCAAAAGTCAAAGACGTGCCGTTTTAACCAGTCTCGTATGAGCTTTGTTGTTTGGTTTTTAGTTTGAAATTTTTACTCATACGTATGAGTAAAGTAGTAATATAAATATAGTGGTGTAGGATAGTTTTAAATTAATATTAAAATAGTTATTTAATATTTAATATTAAATTTTAAATTAAAGAAATTAATTAATATATAAATTTAATTAAATTAAAATTAAATTATTATTTAGTATTAATTAATTTATAAATAGTTAATTATGTTAATTAGTTAGATTAACATTAATTAATAATAGTTTATTAAATAATTAGTTTAATTTATGATCGATAATTAAATTAGAATTAATTATTAGATAATTAGAGTCTAATTTAGGATTAGTTTTTAATTAAAATTTTGATTTTTTAGCCCAGCAACAGAAATTCCATAATTATGTCAAATTTGACTCATCAACTTTGGAGGCTCATAGATTGAGTTTTACTTGGCCAAATGAGGCATAGGATGGCTCATTGAAAAGATAAAATCAAGAAGAACATTTCTGAAGAGGTTTCACTAACAAATTTGGTCATTTATTGGTTTGAAAATCAGGCAGAAGACCAAGTTCCAAATTTCTAAAACAAAATCAATTTTTTGAGTTTTATTTTCTGCATTTTCATTTGTCCAAGCCTCTTCTAAATGCAGAACCATTCGTCAATGATATCTTTGGCCAATTAAACCATCTCAGACATCAATAGAGAGCTTATATTTTATTTTCAATTATTTATTTAAATTAAATTTGATTGGATTTGTTTTAATGCAAGAAATGGTATTTTGATTTTATTTGTTGCATCTTAATTTATTTTGATTTCTTTTTGCAGGATAATAGTAGAAGAGATATGGAGAAAATATCTTAATCAATGAGAATGCTCCAACAATTAAAAGATTGGAATTTTGAGCAAATAAAATTGATTGAGCATATTTTTCTTCAACAAACTTTCATCTCAAAAATTCCTTTGCAAATATTATAAATAGCAGATTGCAAAATGTAATAGGGGCTGCTCTTCTCTGCAATTCTTGAATTCTAAAAGCACTTTTGTAATAGAGATTTAGAGTTGCAGGTGGGAAGAGTGGAATCTCAGATCTGGGGATTATTGAGGTTTTTTTTCTACATTTTGAGTTATGTATAATGAACAGAGTTTGCACTATTGTAGCTCTGGTTTTGAAAACAGAAGCTCAAGCATTGTAAAGGACTATTAGAGACCGGAGCTGAAAAAATGGATTCAATAAATTGGTATTTCGAATACTATTATTTTAAATGCTGGTTTCATTTTTTATGACAGGAATGTTTTAATTTACTTTCATATTTGTGCACTTTTGTCGGTATGGGTGATTTGTCTCTATTTTATGTTATTATTATCTCTGCTTTTATGGGTTGAATTCTGATTTCTAAGTAACTATTTACTCATAAATCTGTCTTTTAATACTGGTTTAATAAATAGTGATATGTTGTGAACTTCTTCTGCATATTATTATTTAATAATTCAAGTTACTGATTAAATGATCAATATCATTTTGTGAACTTCTTCCTGAGTGTTGTTGATTGATTATTTTAGTTAAAAGGTATCAATAGGATGTGTTTTGGTATCCATAATGTTAGTAATTGAACTACTTCATTAACTTGATATTCATTATAAACAAGACATATTTCAATCCCAATATTATAAATACCTGCTCTTGGTTGGGTTAGATCTATATTTGGTTAATTGAGATAGGATTAAGATAGTTTCTTTTGCTTGTATCTTAGAATAAGTTTGCATTTAGATTAATTTCTACTTTTTTTAAGTCCTATTTCCAAAGAGGCAAACTTTAGTAGTAGATTTGCTAAGCCCCAAATCAGTTTAAGGATAACTTTTTTGCCTGATCAACAAGTGGGTTGATCTGATGTCTCTTTTCCATTGGTGAATGAAAGTCATATTTTAAATCCATCTGGAGATTGAGAGAAGGTAACTGGACCTAGTTGAACCAGTCGGAACCACCATTCTAAATGGAAAAGGAGCTGCTGACTGGGTGGTCATCTCTCATGTTGTTGCAACGATTTTCGAGGCTTCAACATAATGGCACTACAAGGAGGGCCTGAAACTTGTTGTCTTTTGAAGTCTTTTAAATTTTAACATTTTATTTAATCACAATGACTTCTCTTAAACTTCCAATTTGGAGTTGTATCCATGGACGTGCATCTTCCAATACTCCACCTGAAGTGGTAAGACTCTTGTTTCAGGTAAAGTTTAATGGTGAGAGAAATTATTCTGCTTTTAATCATGTCTTTCAATTTATTCAAAATGTTTCAAATTATGATTTTCAAGGAATTGATGAAGACATTTTATGCAGAATTTTTATTCTCACATTTGCGGCAAAAGCCATAAACTGGTGTAGAACTCTTCCGGTTGCCTCAATTCACACCTGGAATCAATTTGTTACAATTTTCATTTGTAAATTCGACCACTATGATTATGATTAGAGATGTGATGAAATTAAATATCTACGAAATGAAAATGAGTCTGTTAGAAATTTTAATATTTGACTTCATTTGAATTGTTTAAAATTTAATGTCGAAGATAAACCTATGAAAGAAGACTCACTAGATTGGTTTGAACATATTTGTTATCTTCCTCCTATTCTCAATTCATATGAAATTAGTTCAAGCTTTGTTCCATCCCCTTCCAACATAAATGAGAATTCTAATTTGAATGTGCAAATAAATTATGATGAAGTGGTTTCACAAAGCTTGGAAAATATTTCTAATGAAATACAAGAAGACAATAACAACAATTTTCGAGAAAACGCCGCATTGAAATCTGAAAGTTACTTTGAGGTAAATTCATAAAATCAGATTGGAAATTAACAAGTGCAAGCAGCAATCAAAGTAAATAATAAAATACAAACTGTTGTACAATTTTTTGAATTTTTCCATGATAAACAAATGTCGAAATCAGAGCAACAAAACAACCTTCTTCAAGAAAGCATGAGCACATAAAGGAATGATTGAGAATCTGAAATTTACAATGAGCATAATGTACAAGAGTTCTCAAACTGAGACATTTTTAAATGCATTATTTTAGATTTACATTTTTCCCTTTTTCCTGATATTTTTAATAATGAGAATTTTTTCCCTCTTGGTATTAATGACATTTCAGAAGATAAAGAGGATGGTCTAAATGAATTACCAATAAGTTTTTATCAAGATAGAGAAACAATTATTGATCATCCTTTTGCCTTTTATGAACATGAAATTTTTATTCCTTCTTGTTTTGATATATTGGATGAGATTGAAGGGAATTCTAAAGAATATTGTGAAGTCATTTATGATAATTACTTTGACATTGAGGAGGTTGATTTCTATTCTTTTAAAGAGAGTCCTCATGAGAAAATTCAAATAACATCTGAAAATGAGAGACATTTCAATTTAGAAATTATTCGAACTAATCCCTATTTTAAAACAACAAATTATCTTCATGATTTCACTATTCAAGAAAACATTCCAATTTATGATTCATTTCATGGTCAAGCTCTCATTCCTACTCATAATAATAATTCATTTTCTAATTCACAAGTTGGAATCGACAATTATTCAAATTTCATAATTCTAGCCAATCCTTGTGAAAAAAGAATTATTTCAAAACGATCCCAATTATGTTGTAACATTAGTTGTAACAATATTGATTTCATTTTATTTTTGTTTTTTCACTTCTTTTGTTTAAAATCAAATTTATTTCTAATTTTATTTTTCAGATTTTTGACACTTTACGCTGGCATATTTAGCACTTTACTATCAAACATTCAATTGATGCATTGTCATGTTGGAAAATTGAAGTTTTATATTATAATCAAGAGCATCAAAAGCTATTAATATTTCAATTTCAATCAATGTTAATGTTTCATCAAAAGCTTCTGTCTTCTCAAAGGCAATATCAATAACAGAATGTATTTTTACAATTTGGCCAACAATCCAATTTAATTAATAATTTTCCATTTTATTTGAAGGATTTCCATCCATTTTTCATTAGCCTATTTGAAAATTATTTGGAAATTTTTCTTTTAAGGAAGATTGTTAATATTTTAACATTTGTACATAACACTAACGATTTCTTCCAGACTTTTGAATCTAAAAGTTCATATTCACAATCTGGCCTGTTATCTCTTCATTTGAACATTTCCCAATCTTTAATAGAAATCTATCTAGATTTCTATGATCCAGTTGGTATTCAATTGGAAAGGAAATTTCAAGAGAATGAGATTTTAATTAACTTGCTAACAATAACTGTAAATTCTATTTACAAATTTATCTTCCTTAGTTTAGTTAGATTTGTATTTTTATTACTAACATTTGAATTGTACATATATGCAGGAATTAAAATGAGAAAATGGTTACATTGGAAATATGACTATACCTAGCCATTTTCATGTATATGGTTAGAATAGGAGTATAATTAATTTAGTTAGTTTGTTTTATGTAGTTAATTTGTTTTTAACAATTGTGCAGATTAAAAAAATAAAACAAAACAATCAGCCCTTCTCATACATGTTCAGTGAAACATTTTCTTCCTATCAGAAAGTTTTAATTCTTGTTTTCTTTTTTTAAATTTTTTTGCAGCAATACCTCTACCCATGAATACATCTTTGCCTATTTCAAATAATGTATTGACAGAATTTAATTGAGTATGCACCTGACACACATTTAAATCTGTGTTGATATTCTTCCACAATTAGTGGCTTTATCCCATTCGGACCTTTAGTTTATTATCTGATATTGTAATACGCATCATATTCATTTACTAAATACATTATTGAACAATCACTATAACAATACAAATTCTTCTCAAGTTATTTGGAATAATAAGGGGTAATAAATCGTTGTTTCAATTTAAAAGGGAAGACTATTTTCATATTTATTTATGGTAAATTTTATATTTCCTGAACATGAATAACCAAATTTTTTTAGGATGATTGCACACTCTGGTTTAAAATAAATAATAAGATGATTTTGAACAAAGTCAGAATTTTGATAAATCGAAGGAAGAATTTGAAGATTCATGAGGTAAAATCTACAAACAATTTCTTTCCAAGTATGCGTTTACAAGTTCATTTTCATCTATTATTAGTTTCTCTTTTCCTTAGTTTATTTTTGATTCTTGTACTGTTTCATTTGTAGGTTTTCATTTGTTTTCAAAACTTAAAGTAAGCAGCAAAACCATTTCAAATTTGCAACAGGTTCAGGGAAATTTTATTCGTGATTCATTAGAATTTGAACATTTTTTAATTTTGTTTTCATTCATCATTTCAATTTGATTTTCATATTGCTAATACTACGGTGAATACATATTCATAATACTACCATCCCGCTCATCTTCATTAATAATTTCATTTCGATATTACATCATCCACTTCACAATCATTTGTAGTGAAATATTTCATCCGAAGTAGCTCTTCGCATTTTTGATAACAAATTGATCATAAAAGATCTCCGATGTATTACCTCGCTCATATGTCATATCGCATTTCGCATATCGGAGGTTTGCAGTTGAATATACTTCCATTATCATGAATCGCTGATCTCTGAAAATGACTTTACCGATATTGTGATGACCACATAATTCCGGACCCGATATGAAATTCAAATCAAGTTTATAAAATATCGTGTCCATTCAATTGCAATAATGGTAAGAGCATAACTTTAAAATGGCCGATGTCTCGGATCCGATATGTTATTAAATTTTCATCATAAAGTTATCGAGTCCACTCTTCATCGCATATCGGCATCGCAAGAATCATATTGTGTTACATTGGGTACCAAAAGTTCGCCAATTGCTGATTAGCAATCACTTCATCGCATTTTTATTTATGCTCACATCACATCTCTGAATCTACGATGTGCGCTGTGCGATGTGGGAAGCACAATGTAAATATTCCCCAATCCCCGATATAATATTTCTTCAATGATGCGATCACTCCATCTCATCGAACATCTTCTCATTGCATGTTTTTATATCGGCAATTTGCCATTGCAATCTCCAATGCGATAGCTTCCAATGCATGCCTTTGAGTCATTGACATTTAATCGATATATGGCATAGCAACAAAGGTGAAGTCTTGCAAATTAAACTTGAAGCATGGTGAAGAAACATGTGATGCGAATCATCCGATACGGCGATGTGTTATTTTAAAAGCGAGCTTGGATAACCACCATGGTAAGAAAGCAGTTGATGACAAATTTGTAGCATATTCAAATCATTCTGATTTCTCATATATTTCAGTTTTAAATATATAATTCCATAATTTAAAAAGAAATTCAAGACTTCTTTATCTTCATATTTAAATTTTATTATCTTGAATTTGGTTTTGATTCTGGACAATTTATAAAATCATGGAGTTTATATGAAACTTATAATATTTTGAGAAACGGTCATTACTGTAAATTTTAATTCGCATTTCTGATGCATTTGTTTTCTCTTGAACACTAAGAATTCCATTTTTGCATTTTACTACTTGTTTTAGTTTAAATAAAATAAATAATGATTTTGAGTTATAGGATTTTGGTTAGTTTGACTTCTTCATGTTTTTAATGTTAATTAAAATAAGAAGTCAACTAGTTTAGAGAAACTAATACTTCTTAGGTAATATCAAAAGCAATCATCCAATGGTAAGATTCATGTACCCACTTTCATAAATTTCTATTTCGTTACTTTAGTTGCAGTTTTGTTTTTCTGACATAAAAATCTGTTTTGCAGTTCTCCATTTGAAGCTTTCAATCCTCTGCCAGATCATATTTTCGAAGTCCTATACTCTTCTCCTGGCTTTATTTTAAAAAACAGTGATAATATTCATCGAAACTGCTACACCAAGAAGTTTTTGAACTTTTAGTTTGTTTCTTTAAGCATTCTTTTTACTAGAAAATGAATAAGATGATGCTTTGAAACAAGAAGATTGATATCAGACAGAAAATTTTCATTGTGGCTAAATTTTATCATCACTGTTATACAAAAAACCTAAAACACTTACAACCCTGCAAGGTATGATTTTTCTAAATCTCGACATAAGAAGAAATGATTATGCGATTATTTTCTTTTTTCTTCATACTGAGACATTGGTATAACTATTCTTGTTAGAGTTTGTATTTTAAAACTTGGATTTTCCTTTCACTTTTGAAATTTCTTCATTTTTATTTTTGTTTGCTGATTTCTTTTCTCACTTTGGCTTAAGAATTATTTTCCTTTGGTTTTTAGTTTTGATTTTGGTGACTTTGCCATGATTTATATGGAAGGCCTACTTGTTACCTAATAATGGTCAGCATACATGGAGAAAAATTGTTTATAGTCACCTATTAGCTTTTTCTTAAAAACTCTTAACAAAGTTAGATTTTCTTATTATAAAAGTAGACATACTTAAGGAAGAGATTACCAATCAAGAGAAGTTGGCAAAGTATCATAAGATCTGGAGAAATTTCTTTTTCATCAAAATTATAATCATTTTGAGACTTCAATATTTTATTAAGATCTTTCAAAGTTCTATTATCAATCAAGAAAAATTATTTTTAACTAAAGTAAAGACACTTTACAGCAAAGCACCTTTAACTCTGAAATTGTCATTCTTAACTCTTAAGGAGTCAATGATTCTCCCCATCCCAAAGAGTCTTATTTTTCTAGAGTATAATCCAGAAATATATTTAAACTTAACAGATAAAAGGTTTCATCATGAGCTTGCTTACCATGATCATAGTGGAAAAATAGGCTGACATTACCAACATTGCTAAACAAACCAAGGTAATGGCTTATGATTGCAAACAATTATAAGACAAGGGGTCTCATCACGAGCCAACTTGTTCAGTCCAATTATAACTAGTGAATGGCATTGTCAACTATCTGGGTACCAAACCAGGACAATGGCTTTTAGGAACAAAAAAATAAAAAGATAAACATATATAGATGGATTTATCTTTATGTCAATAATTTTTAAATAGATGAGATTCTGAATCATTGATGATTAAAAGGTAACCCTGTCGAGACTGGATGTTCGTTGGCAGCAGTGACTCTACCTGTGACAAATGAGTATATTTTAAAAGCTAAGTTGTAAAGTGACCCCTGCTTTATCTCTACAACTAATTAATGACTGATATAGAGTTTTGAAATATTTTAATTTATGAGGAATTTTAAGAAAAATTACAGTTAGATGATTCTTGCTTTTATTCAGATTAATGAACCTAGTTAAACAATCAAAAAAAAATATTTTATTCTTTAATTATTTTTACTTTAACTTTATGAAAATCTCATTCATATCAAACAGAGATAACTGGTTCTTCTCCCGTGTGTTGCCATTGTTGTGGTAAAACACAACCCCCCCATTTTTTATTTGTTCACTTCAAATAATGAGGACCCTTTCTATAAAATTTTTGGTTAAACACTTTTTAGGATTTTTATTTAGTTGATTATCCTACGCGATTGTTAATTTTTCATTTTCTTTGGATTCTTGTTTTGATTGCTTTGTTAAAATCATTTTTTCATAAGCTTCCCATTGATGCTTGTTTTATCTCATTTCTACCACTGGTTTGTAAATGACACTCTTTTAAAGTCTAATCATTTATATCATCTGGGTTAAAAATGCATAAAATGTAAATATTCCATTTTTGTAAATAAATTAGTTCAATAATGCGTTTATTTTAAATATTAACCCCTAGTTAGTTATTACTAACATTTTTTTTAACTTATACAGCCAAATCATAAAGCATTGAGATTTTAGAAATTTACTCCAATTTCCAAATAAACTACTAATTTGGAAAAATCAAAATGTTGCAGTAGCTGTAGTTTAGATAAGCAAATTAGGCTTTAGAAAATTTCATAACTAAACTAAACATCATTAAAAGAAAACCAAAATAAAAATTGATATTTGATATTAAATCTTAAATTAATTAAATTAAAAATTTAATATAAAAAAATATATAAAATAATAATAAATTTATTACATTGGATCGCAAAATCGCATCGCAAAATTCCACTTGACACATTCATAAAAATTGCAATGACCCTTACCTCCTCATGTGTGATTGCAAAAAGTCAAAGACGTGCCATATTAACCAAAGTCTCGTATGAGCTTTGTGTTTTGGGTTTTAGTTT
Organism: Pinus tabuliformis; assembly: GCA_031772625.1. Taxonomy (NCBI): domain Eukaryota; kingdom Viridiplantae; phylum Streptophyta; class Pinopsida; order Pinales; family Pinaceae; genus Pinus; species Pinus tabuliformis. The sequence goes on from CM062819.1 coordinate 1,296,434,007, forward strand.
GAAGTTTTTACTCATGGTTATGAGTAAAGTAGTAATATAAATATAGTGGTGTAGGGTAGTTTTAAATTATTTTAAAATAGTTATTTAATATTTAATATTAAATTTTAAATTAAAGAAATTAATTAATATATAAAATTTAATTATTATTAAGTATTAATTAATTTATAAATAGTTAATTATGTTAATTAGTTAAATTAACATTAATTAATAATAGTTTATTAAATAATTAGTATAATTTATGATTAACAATTAAATTTGAATTAATTATTAGATAATTAGACTCTAATTTAAGATTAGTTTTTAATTAAAATTCTGATTTTTTAGCTCAACAACAGAAATTCTATAATTATGTTAAATTTGATTCATCAACTTTGGAGGTTTGTAGATTGAGTTTTACTTGGCCAAATGAGGCCTAGAACAGCTCATTGGAAAGATAAAATCAAGGAGAACATTTCTGAGAAGGTTTCACTAACAGATTTGGTCATTTACTGGTTCGAAAATCAGGCAGAAGATCAAGCTCCAAATTTCTAAAACAAAATCAATTTTATGAGTTTTATTTTCTGCATTTTCATTTGTCCAAGCCTTTTTTCAATGCAGAACCATTCGTCAATGATATCCTTGGCCAATTAAACCATCCTAGACATCAATAGAGAGCTTATATTTTATTTTCAATTATTTATTTAAATTAAATTTGATTGGATTTGTTTTAATGCCAAAAATGGTATTTTGATTTTATTTGTTGCATCTTAATTTATTTTGATTTCTTTTTGCAGGAAACAGTAGAAGAGATATGGATAAAAGATCTTAATCAATGAGAATGCTCTAACAATTAAGAGTGAACAAATAAAAGTGATTAGACAGATTTTTCTTCAACAAACTTTCCTCTCAAGAATTCCTTTGCAAATATTATAAATAGCAGATTGCAAAATGTAATAGGGGTTGCTCTCCTTTGCAATTATTGAATTTTAAAAGCACTTTTGTAATAGGGATTTAGAGTTGTAGGTGGGAGGAGTGGAATCTTAGATCTGGGGATTATTGAGGTTTTTCTTCTACATTTTGAGTTATGTATAATGAACAGAGTTTGCACTATTGTAGCTATGGTTTTGAAAGCAGAAGCTCAGGCATTGTAAAGGACTTTTAGAGACCGGAGCTGGAGAAATGGATTCAATAAATTGATATTTCGAATACTATTATTTAAAATGTTGGTTTCATTTTCGATGACAGGAATGTCTCAATTTACTTTCATATTTGTGCATTTCTGTCGGTATGGTTAATTTGTCTCTATTTTATGTATTATTATCTCTGCTCTTATGGGTCGAATTCTGATTTTTGAGTAACTATTTACTCATAAATTTGTCTTTTAATACCGGTTTAATAAATAGTGATATGTTGTGAACTTCTTCCACATATTATTATTTAATAATTCAAGTTACTGATTAAATAATCAATATCATTTTGTGAACTTCTTCTTGAGTGTTGTTGATTGATTATTTTAGTTAAAAGGTCTCAATAGGATGTGTTTTGGTATCCATAATGTCAGTGATTGAACTACTTCATTAACTTGATATTTATTATAAACAAGACATATTTCAATCCCAATATTATAAATACCTGCTCTTGGTTGGGTTAGATCTATATCTGCCTAATTGAGATAGGATTGAGATAGTTTCTTTTACTTGTATCTTAGAATAAGTTTGCATTTAGATTAATTTCTATATTTTTTAAGTCCTCTTCCCAAAGAGGCAAACTTTAGTAGTGGATTGGTTGAGCCCCAAATCAGCTTAAGGATCACTTTCTTGCCTGATCAGCAAGAGGGTTGATATGATGTTTCTCTTGGTTGGGTTAGATCTATATATGCCTAATTGAGATAGGATTAAGATAGTTTCTTTTACTTGTATCTTAGAATAAGTTTGCATTTAGATTAATTTCTACATTTTTTAAGTCCTCTTCCCAAAGAGGTAAACTTTAGTAGTGGATTGGTTGAGCCCCAAATCAGCTTAAGGATCACTTTCTTGCCTGATCAGCAACAGGGTTGATCTGATGTCTCTTTTCCATTGGTGAATGAAAATCATATTTTAAAGCCATTTGGAGATTGAGAGAAAGTAACTGGACCTAGTTGAACCAGTCGGAACCACCATTCCAAATGGAAAAAAAGCTACTTTAAGGTCCGAACCAGGTGGTCATCCCCCATGTTGTTGCAGTGATTTTCGAGGCTTCAATACTTCCCTAGAAAGTATGGTCCTTTGCACCCCTTGATAGCACTCCATCTAGTTTTTCTCGCCTTCTGAGAGAACGATATTTAATCTGACGTATTTCTGTGATTTCAAATGTGATATTCGGTGCTATAGTATCCTTCTGAGTCTTATTTCCAATGCCACAAGTCTGACCCGATTTGGACCATTCAAGACAAAGTTATGCCCAATCTTTCACAATGACCTAATTATGGACTAGTTCGATAGAACAAACTTGTATGGTGTGCCACGTGTCACTGTTTTCTCCTTCGGCCTTGAAATTGATACACAGAAAACTACAGTCCATGTAATATTCTCCACTTTTTACAGAATTCCAATCCTCTTCTCAGAGAGAGAGAGTTATGACGAGCTTTGCAAGGTCACTTCTTTGAGATGAAATCAAGAAGCCTGCAACAACCCTAACTTCCACAATTCATATCTCCGAAAATATAGCGAACCAAGATCTGACATTTGATCACGACGTTCATCAGGATTTCGAAACAAATGTGTTTTCATTTCAGAACCTAAGTCTTTGCAGAAATGAAGTTATAGCGCAAATGCCATGATCACTTCATTTGGAGGATATATGAGATTTCTTTTTATAGAGTTGAGAGGGGCTTCTACAGAGAATGTTGGAGGGATTTTAGGAGCTTAAAAAAATTATTAATTATTGACTATTCAATGAACAAAACCAATTATGAGTGCCATGCCACAACCCCATAGGGTTTTAGCCCACTAACTGGGGTTACTAACTTCAAACACGAATATCTCTCAAACTGTGAAGAATTACTTAGCGTGCCATATATCAATGGAAACATCTCAACGAGTAGAATCCATATAAAAGATGCTTGACTCAAAATAGAGTAAGTTGTCAAGTCAAAATTCACTTGCAAGATTAGGGTATCCCCTGGTGCTTCTTGGGTTGACATCAATGACAGCCTTAAATCATGTTTAGATCAACAATATTCCCCTTTGGCATTGATGGCAACAAAAATACTCCCCCTGCGATCAGGGCACCGCTTCCTACTGCCTTCTCTCCCCCTTTGACATAAATGGAAAAGGGTAACTGCCCCTCACACACAACCATCCTGCAGACTTGTACACACTTCCACTCCACCTTTGTTATCTGAATAAGGAAAATCTAATGAGAACTTGGGAGAATCCCAAGCTTCTGGTGAAGATATTCAAATGCTTCACAAGGTAAAGGTTTAGTGAAGATATCAACAATTTTTTATTTTGCACCAACATATTCAATCTTGATATTGTTTTCTGCGACCTGTTCTCTAACAGAATGATATTTAATCGGAATGTGGTTCGTTTTGTAATGCATCACAGGATTCTTGGCGAGATTGATGGTGCTGGTGTTATCGTAAAATATGGGAATAGGCTCATCAAACTTGACCTGAACATCTTGAAAAGTTTTCTTCATCCAGAGAACTTGAGTACAACAAGCTGCTGCCGCGATATATTCTACTTCTGCTGTGGATAACGAGATTGGGGTTTTCTTTTTTTCTCAACCATGATATGAGACAACCACCTAGATAGAGTGCTGCTCCATTAGTACTCTTACGATCATCAATGCTTCATGCCCAATCTACATATGTAAAGTCTTGAATAATGAGATTGTTGCCCTTGGGACACCATAAGCCATATTTTGTTGTTCTCTTTAGATATCGAAGAATTCTTTTGGCGACAATAATATGTGATTCTTTTGGTGTTGCTTGGAATCTTGTTACTTCTCCAACTTCTTGCATAACATCTGGCGGGGAGGCTGTTACATATAGAAGACTACTAATCATAGATCTATACAACCTCTGATGCACATCCCTAGATGCACCGTCTATTCTCAATTTGCAACCTGTTACCATCGGAGTAAGGAGGGGTTTTCACTCTTCCATTTTGAATTTCTTGAGCACTTCCTTATTGTACTTGGCTTGACATATAATTATTCCTTTGTCTTGCTGAGATATTTGAAGCCCTAAGAAGTATGTCAACTCACCAAGTAAAGACATCTCATACTCACTTTGCATCTCTGTAGCAAATTTCTTACTTAGTCAATCATCATTGCTACCAAAGGTTATATCATCCACATATACCTCAATGATTATTAAATTATCTTTATCGATTTGTACGTAAAGATTGCTATCATCAGTAACTCTCTTGAACCCTTGTTGACGTAGATATCCATCAAGACGATCATACCATGCTCTAGGAGCCTGCTTGAGACCATACAGAGCCTTCTTTAACCTGCGAATATAGTCTTCTTTTTCTGATAGTAGAAAACATTCAAGTTGTTCGATGTAAACTTCTTCTTCTAATTCTCCATTCAAAAATGCTGATTTAACTTCCATTTGGTAGACTTTTATTTTTCTTGAACATGCATAGGCGATAAACATTTGGATGGCTTCCATTCTGGCAATTGGTGCAAATGTTTCGTCGAAATCAATTCCTTCCACTTGTGCATATCCTTTGTAGACTAATCTTGTCTTGTTCCTGGCAACCTATAATCCTTCAACTATTTTGCTCCCCCTGAACCTTTAATGAAAGTACCATCTTGTTCAAACTACCTTCCTGTCAATCGTAGACTTGTGCCATATACTGCTACATAGAATCCTCTTGTACAAACATTAAGGAGTCAACAAGTCAATTTTTTCAAAATAGTGAGTCATCTAACGAGCCATCTTGACTTGAGTCATTATCTGAAGCAACGACTAATTCCTCATGACCTTTTGCTTTTACAAATCCTGAAAGCATAACTGCTGAAATATTTTTATCTGCTTTGTCTTTCTGTACCTGTTTCCTTTTCTAGAGCTTCTTATTCTTGCAATCTCGAGCCATGTACCCATAGTTATAACACTTGAAGCATTCAATGTTGTCCATAGGAGATTCCATCTGATATCTGCAACCATGAGCGCTATGGCCATAGTTACGACATTTGAAACATTCAATATTTGGCCCATCTAGCACGTATTCTCTTCTGAAAAAATCATCGTGGAACTTGTCTCGTGATCCTGGAAACTTACTTCTAGGGTTTTGCAGATAATGATTGTACCTGTCAAAAACTTCACAATCCCTAGCCATATGTCCATACTTTGCACATAAAAAGAAATAACCATTAAATAAATGAATGCTTCTGGAAGATTTTTCATTCTTCTTTGGAGGCGGCATTGTAGTTTCTTGTGGTCTTTTGTTCTTGATTGCTTTGGTCTTGTTCTTTGGAGTTGCAACATTCTTGTTTGGCTTTTTACTTTAATCAACTTTCTTCTTAGAATGATCTTGTGAAGCTGTGGAGCTTGTACCTTCATCAACTAGATCTTTACCATCTTTAATTGCCTTCATTTTCGCTTCTTCATATGTCTTATCTTGTAAGTATTCTTTTTGCGAACCCTTGAGTTTGTTGATCTCATCATGAGTTGCATCAAATTCTTCCTACTTTTGAGAAAGATCTTCTTGAAACCACCTTTTCAAGATCTTCCTTCTTTTTTTCGCCTCCTCAACCTGTAGCTTGAGAAGTGTTAGGTAAACTTGACTCGGGATAGAGTCAAAGTTGACCAAGTTAAACAGTGATGGTTTTGGGGCACATGGTATTGTGCACCCATGGTATTCTTCCCGTGTTATTATATGTAATGGAGGTTATAAAAGTCTGGAAGGACTTCATTGTAATGCAAGACCTGGAGGTGAGCGGTGAAGGCTCACTTGGTCAGATTGGCCAGGGTTTTGGCCAATGCTAATAAGATCTTATTAGGTTGGGTTTTTCCCAAGATTTGGGGTTTTCCCGGATAAACATTTGTGTCTATTTGTTTATGGTTGTTGCTAGTTATTTTCTTATATTTATTCCTCTCAGTGATTATTTATGTTATGCAGTAAATTTCTTAACAACTGGTATCAGAGCTAGATATTGGCTTCAAAGGGATTCTTTGATGCCAGGGGTTTACAGTGCCTAATGAGATCAATGCAGCCTTTTTTTATAGATCTGGGTCTGGAAAATAATGGTGGAACAATCGTACGTGGAAGAACCTCAAGGAGAATGTGCAGAAGATAGTGCCGTAACTGCCAGGGATCGCAGTGCATTTGCGATATTTACCGGTTTGGAACATGCTAACGAATTGTTCGGGATTCATGCGGCTATTTAAAGAAGGTCAGCAGAAGAAAATTGTTCATGCGGCTTCGAAAATTGTTCGTTTTCTGCTACGTGAGGCCACCAGTGCTGGAATCTACGAGGTTCTCGTTGGGCTCGCAGTTGGAGCGGTTTGATAGAAGCTTTTGATCAAATCAAATTGAGAGAGGATGGATCAGAATCGTAGCAGCAATAAACAAATTTTTTTTTTAATGAAGTCAAAATTATTGCATGTAAATGGGCATACTACTGTAAGACCTGGTAAGGCATGTGTACCCCTCGGTGATCACCGGTAAAGTCTGGGTTAGACCTAGGTGATAGGGGGGATGTTGGGTTAACAATACCCTGGGTAAAAACTCTAAAGGGGGTAAGAGCTAGAGTGAGAGGGATTGTCTCACTTAACAGGTTTGGCTGGAGTTAGTCAAGGAACCCCAAGTCAAGTTTAAGGGGGGAATTGTTAGGTAAACTTGACTTGGGATAGAGTCAAAGTTGACCAAGTTAAACAGTGATGGTTTTGGGGCACATGGTATTGTGTACCAATGGTATTTTGCCCGTGGTATTATATGTAATGGAGCTTATAAAAGGCTGGAAGGACTTCATTGTAATGCAAGACCTGGAGGTGAGCGGTGAAGGCCCACTTGGTTGGATTGGCCAGGGTTTTGGCCAATGCTAATAAGATCTTATTAAGTTGGGTTTTTCCCTGGATTTGGGGTTTTCCCGGATAAACATTTGTGTTTATGTGTTTATGTGTTTATGGTTGTTGCTAGTTATTTTCTTATATTTATTCCTCTTAGTGATTATTTATGTTATGCAGTAAATTTCTTAACAAGAAGAGAGGTCTTCTCTACTTCTCCATTGAGAACTTGTATCTGTTCCTTCTGCTTCTCCTTTTCAATCCTAAGCCTGCTTATTTCTATTGAATATGTTTCTAATTCCTTTTGCTTTTGGTCAACGACGGATATGTATCTTTGATCAGATTCCTTCCTTTCAATTTCTTTTTCCTGTATCTATTGTGTGATCTTGCTAATCTTTGCAAATGCTGTGTCGAGTACTTGTTTCTTATGTTGGACTACTCTCTTGAGGTCTTGTGTCGTTGTATTATTGATTTCTTCCAACTTATTTTGGAGTGAGTCTTCAATACATTTCTGTTCTTCAACTTCAATTTTGAGACCTCGAACTTGTTCTTCAATAGTATTGGAATGGATCTTCTCAGCCTTGAGCTATTTTATAAGCTTGATTGCCTCCTTAGAAAATTCTTCTATGGTCAACCCTTCTTCATCATACTCAAAAGGATCCAAGTTTTCAATAACATCTTGACCTAATTTCTTTGTTGAATAAAGATTATGAAGCTTTTCCCAAAGAGATTTAGCTGTTGAACATTGACTAACTTTTGATTTCACAGAATTTGGAAAAACATTCAAAATTACATTCATGGCCTTTGAATTGTACCTTTTAGATTCGTCGGTAGATGTGTCTCTATTAGTGTCAGTATCTTCATCCCTCCGTCAGAGATCAAATCCTCTTATTGCATTGCATATTAGGTGTCTCGCTCAGTCAACCGCATTCCATTAGGAGCATGGATCATCTGACGGTAGTGTCTTGTTGTACATTTTCCCTCATGTCCTTTACTTGCTGGCCCATTTTCATTCATCAAGATCATATGCAGTCACCTTTTTGTCTTTAAAATTCAAAGAGTCATTTCTATGGTTTCACTTTCATTAGCTCTAGGGTTTCATCAAAAAGGTTTTCTAAATGTCCAATAATAGTTAGTAGGCGCATGAGGAGCTTGAATAAAGTTCCAATATCAATAAATTTCATTCAGAAATGTATTTTTCCTCAAAACTCTGTTTTGAGGAAAAACAAAGTGTTTTAGGCTTTTATTGTATAAATTGATGTAATTCTAGTTCTTCATATGTAAATCACTTCAGTGGCAACCCTGGTCACCTTGCCAAGCCTCAGTAGCTCCATCCCCTGCAAAGCAAACAAAAATCAAGTCATTCAGTTCATCAAAAGGCTCAAATAAAGTAAACTACTCAAAAAACAGAGTTGAAAGGTAAAGTCACATTGCAAACATTATAAAAGTGGGTTTTATGAATCAAAAATTAAAAAGCACTTGTATATAAATCATTTGTTACAATTCAAAAGCTCATTGACATTCCAAGAAGAAAGAGTAAGAAAAGTGAAAACTGTGTTGGAAAAAAGAGAGCAAATCGCAGCAAAGACACTTAGTTCTGGAGGTGCGGTGCACTGGGCGAGAGGCACAACGTATACAAGAGGCGCGGCGCATAGGGTCGCAATCCTTAGTGTTAATTTGTACTGGTGCGGCGCACACATGAGGCGCGACGCATTGGGTTTGAGGCACGACGCATAGAGCTGCCAAGCCCGATTTCCTCAAAAACTCCCTCAAATTGCCAAAATCACTTAAAACTTCTATTGTGCAAGTAAGTCAAGATCTTTTCCTTGCTAGTGAAGGAGTTTTTCTTGAAAATTTATGGTGGTTGTGTGAAAAAATTCAAACCCTAATACCTTGCAATTTCTCAAAAGCCATTGCCTAGGGTTTGTACTTGTCATTTTGCTGCCAAGTTTATTCTACCACTCCCTCATTTTTTCACTCCTCCATTCATTTTCTCAGCTTATCCACCCATTCCCTAACTCCCATATTCAGTCATCCCTATCCCCAATTCCCATTTTCCCAAATCCTAACTACAAATCCCTAAACCCTAATTGTTGTCCCTAAGCTTACATATTTTCCCTAATCCCCTATTTCCCAAACAAAATCCTATCCTAACATTCCCAAAACCCCTCATACTCTCTCCCCCCATAGTCCCTCATATATTTTTACCCTTGGTGGCAGAAAATTAAAAACACCATAAATCTCCTACTACTCATCAAGAAAACTCACCCACTAGCAAACATGGAGTCTGATCCTTCATATGACCGTGATGAAGAGACACACAATGACTCTCCTACAGAGGTACATGCACCAAGGAGACCTCATAAGGGTGGCAAACATATATGAGAAGAATCTACTACACTTGCTGAGCTGCAGACCTACCCTCTCGCTATCACATGCTTCCAACACCAATCCTGCTATGAGTTCTGTGAGATGGTTGGTAGAGTCCAGTATCATCATGAGTTGGCCCGATTGTTTGTGCTTCATCTACATAATGGCCAAGCCACTCTAGCTGGTGTAACATTCACTTTAATACCATAATCTATTTCTCTAGCAATTGGCATTCCTAATATTGGAGAGCAATGGAATAAAAGGCATCAAATTGACAGGGAATATTATGAACCATACATCAAGCCTGGTTATTTGAGACAACTCAGCAGATTTTTTCCCTTTCAGTACCTCAAAGATTCATATGCTCCTTTAATGAAACTGATAATGAAATATTTCAGCTGTGAGGGCCGGTTTTCTCGCTTATATGCCTATCATATCAGGTTGTTGATGCACTTTACCAGGGTGAGAATGATGAATCTCCCCTACTTCATGTGCCGAAATATTGAGAAGATGACCACCCTAGTACAAAAAAAGACTTCTCAGCAGTAGTTCAACAGTATATATCATTTTTCTCTCATTAAGATTGTGGTCATGCATCAGCTTGGTTTGCAAGGCATCTCATGGGAGGATTTCATTTCTCATGAGTTCTTCACAGCTCCTCAGGGACCTCTAGAGGCTTTTCATGAGACAGGTGGACTTTCACATCAGCAAGAGGGTCATGAGACACAGACTGCTAGTATGCCAATGTTTGTCACTTATCAAAATGGCACTAGATGGTTGTTTGCAGCAGCAAAGCGAGTATTATCTCCACCCAGGGTGGAAGGGGTCTCGCTTCCTTCATTAGCACAACAGGTTCAAGACAAGGGAAAGAGGCCATTACAGGATGAGGGGCCTTCAGGTGAGCAGGAGACTGATTTCATTCTCATTGAGGGTGATGATACTGATTTGGGCCCACAAAGCTCAAATCTCAAAGAAGTCATCCAAGAGCAACAGGCGGACATCAATGCTTTGTCCCTCAACTTAGAAAGAGATAAGTGGATAATAAAGTACCTGGAGCAAAGAAACAAGCAGCTTGAGGATCAACAAGTGATTATGGAATTGCAAAATATACGAGAAAACTGCCAAGCTGCCAAAAGGAGGAAGGTGGAGCTCACATCACTTGAGCAAGAAATCAATGCCGACCGAGAATATTGGCTTGAAAGAGCTAATATCCACTTAGAAAGGTTATTACGGAAGGCCAACAAGGAGAAGACATTATTGAGGGATATGGCTTATCATTACACGGTGAGAAACAAAGTTCGCAAGGCAAGAATCAAGAGCTTGAAAGCAAAGTTGAAGAGGGCATCGAGGAGGTGAAAGGAGCAAGATAGACTTCAGATATTGGCTGAGGCTTCCTTGGCCCAACACAGCACTTGATGGAGAAGACTCAGCCCAAATTTCAAAAAATTTGGGACACTTTTTGCATTTTTGAAATTTTTAGGCTAAAACACAAAATTTTTTGCCTTATGCGCCACGCCACCTAGAGCTCGCTTTTGATGGGAGCCTCCAAATGACAAAAACTTAGCATTTTTGGATTTGGCATGAAAAAATATGCTTTCCTACCAATGGCCAAGAAATTTTGACAGGTTTTGAGCCCTCAAAAAGGTCAAAAACACTCAAAAAATGACCTTACTGCCCCTATTTTGACACATAGGAAGCAGTGTTGGGAGAACTCAGTTTTGGAGGGGAAAATGGAGGCCAAATTCAAAAATTCCACTTATTCTAGAAAGTAGACAGGTAGACCTTTCTAAAAAGAACACTTGGAGCAAATTTGGACACCCGGAAAGCCTCCAAAAGTGGCTGAAAACAAGTGCTACGCATAGGGAAATCAGCGCGGCGCATTGGGTAAATTTTGCTCAGTTTGATAAAAATTACTCTGTTTTTCGCCTAGTTTCTTGATAGTTGGACTTTTCTCCTTCTTAATGTCAAACTTATGATTTAATTTAATGTAAATTGATGGATCTTTATGTAAATATGTCAAATTTTCACTCATGGAGGTAGATTCATCTGTCAAAAAGTTGTTTGCAATTGAATGAATCAGTTCCCTAGTTTCTAGAGGCAAGTTGTTCCATTGCCTAATTTCTAGTTCTCAGTTTAGAATTAGTTGGAACAGCTCCTAAACTTGTGAGCTCGACCCCTAGAGGCTAGGATGAGTTATGGTTTGTCTATATCTTGTGATTTTTCAGTCATTAGCGTGGTTGAACTTTTGAGAAAGCTTGGAGCTTCATTGTATACTCATATCAGCAGTTTTGGCTAAGGAATAGAGACCAGGGTTTGCAACACTCTTTGGGATTCATGTGTCATTTTGTTTTGGTATAGTGCTTTCTTCTGTAACTATGAATTTACTTATGTGTTATGTATGCCATTATCTATCTTATTTCTTCTTAACTAAATCAAACAAGGGTAAAGGTAGAATCCATTGAAATTGCGGTGCTCTACCTAGGGTTTGCTTAGTTATTGATGTTTTTAGCTGTTTGAAGAGGATCCCAGAGGTTTTCTTGCCCTCTTCAACTCCTCACCTATCTAAATCTCCACATCTCATTCAATTTGAAGTGCCAAATCAGCTGCATACTTTTCCCCATTGAGATCTCTGCAAAACTGAGCCTCATTCCCCGCACCCAAAATCTGCCTTTCCATTTGAGCCAACAAAAACATCATTTTATTCAATCAAACTCTTTTACACACATACCTAGCCTAAAATCAGTCAACATATTAGTCATATCAAGCCCTTATTGATCATATTTTTGCTGAGATTGACAAGGAGAGAGCCCTCTCCTGACCTGGTAGGGCTAGCTACCAGGTTAAGCGTGGTTTGATGTTGTCCTAGATCCTACCTTTCTTAGCCTGAGGTAGATTTAGGCTCTAACATAGTGGCGACCATACTAGGGAAGAAATTGTTTGTTTGTTAGTGTTCTTCATTTTATAAACTACAGACGGTTGCTGAAGATTAGCCAGGTATCCTTCGAAACGCTTTTGCTTTGCATTAGTGCAAGTAGATAAAAGCTGCTTCAGTCAATCTCTAATCTAGTCTTATAAACGGAATATCTAACTTGCAAATTGCCCCAGTACATCTGATAATTCTAAGCTTTTGGATGATAAGTTTAGAATTTGATAGGCTGAACAAGTTGCTAATGTCCATTTGATTTCTTGGAAATAGTAACACACTAGCTTCCAGAAGATATACTAGAGCAAATCCAGATCCTGATCGTCCTCCTGTGTACGAAAAACCCAATCTTATATCAAGAATCCTTCGTCAAGAAAGTTCTGTGATTCCCGTGTTCAAATCTCGTTCATGTCCTATGGTTTTTGAGTATCTTGAAGATCTTGAGTTTGACGAACATTTTGATCTCTCGTTGTTTGAGACTAAATCCGAAAGTGCTGTTGGTTCTACTATCCTAAATCTAGAGTTTGTCAAAGATCTTGAAACTGAAAAGGCCAATAAATCAATTGATGATTATATCTTGAAACAGCTCCAAACTTCAATTGTGGCTTCGAACATCGCTGATTTCTTAGAATCTGCATCTGCAACCCTTGGGTCCTCCGCAATTGCATCTAGCTCCAGAATTTCCACTGAACCTCCTTTTATTCCCACCATCCCCATGCAGCCTTCTATCTCTGATAAAAAATCTACAGTGGTGTCACCTCCGTCTACTTCGTCTACCCCTCAAACATCCAAGATTTCTTCACCACTGTCTCCACCTCATATACCCCATACATCAGCTGCACCCACTTCCCCAACATCCCCAAGACTGATTGCAAATCCACCAAGAGCAATGGCTGCTCGTTTTGCACCCCTTGTGCTGCCTCAAAATTTAGATGATATGCCTGCCAATTATCAAAGCAAAATTCCATTGTTTGATGGCACTCCTCATGGTGTTACGGCTCAGCAACATGTGGATAGGATGATAGATTTCTTTGACCTTCATGAGATTGATGCAGAAAATGTGACAATGAGATTATTTGTACAAACCTTTGGTGGTGAAGTAAGGAAATGGTTCAGAGCTTTGTTGGCTACAAGTATCACTACTTTGGCTAATCTGCAGAGACAATTCTTAGATTGTTGGGAAGTGAAGAAAAATCCTCTTCAGATCCTTTCCGAATATGAGAACATCAAGCGCAATGTTGGTGAGTCTGTCCAAGATTATTGTATTAGATTCAATTCTGTTTACAATGCAATTCCTGATCATATAAAGCCACCTATGGGGCTGGCTTTAATAAAGTTTCTGGATGGTTTCGATCCTGATATGGCATATCAATTAAGAGAAAGAGATCCAGCCACTTTGGAAGACATGCAAAAGATTGCAGTCAGCGTTGAAGCAAATCTGCTTGCCAAGAGAGCTAGAACAAAGGCTGAAAAGAAGGTCACAATAAAGGAAGAGGTCTCCACTTCAGATTAGGTGCTTTGGAAGATGGAGAAGATGTTTGATAGATTGAAAATTGACAAGCCTGAACCACAAGTTAGAAACCCCAACTTCCGTGGTCAGCAACAACCACAATTTAGAATCAAACAAAGAGAGGAGCGAGCATAAGACCAAACAGCGTAGCAGTAGGCGAAGACACCCTTACAGCAGAATTTTGTACATGGTTCGGAATCAAATGACGAGGAGAATGTGATTGGAGAAGAGAATCATTTCTTTACACCTGATGATATGCTGATTTTATCACTGAAGATGAGGAGTATTCCGAGAATTCAGCTGTACAAAGGGACGAAAATTTCATTCTGGCAAATGAAATAGTTCTCGAGGAAGAGTCTGATGAATACCATAGAGGATACATGAATGCTTTGTGAGCACTCTGAAGTAGAGATGTGCCCATAAATCCAATTTGGAAAAGGAAGGACACAGCAACACCAAAGAATGATCCTCCCACTGTGCAGAAAAAGGGAAAAGAGATAGCTGATCCTACCACCAACAAAACACCATCAGCAAATGAAAGATCCAATCAGCCAAGTGTCTCAAAGGAGAAAACTGAAAAGAAGGATGTTTCAGTGAAAGAGGTAGAGAAAATTTCAGTTTTTAACTTAGAAAATGAAATTTCTAAGTTAAAAGTATCTATTCCTTTGACTGAGTTGATGAAGAACAACAACTACAAAGGTTAGGTGTCTAAGATTTTGAAGTTAGATCTATCATCTGATATGGTGAACATGGAGGATGATAGACTTGAGTTGATTTTTGGTCCAGCATTGGAAGGTTAGTCTCAAGATAGTGATGTAGCTCCTTTTTACATCAATCTCAGGGTGCATGACTATGTATTACATAATGCTATGTTTGACTCCAGAGCCTCTCATAATCTCATGCCTAAGGCCATCATGGAGAAATTGGGATTGGATATTACTAGAAAGTATCATGACCTTTACTCCTTCGATTCAGGCAGAGTAAGGTGCATTGGTCTTATCAAAGATTTGGTGGTCAGTTTGGATCAGATTTCGGCTAAAATTGTTTTGATGGATGTGGTTGTGGTGGATATACCTCCCAGATTTGGCATGCTTCTTTCCAGATCTTTGGGAGCAAAGATTAAAGGGACAATGCAGCTTGATTTCTCCTATGCTACCATTCCCGTGTTCGGTCAAATGAGGAAACTATACTGGGAACAAAAGATGAAGTACATGATCACTAGCAAGGAGAAACTGGTAAATCATCCAATCAACTATGTACATACTGATTTAGAATCATTTGTTTTGTATTCAGATAGCTTTAATGATGTAAATAGCCAAGTAGTTGAAGTAGAAGACATTCCCGAGATCACTAAAAATTTCAGAGAGGTCTTAAAGCAAGAAAGACAAAGACTTGATGGTACCACTGAGCAATCAGCCTTCCAACAACAGCAACATATTGATGGACAGCAAGGAAGAGAAACAGAGCAAACAGAATTTTAGCATTTGGAAGAGGACGAAACAGGCCTGTGGAGCATGGATTTTGATGGCGCGGTAGGAAGGGAAGGTGCTGGAATTGGCATTTGGATACGCAGCCCTGTTTTCGCCCCAAACAAAGTGCCAAGCAATGTAAGGGTCTGTTCTTATAAACTAGCTTTTGACTGTTCAAATAATGAGGCTGAATATGAGGCTTTAATTACTGGTTTGAAAATTCTTAGAAAATTGAATGCTAAAAGGATTTCAGTATATGGCGACTCTGAGTTAGTTATCAAGCAGGTGAAAGGGGAATACCAAGCTAAGCATCCTCAAATGCGGGCCTACTGCAATGCAGTATTAGATATCTTGAGAGTATTTTCAGATTACACTTTGACATGTGTCCCTCGTGTTCAGAATGTCATTGCAGATTCACTTGCAACAACAGCAAGTAATTTGAAAATTCTGATGAATTCAAACAACAAGTTTGAGATTCATGTGAAACATCATCCAGCTGTCCTTGACAATCAAAGGTGTTTGCAAGTGTTTCAAGATGATGATGAGATCGATGAATTTATGCAAAATGAAGGTAAATTCAAAGACACTTCTATTGATGTAGAGTATGATGATGGTGAAGTGGATATAGAAGTCAATCAGATGAAAGTTTTGCAGTTGAAGGATAACGTCATCCCTAAAGGTCTAATACCTTTAGAGGAGCTGTTCGATCAGGATGATGTGGCTCGAAAACCGAGCTTGCTGCCAACCGAGAAAGGAGTTGAAGATGTGAACATTGGATTAGATGAAAATCCTAAAATGGTGAAATTATCAAAAGCGTTGCCTCCACAGGTAAAAGCAAAGTATATCAGTTTGCTATCTTCTTTTACTGATGTATTTGCTTGGGATCATTCAGATTTGGAGGCATATGACACAAGCATAATTTAGCATGTCATCCCGATCAAGCCAAATCAAAAGCCTTTTAGTCAGAAGCTGAGAAGAATAAATCCAAAGCTGTTGCCCTCAATTGAGAAGGAAGTGAATTGGTTGTCCAAAGCTGGTATCATTGTCCCCATAAGATTTTCAGATTGGATTTCAAAGTTGGTGCCTATGCGCAAGAAAATAGGTGAG
Source organism: Pinus tabuliformis (assembly GCA_031772625.1). Taxonomy (NCBI): domain Eukaryota; kingdom Viridiplantae; phylum Streptophyta; class Pinopsida; order Pinales; family Pinaceae; genus Pinus; species Pinus tabuliformis. Next base: position 1,296,450,368 of record CM062819.1, read on the forward strand.
ATTCGGCTATGTATTGATTTTAGAAATCTGAATAAAGTATCTTTGAAAGACAACTATCCATTGCCTAAGATGGATCACATACTTCAGAGAGTAGTTGGAGCATCCCGCATGTCGCTACTCGATGGGTATTCGGGTTATAACCAAACTCTGGTTCATGAGGATGATAGAGACAAAACAACATTCACCACTCCATGGGGAACCTTTCACTATGCAAAGATTCCTTTCGGATTGAAAAATGTTGGTGTAACCTTTCAACGGGCAATGGATATCGCATTTGCTAATGAAAAAGATGTCTTTCTAGTTGTTTATCTTGATGATTTGACAGTTTTCTCTAATTCAGATGAAAATCACCTTTATCATTTTAAGATTGTATTTCAGCGGTGTAGGAAGTATGGTATATCTCTCAATCCAAAGAAAAGTCTGTTTGCCATGGATGAAGGCAAGCTTCTCGGTCATATTATATCAAAGGAGGGCATCTGCATCGATCCAGCTCGAGTGGAGGCCATTCAAAAGATTGATTTTCCATGAAGTAAGAAAGAAATCCAATCATTCAATGGTAAGATAAATTTCTTACGTCGCTTTGTGCCCAATCTTGCAGAACATTTAAGGGAAATCACAAACATGCTCAAAAAAGATAGTGTAGTAAGATGGACTGAGGAAGCAATTAAGTCCTTCAATTTGGTGAAATTGGCCCTTTCTTCAGCTCCGGTTTTGATCAGCCCAGACTATACTCAGGATTTTATTTTGTTTTCATTTGCCTCGGATCATACTATGGCAGCAGTCTTGATGCAGAAAAGAGACCAGCTTGAGAAACCAATTGCATTTTTCAGCAAAACCATAAGAGATGCGACATTAAAGTATAATATTATTGAAAAACAGGCCCTTGCTTTGGTAAAGGCATTGAAAGATTTTCGGGTTTATATTTTGCATTCTCACATCCTTGCTTATGTCCCTAATGCTGATGTTAAGGATGTCTTAGTGCAAACAGATCCGGAGGAAGGAAGAGGCAAATGGATTGCTGCCTTGTTGGAATATGATGTGGAGATCAAACCAACAAAGCTCATCAAAGGACAGGGGCTAGCTAAACTAATGGCTGAGTCAAATTTGCACACCTTGGACATTAATCTCATTGCTGCTATGTCCAAGGAAGATGAAGATGGTCTGCCCACTCAAGTATCAAATTTTTTTCTTCTTTTTCCTTGGTATTCAGACATTGTTTATGTACTCCAAAATCTGTCATCACCACCTGGAATGGCTAAGAACAAAAGTAGGACCCTGAAATTGAAGGCTGCCAAGTTTTGTATCATGAATAATGCACTCTATTGGAAAGATCCCAGTGGTGTCTTGCTCAATTGTTTGGTTGAAGAAGAGGCAAAATAGGTTATGGAAGACTTTCACAAGGGAGATTGCGAAGGTCATCTTTTCTGGAAGACAACAGCCAATAAAATCTTGAGAGTGGGGTATTATTGGCCAACTCTTTTTGCTGATGTGTACAAAACAGTAGCAAGCTACCATGAATGTCAGATTTTTCAAGGTAGGAGGAAGTTGCAGCCTTTACCACTCAAGCCCATTGAAGTAAGTGCTCCATTTCAGCAGTGGGGTTTGGATTTCATTGGCGAGATCCATCCTTCTTCTTCAGTGCAGCATAAATGGATCCTCACAGCGACGGATTATTTCACCAAATGGATTGAGGCGATTCCCACGAGGCAAGCCACTGATTCGGTAATTATTTCATTTCTTGAAAACAACATTTTGTCTCGTTTTGGCTGTCCAAATAAGCTGATCACTGACAATGCAGTAGCCTTTAAATCTAAAAGAATGATTGACTTTTGTCATAAATATCAAATCACTTTGGGGCACTCGACTGCCTATTACCCACAAGGCAATGGATTGGTGGAATCCTCAAATAAATCTTTGGTCAACATTATCAAAAAGCTGCTGGAAACTAACAAGAAAAGTTGGCATAAAAAGCTGGTCAATGCACTTTGGGCAGACAGATTAAGTCAAAAGAAATCTATAGGCATGTCTCCTTTTGAGCTTGTGTATGGTGTGGAAACAGTCTTCCCAACCTCTCTAGCAGTCTTGGTGGTTAAACTTCTACAAGAAGCAGGCAGCGAAGATGATAATTTGCAGCGGAGAATCAATCAAATGATTCATTTGTAGCAAACTAGAGAGGAGGTATTTCAGAACACTTTCAAGCTGCAAGAGAGAATCAAGAAGATATATGATCGAAAGGCAAAGGTGGATAGGTTTCAAATAGAAGACATAGTGTTAAAATGGGATGCAAGAAACGAAGAGAAAGGTAAACATGGCAAGTTTGAAAAACTTTGGAAAGGACCTTGCAAGATTGCTGCATAGCGGGGCCAAAATGCTTTGCTTTTGCAAGAAATGAATGGCGAAGACTATCCTGGTGGGCCAGTCAATGGTCGGTTACTCAAACGGTACTATTTGTGAAGTGTTTTTTGCTATCATATGCATCATTGTACATGCCGGTTTGTTTAAATTCCATTGCAAGTGTGTACTGTTTTCATTCTTCAGTTTGGGGCCCAAGGTGAAGGCTATAAAACTGAGGTTTGATTTCAGTTTTGGTTTGGTTTGTTAGAGTCAGGTCTTTAAGTTGATTTTAGTCTTGAAATTGAGTCAGTTTTGAGTCACATTTCAGTCCTGAAATTGAGTCAAAGAGTTTGGTTTTGGTTTGTCGAAGTTATTGACTCGATAGCCCAATGGACGAAGGCACTGCTTACTTTCCCAGAGATTTGTAGTTCTTGGCACCTCCAAGGAGCTACCATCCCCATTGGAGCCAATGTTAGTGTTGGTATCTTCAACCCTCCGTCAGAGATCAAATCCTCTTGTTGCATTGCATATTAGGTGTCTCACTCAGTCAGCTGCATTCCATTAGGAGCATGGATCATCTGACGGTAGTGGCTTGTTGTAAATTTTCCCTCATGTCCTTTACCCGCTGGCCCATTTTCATTCATCAAGATCATATGCAGTCACTGTTTTGTCTTTAAAATTCCAAGAGTCATTTCTAGGGTTTCACTTTCGTTAGGTCTAGGGTTTCATCAAAAAGGTTTTCAAAATGTCCAATAACAGTCAGAGAGGAGGTTGAATAAAGTTCCAGTATCAATAAATTTCTCTAAGAAATGTATTTTTCCTCAAAACTCTGTTTTGAGGAAAAACATAGTATTTTAGGTTTTTATTGTATAAATTGATGTAATTCTAGTTCTTCATATGTAAATCAATTCAGTGGCAACCCTGGTCACCTTGCCAAGCCTTAATAGCTCCATCCCCTGCAAAGAAAAGAAAAATCAAGTCATTCAGTTCATCAAAAGGCTCAAATAAAGTAAACTGCTCAAAAAACAGAGTTGAAAATTAAAGTCACATTGCAAACATTATAAAAGTGGGTTTTATGAATCAAAAATTAAAAAGCACTTGTATATAAATCATTTGTTACAATTCAAGAGCTCATTGACATTCCAAGAAGAAAGAGTGAGCAAAGTGAAAATCGTGTTGGAAAAAAGAGAGAAAATCGTAGCAAAGGCACTCAGTTCTGGAAGCGTAGTGCACTGGGTGAGAGGCGCGGCGCATAGGGTTGCCCTCCTCAGTGTTAATTTGTACTGGCATGATGCACACAGGAGGCGCGGCGCATAGAGTTGCCAAGCCCTATTTCCTCAAAAGCTCCCTCAAATTGCCAAAATCACTCAAAACTTCTAGTGTGCAAGTAAGTCAAGATCTTTTCCTTGCTAGTGAAGGAGTTTTTCTTTAAAATTTATGGTGGTTGTGTGAAGAAATTAAAACCCTATTTCCTTGCAGTTTCTCAAGAAGCCATTGCCTAGGGTTTGTACTTGTCATTTTGCTGCCAAGTCTATTCTACCACTCCCTCATTTTTTCACTCCTTCATTCATTTTCTTAGCTTATCCACCCATTCCCTAACTCCCATATTTAGTCATCCCTATCCCCAATTCCCATTTTCCCAAATCCTAACTACAAATCCCTAAACCCTAATTGTTGTCCCTAAGCTTACATATTTTCCCTAATCCCCTATTTCCCAAACAAAATTCTGTTCTAACATTCCCAAAACCCCTCATACTCTCTCTCCCCATAGTCCCTCATATATTTTTACCCTTGGTGGCAGAAGATTGAAAACACCATAAATCTCCTACTACTCATCACGAAAACTCACCCACTAGCAAACATGGAGTCTGATCCTTCATATGACCATGATGAAGAGACACACAGTGACTCTCCTACAGAGGTACATGCACCAAGGAGACCTCATAAGGGTGGCAAACATATACGAGAGGAACCTACTACACTTGCTGAGCTGCAGGCCTGCCCTCTCGCTATCACATGCTTCCAACACCAATCCTGCTATGAGTTTTGTGAGATGGTTGCTAGAGTCCAGTATTATCATGATTTGGCCCGGTTGTTTGTGCTTCATCTACATAATGGCCAAGCCACTCTAGCTGGTGTAACATTCACTTTAACACCAGAATCTATTTCTCTAGCAACTAGCATTCCTAATATTAGAGAGCAATGGAATAAAAGGCATCAAATTGACAGGGAATATTAAGAACCATACATCAAGCCCGATTATTTGAGACAACTCAGCAGAGTTTTTCCCTTTCTGTACCTAAAAGATTCATATGCTCCTTTAATGAAACTAATAATGAAATATTTCAACTGTGAGGGCCGGTTTTCTCGCCTATATGCCTATCATATCAAGTTGTTGATGCACTTTACCAGGGTGAGAATGATGAATCTCCCCTACTTCATGTGCCAAAATATTGAGAAGATGACCACCCTAGTACAACAAAAGACTCCTTAGCAGCAGTTCAACAATATATATCATTTTTCTCTCATTAAGATTGTGGTCATGCATCAGCTTGGTTTGCAGGGCATCTCATGGGAGGATTTCATTTCTCATGAGTTCTTCACAGCTCCTCAGGGACCTCCAGAGGCTTTTCATGAGACAGGTGGACCTTCACATTAGCAGGAGGGTCATGAAACACAGACCGCTAGTATGTTGGTGTTTGTCACCTATCAAAAGGGCACTAGACGGTTGTTTGCAGCAGAAAAGCGAGTATTATCTCCACCCGGGGTGGAAGGGGTCTTGCTTCCTTCATCAGCACAACAGGTTCACAACAAGGGAAAGAGGTCGTTATAGGATGAGGGGCCTTCAGGTGAACAGGAGACTGATTTCATTCTCATTGAGGGTGATGATACTGATTTGGGCCGACAAAGCTCAAATCTCAAAGAAGTCATCCAAGCGCAACAGGCGGACATCAATGCTTTGTATATCAACTTATAGAGATCTAAGTGGATAATAAAGTACCTGGAGCAAAGAAACAAGCAGCTTGAGGATCAACAAGCAATTATGGAGTTGCAAAATATACGAGAAAACCGCCAAGCTGCCAAAAGGAGGAAGGTGGAGCTCACATCACTTAAGCAAGAAATCAATGTCGACCAGGAATCTTGGCTTGAAAGAGCTAATATCCACTTATAAAGGTTATTAGAGAAGGCCAATAGAGAGAAGACATTGTTGAGGCATATGGCTTATCATTACATGGAGAGAAACAAAGTCTGCAAGGCAAGAATCGGGAGCTTGAAAGCAAAGTTGAAGAGGGCATCGAGGAGGCGAAAGGAGCAAGATAGAATTCAGATATTGGCTGAGGCTTCCTTGGCCCAACATAGCACTTGATGGAGGAGACTCAGCCCAAATTTCAAAAAATTTGGGACACTTTTTGCATTTTTGAAAATTTTGGGCTAAAACACAGAATTTTCTGCCCTATGCGCCGCGCCACCTGGCGCTCGCTTTTGATGGGAGCCTCCAAATAACAAAAACTTAGCATTTTTAGATTTGGAATGAAAAAATATGCTTTCCTACCAATGGCCAAGAAATTTTGACAGGTTTTGAGCCCTCAAAAAGGTCAAAAACACTCAAAAAATGACCTTACTGCCCCTATTTTGACACACAGGAAGTAGTGTTGGGATAACTCAGTTTTGGAGGGGCAAATGGAGGCAAAATTCAAAAGTTCCACTTGTTCTATAAAGTATACAGGTAGACCTTTCCAAAAAGTACACTTGGATCAAATTTGGACATCGGAAAGGCCTCCAAAAGTGGCTGCAAACGGGTGCTATGCATAGGGAAATCAGCATGATGCATTGGGTAAATTTTGCTCAGTTTGACCAAAAATACTCTGTTTTTCGCCTAGTTTCTTGACAGTTGGACTTTTCTCCTTCTTAATGTCAAACTTATGATGTAATTTAATGTAAATTGATGGATCTTGATGTAAATATGTCAAATTTTCACTCATGGAGGTAGATTCATCTGTCAAAAAGTTTTTTGCAACTGAATGAATCAGTTCCCTAGTTTCTAGAGGCAAGCTGTTCCACTGCCTAATTTCTAGTTCTCAGTTTAGAATTAGTTGGAACAACTCCTAAACTTGTGAGCTCGACCCCTAGAGGCTAGGATGAGTTATGGTTTGTCTATATCTTGTGATTTTTCAGTCATTAGCATGGTTGGACTTTTGAGAAAGCTTGGAGCTTCATTGTATACTCATATCAGCAGTTTTGGCTAAGGAATAGAGACCAGGGTTTGCAGCACTCTTTGGGATTCATGTGGCATTTTTTTTTGGTATAGTTCTTTCTTCTGTAATTGTGAATTTACTTATGTATTATGTATGCCATTATCTATATTATTTCTTCTTAACTAAATCAAACAAGGGTAAAGGTAGAATCCATTGAAATTGCAGTGCTCTACCTAGGGTTTGCTTAGTTATTGATGTTTTCAACTATTTGAAGAGGATCCTAGAGGTTTTATTTCCCTATTCAACTCATCATCTATCTAAATCTCCACATCTCATTCAATTTGAAGTGCCAAATCAGTTGCCTACCTTGCCCCATTGAGATCTCTGCAAAACTGAGCCTCATTCCCCGCACCCAAAATCCGCCTTTCCATTTGAGCCAACAAAAACATCATTTTATTCAATAAAACTCTTTTACACACATACCTAGCCTAAAATCAATCAGCATATTAGTCATCTCAAGCCCTTATTGGTCATATTTTTGCTGATATTGACAAGGAGATAGCCCTCTCCCGACCTGGTAGGGCTAGCTACTAGGTTAAGCGTGGTTTGATGTTGTCCTAGATCCTACCTTTCTCAGCCTGAGGTAGATTTAGGCTCTAACAGTCTCCAAAAATAATTGATTCCCATACTCCATGTGCCTGCAAATATACTTCCATCCTAGATTCCCATATCTAGTAATTATCTGCTTCAAAATCAGGGGTTGGTACACAATACTCACTTTCTTGAGATTTTGTTGTACCTTTACCTTCTTTTGAAATCCTTGTAACCCGCTTCTTTGACTTTCCCATCTCTATTCTCTAAAAACTGACTTCCAACAGTTAAGATGTTACTGAAGGAACCAAGCTCTGATTCCAGTTGTTGGAAACTATTGAGAGGGGGGGTGAATCAATATTCCTTAGCAATTAGCATTTTTAAATCTTTTTAGAGCATTAGTTAATCTTCAATTATTATTAAAGTTTATGCAGTAATAACAGTAAATAAAAGAACCCTTGAGGCATAAAGATTTCAGGTGGAAAACCCCCTCCGGGTCAAAAACCATCGAAAACTTTTCTAATAAATTATTTAATCTTCAGCCCCAACTGAAATGAAAGCAAAAACTTCCTAGAATTCTAGAAAAGCATTGTTCTCTAGCTCCCATTGGATGAACGCTCTAACACTCGAGATTCTTCGGTAGTGAACTAAACAGATGCCCCAACACCCAATGAGCTACAACTCACCCTAGCACCATGCTAACACAATGAAGTTTTCATGACCTTGAACCTGTTGGTGACTTCATGCACCAGCCTAGCACCACCCTGCCACCCTACCACCCTATAGAAGAATAAAAGAAGAATGGACTCCCGTATCAGGGAAAATGGTCCACTTTAAAATGATATAGAATGATGTAGAAGAAGAAGACACACTAGACCATAACCCCAACTATGACACAACCACCTAATGATGATCCTAGACCTCCCAAAACTGCCTCTTCAACTCTTGGCAGATAAACACTTGTACAACTTTTACAATGACGCTTTTACAATGACTCTGTACAATGATACTTTTTCAATGATTGTATGCAGTGCTTCCCACTTGAAGACTTCATATGGTGAACTTATTGCTGCTGTTCTGCACCTTGATTGCTACTCTTATCATGCTACCCTTTATCACTCTTCATAACATTAGATTATGCATTGAGTCTTCTCTTGATGAATATATAATACCTGCAAAAAGTCTTCAAGGAAATACCCATGACATGATAATAGCAAAACTTACCTCATCCTACAGAGCATGTGTAAGTGCTAAACAAAAAAAACAATTAGAATACAAAGAACCTAATGCAATTAAGAAATGAACATGCATATATAGAAGACACTTGTAGCTTACCTCTGCTGCATCATTTTGCTACACCTTGCTCTTTGTTGCCCTAGAAAGTCTGGTCCTTTGCACCCGTTGACAGTGCTTGATCTAGTTTTTCTCGCCTTCTAGGAGCACGATATTTAATCTGATGTATCTCTATGATTTCATATCCCCAATATGTGATCTTTGGTCTTGTAGTATCCCTCTGAGTTTTCTCTCCAATGCCACCGGTCAGACCCAATTTGGGCTCTTGAACACAAAGTTATGCCCAATCTCTCACAATGACCTAATTATGGACTAGTTCTGTAGATCGAATTTTTATGGCGTGCCACATGTCACTGTTTCCTCCTTCGACTCTAAAACTGATACACAGAAAACCAAAGTCCGTGCACTATCCACCACATTTTACAAAATTCGAATCCTTTTCTCAGAGAGAGTTATGACGATTTTCCCAAGGTCACTTCTTTGAGATGAAAGCCGGGAGCCTGCAAAAACCCTAACTTCCACATATCATATCTCCAAAAATATAGCGAACCAAGATTTGAAGTTTGGTCATGATGTTCATCAGGATTGTGAATCAAATAGGTTTTCATTTAAGAATCTAAGACTTTTCAGAAATGAAGTTATAGCGCAAATTCCACGATCACTTCATTTGGAGGATATATTGGATCTCTTTTTATAGAGTTGAGAGGGGCTTCTATAGAGAATGTTGGAGTTATTTTAGGAGCTTAAAAAAATTATTAATTATTGACTATTCAATGAAAAAAACCAATTATGAGTGCCATGCCACAACCCCATAGGGTTTTAGCCCACTAACTAGGGTTACTAACTTCAAACATAAATATCTATCAAACCGTGAAGAATTACTTGTCGTGTCATATATCAACGGAAACATCTTGATGTGTAGAATCCATCTAGAATATACTTGACTCAAAATAGAGTAAGTTTTCAAGTAAAAATTCCCTTGCAATATCAGGGTAGCCCCTGATGCTGCTTGGGTTGACATCAATGACAACCTCAGTTCATGTTTAGATCAACAATCTCCCCCTTTGGCATTGATGGCAACACAAGTACTCCCCTTGCGATCAGGGCACCTCTTCCTACTACCTTCTCTCCCCCTTTGACATCAATGGAAAAGGGTAACTTCCCCTGACACACAACCATCCTGCGAACCTGTACACACTTCCACTCCCCCTTTTTTTCTCCGAATAAGGAAAATTTAATGAGAACTTGGGAGAATCCCAAGCTTCTAGTGAAGATATTCAAATGATTCATGAGGTAAAGGTTTAATGAAGATATCAACGATTTTTTATTTTATACCAACATATTCAATCTTGATACTATTTTCGGTGACTTGCTCTCTAACGAAATGATATTTAATCAGAATGTGCTTCGTTTTGGAATGCATCACAGGATTCTTGGAGGTACTGATGGCGCTGGTGTTATCGCAAAATATGGGAATAGGCTCATAAAACTTGACTTGAAGATCTTGAAAAGTTTTCTTCATCTAGAGAACTTGAGTACAACAAGCTGCGATCGTGATATATTCTACTTCTACTGTGGATAATGATATTGAGGTTTTCTTTTTGCTCAACCATGATACAAGACAACCACCTAGATAGAATGTCGTTCCACTAGTACTCTTACGATCATCAATGCCTCCTACCCAATCTACATCTGTAAAGGCTTGGATAATGAGATTGTTGCCCTTGGGATACCACAAGACATATTTTGTTGTGCCCTTTGGATATTGAAGAATTCTTTTGATGGCAATAATATGTGATTCTTTTGGTGTGGCTTGGAATCTTGCTACTTGTCCAACTACTTGCATAACATTTGGCTGAGAGACTGTTACATATAGAAGACTACAAATCATAGATCTGTACAACTTCTGATCCACATCCTTAGATACGTCGTCTATGCTCAATTTGCAACCTATTACCATCAGAGTAAGGATGAGTTTGCAATCTTCCATTTTGAATTTATTGAGCATTTCCTTGATGTACTTGGCTTGACATATAAATATTCCTTTCTCTTGTTGAGATATTCGAAGCCCTAAGAAGTATGTCAACTCACCAAGTAAAGACATCTTGAACTCACTTTGCATCTTTGTAGCAAAGTTCTTACTTAGTCGATCATCATTGCTACCAAAGATTATATCATCCACATATAACTCAACAATTGTTAAATTATATTTATCTATTTGTACGTAAAGATTGCTATCAGTAGTGCCTTTCTTAAACCCTTGTTGATGTAGATATCCGTCAAGATGAGCATTCCATGCTCTGGGAGCCTGCTTGAGACCATACAAATCCTTCTTTAACTTGCAAACATAGTCTTCTTTTTCTGATAGTAGAAAACCTTCAGGTTGTTCGATGTAAACTTCTTCTTCTAATTCTCCATTCAGAAATGCTGACTTAACATCCATTTGGTAGACTTTTATTTTTCTTGAACATGCATAGGCGAGAAACATCCGATGGCTTCCATTCTGGAAACTGGTGCAAATGTTTCGTCGAAATCAATTCCTTCCACTTGTGCATATCCTTTGCAGACTAATATTTTCTTGTTCCTGGTAACCTATAATCCTTCAACTATTTTTCTCCCCTTGAACCTTTAATGAAACTACCATCTTGTTCAAACTACCTTCCTGTCAATCGTAGACTTGTGCCATATACTGCTACATAGACTCCTCTTGTACAAACATTAAGGAGTCAACAAGCCAGATTGTTCAAAATAGTGAGTCACCTAATGGGCTATCTTGACTTGAGTAATTATCTGAAGCAACTACTATTTCCTCATGACCATTTTCTTTTACCAATCTTGAAAGCATAATTGTTGAAACCTTGTTATCTACTTTGTCTTCCTGTACCTGTTTCCTTTTCTAGACCTTCTTATTCCTGCAATCTTGAGCCATGTGCCCATAGCTATGACACTTGAAGCATTCAATGTTGTCCATAGGAGATTCCATATGATATTTGCAACCATGAGCACTATGGCCATAGTTATGGAATTTGAAACATTCAATATTTGGCCCATCTAGCACGTATTCTCTTCTGACAAAATCATCTTGGAACCTGTCTCGTGATCCTGCAAAATTGCTTCTAGGGTTTTTGCAGATAATGATTGTACCTATAAAAAACTTCACAATACCTAGCCATATGTCCATAGTTAGCACATAAAAAGCAATTACCATTAAATAAATGAACATACTTAGAAGATTTTTCATTCTTCTTTGGAGGTGGTGTTGTAGTTTCTTGTGGTCCTTTGTTCTTGATTGCTTTGGTCTTGTTCTTTGGAGTTGCAACATTCTTCTTTGGCTTTTCAATTTGATCAACTTCCTTCTTAGAATCATCCTACGAAGCTGTGGAGCTTGTACCTTCATCAACTGGAGCTTTACCATATTTAATTGCCTTCATTTTCACTTCTTCATCTATCTTATCTTGTAAGTATTCTTTTTGCGATCCCTTGAGTTTGTTGATCTCATCACGAGTTGCATCAAGTTATTCTTACTTTTGAGCAAGATCTTCTTGAAACCATCTTTTCAAGATCTTCCTTATTTTTTCTGCCTCCTCAACTTGTAGCTTGAGAAGAGTGGCCTTCTCTACTTCTCTATTGAGAACCTGTATCTGTTCCTTCTGCTTCTCATTTTCAATCCCGAGTCTGCTTATTTCTATTGAAGATGTTTCTAATTCCTTTTGCTTTTGGTCAACGACGGATATGTATCTTTGATCAGATTCCTTCCTTTCAATTTCTGGTTCTTTCATCTGTTGTGTGATCCTGCTAATCTCTGCAAACAATGTGTCGAGTACTTGTTGCTTCTGTTGGACTGCTCTCTTGAGGTCTCGTGTCGCTGCATTATTGATTTCTTCCAACTTCTTTTGGAGCATCTCTTCTATACATTTGTGTTCTTCAAATTCAATTTTGAGACCTTGAACTTGTTCTTCAAGAGTATTGGAACAGATATTTTCAGCCTTGAGCTCTTTTATAAGCTTGATTGCCTCCTTAGAAAATTATTCTATGGTCAACCCTTGTTCATCATACTCAGAAGGATCCAAGTTTTCAATAACATCTTGACCTTATTTATTTGTTGAATAAAGATTATGAAACTTTTCCCAAAGAGCTTTAGTTGTTGAACATTGACCAACTTTTGTTTACATAGAATTTGGCAAAACATTCAAAATTACATTCACGGCCTTTGAATTGTACCTTTTAGATTCGTCGATAGATGTTTCTACAGAAACAATTGATTCCCATACTCCATGTGCCTGCAAAGACATTTCCATCTTGGATTCCCATATCCAATAATTATCTACATCAAAATCAGGGGTTGGTACACAATACTCACTTTCTTGAAATTTTGTTGTACCTGTACCTTCCTTTGAAATCCTTGTAACCCGCTTCTTTGACTTTCTCGTCTCTATGCTCTAAAAACTGACTTCTAGTGGTTAAGCTGTTATTGAAGGAATCAATCTTTGATTCCAATTGCTGGAAAACACTGAGAGGGGGTGGGGGGTGAATCAATATTCCTTAGCAATTAGCACTTTTAAATATTTTCAGAGCATTAGTTAATCTTCAATTATTATTAACGTTTTTGCAGTAATAACAGTGAATAAAAGAACCCAGGAGGAACAAATATTTCAAGTGGAAAACCCCCTTTGGGTCAAAATCCATTGAATGCTTTTCTAATAAATTATTTAATCTTCATCCCCAACTGAAATGAAAGCAATAAGTTCCTAGAATTCTAGAAAAGCATTCTCCTCCAGCTTGCATTGGATGGACGCTCCAACGCCCGAGATTCTTCAGTAGTGAACTGAATGGATGCCCCAACACCCAATGAGCTACAACTCACCCTAGCACCACCCTACCACCCTGAATTTTCAAAGGCTTGAACCTGTTGGTAACTTCATGCACCCGCCTAGCACCACCCTACCACCCTATAGAAGAATAAAAGAAGAATGGACTCCCATACCAGGGAAAATGGTCCACTTTAAAATGATATAGAATGATGTAGAAGAAGAAGACACACTAGACCATAAACCCAACTATGACACAACCACCTAATGATGATCCTAGACCTCCCAACACTGCCTCTTCAACTCTTGGTAGATAGACACTTGTACAAATTTTACAATGACTCTATACAATGATACTTTTATAATGATTGTATGCATTGCTTCCCACTTGAAGACTTCATATGGTGAACTTCTTGCTGTTGTTCTGCACCTTGATTGCTGATCTTGTCATGCTACCCTTTCTCACTCTTCAGAGCATTAGATTATGCATTGAGTCTTCTCTTGATGAATATATAATACCTGCAAAAAGTCTTCAAGGAAATACCCATGACATGATAACAGCAAAACTTACCTCATCCTACAGAGCATATGTCAGTGCTAAACAAAAACAACAACTTAGAATACAAAGAACCTAATGCAATTAATAAATGAACATGCATATACAGAAGATACTTACCTGTAGCTTACCTCTGCTGCATCATTTTGCTGCACCTTGCTCTTTGCTGCCCTAGAAAGTTTAGTCCTTTGCACCCCTTGACAACGCTTGATCTAGTTTTTATCACCTTCTAGGAGCATGATAGTTAATCTGATGTATCTCTGTGATTTCAGATCCCCAATATGTGATCTTCAGTCTTGTATTATCCCTCTAAGTCTTATTTCCAATGCCATAGGTTTGATCCGATTTGGACTCTTCAAGATAAAGTTATTCCCAATCTCTCACAATGACCTAATTATGGATTACTTTAGCAGAGCGAACTTGTATGGTGTGCCACATGCCACTGTTTCCTCCTTTGGCTTTGAAATTGATACGCAGAAAAATGCAGTCCGTGCACTATCCTGCACTTTTTACAGAATTCCAATTATCTTCTTAGGGAGAGAGTTATGATGATTTTCCCAACGTCACTTCTTTGAGATGAAATTCAGGAGCATGCAAAACCCTAACTTCCATATATCATATCTCTGAAAATATAGCGAACAAAGATCTGAAATTCAGTTGTGACGTTCAACAGGATTGTGAATCAAATGGGTTTTCATTTCAGAATCTAAGACTTCGCAGAAATGAAGTTATAGAGAAAATTCCATGATCACTTCATTTGGAGGATATATGAGATTTCTTTTTATAGAGTTGAGAGGGGCTTCTATAGAGAATGTTGGAGGGATTTTAGGAACTTAAACAAATAATTAATTATTGACAATTCAATGACTAAAACAAATTGTGAGTGCCATGCCACAACCCCATAGGGTTTTAGCCCACTAACTGGGGTTACTAACTTCAAACATGAATATCTCTCAAACTGTGAAGAATTACTTGGCTTGCCATATATCAACGGAAACATCTCGACGAGTAGAATATATCTAGAAGATCCTTGGCTCAAAATAGAGTAAGTTGTTAAGTAAAAATTCACTTGCAAGATTAGGCTAGCCCCTGGTGCTACTTGGGTTGACATCAATGACAACCTTAGATCATCTTTAGATCAACAGATATTGCACAGAGCGTAGCTCAGGCTTGACTGAGGAAATTTTTAGCACAGTCCCCACTGAGGAGAAAAATTGTGCACTGGCCACTAGGATTCAGAATTGCACAGTTCAAGCCAGTAGTACCTAATGCAGGGTTAGTTCTACGAATTTTTCAAAGGGAAAGAGGGTTGGGTAGCAAAGAGGCCCGAAGAACAAATCTGTGCAGTTCTTGAGGGCAGTGAGCTTGAGCTGAGGGAAGGTGACCGGAGGACACATCTGCATAGTTTTGGAGGTCAAGGGAGGTAGGAATATTTGCACATTGCAGGTTCTAGTGGGCAAGGGAATAGATTGAGGACAGAAAGTGCGAAGTGTGCATTTCAACGAAAAATAGGAGGCACAAGTGCACAATTCTGGGGGCCAAGGAAGGCTGCTGAGCTCTGGAATTTCAAAGTGAAAATTCCTTGGAGGGTAGTGACTGTGCTTTGTGAAGTTCTAGGCAGAAAGGTAACAACACTCAAGGTTGATACTACGCAGTGTGTAGTTCAATCAGGGTGTGGTGCAATTGAGATGCTCATTCGGGACAATTTTCGGAAAAATGGCTAAGTGCGGGAGGAAGATAGACTTGTGATGAACCTGAAATTTGATCACACACTTAGAATACTTCGATGACACGAGAACATAGACCACCAAGGAAACAAGCAAATCATTACCCTTTGTGTGGTCATCTCATGACAAGAAGCGACAAGTGCGACAATTGAGATAGGATTTAGGACGACCGTGATGACACTTGTGTGACAATGCTTAGGACTTTGTGTATGAGTGCGATAGGTGTTTAAATGACTAGGAAAACTCGTATACACAGAGGTCAACCTTCGAAACCACTAGAAAAAGAGTTGAAAACATGACAAAATGGTTAAACATGCCAAAACATGATAGTTGATCCAACAAGAAAAGGGAGCAAAACACTTATAGGAAACACATGGAATGACTTCGAGTGTTTGCAACCATACATGTCATTGAAGATTTAATGATATGCAAATGATAAGTTGTCCTTCATACTATGCTAAGAAGTATATTTCATGAAATATGTGTTTGTTTTTCATACCTACCTTCCAAAGGGTTGTGAATCAGATGGAATCTTCATGCGGTCCCGATCTTCTATCATACCCTTGGGTTTCTTGGTCTTCTTATCTGATGATTATCTTTTCTCCTTAGCTCCTTGAGTGTCATCTAGTATGTCCTACTTCTTCATCTCCTTCTTAATCATCTTGTCATAGCTTGGTAGAATTCATGTGTTTGTAATTTACTCATGACAAGATGACATCAGTCTGATAAACCCCTAGTCTAAGATGTTGAATGATAATCCACTGAATGAGCCAGAACTGGTATAAAGTGTTGGGAACGAGATCCCCCAAGGACAGTTTTGAGGCTAAAAGCCCATGTTTTGGGTCAAATTTTGTAATAAAGTTGTAAAGTCTCTGCATTTTGTGGTCGTGGAGCGCTAAGGTGTCATGAGTCATAAAGGGTTGTTCGTCCTTATTTTGTAAAGTGTAAGTCAGCTGTAAAAATCTACCCATGGTCTGTGGACCATGGGATTGTATAAAAAGAGCCAAGGAAGATTGATCTAAGTAGTCATAAGTTTTTTCTAGTGGAAGACAAGGCTTGGAGTCTTGGTAGAGAACTCTAAGTCTTGGGTCTTAGCGTAGGTAGAGTCTCTGCAACTGAGTGCACAGAGGCCGAGGGTGGAAGTCCACAGATGAGTGCTCGAACCCCTGCAGTTGTGTGCACAGGGTGGATAGAGTCTGTAATAATCTGAAGATATCAATAAAGAGAAGTATTCTACAAATTCTATTTCTTTATTTCGTATTAATGCATCTGGTTATATTGCATTTTGGGTTTAATTTACAATGTTTATGTGATGTGTGAGTATATGTGATTATATTGGTTAATTGAACACAAGTAAGAATATCAATTTACGCGATGCTAACTGTGATTGTTAGTAAGATAAGTAAAACACTTAAGATAACTTGGGAACCTGTACAATACACTGTCATAGTAGCACGAATGTACCTGGACCATAGGTTAGGGCTGCTCGAAGGTCAATCGTACTCCTTCGCGGAGGTACTGAAGGGCGGAATAAAGGGCTAGACTGGCAGAGCCCAAGAGCTTAGTGACCTGTGTGAAAGCAGAAACAGTGGTATAAGCTGACATCACAACCATATCACGGTGCAAAACTTGGTTCCAGCATCCCCCAATACTTACTTCGGGTGAGACTTTAGTCCGTGCTCTGTGGGCTGATGCCGAAAGGGCCAGTGGTGAGGGTTTTGTTTGGCTAACATTGAACCTGGGTCAGGCCCCACACAGCTAACAAATGGTTCTGTTGCTGGGACCAAAATCTTCATAAGAGATGTGTGATGTTGTATCATTGGAATCCAACTAAGAAAGAGATCGAGGACTGGTTGGACAAGAAAATCCACAAATTCGCGGTGCAGGAGAATAGAAATCTACGACTAACAAAGGAACAGTGGCTGGATAGGTACCTATATACAAAAATCCATGAGATCTTTTTCTGTTTCTTCCCAGTTGAGCTATATGAGTGGATCGCAAAGATAGCAGATAGCCAAGGAATGTGGAAACTTGACGGTCCTATTGTCTGGACCCCGGACCTGGTACAGAGACTAGAAGCTTTTGAGGATAAGATCACCCACGCTGTCGATCATTGGCTGGATCACATCATAGGAGGATTTGTGACTAAATTCGCAGTCAATACCTTAGTTAGCTACAACGAGGTGGAGTGGCGATTTTTCAAAGGTCCGCGAGGTAAGTACTTGAAGTCTTTGAATACCTGGATTAAGATGTTATTATGTGAAAAATGGGTTATGCAGATACCTTGATGTTCGGAGCTATGCGAGGTGGAAATACCTATGGGAACGAAGGGAGAAAGGGTCCTGGATATAGCCCATTGATTTCACCTCCATTAGGTGACAAAGAGGGAGTAGCGCAGGCTTCTCCGCAAAGTGTAATTCAGTTAATAAGACAAGGATTCCCATGACTGCCACCTCCACCCACACCACCTCCAACTTCACCACCATCACCTGCAACTTCACCCATACCACCACCACCTCCACCGTAGTTCAGCATGGAAAATTTAGTGAAGTTGCCTTTGTTTAAAGGCTTGGGAAATGAGGACCCAGACCAGTTTTGGTTCGTTGTGAAAGCTGTATGGGAAGATTAGGGCATTACAAATGACCACATGAAGAAGGAAACATTGGTTAGTGCTTTGCAGGATCACGTGATAACCTGGTACATCAAGTACTCTAATGATAACCCAAATGCTGGGGTGGCAGACATCCAGACCACACTGAATAAAGAATTTAGTAGGCCTAAATCTGAGGCACAATTGATTGTGGGGTTCAAGGAAATCGCGATGAAACCAGGTGAGACACCTTGGGAATTGGATTAGAGGTTGAAATGTAAAATCCACAAAACTAATATGAACTTAACAGATGGACATCACCGCGAGTGGTTCGTGGTTTTGCTCCTACCACACCTAAGGGTTGCGCTGTCACAATAGAAGATTACAACTCAAGTAGAGACCTTGGAGATTGCAATGAGATTGCATGAAACACCGATGCAAATCTGAATCTGGGAGTTTAGCTGGTCCATACGCAGTTGCAAAATCTTTGCTTTGAAATGCAAATTTTGAAGCAAGACAAAATAGTTCGACCGAAGGTGTGTGAAGAGGTATGGTGCCTGAAATGTAAGGGTTAGGGGCATGAAAAAGACCATTGCCCGGTCTTTGCAACTATGTTGCAGAAGGAGATTCGATGCCTTTAAGGCCAGAAGCCCAAGCAGGACCAAGCGCGGGGCCTGAGTTGTGGTGTGCTATATGTCAAGTAGCAGGAAAACATACGACAGATAACTATCATTTGCTGCAGAAGTTTGTATAGACATTGTAACAACTGTTCTACAACTTCTATAGGTTAGTAGGGCATGATGAGCGCAACTGCAGAAGTTATGAATTGATGGTGTTTAGAACACCCGCTTATAGGGTTCAGGAAGAAACACGGCCCCCTGACCAGAGTGCAGGGATGGCGTGAATAGGCTTTTAGGGGCGTGACTGAGGCCGAGGTGGAGGAGGACCTAGCAGGGGTCGGGGACAACTAATTTTATACAATTGTGGAGGACTAGGACACTATGCCTGTGAATGCACTAACCCTACATGACCATCGTGCAAATATTACACCCAGTTTTATCATGAGACAAAAGACTGTCCTACGCTGATAACAAGGATACGTGAAAAAGGGGTGATACCACCTCAGCGGACTTAGAACCTGCAGATGATGAGGTATGAGCCTCACTAGGAAGATTTGAATGTGAATATAGTGCTCCGAAGTGGAATTACAACAGGGGATGATAAGGGGAACAACTCAAAGACAACGCATGGGTTCGCAAAGCTCCAGCAAAGGATGCTGAATTTGATTTGGAGCACGCACTCGAAACATCCATGGAAGCAAAGAAGAGCTTCGTTGAGGCCTCCACCTCAGGGAGCAAGGATAAACCTAATCAAGAAATGGACCCTTCTATGCTTACAACCTTTCTAGAGACATGCATGAAGTTTCTGTGTGATAGCAAGGCTGTGAAGGGCTTACAAGAAATTATAAATTGATGCGCCGAAAACACTCCGGGTGAACCACGCGTGGTACGAAAGATTGGTAGGCATAAAGCAAGGAAAAGATAAGAGATGAGATTGACCACGCAGATAGGAGAATATGAAATGGATCATTTTATTTTGGTTCTGGGGTCAGACACAAACATGCTACCAAAGAAGAATTGGGAGCAGATGGGAAGACCCATGCTGCAATGGTCTCCAATTCAATTAAGGATGGCAAATCAGCAGAAGATCATCCCCATGGGACGTCTACAAGGGGTGACTATAGATATTGAAGGCGCAAGTGTGTTGGCTGATTTTGAAGTAATAGAAATTGTGGATGACAGTAACCCCTACCCTGTGCTCCTTGGCATTGATTGGGCTACTGACATGAGCAGGGTAATCAACCTAAAGAAGCTAAATATGATATCTGAGAAGAAATCACTCAACGTAATAGTACCCCTAGATCCTGCTGAAGCATCATGCTATAATAAACTAGTCTGTGATTATGAGAGCGATGACGATTTGGACTGTATATATAAGATAACAGTGTGTGACCAAGATTGGTTGAATCTAACATCTGATGGAAAAATTGCATGGGATTGCGAGAGTTCCTACATCTCGGACTTTAATGAAGAATTAGAGCACTAGCAGAATCGATTACACAAAGTAACCACACTGAGCTATAACATGATGACCCGGTCACTGCATTGTGTGTCGCCAAAGGTAAGAAATCTGCCCACTTATGATGGCCTAAATGATGTAGATATATTTTTAGATGCATTTGAGAGGGAGGTACTAGAGAAGTAGCGCTTCCAGGCTTTAGAATGGGTACTGTGCACTACGCCCACTGGGGTACACACAAGGGTGGTTTTGAAGATTGGCGCGAGTGTAGGAGGATGATGAGAACGTGCTTTGGTAAAGCAAAGGTACGAATGACAAACAAGTATGATGGGAAGGACGATCCACGCACACACTTGGCCAAATGGGCTCATGCTTATGGAGCGAAGCCCCAACCAGAATGGGTGCACTTTTTCTGCCATACCTTAGATGTCATCCCGATGAATTGGTATTAGAAACAGAGCTCCGCCATTGTATAGGTGAATGGTATATTCTGCGCGAAGGATTCATAATGACATTCAACTTGGAAGACGGGTTTGACTGTATTAACGAAGTGCTACAAGAAGTAAAAGCAACAATCTTTAGGATACCGCGGGATCCTTTGGATCTGATTCAACCTGATTGAACTACTCAGCTGAGTCACGCATTGGAATGCTATAATGTGGCCACTGAAGAAGAAGATGAGGATCCGCAAAAGATTAACAATCCTGAAACAGAGGGTCACCGCGAGGTTGAGGGACTGCAGATTAAGAATCCTGATATAATCGTGCCACTGAAAATGAAACAGGTAAATATTGGTATGGAGGCAGAGCCCAAATTCATGAAGATTGGAGATTACTGGGATGACACGATGGTGGATAAGGTCATTGAATTGCTTCGCGAATACCAGGATTTGTTCCCTACCAAGTTTACGGAGCTAAAAGGGATAATAGGAGACCTGGGTGTTATGAATATCATGTTAAAACCCGACATGAAGCCGGTTAAGCAAAGACATTATTGCCTCAATCCGAAGTATAAGGAGAAGGTCTGCTTAGAGCTAGTCAAGATGCTTGCAGTGGGTATCATTGAGCCTATAGAAGAATTTGATTGGGTGATCCCAATGGTGGTACAGGAAAAGAAGAAGAAGGATGAAATAAGGATATGTGTAGATCGCAGGAAGTTGAATGATGCTTGCATACATGATCCTTTCCCGACTCCATTCACTGATGAGATATTGGACAATGTAGGTGGCTAGGAAGCATATTCCTTCACTGATGGGTTCTTTGGGTAACATCAGATCCAAATCGTGTTGGAGGATAGGAGTAAGATGAGCTTCGCTACTGAGTGGGGATGTTTTCAGTACATTGTAATGCTTTTTGGTTTGAATAATGTGCCTGCGATTTTTTCATGTGTAGTCATTACTGTGTTCAAGGAATTTATTCATAAGTTTATGGAAGTGTAGTTTGATGACTGGACCGTGTTTGGGTTGGTGAAATTCCATGTCACAAGTTTGCGCCTGATGCTAGATACCTATTGAAGGTATTAGATCGCGATCAATTTGAAGAAGTGCCTGTTTTGTGTTCCTTTTGGGACTCTATTGGGTCATGTGGTTTATAGACAGGGACTGATGGTAGATCTCGCAAAGATCGTGGTGATACTTAACTTGGAAGCATCGAGGAGTGTGAAATAGCTATGTGCAACCTTAGGACTGCTATAGAAATTTTTGGGCACTGTAACCCCAATCAAACATGTCCATAAACCAAGGGATCCTAAGTCCCTAAAAGTGTTGCTTCACACCCTAAAAGAACAAGGTCAGCTGATTACATCATCTCCCAGAAGTGCTCCACAGAAAACTACTCAGAACTGGTCAAAGCTGGACCATACAGACTGCCCAGTGCAGAGGGTGCGATGCATCTCACTTGCCCAGTGAAAAGGGTGCGATGCATACCGGAAAGCCCTTCTGTAGGGTGAGATGGGTGAGAGTAGACAAATGGCAGAGACAGTTTGCAAGATGGATCGTCATGGAATCTTCCAAAACTTCTCCTGTGACACTTGCCTCTCTGAATTCGCCCAGGGATGAGTAGGAGATCATCAATCTTCAAGTGGAATCAAGAAATATTAGAGAGAGGACACTAATCAAAATCCTAGAAGCTAACTCACCCCCCTACAATCATCTATATATGGATCCCTCATCCCAGAGATCCAGAGGCTGGAATTTTGTATCTTGTAAGGAAGTTTTGTTGGTTTCTTGGTGGAATATCATAGTGTTGGGTGATCTAAGCTTTTCATGAGGTGAAGAAGGGATTTCATGCTAGGAGGATGATGCTGGGTTAGAACAATTGGTTGTAATCCTCTTTGCTATTCTTGATATTAATAAAGCTATTCAAGTTTTCCTCCACATTCTTGTATGTTTGATGATATATGCATTTGTGTGGTCAATATATATCTGGTCCTATATTGTTTATGATTGTAGATCTCTGTTCTTCGATAGTATTATGCTGCTTTGATTCCACAGGTGCTCTTTGAAGCTGTGTAGACGAAAGAAAAGCGGAAAGGATCTGTCAGAAGGGAGAGGAACCAAGCAAGGAACTAAGCACAAGACTGAGGTTGGTGTCCTTTGTTCCCCTCTTATCTACTTCTCATAAAGGAAAGCGAAAGTAGTTTTAGTTTGTTTGTTTCTAAGATAGCTACCAGTCTTAGTGGGACTAGCAGCTCCGAGTGGGCACTAAATTTCCCGATAACAAAATGGCGACTCCACTGGGGAGCAAATAGATTGTTTGCTTGTCTATATTTTTTTGTTTTATAAACTTACAGATGGAGCCTGAAGTCAAGCCAGCTAGCCTTCGAACTGCATTTGCTATGCAAGTGCAAAGTAGATCAATGCTGCTTCAGTCTATCTCTAGGTTTTGTTTATAAATTGAACAATTGATTTGAAAACCTTCTAATTGCCCTAGTGGTGGCTCTAGTAACCTCATTAGATCAACCCCTGTGATGTATATTTACTGAACATCACTTGCTCGGCCTAAATCCCTAAACTGAGCTGCAAGCTGTGACCCGGAACCCTTGAAGTCTCGTCCTTGGACCATCGCATTTTCTCCTCTTGGGAATCTGGATGCATTGCACCTCCCATGTGCAGTAGGTGCGCTGCATCGCACTTTCCCCGTGTTGCAGGTGCGCTGATCAGACAAGACCTCTTCTACCCTCAGATTTTGGTTTCTGTGTTCACTCTCTTCAGCTTTATTCAGGAGTTTTGCTGTCTGTGATCAGTATACCACTGTAGAAACTCCCTTCTTTTGCATGATTCCGCCTCCATAGTACAAAGAATTGTGAATGTTTTTATGTATTGTGCGCCATTTACAGTTCTCTTTTACAAAAAAGTAGCATAATCAAACTGTCATCTTTTGATTTGGAAGTGTCGCAAGTGTCATTTTCAGTCAAAGAAAAGAATTCTATTGTTCTTGATGGTCGATTATACAGTTACTCTTGTATTTGATTTGAATTAGTAGTTTTTCAAGTGTCGAAAGCAGTTTTCAATTCAAAATAGCAAAGTGTCATCATTATCTTCCTTTTGTTTTTGAAGAGAAATTTGTTAGTACTGTCGCTTTGAAAAGATAATTCAGATTTGTGCTTAGCATTCTTCTTGTCATTCACACATTAAGAAAGCTGAAAACAAATACATGCATGTGCATTTTCATTTAGACTGCTTGTTGGTTTGATTTAGGACAATGCATCTAGTGTGTGCTCTCTGCTCTATGTTGAAAGAATATCGTCTCTCTTTCTTTAGTAGCTAGGATTTTCATTGCAAAAAGAAGATTAAACGATTGTTTATCATCTTAGATTGCATTTTAGGAATTGTATATCTACATCACGCGGTGAACCTGAAAGACAAATTTCTTAAAAAAGATCAATTGTAAAATAAATTCAATGAACATAAAAACGCTTTGGAACTTAACGCACAAAATCTAGAAGTCTAGGCTAGAGACGTATTCCGGCATCATAAAGCCTGGTAACTGTCGCTTTCACTATTGGTTGGGTGATTCCTCCTCTTTGAGACGACAAGTGCCAGTACGGACTTGTGCTCCCACGTACCGTCGAGTATATATTGGGAGACCACAATAGGCTATATCCTTTATCCATAGGAAGCTGTGTCTGCCACCCTATTGATTGCAATGCATTGAACACAGCATTCGGGAAGATTGACTGCCATACCGTAAAAAGTATTCTGTAGTTTTGCGATTGGTTTGGTAATCCCTCTATCTAGATTTCTAGAGTAGTCTCTTTCATTCCTTTTCAGACTCCTTAAAGGAAAGGGACCGTCTGAGCACTTGTCACTTCAGGCTCATTAAAAATCGAAGGCGAGTAGAGTCATCTTTTGTTTTTTCTCGACTCATAAAAATTGAAAAAACGAGTTGTGTCAAAGCGTCTAAAATTTATTTTAATCGGAATAATATCACCATTCCCACGTTGATCTTAGGTTGAGAAAAATGGAGTCCACCAACCAAGATTTCCCCTTGGAGGAAATCCTAGTCCTTTCTCCTCTTGGGGAGATGTTGGTGCACCTCATATGGCCACATTGTCACTTCTAGGATTAACGATTGGCTTGCCAATATGGCTCTTCTCGACCTCCGTCGTTCAGAACACCGTGATTCCTGAACAATCGAGTCAGCAACTAGATGATACTAAAGTTACCCCCCAACCTTCTACTTCATCTGATTCTCCCTCTCCTCTTTCCTCTTCGCTTGATAAAGCTAGTAAGGCCAAGAATCAAGTAACTATGAAGGAGAAGAAGGGGAAGGAGAAGAAAGAGAAGAAGAAGAAGGAGCCAAAGGCAAAAAGGGGTAACCGGGCATCGTTTAGTGAAAATCCGCACACTGCACCGTCCAAGCCTAAATCTCCATGTGTCATTTGCAAAGGAGACCACTATCATTGAGATTGTCCTTGAATCCCTCAGATCTTAAGGGACTGGTCTCCTTGTTTGCACAATTCGGTGTCATCAACCTCTGAAGATCATGTTGAAAGTACACCATCAACTAGTGAAAGCGAAGCATTTGGACAAAAAAGGAAATGTAAATTTCCTTGTAAATTGTGTGAAGGCGATCACGTCGTCCACCATTGTCCCTTCCTCAATGAAGCTAAAAGAGTTTTGGATAACCATCTGGCTTCACCGCTACGGCTTCCTCCTAGATATAAGAAACTCTTGCCGAGTCTGTCACTAGTTGAAAATCCGACCGACATGCCATTGTGGTCGGTCGAAGCATCTGTCATTGAAGATAAACCCGCTGAATCCATACCAGACGAAAGTCAAAAGGTTGAGGCGGTAGTCGACCCAGTCTTGTCTTCGGAAGGTCCATCTTCAGATGACACAATCACCGAAGAGAATGAGAATGACACCATTCAAATTCTTTTCGTAAACACAGACTTCGATGAACATGGGGGCAGTCTACCCATTCCTTTACCACAGGAAGGAAGTTCGTCAGAGTCATATCCGGCCGTCTATTCGGTCCCACCTCCAAGCAACCTAGTCGTTTCCTTCGATTGGAATCTACTAGGCAGACCCCGGGTATCGGCTAATGTACCATTCTGAATCATTGTACAAGATTACAAAATGATCATCGTAGGTACCATCATAGATGAAGGGGCTTCCGTGAGTATCTTTTGCTCAACTGCTTGGGAAGCGCTTGGCTCGCCATCGCTTCTGCCTGAGATGAGAAATCTGACAGGCTTCGACAAAGGAACCAGTTGACCGTTAGGGATCCTTCCCAATGTGCCCATAACGTTGAGGAGGAAAACCATTTACATGAACGTAATGGTAGTCCAACAACCTCTAGATTATAATCTACTCCTTGGACGTGACTATATTTATAGCATGGGAGCCATTGTCTCCTCACTCTTTAGAGTAATGTGTTTTCCGCATGAAGGCCGAGTGGTCAAGCTCGTAGACCAGCTTTCGTTCCCCGGCTCACACATAGCTAATAGTCAAATGCCATCCCTAAATGGTATTTTCATGCAAGGAATGTCTCATCAATCTCCAGTCCGTCCACCTGAAGAGCGCGAGTGATTCGGGAGGACATGACTGAAACCTAGGGGGCATGCACCCTGGTCTGTTTCGGCAGGAAAACCTTGGGTATAGGGTAGGTTTCCGCGGAGGATATATGACTAGTCTGACACACCCGTCCGTTTAGGAAAATGGGATTAGATTGGAATAAGATTCCTTCATCAAAGTTATGTGAGTGGAGGCGACCACGCCACTCACCTTTGTCTATTTTGGTAGACATCGCCAAGGAAGTGTTTTGTCTGCAACGCGGACGGAGCAATCTTATGGTAACCTGGAAACTCTACTTCGCTATGCTTGGGGGCATGCAAACCTTTTTGACTGAAAGTAAAGAGCGACCATTTATTTTCTTAGTTTGTAGTTTCTCAACCCTTTAAACTCGTAGGATTGGTCGTTCCTAGCTTGCATAATGAAAGGATCCGGAGAAAAGTTTTGAATGGTGCAAGCTCCCTAAAAATTGAACCTATCAATGAGACATCCTTATTATACGACTGACACAAGCAGTTTTATGCGAAGTTCAAGCTTGTTAAAAATTAAACCTTAGCAATGAGCAAATATTTCCCCCAGAGTTTAAGCTCATTAAAAAATGAACCAATTTCTGGTAAATAACCATTGTGAATGCATTATCATCAGCTTTTGAGCCCTGGTCGTGTTCTTACCATCACCTCCACTCTGTTTTAGCTGATCATTCACCTCCATTTGATTGTTTACCCCTTTTGAGGAACAGTTGTGACGAGTGATCCCGTTAGCCATCCTTGTGACACTGCCGTGATTGGAAAATTCCAAACCTTACCTGGAATTAGCTGCTACCTGAAATTATCACTCGTTCCTCAAAAGACGAGTCTCCTTTAAGCTCTTTTCATCTGACTCGTAAAATATGAAAAGATTGCCAAGCAATTGGCCTCTCTAGCTCGTTAAAGCGACCGGAAGTGCTATCCCTCCTCTAGATTTTAATCTTTTTGGACCTGAGGGATTATTACACAAAAATATCGAGCGCTTGTTTTGTTTGGCTCGTTAAAATTACCGAAAATTCATCCCTTTCGTATTATTTTATACTTTTTCGGACTTAAGGGATTATGTGACGAAAAAGGATTATTGGAGTTTCCTTTACGTCCCTTTCAGACTCTCTAAAATTGAAAAGGACCGAGTTATCTTTGTCGTTAAACTCGTTAAAACCAAATAGCGACAAACTTGTCCATTCAGACAAGAACGAGTTTCACTGTCACTAGGCTCGTTAAAACATAGCGACGGGTTTTCCCGAAGGGCAAATTATAGAACAAGAATATGTTGTCCTCCTCAAGCTTGATAAAAATAAAGAGGTACTGGTCAGCAATGACTAGGGAAAAATTGGGAAGAAAACTTGAAGAAACTTTATTGGTAGCAAGTCGCTCTTGAACATGACACTTTCACTCCGCATCCGAGATGGGTTGGGTTGTTCCGTTCACTGTTCCTATCACCATTGGTCCACCACACCATCCATATTTGGGGTTAACGCTACCAATCCATTTCAGTGTCATCGGTATGTTCAAGAGAAGTCGCTCAGAGAATTCACCTGTGTCTCATCCGCTGCAATACATTCACGCTCCATTCTTTCATGACCACCACCCTGAACCCTGTATCATCAGATCGTTTTCACCTCCAAAATAATTTACTCTGTTCCGTGTCGTAGATGTGGGATTCATTAAGGCCCTCCTACGACGAGTTGCTTCTTGTCAACATCAGCTCATTATCCAAGAAGTCGACTTAGGAACAACCCTTTCAGTACTTTGAAGCTTGCATGCCTCAATGGCAAGTTTCTCACTTCTGGCGACAGGTTTACATCAATGGCCTTCGACCAAAAGATTTTGCATGGTGTTCGACGCCAAGTCCCTTTTCACACCACGTGAATTGTACTGTAGTACCTTGAGGGTCATCATCATTATCAGTGATTCCTCTCACGCCTGTTAACAGCTTACATCATTGGCTGGTAATCAGGTGATGTCTTTCCATGTTCGACTCCAGAACATCTTTCACATGGATCGACTTGTACTCCGAGTGAAGATTGAACGAGTTTGAAGACCCTGGATCTAGTTTCATCCATCTGAGCTGCGATATATTTAGGAAAATAAAAACATCAAATGTACATTGTTGTTGCATAGATGATCATCCGAACAAAAGGATGATGACTCTATCAGAATCATTAGTCTGCCACACAGATGGTTGTCTATCTTATGTACATGAAAATGAATTTATAAAGCTGAGCATGGGAATGCCCGCCTCAGCTAGATCATGAAAAATATAATGAAGATAATGTATTATATTGTATCTTATTACAGGTCACCTTCCAGCTCGAAAAAACTTCGGATCCTCATGATAAAGGATTTCACCCGACATCAAAAGATTAATGACCTCATGCTTTAGGGGGCAACTGTTATAGAAATTTTTGGGCACTACAACCCCAATCAAACATGTCCATAAACCAAGGGCTCCTAAGTCCCTAAAATTTTTGCTTCACACCCTAAAAGAACAAGGTCAGCTGATTAAATCATCTCCCAGAATTTCTCCACAGAAAACTGCTCAGAACTGGTCAAAGCTGGACCATACAGACTGTCTAGTGCAGAGGGTGTGATGCATCTCACCTGCCCAGTGAAAAGGGTGCGATGCATACTGGAAAGCCCTTCTCTAGGGTGCGATGGGCGATAGTAGACAAATGGCAGAGATAGTGTGCAAGATGGATCGTCATGGAATCTTCTAGAAACTTCTCCTATGACACTTGCCTCTCTGAATTTGCCCAGGGATGAGTAGGAGATCATCAATCTCCAAGTGGAATCAAGAAATATCAGAGAGAGGACACTAATCAAAATCCCAAAAGCTGACTCACCCCCCTGCAATCATCTATATATGGATCCCTCATCCCAGAGATCCAGAGGCTGGAATTTTGTATCTTGTAAGGAAGTGCTGTTGGTTTCTTGGTGGAATATCATAGTGTTGGGTGATCTAAGATTTTCATGAGGTGAAGAAGGGATTTCATGCTAGGAGGATGACGCTGGGTCAGAACAATTGGTTGTAATCCTCTTTGCTATTCTTGATATTAATAAAGCTATTCAAGTTTTCCTCCACATTCTTGTATGTTTGATGATATATGCATTTGTGTGGTCAATATATATCTGGTCCTATATTGTTTATGATTGTAGATCTCTGTTCTTCGATAGTATTATGCTGCTTTGATTCCACAGGTGCTCTTTGAAGCTGTGTAGACAAAAGAAAAGTGGCAAGGATCTGTCAGAAGGGAGAGGAACCAAGCAAGGAACTAAGCGCAAGACTGAGGTTGGTGTCCTTTGTTCCCCTCTTATCTACTTCTCATAAAGGAAAGTGAAAGTAGTTTTAGTTTGTTTGTTTCTAAGATAGCTACCAGTCTTAGTGGGACTAGCAGCTCCAAGTGGACACTAGATTTCCCGATAACAAGGACATACTGGGTATTACAGGAAGTTTATCAAGGGCTATGCCCAGAGCACCGTGCCTATGGAAAAGTTGTTGAAAAAGGATGTCACATTCTGTTGGAACAAGGACTGTAATAAAAGCTTGGATGTATTGAAAGAAAAGATGGTTACCGCACCAATTTTAGTATTCCCGGATTGGAAGAAGCAGTTTCATGTACATGTCGACGCGTCATGTATAGTGCTGGGAGTAGTGCTAACACAGGACGGTGGAGGAGACTTGGACCATCCTATAGCATTCACAAGCAGAAGGTTATCCAAGGCTGAGAAGAACTATTCCACCACCGAGTGCGAAGGGTTTGCTATGGTATACGTGCTCTAGAAGTTTAGACACTATTTGTTGGGTGGAGATTTTAAGATGTATATTGATCATTTCGAGTTGAAATACCTGGTCAATAAGCCTATGTTGGGGGGGAGAATCTATAGGTGGTTGTTATCGTTCCAGGAGTATGATTTTGAGGTTATTGTAAACCTTGGATGACCGAACGTGGGACCAGACCTTTTGTCATGCATCGAAACAGGGGAAGAGCCTACTAGTTTGGAGGAGGGATTGCTTGACATGCAACTATTTGCATTGCATGTCGCGGATGGTCATTTTGAAGATATCATACACTTCCTAACAACATGAACTACCCTAGAAAGTTAAACCGTCCAACAGAAGAAGGAGTTAGTGGTGCACATGGTAGAATTTTCTGTCATTGTTGAGCATCTATACAAAATGGGGTCTGATGAAATATTGTGATGATATGTACTGGATTTTGAAAGGAGTAGTATCCTCATGGACGCTCATGGGGGCATAGCGGGAGGTCATTATGTAGGAAGAGATACCACGCAAAAGATTCTATGCACAAGGTTGTGGTGGCCAACCCTCCATCAAAATTCAAAAGCTTACTGCAAGGCATGTGATGTGTGTCAAAGGAGTGGTGGGCTATCGCAGAGGGATGAGCTGCCTTTGAATCCACAGATGAAGTTACAACCCTCTGAGAAATGGGCGATAGATTTTTTGGGACCCATTTAGCCCCAAGGAAAGAAGATTGGAGTGCGGTACATTATCACCGTGACGGAGTATTTTACTCGATGGGTGGAGGCATAGCCTGTGAAGGATTGCACAGGCACAACTACTGTGAAGTTCCTCTTTGAATATGTACTAATGCAATTTGGGTGTCCAAAGATTTTGATGAGTGATCAGGGTACGCACTTTTTGAATGAGACGATCAACACGCCGATGAAGGAATTTTAGGTATATCACCAGAAGAGCACACCTTATCACCCACAGGCTAATGAGATAGTGGAAGCACTCAATAAAGTACTGGAGAATGCACCGACCAAGGTTTGCAGTGCTCAACGAAGTGATTGGGACCTGCGCATACTCGCAATACTATGGGCTTATTAGATGACATGCAAGAAGTTGATGTTGGGCGTGGATCCTAATTATCTTTTGTATTCAAAGGGCTTAGCCAGATGTATACCCCAGGAAGACTGTACACACCTCCACGCGGGGGGTGCGCGGGGGACTTGTCCCCCCCACGGCGGTTCGGTGGGGCCGATCCCCCCTGGCTGGGGGGTTCGGGGTCAATGCCCCCAAAGCTAAAAACAAATGTAGAATTACCTTGTAAAAGTCTAGTAATTTCTAGTAAATCTGGGTTTTTCATTAGACATATGATCTGACGGTAGAAGTTATGTTTAGTTTAGGGTTTTTTTTTCCCTAGAAGGCAACCCCTCACTATATATGAGGGAATTGTATTGCGTCTATATATATCATATCTGTATTCTGAGTGAGGAAAAGAGAGTAGATTGAGAGCGAAGAGGGAGTTACAATGGATTTGCTGTAGGTTGTATCTCTTCAGTTTGCTGGATAATATAATGAAAGAAGGACTGGCTGTTTCTCCGTGGACATAGCCCAAACTGGGTGAACCATGTATATCTGTGTCCCTCTTGTTTTATGCATTTTCTGTGTTTATATTTCTGCAATATTCTATGTGTTCCATTGCTATGTAATATATAAGTTTCTAACAACTGGTATTAGAGCTAAAGGTCTATTTGGCTGATAAACTCGCAGGAGAGAAGGGTTCACGGTTCAAGTGGGAGCAATGGCGGAAGATGGTAGGTTTAGGGTCGAAAAATTCAACGGCCAAAACTACCAGCTATGGAAGATGCAGATGGAAGATTATATGTATCAGAGAGATCTGTACCTACCATTGAGCGGAAAGACAAAGAAGCCGATGAGTATGACAGACATAGAATGGGATATTCTCAACAGAAAGGCACTTGGAACAATATGGTTGTGCCTAGCGGCGTCGGTAGCATTTAATATTTCAAAGGAAATGACAACAGAGGGTTTAATGTTGGCATTGGCCAAACTATATGAAAAGCCCTCGGCCTCAAATAAGGTATTTCTTATGAAGCATTTATTTAATATGAAGATGTTAGAAGGTGGATCTGTTGTTGATCATTTAAATGATTTTAATATAGTTACAAGTCAGTTAAGTTTAGTAGGGGTAACTTTTGATGATGAAGTTAGGGCTCTGTTATTTTTGTGCTCATTGCCATAAAGTTGGAATGGTTTAGTTATGGCCATCAGTAACTTTGCCTCTGGATCTAGTACTTTAAAGTTTGATGATGTTGTTGCTGCAATCCTTAGCGAGGAAATGTGACGGAAAAGCTCCAGTGAGACATCAGGTAATGCTTTGACTATAGAGACTAGGGGAAGAAAAATGGAAAGAGGAAAGAGCCCTAGATATCGCAGTAAGTCAAGAAAAGGTAGATCCAAGTCTAGATCAGGGATAGTGTGCTAGAAATGCGGGAAGAAAGGACACCTTAAGAAAGACTGCAAGTATTGGAAGGGAAAAGAAGGAGACGCACAGCAAGAAACTAATCATGAAGCGAATGTAGCAGGTGATGTGTTGCAAGATGCTTTGATTCTTTTAGTAGAAAATATTATTGATGCTTGGGTGGTAGATTTAGGGGCCTCATTCCATGCCACACCTGATAAGAAACATTTTCATGATTATGTTCAAGGAGATTTTGGACAGGTTCGATTGGGTGATGATAAGCCCTGTAAAATCTTTGGAATGGGTACAGTTTTCATAAAACAATAGAATGGAAATCAATGGCTATTGAAGGAGGTAAGGCATGTTCCAGATCTGAAGAAAAATCTGATTTCAAAAGGGCAGTTGGGAGGTGAAGGTTGCGTAACTACTTTCACAGATAAAACCTGGAAGGTCACTAAAGGATCCTTCGTAATAGCGAAAGTAGAAAAGGTTGGTACATTGTACTTATGCAATGGTACTTCTAATTCTGTTAATGATTTAACCTCCACAAGAGAAGATACAACATTATGGCATCACAGGCTCAGGCACATGAGTGAGAAGGGGATGCAAATTCTTCACTCGAGAAATTTGTTTCCAGGTTTGAAGCATGTTGATTTAAGATTTTGTGAGAATTGTGTTTATGGAAAACAGAAGAGAGTCAGATTCCTTAGAGTTGAGAAAGAAAAGAAGAGCAAAAAATTAGAGCTTGTGCATATAGATGTATGGGGACCTGCTCAGGTATCATCTCTTTGTGGCTCTCGTTATTATGTCACTTTTATTGATGATGCAACCAGAAAAACGTGGATTTATTGTATTCGAAATAAATCTGATGTATTTGATGCTTTCAAGAAATGGAAAGCTTTGGTTGAAAATGAGACAGGAAAAAGGTTGAAGTGTCTCAGATCAGAAAATGGAGGTGAATATTGCAGCAAAGAGTTTGATAGGTACTGTTCTAAGAATGGAATTCGTAGAGAGAAGACAGTTCCAGGGACACCACAAGAAAATGGTGTGTCAGAAAGGATGAATAGGACAATCATGGAGCGTGCAAGGTGCATGAGATTGCATGCATGATCGCCTTTACAATTTTTGGCAGATGTTGTAGATATTGCTATTTATCTAATAAATAGAGGGCCTTCAAGTTCCTTGGATGGTGATATTCCAGAGGAGGCATGGACAGGTAAAAAGGTAAACTACTATTTTTTAAAGACTTTTGGTTGTGAAGCCTTTGTCCACATTAATAAAGAAAATAGAACAAAGCTTGAGGCAAAATCAAAGAAATTCACCTTTATTGGATATGGTGTTAATGATTTTGGTTATTGCTTTTATGATTATGAAAAACATAAAATCATTAGGAGCAGAGATGTAATATTCAATGAAAAGGTTTTGTATAAGGATCAGTTGCAGGAAAAGAAACAGGAGAAAGAAAACATAGAATACACAGTGCTTGACGATATCACAGGAAAAGTAATGGTGCTTGAAAATCATAATGATCAACAGCTAGAACAACAACCACAACAGCAACAAGCACCTCAAACACCTGAAAGTGGTGTTAGAAGATCTACCAGGATAAGTAGACCCCCTGAACGATACTCTCCTTCATTATATTATGTATTGTTGACTGATTCTGGTGAACCAGAATGTTATGAAGAAGCAATGCAGGTAGAAACCAAGAAGAAGTGGGAGAAAGTCATGAAAGAAGAGATGGACTCCTTAGCACATAACCAGACTTGGGACTTAGTCAGGTTGCTTGTAGGTAAAACAACATTGCAGAATAAATGGGTTTACAAGTTGAAGGAAGAAGATGGAGGTAGAAAAAGGTATAAATCTAGACTTGTGGTGAAAGGGTTTGCACAGAAAAAGGGTATAGACTTTGATGAGATATTTTCTCTTGTTGTGAAAATGACTTCAATAAGAACTATGCTAAGTCTAGTAGCAGCTGAAGATTTGCATCTTGAGCAGTTAGATGTAAAGACAACCTTTCTCCATGGGGATTTGGAGAAAGAGTTATATATGCAGCAACCACAAGGATATGAGGTAAAAGGGAAGGAGAAACTAGTGTGTAGGTTGAAGAAGAGCTTGTATGGCTTAAAACAGGCTCCAAGGCAGTAGTATCTAAAATTTGACAAGTTTATGTCTGAACAAGGTTATACTAGATGTCACTCTGATCATTTTGTTTATTTGAAAAAGCAAAATGATGGTAGCTATATTATATTGTTATTGTATGTAGATGACATGCTTGTTGCAAGGTCTAACATGCAGGAAATAAATGTGCTCAAAAGAAAATTGGCAAATTCATTTGCAATGAAGGATTTGGGAGCCGAAAAACAAATCCTTGGTATGAGAATAACTAGAGATAGAAAAAATTGCAAATTAACATTGTCTCAGAATAAGTACATACAAAACGTGTTGAAAAGATTTAATATGCACAATGCAAAACCAGCTAGTACACCTTTTGCTAGCCATTTCAAACTTAGTAAGGAGATGTGCCCAAAGACCCAAGAAGACATGGATTATATGTCTAAAATTCCATATGCATCAGCAGTTGGAAGCTTAATGTATGCAATGGTTTGCACAAGGCCTGATATTGCACATGTAGTGGGAGTTGTAAGAAGGTACATGAACAACCCAGGAAAAGAACATTGGATGGCGGTGAAGTGGATTCTCAGGTATTTGAGAGGTACCACAAATCAAGCATTATGCTTTGGTGGTTCAAACATTTCTCTACAGGGATATGTTGATGCAGATATGGCAGGCGACAGAGATAACAGGAGGAGCACTACAAGATATGTATTTACTGTAGGTGGAAAAACTGTCAGTTGGGTCTCAAAACTGCAAAGTGTTGTTGCACTCTCAACAATAGAAGCAGAGTATGTTGCTGCTATAGAGGCTAGTAAAGAAATGATTTGGTTACAAAGGTTTCTGGATGAATTGGGTAAGAAGCAGGAGTTGAGCAGGTTATACAGTGACAGCCAGAGTGCCATACATCTTGCAAAGAACTCTGCATTTCATTCCAAGACTAAACATATACAGCTCAAGTACCATTTCATATGGTTAGCATTGGAAGATGGACAGTTGAAGCTGGAAAAGATACACACTAGCCAGAATCCTGTAGATATGCTAACAAAATTTGTAACCAGGGAGAAACTGAGAATATGCTCAGTTTCAATTGGTCTTCAAGTATGATGAAGAAGATGAGAAACAACCAGGTCCAAAGTGGAGTCATTGCCTAGAAAATGAAGCAGTGGTGGAGTTGCTATAATCAGTCTCCAAGTGGGAGATTGTTGGGTGTGGACCCTGATTATCTTTTGTATTCAAAGGTCTTAGCTGGATGTATACCCCAGGAAGACTGTACACCCCTCCACGTGGGGGGAACTTGTCCCCCCCGCGGGGGTTCGGGGGGGCTGATCCCCCCCTGGCTAGGGGGTCCGGCGGCCAGTGGTCCCTCGGCGGGGGTTCGGGGGCAGCGCCCCCAAAGCTAAAAACAAATGTAAGTAAAAGTCTAGTAATTTCTAGTCAATCTAGACCGTTCATTAGGCAGATGATTTGACAGTAGAAGTTATGCTTACTTTAGTTTTTTTTTTTGCCCTAGAAGGCAACCCCTCACTATATATGAGGGAATTGTATTGTGTCTATATATATCAGATCTATATTCTGAGTGAGGAAAAGAGAGGAGATTGAGAGTGAAGAGGGAGTTACAACGGATTTGCTATAGGTTGTATATCTTCAGTTTGGTGGATAATATAATAAAAGATGGACTGGCTATTTCTCCGTGGACGTAGCCCAAAATGGGTGAGCCACGTATATCTATGTCTCTCTTGTTTTATGAATTTTCTGTGTTTATATTTCTGAAATATTTTATGTGTTCCATTGCTTTGTAATATATAATTTTCTAACAGTTGACTAGACAGACACCCTTTAGGCTTGTATATGGTGTTGAAGCAGTGATGCCCATGGAATACATTATGCCTAGTTTGTGCATAGCGACACTCACGGGTATGACGGATCATAGAGCCCTAGAAGAGAGGCTTGTGTAGCTGGCTGAGCTTGAGGAAGAGAGATTTCTAGCTAGATTCCACCAACAGGTCCAAAATCAGTGCGAAAAAGCATGGCATGATCAACACATTAAGCTGCGCACCTTTAAGGTAAATTACCTGGCTTTTTTATATGATAGTAAGTTTGATAAATTTCCAGGGAAGTTCAGAATGCACTGGTTAGGGCCCTATGTCATTAAGGAAATTACCGACAGTGCAGTGGTTCAGTTGGTTAAATTGAATGGAGATCCCTTCCCAAGAAAGGTGAATGGTAGCGGATTGAAGCCATACACTGGGGGACCGGCCATGTGACTATATGAGGGCAGCATAGTCTTAGCACTCCAAGACGCTGAAAGCAGGCGCGAGACTATAAACTTCACTGCCTAGGTTTGGGAGCTGCGCGATTGGAGAAGTGTATGGAGTAAGGAAGTGTCACAGGGTTCACGACAATGTGAAGGGAGCTGCACTACCCAGGGAGAAATCATGCAGGTCAACTGAAAAGTGACCATTATAGTCACTGTTCATGATTTGACGGTAGAAATGTGGCCAAAGGGAGCAGGCGGCCAGCATAAGCAACCAAGGATGCATAGTGCATCAAGGACAACAAGATCTTCTGGATCTCGATGGAGATGAACATCTGCATGGCTATCAATCGCAAACCGCAGTTGTCGCCTACGGTGTTCACCAACCTACAGGGGTACGCAGAGTTTAAGGCAGATTTTCACCATGTGTTTATCAGGGCATGGAAGGACCCTGCGCATACGTGGTACGACTTGCCATACTTGGCAACGAATGACACAATTGATGTACTGCTTGATCGTTGGTAGACCAAATGGCACACTATAGTAGACTTGGCGGTGGGAGCACGCAAGTCCGTTGCGCAGCGCAAGAAGGAGGAGGCCAAGCTCAAGATGACACAGCTGGCCGAAAAGAGAAAGAAGGAGGCCATTAGAAAGGCCCAAGTGGAGCTTGATGCTGCTCAACAGATGGAGAAGCAAACAGGTGGAACAGAGTGGGGCTCTGACAAAAGCGCGAGGACACCTTCACCTGAGATAGAGGAAGAGACAGATGAGAAAATAGAGTAGCATGACGTGGACCCGCAGGCAACATCTGTCTGCATCAAGCGTGCAAGCGAGCAAGAGAAAAGAGGGTCGAGGAAGAAATCCAAGGCCAATAAGATGTCACTGAACCCAATCACCCTCACAGAGGGCAATTTGCAAGACATTGGAGACACGGTGTGAGATGTCACCGCAGAGGACCTACAGAAGTTTGAGCATCAGTAGTAACTAATATTGGGGGCCATCCAGATAGATCTGTAGGAGCTATAGACCTGCTCATCACAGGTTGGCACGGTGTCCACCAGCCTTTCTATCGGCACTTCAACAGCTGTCGAGATGTTGCGCAAGAAGGTCTCTAGCATGATAATCCTTCCAGATGGAGCACTCACCATGGAGAATGAAACTGACAGGCCTAGTGTCAGTGCCCTCAAGGGAGTAGGGTTGAACTTGGCAACGCTCCCTGGCAAGGTACTCCACCTATTGCAGGATGGAGTGATCGCGGAGTTGAGGGCTCGTGAGCACCACGCTCTACATGTGATCAATGAGCAGCAAATTAACAATGAGAAGATGGCCCTACAACGCGACTCTACCATCGGTGGAGGTAACCGAACAAAATAAGCGAATAATTCAGGTCGTGGAGGAGGCATTCCGAATGGTCCCGGAGTTGGCCATTCTTGAGGAAGAACTGGTTGAGGTGCATGTCCGCAAGTTGGCTACAGGGGTGTGTGGCACTCGCATAGAGATGGCGAGGGTTCAACTGGAGTTGAACCTACAGATCACCAAATTACAGTTGAAGGCCTAGCCTTCAACTCCGTTGGAAATAAAGGAGTAGCGTGCAACCGCTGTCATAGAGGAGATAGTGGAGGTCGATAGTGCAATAGCAGGCTGCACCCAATTTTTTGAACAATTGTTCGAGGTCTTGACGAGCCTGCAGGAGGACCATAATGTACAATGGCTGGAGACAGAAGCGCGAGAATTGTAGTAGCGCCATGATGAGATAAAAGGCACAACGTGCACTGTTGTGCTCACATAGAGACTGGCAATGCTGTAGGAGGCCAAGCAGTTGAAAGAACAAGTAGATGCAGTGCAACACAAGGAGGCAATGCTGTAGGTGCGACTAAAGCCCTGGATAGATGAGGCTTATGCGGTTACGAGCTTTATTGAAGGAAAGCTTGAGACTCTGCAAGCAACTCAACAAAAGCTTCAGGCCAACAGCTCAGGTGCAGTGACCGAGTAGATAGTTGAAGAAGCGAAGCAGGCAGCCGCACAATGCACTGCTAAGGTTGCGGTCATACAGGTTGAGCTGGGAGGTCTTTGTGCTAAGATCTTCACACCCATAGAGTGACTCCGACTGACCATTTTCTTGTAGGTGATATGGTGTAGATTTCCTATGCCGTATTTTGTACTGCTCCATCACACCTTGTACCAGATTAGAAATAAATTGTGATGCATTGTCAGAATCAATTTCTAGTAAAGATTTCAGAAAAGGAAAATCAACAACAACTCTTTTAGTAGCAAAAGAAACAACTTTAGCTTCTACCCATTTTGTAACAAAATCTGTACAAACTAAAATATGCTTTTTATTTGATAAGTAGGATTTATTGGTCCTATGAAATCAATG
The DNA here is from genome assembly GCA_031772625.1 of Pinus tabuliformis. Classification (NCBI taxonomy): domain Eukaryota; kingdom Viridiplantae; phylum Streptophyta; class Pinopsida; order Pinales; family Pinaceae; genus Pinus; species Pinus tabuliformis. The sequence goes on from CM062819.1 coordinate 1,296,489,566, forward strand.
GCCCATTTTTCAAAAGGCTCAATCATAACCTGAGGACATAAAGGAATTTCATTGGTTTGATTAGGCTGGCCAATTTGCTGACAGCTGTCACACCGCTTGACATACTGTTTGGCATCCTTAAAGAAGAAAGGCCAAAAGTATCCAGCTCATAATACTTTGTATGCAGTCTGCTTATCGACGAAGTGACCTCCACAAGGTTCATCATGGGCAGATTTTAAGATATCAAACACCTCTTCCTCTCTTACACATCTATGGATAATGAGATCTGCTCTGGTGTAAAAGAGGTCTCCTTGGATCCAGGAATATGCAACACTTTTCTGAATGATATTCCACTTTTCACGAGCGGATAAGTGAGGTGGTAATTTTCCGGTGACTAAATAGTTAGCTATGTCAGCAAACCATGGAGATTTTTTTGACATAGCAAAAAGATGTTCATCAGGAAAATCATCATCAACAAGAATTGCTTCACTAGGATTATTTAATCTTGAAAGATAATCTGCAACTACATTTGACTTTCCTGGTCTATCAACAATGGTAATATTAAATTCCTGTAATAATAGCAACCACCTAGTCACTCTACCGCTAGTTAATGGTTTATTCATCAAATATCTTATAGTGGAATGGTCAATATGTACAAAAACTTCATATCCTATAATATAATGTCTGAATTTATTAATGGAAAAAATTACAACTAAAAACTCTTTCTCAGTAATCGTATAATTGAGTTCACCGAGTGACAAGTTTTTACTAATGAAATAAATAGCATAAGTTTGTTTGTCTTCTTCTTGTCCTAAAGTTGTGCCTATAACAGTATCTGAGGCATCAGAGGAAATATGAAATGGCAGGGACCAGTTTGGTCCTCTCAATACTGGTGCCTGAAATAATTTTTCCTTCAATGTCTCAAAAGATTGTTGGCAAGTTGTGTACCAAGAAAACTAACTATCTTTAGCCAAAAGTCGGAAAAGGGGGGTAGCTATTCTTGAGAAATTCTCAATGAATCTCCTATAGTAGCCCGCATGTCCTACAAAACCTCTTACTTCCCTTTGAGTTTTGGGTATAGGAAGACTCGACATGACTTCTATTTTTGCAAGGTCAACTTGGATACGTTTGTCGGAAATAATATGGCCAAGAACCACTCCCGCCTTGCACATCAATCTATATTTCTTGTCACTGAAGGTGAGATGAGCTTCTTGGCAGTGAAGAAACACTTTTTCTAGATTCTTGAGGGCTTCCTGAAATGAATCACCAAACAAGAGAAATCATCCATATAGATTTCTACACATTCAAGGTCAACAAAAATAGTCAAGACTACCCTTTGAAAGGTAGTTGGGGCATTACATAGCCCAAAGGGAAGAACTCAATAAGCAAATGTACCCCATGGGCATGTAAAAGTGGTTTTGTTTTAATCCTCGAGTGCTATCTATATCTGGTTATATCCGCTAAAGTTGTCTAGAAAAGAAAAGTACTTCTTACCAGCAAGGGTATCGAGTACTTGATCAATGAAAAGAAGGGGGAAATAATCTTTAAGAGTGGCATTATTTAATTCTCTGTAGTCAATACAAATGTGCCATCTCCCATCTTTCTTTGGGATTAATACTAATGGAGATACCCACTACCTATCAGAAATGGGATAGATAAAATAGTTATCTAAGAGTTTTTGCAATTCTTCTTTTACAATGTCTCTTAGAGCTGGGTTCATTCGCCTTTAGGGTTTTCAGACAGGTTGGGCTCCATCCTGAATATAGATATTATGTGTAAAAGTTTCAGGAGGGATGCCTTTCATATATTCATAACCCCATGCAAAGGCATCAAGATGGTTTTGCAACAAATTCACAAGTTGCTCTTGCTGAGAAGGATCCAAGTCCGAACTAATATACAAGGATTTACCTGGACTAATATCAACAAGAGTAGTATCAAGCTCAAGAGTACCCAAGGGTGTTGCTAGAGATGGTGATGATGGGGGTAGAGAGATGTATCCTTCCTGAAAATCTAGACTAAAAATTTGACTCAATGACTCGAAATTATGTATGGTGTCTAGATTGTTTAGGAAGTCTTGAATCTCTCCCTCCTACGAGGACTCAAAATTTTGATATATTAAGGAAATAGGCCGAGTCTCCTCATCACTATTTTAGTCTAACCATAAAGTGTCTCAAAGGTCCTGAATAGATCTAGCAGGTGGATATAGGGTGACTTTCTTTCTGGAATCTCCATGGGAAATATACATATCACCAGAACGACATCCGATATAAGCATCGATCGTAGCAAGCCATGGTCGTCCCAAGATCAAGGGATGCCCTCCCACAGGGTTCTTTGGCTGAAGCACAATGAAATTTGTGGGATATTCCCAAGAATCTAAGGAAATGACCACATCATCCAATACTCCTTCCGGCTTGATTTTAGATCTATCTGCCAGTTCAAGCACAATGGGAGTAGGACGAATATGGACCAGTCCAAGTTGATCCATGGTTTGCTTGGTCATAACATTAATGGCTACCCCTAGGTCTATACGTACATTGGAGACAAGAATATCACCTATCTGAAACAGAGACAACAGGGTTTCCGGGGTCAGTATATTTTTCCATGTGCATACATCCTGTCATTAACTTTGCTGCTCTACCAACAAATTAAATGGTTTGGGGCTCCAATATTCTCCTTCCTGGATTCTTGAGACAGAGTTCCCTAATGATTTTTGTACAAATGGGGATCTCTTTGATAGCTTGGAGAAAAGGTATCCTTATGAAAAGGTTCTTAAGTTTGGAAGCTAGGCTAGACTCAAGAATGGGGTCTTTCTTCTGCACAACTAACCTCTCTAGATAGGGAGGTCGGTTGGAAGAAGATGACAAGGGCTCAGAATGTACAGGGATAGGCTGAATGGTGTCATGTTTTTCGGAATGGTCATGAGTTTTGTCCTCTCTTTTCTCATTGATAATCACCATGGGCTGCTTTTGATTCTTTGAGGTTACTACCTTCCCTGATCTCAATTGGAGATCATTGAATCCAACTGGCATAGTCTGAAATCTGGATGAAGAAAGCGGGGTCATAGAATGTATCATTTGTACTGCTTTATTATTGGGGTTGGGTAAAGGTTGAGTAGGCAGTTAAGAAGGTTGAAATGGTGGAGGTAATGGTAATGGTGGCATAGGTTGACTCAACTGAGGAAATGATGGTTGAGGCATTGGGTAAGGTGCATATGTAGGAGGGTATGATTGCATAGGTGCATGATAGGAATTATGTGAATGATGTGAATGGTTTGTCCCTCTCCATCCTTGTTGCCAAGATTGGGAGGGTTGTCCATATTGATATTGATTCCCTTACTACCAATGCTGAGAGTGACCAGTGTTAGGATAGGAATATGAATCTGCATTATAACCAAAAAATGTGGTGGAGATTCAAGGAACCATACCTGCACTTACTTGAGGCCAATTCCTTCTTGCTTCCATAGCATGCAATGATTCGACTTCAGGTTGTCCTCCCTTCAATACAGCTTTCAGCCTAGGTATAGAGGGACATTTATCAGTGGCATGGTTATCTGCACAAATTGCACATTTATTAGTTTCTTTAATATCTATATGACATTCTCTTAAAGGATGCTTTCTTCTACATTCAGTACAGAAAATAGACAATATCTCTTGCTCTTCTACAAGTTTTTGTTGAAACTTCAAAGAGTCTATTTGTTTACTAACAGTATTCATTATTTCAATTTTCATATTGTCCATTTTGATTTCTTATCCAATAATCATAACATCAGTAGATTTGGTTTTTATGTTTTTATTCCGAATTCATTTACCGAAACTATATTGATTCCTCGAGAATTTCTTGCACAAGTCACAGATCTGATCAAAATTATTTTGAGCAATATCCCCTTGTCCTAACATATTTAAATTATTTCTAGCATCATCAAAGAGCCCACGTAAGAACAAGGTTCTAATGGTACTTAGACCAAATTTGTGCTTTGAACTTTGAAGGATATACAGGAATCTCTCCAAGTAGTCCTCTAAAGTCTCATCATAATTTTTCACAATAGTAAAGATTTCATCTTGAATATCTCTAGTTTTACAATATTCCTGATATTTTGACAAGAACACTCTCTTCATTTTCTCCAAAGAAGATATAGTGTTTCCTCCTAGTCCCATGAACTAGCGGAGTGCTGCGTCCTTGAGGGTTACAGGAAACAACTTTAACTTCTAGCCATCAGATGAATAATCATAACTCCTACACAAAATATCAAACTCAAATAAGAAAGAGTCTGGGCCTTCATGTACGTTACCATAAAAATGAGGAAGAGATGATGGTGAAATGTTTTTCATTTGTACTTGTGTATCAGGATCGACAATTGGAAATCCGAAAGTGGACTGTTCCACATTTACTTGATTTTCACCACTTCCCTTTGCATGGTCTTCCATATCTACCATTGTTGTTCTTCCACCCAAACCACTCTTAACAGGTTGACTATGGATTCCAATAGTCCCCTTCTTCCCCTTTATGGGTTGTGTCACACCTGAACCACTACTACCAGGGCCTAGGTGGACTGTTCCTGCATGATGAGTCTAAGTTTGTTTGGACTTTCTGCCTGCAAAAGAAGGCCCAATGTGAGTTTTGGTTTCATATTTTTCAGTGTTTCTTTGGCCCCTAGTGGGCTTCAGACCCCTACCTCTTTTAGGCATTCATTTCAAAAAATGACAAAACGAAATTCAAATAAAAACTGCAAGTTTCGAAAAGTAAATCGACACCTATAAATTCCTTCAAACAATAGAAGCACACTATAGAAAAAATAATAGCAGACTTACCCCTATTGCAAAAAATGGAAAATTCTTACCAATTCAAATTGCCTCCCCGGCAACGACGCCAAAATGTTGGGTGTAGGAACTGCACTTGAGAAAACTCCTCAACAGTTAATTGTCAACCCGAGGGTTTCATAAACTTAGAGATCAAGCACAGGCAATGCGAGAAATGGTATGAAATTTTCCTATCTCTAATCCTAATTCTTAAAGGAAATGCTTTGTAGAATCAGACAGAAAACAATCAGAAAGGTAATTAACACCAAAGCAACTCTAGTGCTGGAATGTAAAAGACAATTTTCATGTAAATCAAGTAAAGAAATTCCACACAATGGAAACAATCTTAAATGCTGTAATGAAATGCTATGTTCATCTTTAGATGGATGGCTAATAGTCTGACAAGTGGGCCCTTGCAAAATTTTGTCTTCCTTCTGATCTTCCTTCCACACAAACAACCTGTCCTTGCACTGTTACAATCTGCTTGCACTAGTGCAAGTACAATATCTTTGTGCAAAAGTATATGTGACCTTCCTTACTGAAGACTTATGTCTTAGTGAAGGTTCTCTAAGCCTAAGGGCTTAGAGCACTTTGTTTCTATGACAAGAGACCAACTCTTGCACCAAAGCAGAGCTTCCTTCACCTAGTTTCCAAATTACTTTCAAAAATATTGAAAGGTGTGGTGGGAAAGAATTGCTTCTGTAAATGAAATTCTGAAGTAAATTATCTGTGAAAAAGGAAATGCTTCAATTCATTAAACCTTGCAAAGGAAATAAAATTCATGAAATAAAGGCACTTCAAAAGAATCAAACAGTAGTCTAAGTGTTTTTCATGTGTTAACTAACTTTAGTAATCCATTCAAAGATGCTTATGTTCTTTGCAATTATAATATGTTTATGATGATTTTATGCAACTGCTTCCAAATCCTCTTAAAGATGTACTTTTGATACCGAAGACAGTTTCTAAATTAATGATTCATTCACTTGTGTAATAACTAGAAATAATATGTAGTGAAGTGATTCGCTGTTTACTGCAAAAGAATAATTAAATCCAAATGCAGGCAACAACATGCACTGGTGTAGGAAAGAGCTCCTTGCACGATCTGATTGAAAACGCATTAAAACAAAGATTAAGAGTAAAGGAAATACAAGAAAGATATTTCATAAACAAAGTAAACACCACTAACTCTCAAACCATGGATTCGTTTCACATGTTAGCTACAAAAGATATTTTAAATCAAAACTTGAAAGATAAAGATTAAAATTATAACATCACACAGCTGCAAACGAAATATCCACACCTTCTTTATGAATAATGAAAGTGAGAGGGGTAAACGAGCTGGGTTGGCTGGGCCCTAGCCAACCAGCTTGTTCCCCTTCTAAGGAATGAAAAATCTCAGCACTTCGAAAGATACATCAAAGATAAACTAGACGTTGTGTATGCAAATCATGGCAATTCTCTTGTATTACTTGATTCGGAAAATATACATGACAGAGCAGTCCAGCCCTAGAGCTGAGGCGATAATCGGATTACATAAACAAAATTACAATCGATGGTTCCTTTCTGACTAGCCTCCTCCTACCTATATCTATATTTTATATATCCTTTCGGCTCTAGCCGTTTTCGATAATTATAGACATTTATTGTTTAGGCCTTTCAGCCGAACAGACTTAGAAACCGTAATTACAAACTTGGAAAGTAGTTATAATACACATGAATCTTGCTTGGCCGTAACCTAACTTTGGAAAATATTCCCTAATTGCGTGCTAGCTGTTATCCTGCTTTAGTTCATCAACAGCTAAACTCAGAGTCAAGGATCAAGACTTGTCCTCGTGGAAGATTTGGCTTCTCCAAAATCTCGGACAGTCTCTGTGGCCGTGCAGGAATCTACCTGCACTAATCATACTCATTCATCATTAATACTAAGTTCCATGGTTACTCTAGGAAATTAATATGAGTTACAAGAGATATGTAAATAAGCATGAAATCCATATAAAATGATTAGTAAAGTGCTGTAATAAATCTTAATATAAAATATGAGCATGTGTAGGAATGGGTAACTATCTTGTACTAGTGCAGGAAAGAAGAGCCTTTTATTGAGATAAAATAGAGGTTGATTTTGATGGAAATGGGGTAGAAAATAGGGCAATTTAGGATACCAACATCCTCCCATCCCTAAACTATTGTGTGTCCTCACACAATGTTTTACCTCTGCAAAAAACTTCAAAAATGAATGGCCAACTCCTCAGTCCTGAACTTCAATGTGTATTCCTGCTGTTACTATCTTTGGCTTCTTGTCTCGGGCTTTTTGCAGCTACTTTGTCACCTTCTTGAGGTGTCTATAGCATTTGGAAGCCCGATACTTCCATACCTTTACTTGATGCTTCTGCCTCTTTACTTCTGCAAGTAACTCCACCTCGCTATGTTTCTGCCAACTCTGCTCTTTCATGACTTGTTTCAAAACCTCTAGGTCGTGGACTTGTTGCTCCAGATCTACTATTCTGCTATTGAGGAAAAGAGTGGAGGGTGCTATGCTAAGATCTTCAGGTGTGAACATCTTTTCTGCCACAGGCTCGAAACAAGTCCCACCATCATCAAGGTCAAGGCTGTCGAAAGCATGATTTATGACATCGTCGAGTGTTTCTATACTCGAGGTTTTCTCATTATTGAGGATTTTTATGCCCTCACCAATCTCTGTGCCTTGTGCACTCAATTCCCTGGGGCTCTTAACACCTTGTTCTCCCAGCTTCTTAGGGGATTAAGCAACCTATCTTTCCAAATGAGTAGGGCTTTCAGTTCCTCACTCTTCTACAACTACAGGGACTTCAGTACCCTGTCCTTGAAACACTGCAAGGTCTTCAATACCCTGACCTTCAAAAGTTGCAGGGTCTTCAATACCTCAACCTTCCAAAATTGCAGGGATTTTAGTACCCTGACCCTCAAAATCATTAAGGGTTTCTACATCTGGTTTGCCGAAATTATCAAGACCCTCTGCATGCTATTCTTCTTCATTCTCTTCTACTTACACTTCAGCAGTATGCCGTGTTGATATCATCTTTCTACTCCTTAGCCTGTTGAAAAATGTTGACAATAGGACATCATCTTCGACATTCTCCTCATCTTCCACAGTGTGTGCCACTGTGTCTGAAAGGACCGAGAGATTATGAACTGTGGGGGAACTTTGGGGTGTTTCATCGATTACAATTGGAGAACTCGACTAGTTCGTCCCTTGGGTAATAGTTTTTGTCCTCATCGAGGTTCTAGCCTTCCTCTTCTTTGCCGCGGGTGGAGTGTTCTCAATCACCCTCTTCTTTGCTTGCACTGGTGAACTTTTACCTTGCCGCTTGGCAGGAGATAATGTCCCTACCTTTCTCTTCTTACCTGTAATGGTGCTAGCAGACTCTTCTGCACCCCTTGCTCGGAATTCTTTCAGAAATACTCCGCATGTTATCCCCTTTTCTTCTAACTTTTTCTTGACCAGAATTGTAATAAGCTCGTGATGGCAGAGCTTGTTTGCAACTTGGCTTGCACTGCTACTCTACACATTTTTCGCCATCTTCTCAAGGCTTTTGAGCAAGAAGTGAGGAAAATTAATCAATTTCCTGCCTCGAAGTGCAACAACAATCAGAGGTGGTATAAAAATGCCAAGGTATAGCGTCCTTCTCCGGTTACAAACTTCTGCAAGATAAATAGTAAATCTTGCCACTTCCCGACCATGGTAGTTTGTGGAAGTTCCTTTTTGCAATCAACCTTAATTTTCTTATCGACCACAAACTGGTGCCAACTCTTCTTCATGAGCTGCTCTTTTTTAAACCAGTGCTCCCCTATAAGTGGCAAGCATGTGGCTTGTGTGATGAACTCCTATGTAATTTTGAATTTTAAGGACCCAACCCTGACTCGACCTTCTTTGAACGTCCTTGCAAACTATAATGCCACCACCATGTCGAACCAGTCAAACTTTTGTAGAAATGGCAGGAACCCAGATTCTTGAAATAGTGCAAGGTTATTCCTGTACTTAGCGGTTTTTTCAATTTCCTGTAAAGACAACTGTTCATTCCTCATAGGTGCCATTTCGAACCACACTCCACTTCGCTCTGTTCACACCCTCGAAGGAATTTCTGAGCGACTCCAACATTCGCTGAGAGTTTTATGCCAAAGGTTCATCGCCCTCCATCTTTTCAGACCTACTCACCCGACTATGATGGAACAACCCCCCCACATCAGGTATTGATTCGTGTCAGCCCGCTATGGGTGAATCGTGATGATTGGATGCAATGGCGGTATAGGCGGTGGTGGCGCAATGACTACAATGATCGGATTGCGGGTAAGCTAATAATGGTCAGGCAGTGTGGAATCATTTCAAGGAGGGTGTGCAGGTTATCGGATAGTAGTACCATCCCATAGTCAGCATCATAATTCAATCAGACATACTTCAACATTTATTAAAAAATATTAGATTCCAAACCTTACACATCTTGCACATTAATGATTTGTTCCTATATTAGTAAATAATGAAACAAAGCATCAATTAAAACATGGAATGAGATAACATATTAACACATGTGCAGGAAATTACAAGCCCATAAGTATCCTTGATAAACCACTCCAAGACTGTGTAAATTGCTTTCACAGTCAACTATGTTTCTGCACAAAACTTGCTTGCACTGCTGTGCTTGCACCAAAGACTTTTACCAAACAAAGAATCTGATAGGACATACTTCTGTAGTTGGAAAAAAAATTTGCCTCATTATACAAGAAAAAATTATTCGCCATCCTTTGGTGTTTCTTGAACATGCCTTCTGGATTAACTGCATCAAATTATGCAATCAATTCATGAGGATTCAGGAAATAAAGAAGTGGGAAAGGGGTAAAAATTTTTAGAATGGGAAGGAATATTACAACAGGGATTTCACAAACAGTATCACCAAGAGGGATAAATGAAATGGGATGTGGGAAAAAGATTCAAAGGAAAAGAGGGATTTTACAAAATCTGGTAAGGGGAATTTATTAGAAGAAAGAGGAAGGTCATTCATTTGGGAATTTAGAAAGAAACTAATGGGAAATTTCGAAATGGGAAATAGAAGAAAGATGATATTTTACCTTGAAATCTACCTACACTAGTGCAGGAAAAATAACTGCAGCGGGAAGTAAGCGTTTACTTGGATAAAAATGTCCATGCTAGTTACTCCATTCTTAGGTAAGTGCTCGATTTCGTGAACTTGCTTCTTCTTGGTGGCAGCCAGGATATCTAAAAATCAAGTAACATTCCATTTTTATTAAAATTTCAATATTCTTGCCAGCAAGCTGGTTTTTAGGACGATCCTTCTACAATCATGTCGGTCAACTAATTTTCATAATTAGAGGATTTTTTTTTTTTTAATTTTTTTTAATTTTTTAATTTTAATTTTTAAATTTTAAATTTTTTTTTTTTTTTTTTTTTTATTTTAAATTTTAAATTTTTGTCATTTTAATTTTCTTTAATTATTTTTTCTTAATAAGGACAAGAAGAAATCAATTTTTCAATGGGTTGGTGTTACCACCTACCAACTCCTTTTCAAATGGCTGTTGGACTTGTTGCATAAAATATCCTTTAGTAAGGGGCTGAAAATATACCTTCAATCTATGCCCATTTACCAGGAACACAAAATTCCGTCCATCAATAGTTTTGATTTCTACCACTCCATTTTCGAACACTTTGACCACCTCATAGGGTCCCATCCAGTGTGTATGGAATTTTCCTTTAAAATGTTTGAATCCTGAATCGTAAAGGAGTACCCAATCACCTAGTTGGAACTACTTCTTCTAAATGGACTTGTCATGCCACTTCTTGTGCTGTTGTTGAACCAAGATGTTCTACTAAACAACATCCCTTTGGATTTCATCTAACTCATTTAATTGTAGAAGGTGCTGCTGCTGTGCTTCAGAGATATCCAGTCCCAATTGGACTGCAGTCGTGAAAGTCTTGATTTGGAATTCTATCGGCAAAAGGACTTGTTTCCCGTACACCAACTCATATGGTGTGTGTCCTGTGTTGTTTCTCCAAGTGGTTTGATAGGCCCATAATGCTTCTGGTAATTTGTTAGCCCAATCCTTTCTATGCATGGTTACAGTCTTTGTGAGGATGGACTCAATCACCTTTTTCGTGGACTCCACCTGACGATTTGCTTGTGAGTGATACAATGTAGATTTCCTATGTTGTATTTTGTACTGCTCCATCACGCCCTGTACGAAATTAGAAATAAACTACAATCCATTGTCAGAAACAATTTCTCTAGGCACACCAAATCTAGTAAAGATTTTAGAAAAAGAAAATCAACAACAACTCTTTCGATAGCAAAAGAAACAGCTTTAGCTTCTACCCATTTTGTAACAAAATCTGTACAAACAAAAATATGCTTTTTATTTGATGATGCAGGATTTATTGATCCTACGAAATCAATGGCCCATTTTTTAAAAGGCTCAATCATAAACTGAGGACATAAATGAATTTCATTGGTTTGATTAGGCTTTCCAATTTGCTGACAGCTATCACATTGCTTGACATATTGTTTGGCATCCTTAAACAAGCAAGGAAAAAAATAGCCAACTCGTAATACTTTGTATGCAGTCCGCTTATCGGCGAAGTGACCTCCAGAAGGTTCATCATGGGCAGATTTTAAGATATCAAACACCTATTCCTCTCTTACACATCTACGAATGATGAGATCTGCTCTGGTGTAAAAGAGGTCTCCTTGGATCCAGGAATATGTAGCACTTTTTTGAATGATATTTCGCTTTTCACGAGCGGATAAGTGAGGTGGTAATTTTCCGGTGACTAAATAGTTAGCTATGTCAGCAAACCATGGAGATTTTGTTGACACAGCAAAAAGATGTTCGTTAGGAAAATCATCATCAACAGGAATTGCTTCACCAGGATTATTTAATCTTGAAAGATAATCTGCAACTACATTTGACTTTCCTGGTCTATCAACAATGGTAATATTAAATTCCTGTAATAATAGAAACCACCTAGTCACTCTACCGCTAGTTAATGGTTTATTCATCAAATATCTTATAGCAGAATGGTCAATATGTACAAAAACTTCATATCCTGTAATATAATGTCTGAATTTATTAATGGAAAAAATTACAGCTAAAAACTCTTTCTTAGTAACCATATAATTGAGTTCAGTGGGTGACAAGTTTTTACTAATGAAATAAATAACATAATATTGTTTGTCTTCTTCTTGTCCTAAAGTTGCACCTATAGCAGTATCTAAGGCATCAAAGGAAATATGAAATGGTAGGGACTAGTTTGGTCCTCTCAGTACTGGTGCTTGAACTAATTTTTCCTTCAATGTCTCAAAAGACAGTTGGAAAACTGTGGAACAAGAAAACTCACTATCTTTAGCCAAAAGTTGGAAAAGGGGAGTAGCTATCCTTGAGAAATTCTCAATGAATCTCCTATAGTAGCCCGCATGTCCTAGAAAACCTCTCACTTCCCTTTGAGTTTTGGGTATAGGAAGACTCGAAATGACTTCTATATTTGTAGGGTCAACCTGTATACCTTTGTCGGAAATAAGATGGCCAAGAACCACTCCCGCCTTGCACATCACTTTGCATTTCTTGTCACTCAAGGTGAGATGATCTTCTTGGCAATGAAGAAGCACTTTTTCTAGATTCTTGAGGGCTTCGTGAAATGAATCACCAAACACAAAGAAATCATCCATATAGATTTCTACGCACTCAAGGTCATCAAAAATAGCCAAGACTTCCCTTTGAAATGTAGCCGGGGAATTACATAGCCCAAAGGGAAGCACTCGATAAGAAAATGTACCCCATGGGCATGTAAAAGTGGTTTTATCTTGATCCTCAGGTGATATCTGTATCTGGTTATAACTGCTAAAGTTGTCTAGAAAAGAAAAGTACTTCTTACTAGCAAGGGTATCGAGTACTTGATCGATGAAAGGAAGTGGGAAGTAATCTTGGAGAGTGGTTTTATTCAATTCTTTGTAGTCAATACAAATGCACCATCTACCATCTTTATTTGGGACTAATACTAATGGAGAGACCCACTGGCTATCAGAAATGGGATAGATAAAATCGACATCTAAGAGTTTTTGCAATTCTTCTTTTACAATGTCTCTTAGAGTTGGGTTCATTCACCTTTGGGGTTGTTGGACAGGTTGGGATACATCCTGAATATAGATATGGTGTGTACAAGTTTGAGGAGGGATGCCTTTCATATCTTCATAACCCCATGCAAAGGCATCAAGATGGTTTTGCAACAAATTCACAAGCCTCTCTCACTGAGAAGGATCCAAGTCTGAATTGATATATAAGGATTTACCTGGACTACTCTCAACAAGAGTAGTATTAGGCTCAAGAGTACATAAGGGTGTCGCTATAGATGGTGATGATGGGGGTAGAGAGTCATATCCTTCCTGAAAATCTAGACTAAAAATTTGACTCAATGACTTGAAATTAGGCATGGTGTCTAGATTGTTTAGGAAGTCTTGAATCTCTCCCTCCTGTGAGGACTCAACATTATGATGTATCAAGGAAATAGGCTGAGTCTCCTCATCACTACTGTAGTCTAACCATAAAGTGTCTTGGAGCTCCTGAATAGATCTAGTGGGTGGATATAGGGTGACTTTCTTTCTGGAATCTCCATGGGAAATATACATATCACCAGAACAACATCCGATATAAGCATCGGCCGTAGCAATCCATGGTCATCCCAAGATAAATGGATGCCCTCCCACAGGGTTCTTTGGTTGAAGCATAATGAAATCTGCGGGATACTCCCAAGAATCTAAGGAAACAACCACATCATCCAATACTTCTACGGACTTTATTTTAGACCTATCTGCTAGTTCAAGCACAGTGGGAGTAGGATGAATATGGACTAGTCCAAGTTGATCCATGGCTTTCTTTGTCATAACATTAATGGCTGCCCCTAGGTCTATAAGTACATTGAAGACAAGAACATCACCTATCTGAACAAAGACAACAGGGTTTCCGGGGTCGGTATATTTTTCCATGTGCATACATCCCGTCATTAACTCTACTTCTCTACCAACAAATTGAATGGTTTGGGGTTCCAATATTCTCCTTCCTGGCTTCTTGAGACAGAGTTCCCTAATGATTTTTGTAAAAATGGGGATCTATTTGATAGCTTGGAGCAAAGGTACCCTTATGAAAAGGTTCCTAAGCTCGGAAGCCAGGCTAGACTCAGGAATGGGGTCTTTCTTCTCCATAACTAACCTCTCTGGATAGGGAGGTCGGTTGGAAGAAGATGACAAGGGCTCAGAATGCATAGGGATAGGCTGAATGGTGTCATCTTTTTTGGAATGGTCAAGAGTTTCCTCCTCTCCTTTCTCATCGATAATCACCATGGGCTGCTTTTGATTCTCTAAGGTTACTACCTTCCCTGATCTCAATTGGAGATCATTGACTCCAACTGGCATAGTCTAAAATCTGGATGAAGAAAGCGGGGTCATAGAATGTGTCATTTGTACCGATTTATTATTAGGGTTGGGTAAAGGTTGAGCAGGTAGCTAAGAAGGTCAAAATGGTGGAGGTAACAGTAATGGTGGCATAGGTTGACTCAATCGAGGAAATGATGGTTAAGGCATTGGCTAAGGTGCATATGTATGAAGGTATCATTGCGTAGGTGCATGATAGGAATTATGTAAATGATGTGAATGGTTTTTCCCTCTCCATCCTTGTTGTCAAGATTGGGAGGGTTGTCCATATTGATATTGATTCCCCTGTTGCTAATGCTGAGAGTGAACAGTGTTAGGATAGGAATATGAATGTGCATTATAACCAAAAAAATGTGGTGGAGATTCAGGAACCATACCTACACTTACATGAGGCCAATTCCTTCTTGCTCCCATATCATGCAATGATTCGTCTTCAGGTTGTCCCCCCTCCAATACAGCTTTCAACCCAGGTCTAGAGGTACATTTATCCATAGCATGGTTATCTGCACAAATTTCACATTTATTAGTTTATTTAATATCTAGAGGACATTCTCTTAAAGGATTCTTTCTTCTACATTTAGGACAGGAAATAGACAATATCTCTTACTCTTCTACAAGTTTCTGCTGAAACTTCAAAGAGTCTATTTGTTTACTAACAATATTCATTATTTCAATTTTCATATTGTCCATTTTGTTTTCTAATCCAATAATCATAGCATCAGTAGATTCGATTTTTATGTTTTTATTCCGAATTCCTTTACTGGATTTATATTGATTCCTCGTGAATTTCATGCATAAGTCACAGATCTGATCAAAAGTATTTTGAGCAATATCCCCTTGTCCTAACAGATTTAAATTATTTCTAGCATCATCAGTGAGCCCACATAAGAACAAGGTTCTAATGGTACTTAGATCAAATTTGTGCTTTGACCTTTGAAGGATATACAGGAATCTCTCCAAGTAGTCCTCTAAAGTCTCATGATCATTTTGCACAATAGTAAAGATTTCAGCTTGAATATCTCTAGTTTTACAATATTCCTAATATCTTGACAAGAACACTCTCTTCATTTGCTCCCAAGGCAATATGGTGTTTCCTCCTAGTCCCATGAATCGGCAGAGTGCTGCGTCCTTGAGGGTTACAGGAAACAACTTTAACTTCTGGCCATCAGATGAATAATCATAACTCCTACACAAAATATAAAACTAAAATAAGAAAGAGTCGGGTCTTCATATACCTTACCATAAAAATGAGGAAGAGATGATGGTGAAATGTTTTTCATTTGTACTTGTGTATCAAGATCCACAATCGGGAATCCGAAAGTGGACTGCTCCTCATTTACCTAATTTTCACCAGTTCCTTCTACATGGTCTTCCATATTTTCCATTGTTGTTCTTCCACCCAAACCACTCTTAACAGGGTGAGAAGGCTGACTATGGATTCCAACAGTCCCCTTCTTCCCCTTTATGGGTTGTGTCAGACCTGAACCACTGCTACCAGGGCCTAGGTGGACTGTTCCTGTGTGATGATTCTGAGTTTGTTTGGACTTTTTTCTTACAAGAGAAGGACCAGTGTGAGTTTTTGTTTCATATTTTTCAGTGTTTCTTTGGCCCCTAGTGGGCTTCGGAACCCTACCTCTTTTAAGCATTCATTTCAAAAAATGACAAAACGAAATTCAAATAAAAACCACAAGCTTCAAAAAGTAAATCGACACATATAAATTCCTTCAAACAATAGAAGCACATTGCAAAAAAAATAATAGCAGACTTACCCGTATTGCAAAAAATGGAAAATTCTTACCAATTCAAATCGCCTCCCCAACAACGGCGCCAAAATGTTGGGTGCAGGAATTGTTCTTGAGGAAACTACTCAACACTTAATTGTCAACCCGAGGGTTTCGTAAAATTAGAGACGAAGCACAAGCAATGCCAGAAATGGTATGAAATTTTCATATCTCTAATCCTACTTCTTAAAGGAAATGCTTTGCAGAATCAGACAGAAAACAATCAGAAAGGTAATTAACACCAAAGCAACTCTAGTGCTAGAATGTAAAAGACAATTTGGATGTAAATCAAGTAAAGAAATTCCACACAACAGAAACAATATTAAATGCTATGTTCATCTTCAGATGGATGGCTAACAGTTTGACAAGTGGGCCCTTGCAGAATTCTGTCTTCCTTCTAATCTTCCTTCCACACAAACAACCTGTCCTTACACTGTTACAATCTGCTTGCACTAGTGTAGGTACAATATCTCTATGCAAAAGTATATGTGACCTTCCTTACTGAAGACTTATGTCTTAGTGAAGGTGCTCTAAGCCTAAGGGCTTAGAGCACTCTGTTTCTGTGACAAGAGACCAACTCTTGCACCAAAGCAGAGCTTCCTTCACCTAGTTTCCAAATTACTTTCAAAAAGACTAAAAGATGTGCTAGAAAAGAATTGCAACTGTAAATGAAATTCTGAAGTAAATTATCTATGAAAAAGGAAATGCTTCAATTCATTAAACCTTGCAAAGGAAATAAACTTCATGAAATAAAGGCACTTCAAAAGAATCAAACAATAGTATAAGTGTTTTGCATGTGTTAACTAACTTTAGTAATCCATTCAAAGATGCTTATGTTCTTTGCAAGTATAATATGTTTATGATGATTTTATGCAACTTCTTCTAGATCCTCTTAAAGATGTACTTTTAATACCGAAGACAGTTACTAAATTAATGATTCATTCACTTGCATAATAACTGGAAATAATATGCAGAGAAGTGATTCACTGTTCGCTGCAAAAAGAATAATTAAATCCAAGTGCAGGCAACAACATGCACTGGTGCAGGAAAGAGCTCCTTGCACGATCCGATCGAAAATGCGTTAAAACAAAGATTGAGAGTAAAGGAAATACAAGAAAGATATTTCATAAACAAAGTAAACACCGCTAACTCTCAAACCACGGATCCATTTCACACGTTAGCTACAAAAGATATTTTAAATCAAAACTTGAAAGATAAAGATTAAAATTATAACTTCACACAGTAGCAGATGAAATATCCACACCTTCTTTCTAGATAACAAAAGCGAGAGGGGTAAACGAGCTAGGTTGGCTGGGCCCTAGCCAACTAGCTCGTTCCCCTTCTAAGGAACAAAAAAGCTCAGCACTTCAAAAGATACATCAAAGATAAACTAGATGTTGTGTATGAAAATCATGGCAATTCTCTTGTATTACTTGATTTGACAAATATACATGACAAAGCAGTCTAGCCCTAGAGCTGAGGCGATAACCGGATTACATAAACAAAATTACAATCGATGGTTCCTTTCTGACTAGCCTCCTCCTACCTATATCTATATTTTATATATCCTTTCAGCTCTAGCCGTTTTCACTAATTACAAACATTTCTTGTTCAGGCCTTTCAGTCGAACAGACTTAGAAATTGAAATTACAAACTTGGCCAGCAGTTATAATACACATGAATCTCGCTTGGCAATAGCATAACTTTGGAAAATATTCCTTGATTACGTGCCACTTGTTATCCTACTTTAGTTCATCAACAACTAAATGTGAAGTTAAGGATTGAGACCCGTCCTCGTGGAAGATTTGCCTTCTCCGAAATCTCGGACAGTCTTCGTAGCAGTGCAAGAATCTACCTGCACTAGTCATACTCATTCATAATTAATACTAAGTTCCATGGTTACTCTAGGAAATGAATATGAGTTATAAGAGATATGTAAATAAGGATGAAATCCATATAAAATGATTAATAAAGTGTTGTAATAAATCTTAATATAAAATATGAGCATGTGTAGAAATGGGTAACTATCTTGTACTAGTGCAGGAAAGAAGGGTCTTTTATTGAGATAAAACAGAGGTTGATTTTGATGGAAATGGGGTAGAAAACAGGGCAAGTTAGGATACCAACACTCGTGAGCTTAATATTTTCAGAGCATAAGTTTTCATCTTTGGCGTTCCTCCACTACTAGCAGGCTTGAACAGTACCTCGGTGGAGTCACATAGGAACACAAACCTTGCTCCACTGTCAGCGATTTTGGACAGTACTCCAGTGGAGTTGCTTGCTTCACCTCTCTATGTAGGAAGTCTTTCTCTTATTTCTCCGTTATTTTTTATTTTTTTAAAGAGAATTGTGCATTGGCACTTATTTATATTGGGGAAAAATAAGTATCCTGACTTATTGAGATAAGAAGAGGTTGTTCCTTCAGAGAAGCATATAGAGACCTCTAATTTAGGTTTACTCATTTAGGTTTTTCCCCTTCTCTATTTCTACTTGTTGGATAATCTTGAGAACACCAAAGAAGAAAAACCGAGTATAGGCATGAGGTTTTTGGACTAGATGTGGGTTCACGGTTGGACCAAAACTCTCCTTACGGATGGATCATATTTTTCATCAAAAATTCATTACCCAAAATATGTAACCATGACAAGGAAGGAAGATAAATGGCTAGCAAAATCCTGAAGTGTCACAAGAATATTTATAGTTCAGCCACAAACATACCAAGAAACCAAACAAGTCCAGGCACAACACTTATTCACATGATGAAAACAAAAGGAAAACTCAAGAAGAAAGTAAAAAAGACAAAAAGAAAGAAAACATAGAACTAGGAAACAAAACCAGAAGACAAGAGAAAAAATGGCTAAAGCAAATATGGTGTAGAACCAAAAGAAGAAAACAAGGACAAACTACAAGGAATGAGTGCATAATGGGTGCAAGAAAGGGAAAGCCAATGATGCATCTAATCCTACTCCTAACCTAATAGCTAGAAGGTGAGAGTTACCTGTGGTGAAATTTCCAGTGAAGCCACCATAGTCATTCCCAACCCGCATCCACAAATATATGAACACTTAAAACAGATATAAAGTGATGTGCAATAGGAGTTATAAAAACTTGAAAATCTTGCACAAGAAAAGAAAGGCCTTTCCTGTTGGGGAAAATGTGTGTGACACCCACTACTTTTATCCTATCCACATGCTTACCTTTTCGGTGAATATCATTTTCCACAAACCTCATAATCCTCTTGTAGATGTGTCTTCATCTACACCAAGCTCCTTACCAAGCATGAGGAAAGATCAAAATTTCTTGTTTGCAGCAAAGCTTTCCACATAAGATTGTTCCGACCATTCAATGATTGGATCGTAAAATTCATGATGGCCGTCTTGAAAACCCTAAAATATTGGAAAGGGTGAATTTTTAATTAGAAGAGTAGGGATCACGATGGGAATCATGCGAGGAAAAATAGATTTGATCATACTCGATAGTCATGTCAAAACAATGAGGACCTTCCATATCATCAAAGAAGGCTAAAGTGCTTCGCATGCTTGACAAAAATATGAAGAGAGAGATGTTAAATAGTGAAGATCAAGGGGTGTGTAAAAACTATCATTGGATATGTTGATGGGAAAATGATAACTGAATCACAGTCACCCAAGATAGAGAAATGATCAAATGAGCTAATTGAAGCATTAGATTCCCAGTTTGCAATAAACGAAGAAAACTCAATTTGAACAATATTGTTAATGCGATGAATAATCAAACCAAGTTCCTTGTAAGCCAGATATCACAGACCACCTTCCTACAACTGGGGACAATCGTACAAGCCTCGTAGTCATTGAAATAGTTTAAAAAGGATGCTAGCATGACGAATGCATGAGACCAGTTGGGACATGGTGAATGGAGAAGAAATTGATTCATTTTACAACTTTTGCATTCATTATCACTCAAGAATATTTCTGGTGTGATGGGATGATAGATTTGCAATTTAAAGTTCACAAAAAGACCAAAGAGATGACCATTAAGGGATAAATTCAATAAGTATGATTCCTTCAGGAAAATATAGTCCTTTAGATAATACACTTCATAATTCCATGACTCTATGCGAGGTGCACATTCCCAACCCGAGTTTGATGTGAGAGATTTGCATGAAGATGAATGAATTAAAATGGATTCTTGAATTCGGTCATAAGTAAAATCTTGAAAATTTGAAAGGTCACACCCAGAATACCAAATATTTTTTACATAGGAGTTCACATCGAGTGAAACCATGAAGATAGACGGACTGTGGGAGAGAAACCATATCTGATTTAGTTCAGGGGGATTACCATAGTCATGAGGTCCTGACATAACTATCAATGGAAGTTGAAGTGACCTAACTCCCTGGCAGGTTCTGAAACTTCCCAGGATTATAGAATTTCATTTTGAAGCTTGAACCAGATCATGCATGGTTTGAGGATAGCTATTATTGATGATTTCAAAACTGCTCATTGGATGGCAGCCATCTCTGTCACAGGTTTCACCATATTTTTCAACATAAACAATCAAATTACTCAATTGGAGAGGCTCTTCTAATATCATATTCAAATACAAATGAATCGGTGATATCTCCTGAGTAAGATGATTTGAAGAGTTGTCTTCATGTAGGAGAATGGGAAGGGTACTCTATGATTTTTCTGTTTCCAATTTCATCATGGACAACCTCACCACCTTGTGTCAATCGAGGGGATAACTCATTGGATGAAGAAACTGAAGAGAATAGAGTATCTCTGTCACAAGCAGATGTGTTGTAAGAAGATATGAATATATTCTTTGATTGAACCAGATTCCAGATCTAAATTAAAATCTTCATGAAGAACTGAAAGATCATATGATGTGCTTGGGCATTCGTCATGACATACAGAAATTGAGTTATCATCATTGGAATGATCACTTCCCAAGGGTGGGTGTTGATTAAAAGAATTGATTGTATTGGATTTTCCACCGAGATTAATAGATTGAGGATAATTCAAGAATGAAAACTCATTGTTTCGACATAAATGATTCTGAAATAGAGAGGAATGATTGGAAGCATATTCAATTTGTTACTCCTCTACCTGGGCATTGTGACTGCTTTATACCTGATCACAATTTGGGCCAGTGGATAGATAATCAAGAGAATGTGAAGAACTAGCTGGTGAAGTAGATTGATCAAGTGGGTCATGCTACAAGGAGTCAGGATATGTAGATGATAGAGGACAATAGAAATCCAGAATAGCTTTGAGAAAAGAGTTGTGAATGGTGACATCATCTTGCGGAATGGAGGAGTGATCCTTCACCGTAGGCTTCATGAGCCATTATGGAATTTCTTCCATTCAAGCAGAAGAAGAATGAGAAGATGTACATGAGATTTGATTTGCATATTTCCCAACTTTACAATCACCGCAAGGAGGCACCCTCATCGAGACCGAAAAATGAGGAGGACAAAGAACAAAAGGGGCAGTGAACTCCTCCTTTGAAATTTGAGGTGCCTCATGATTTGAAAGAGTGGGGAAGAAGAAAAATTAGGAGGTTCAAGCTCACCACATGAAGAGACATGAACCAAGTGCTCAAAATCTTGTTTCAAGAATTCCCAACTCAATTGTCTTTTAGGAATTCCACAACAGAGGTGAAGGAACCGATCAAAAAAATCCTTAAATGATTCATCAAGCTTCATTCTTAAATGATTGATTCTTCCATAAACATCTCAATAGTTATACTTATGAAAGGCTTGATGGAACTCCCCAAGGAAATGATGAAGGGAATGGATAGAAGTAGGTGGAGAGGTATGGCACCACTGATTAGCATGACCTTCAAGGGTGAGGAAGAAAAGAACACAAGAAAAATCTTCATCATTGATTTCGTAAGATTGAAAAATTTTAAGAAAATAAAAAAACGTGCTTGGTTATGGATGTTCCATCCTCACCATCAAACTTTAACTAGGACAAGTGATCAAGAGGCTTATCAGGGAGTGAAAATTGATAAATGGAAAAATTGGAGAAACACCCCAGGAGTACAATTTGTGTATGAGCCATTTTAGATAAGAGATTCAAACCAAATGCAATGGGATCAACTTGTCATCTAACTCTCATTTTAGATGTATTGCCATTTTGTTGACAGTGCTGGAAATCCATCAACTAAGGGGATCTCCCCGATATGAAGTCCTAATCAAACCTCACATCATTTGGTGTAGGAGTCCCATCTGGTATAAAGGCTTGGTTTCCAACTCCTTAAATGTTTTCCTTGTCTCTAGTATTCAGCAGAGGAGAGTGATGCAATGGTATATTTGAACAACAAGGTGAGTGTGCCCGGTGATTGTGCAACGCAACTGTGTCTAGGTTCTCTTACTGCAAATGGGGAGAGAAAAGTGAGCCTCTAAGTGAGAGGCAATAGTACCACCCAAAAAGAGACACACATGAACAAAAATGACCTATCTAACATCTAGCGGAATAGTCCACAACATATGTGACAATTGTTACAACCAATGAAAAACGAAAGATCCATCTAACATCCAACGAAATAGTCCAAATTAGATATGACAGTCATTATAACCAATAAGAAAGGAAATGTTTTTCTAGTATCCTGCAGAATAGTCCACAAGAATGAGACAACAGTAACAACCATTACAACACATTCCCAACAAGATAAGCACTAAAATAATCGAAATAGTTCAACTATATTAGTACATGTGAAAGAAAACATGAAATACAAACATTCACAGAATAGTCTTACAAACATTCATAAGTCATGCATGAAAACATGATGGCCTGAAAAGTCTTTTCTAATTAAGAAAGATTTCCAAGACACATATTTACATTATACATCACTGGCCCCAGTAGTGGGATATTGGAGCCACTCCTTGCTCCTCAAAGAAATAATTGATCTCTTTGATGCTTTGCGGGAGGAGCCAAGGTGAAAAGTCATTTTCTCATACAATTAGGGGGTATATATAACCAAGGGTGATGCTTCCCCTTATGGCTCTTTGACTACCCTCATGATTGCTCAACTTCCTATGACTTTTCAACTTACATGACTCTTCATATTCCTGTGTGTCCATTGGATCTTCACTTTACACTACATTTGAATTACAATATACATGGCCCACGATAGTGGTGTGGCATATGACAACTTGAGACATGACTTGACATGATGCTGCTGACATGGACTGACTTGATGATGTGGTAATGTCAAGATACTATTGATGTTGAGTGATAGATGTGTTCTTGGGTATACTTTCTCTTCTCCTCTGCACAGCTTGATGATGCAGGGTCTTTAGTGATCTTTGGACTTGGGAGGTGGTTGAAAACTTGTGCGCCTTTGCTTCCTCTTGATAGGTTCAATTGTTCATTCATCTATGAGTGAGTCTTAGGAATGATTTCCTCCTTGTTCTCCTTCCTCATCATCTCACCATGACTTGATATTGTCCTTGTTCCTACAATTCACTCACGACGGGACAACATCAATATGAAAACTCCCTAGTCTAAGATGATGCATTGTTATCCATGAAATGAGCATGGGACCAGTGACATACTAGGAGAGCGGGCCCAGTAACTACAGATTGTGTAGTTCCAGGTGACAGGGGGAGGGCTTGATCACTGAGACTACGCAGAGAGCAACTTAGGCTTGACTAAGGAACTTTTCATCACAGTCCTCACCAAGGAAAAAAAATGTGCAGTGGTCATTGGGAGTTAGAATTGCGTAGTTCAAGCTAGCAGTGGATGATGTGGGACGAGGCCATGAGGGGCCATTTCTACGCAATTTTCAAAGGCAAGGAGGAATGGGTAGTAGAGAGGCCCTGAGGACAAATCTGTGTAGTTCTTGAGGGAAGTGAGCTCTGAATAAGGGAATGTCATTCGAGGACACCTGCACATTTATGGAGGCCAAGGGAGACATGAATCTCTGTGCATTGCGGGGTTCGAGTAAGCAAGGGAAATGTTGAGGACTGATAGTGCGAAGCGCATAATGTAAGTCAGACTGGGAGGCACAATTGCGTAATTCTGGAGGTCAAAGAAGGCTGCTGAGCTCTGGAATTGAACAATGCAAGTACCTTGGAGGACAATGATTGTGCATTGCATAGTTCTAGGTAGCAAGGTTACAACACTGAGGGTTGAGACTACGTAGTGCACAGTTTAGTCAGGTTTCGGTGCAACAGAGTTGCCTGGTCAGGAATATTTTTAGAAAATGGCTAAGTGCGGGAGGAAGATAGACTTGTGACGAAATTGAAATTTGATCACACACTTAGTATACTTTCACTACACTACAACATAGACCACTGGGGCAAAAAACAAAGCATTACCCTCTGTGTGACCGTCTCATGACAAGAAGCGACAAGTGTGACACTTGAGATAGGCTTTAGGACGACCGTGATGACACTTGTGCGACAGTGCTCAAAACTTTGTGTATGAGTGTGATAGGTGTTTACATGGCTAGGAAAACTCGTATCCACAGATGTTAACATTTGAAACCTCCAAAAAATGATGTGCAAACATGAAATAACGTCAAACATGCCAAAATACGACAGTTGATCCAACAAATGAAAAGGGAGGAAAACACTTATAGGAAACATATGGAATGACTTTGAGTGTTTACAACCATACATGTCATTGAAGACATAATGATATGACAATGATAAGTTGTCCTTCATACTATGCTAAGAAGTGTATTGCATGAAAGATGTTCTTTATTTTTCGTACTTATCCTCCAAAGGGTTGGGAATCAGATGGAATCTTCATGCAGTCCTGATATTCTATCATACCCCTGGGTTTCTTGGTCTTCTTATCTGATGATTATATTTCTCCTCAGCTCCTTGAGTGTCATCTAGTATGTCCTCCTTCTTAATCTCCTTCTTAATCATCTTTCCATGGCCTTGTATAATTCATTTGTCTTACTCACGACAAGATGACATCAGTCTGATAAACCCCTATTCTAAGATGTTGTAATATAGTCCACTAACTGAGCTAGAACTGGTATAAGGTCAGGGGGGAGAAGGCTCAGTGACTGGGTTGGACTGAGGGATAAGACTGCAAAGTTCTCACTGAGGGAAATATTTTCAAATTTCATTCTAAGGGACAGAATGTCGCAGTTCAAGAAGGAAGTGGTTGTTGTGGGGTGAGACCCTAGAGCAAAAATCTACACAATTTTCAGAGGTGAGGGGGGCTTCATAGTAGAGAGGCCTAGGGGACAAATCTGCACATTTCTTGAGGGAAGTGAGCTTCAACTTAGGGATGCATAGTTTTGGATGCCGAGGGATGCTAAGCTTTCTGCGCATTACATAGTTCCAACAAGCAAGGAAAACGATTGAGGGTTAGAGATGCGAAGTGCATAGTTTAGGAATGGATGAGGCTAGGTTGCTAAGAATCCTTCGGAATTTGGCTAAGTGTGGGATCAGTGGTACTGATGTGAATAGTTATAGAACTTGACTGTGACCCCAAACTTGGACACTTAGTTACACAACATAGATCATCCAAAACATATGAAATCATACTTCGCTTAATGCAACAACCTTTGTGGCAGCTTACAACAAGTGCGACTCTGACGATAGACTTTGCGAGTATGATGATGATACTTGTGTAATAGTGTGTGAAAATTTGTAAATGAGTTCAAAACATGTCTACATGGTGGGAAAAACTTATTTTCACAAAGGTTGCCCCTTGAAGCAAACCAAATCTTCCCTTTGCTTGAAAAGCGATAACTCCCATGCCCGAAGATGACACTTGTTATATAAAGGTAAAAGCATGAATGATTGTTGAGATCGAAGAAGGAAGATTGAAATCATTAGCTTACCAATAAGTGACTAAGGAACGACCGATCACAAGATCCATAGTAGGCTCCAAAATTTGAGTAGGCCAAAATTTTGGAGGGTGTTGTAGCTGCTACAATAGGTAGATATGTTGGTATTAACATGGTATATTTAGAGGTGTCAGCATGATCTTTTCAAAGAGATTAGAGCACCCTTTTCCTTTGATTTCAAAGGGGGAGAGTGACACAACCACTTTAGAAAGATTGAAGCCAATCAATTGGAGATGACAAAGTTCAACTTGGTGTTGGTGGTTGTAGGTTGATATCAACACCGAACGGGGAGCATGTTGGCCTTGTGGTGTTGACATTGATGTCAACCTAGGTTGTCTACCTAAGGAATCAACCATGGAGTCAATTGTGTTGGTTTTGATGTCAACCTGGATCATCATCTTGTCACACTATGTCAACCTAGATCGTATCACACTCTTGGTGATTGGTAGTAGAGTTGTAGGAGGATGAAAAGGTATTTGGTAAGATGGAGTCTTATGATGATGCCTTGATGCTTGAAGAGGAAGTTGGATAAGCACTGGAGATGCTTGGATAGGTTTTGGAGATGTTTGATAGGTTCTTGAGATGTTGGACACGTTATGGAAGTGTTGAAGCCATTTATGGGCAAAGAGGCCAAGTAACACATAAGTATACAACTAGTGTTATAATGCACTCTAGAGAGCTAGTTACCTACTTTAGAATGCAGTTTCTGAAAGAAGAGGTCATGTTACTGCCTATAGATGGGTTTAAATAATTGTGAGTGAAATCAGATTAATTCCAGGGGCATGTACTATTGGGCACGAGATCCCCCAAAGCAAGTTTTGGGGCTTAGAGCCCAATATTTGACTAAGTCTAATGTAAAGACTCCATGATGTGTGGGCGCAGAGCGTGAAGGTTGCAAATGAGTCAGAGGGTTGTCTGCCCTCATTTTTGTAATGTAATGTTGGCTTGAGAGATCTACCCATGGTTCGTGGACCATGGGATTGTAGAAATAGAGCGAGGCTCTAAATTGTAAAGGGACATAAATAAATGGAATGGAATGAATAACAATGAATTGAGTCTGATCTAAGTATAGGGTGAGTCGTTGGGTCGTAGAGTAGGAGAAGGCTCTACAGCTGAGTGCGCAGAGGCCTAGTAGTCCGCAGCTGAGTGCACAGGGCGAATCGAGTCTGTAACCATTGGAGAATTAATAAAGAGAAGTTTCTTATCATTCTGTGTACCTTTTTCTTGTTTGGTATATTGGGTATGAATTGCAAAGTTTACTGTTTATATGCTACGCGGACTTATATGAATGTGTTGAATAAGTAAACATAAGATAAGTCTCTATTTATGCGAAGTTAAATAACTCTTATAAGGAAGACAAGTAAGATCTATGGTGTAACTTGTGGAATTAGCATAGATCGATGCCTTAACAACATGAAAGCACTACAGTACCTGAGTAGGGCTACATGAAGATAATTATAACAAACCACGAAAGCATCACAGGTTAGAAGGGTGCACGAGGTGGCCTGTGCAAAGCTGGTTCAAAGTTGGACTAAAGTGACACCTCAGACATCTCAAGGGTGCGGAAACTTGGTTCCAGCATCCCCCCATACTACTTCAGGTGAGACCTTAGTCTGCACTCTGTGGGCTATTGCCCAAAGGGACAGTAATACAAAGATTTGTTTGGCTAAATAACTTCGAACCTAGGTTGGGCCCCATCAAGCCAACAAATGGTTCCGTTGCTGGGACCAGAATCTGCATAGAGATGTCTGATGTCGCATCACTGGAATCCAAATAAAAGGGAAATTGAAGGCTGGATTGACAGGAGAATTCACGAATTCACGGCGTGGGAGAACAGGAATCTGCGACTAACAAAAGAAGAGTTGTTAGATTGCTACCTGTACACAGAGACCCATGAAATTTTCTTTGCATCCTTCCCTACTAAGTTGTACGAGTGGATTGCGAAGCTACAAGATAGCTAAGGAAGGTGCAAGCTCAACAGTCCTATTGTGTGGACCCCCGAACTAGTGCACAAATTGGAAGCATCGGGGGATATGATCGCACGCGTTGTTGATCACTAGCTCGATCAGATTATATGAGGACTCATTACTGAGTTCGCGGTAGACATTACGGTAAGCTACAACGAGTTGAGAGATGCTTTCTCAAAGGACCCCGAGGTAAGTACGTTAAGTGTCTGAACACTTGGATTAAAATGTTATTGTGTGAAAAGAAGATTATGTGAATACATTAATGTTCGGGGCTATGCAAAGTGGGAGAATTTACAAAAACAAAGGTAACGCAAAACTAGAAACTAGCCCCTTGATTTCATCTCTGTGAGGGGACAAGGAAGAGCTTGCAAAGGTCTCTCCGCGAAGTGTGATCCATTTGATAAGATAGAGGATTCCGTGCATACCACCTCCACCCATGCCACCACCTGTTTCACAGACATCACCTCCATCTTTGTCTATACCACCTCCGTCACCCCTGCGTTTTAATATGGTGAGCTCGATAAAGTTTCCTGTGTTCAAAGGAGTGGGAAATGAAGATCCAGACCAGTTTTGGTTCATGGTAAAAGCTATATGGGAAGTGCAGGGAGTGACAAAGACAATATAAAGAAAGTGATGCTGGCCAGCGCTCTACAGGATCACACACTGACCTGGTATATTAAGCATTCTAATGACAATCCAAATGCGGGGATCGTGGATATCCAAATTGCACTGAACAAAGAATTTAGCAAGCTAAAGTCAGAGGCACAGTTGATCATTGGGTTCAAGGAGATCACAATGCTACTAGGCAAGACCCCTTGGGAATTAGATTAGAGATTGAAGTGCACAATTCATGAAGCTAATATGACTTTGATGGATGGAAAACACCACGAATGGTTTGTAGCATCGCTAACGCCGCATTTGAGGAACGCCCTATCACAACAGAGGTTAATGACTCAGGCAGAGGCCTTGGACATTGTGATGAGGATACATGAGACCCCGATACAGGATCCTAACTTGGGAGTTCAATAAATCCAAGCATAGTTGAAAAACTTATGCCTTGAGATGTAGAGCCTGAAACAGGACAGGACAACCCGACCAAAAGTGCGCAAAGAGGTATTTTGCGTTAAATGTAAGGGTCAGGGTCATGACAAGGACCACT
Source organism: Pinus tabuliformis (assembly GCA_031772625.1). NCBI lineage: Eukaryota > Viridiplantae > Streptophyta > Pinopsida > Pinales > Pinaceae > Pinus > Pinus tabuliformis. Next base: position 1,296,518,513 of record CM062819.1, read on the forward strand.
GCCTGGTGTTCACGAATTACCTCGTGGGAGCAGGATTAATGTTGTTAAGACCAGAGGCACAACCAGGACCTAGCGCGATGCCTGCATTGTGGTGCACGATTTGTCAAATAGGAGGAAAGCATGCTATGGACAACTGCCATTTGTTATAGAAGTACACACAGAATTCGCAACAATTGTTTTGTAATTTTTGTAGATCAGTTGGACACGATGAGCGCACTTGTAGAAGCTATGAGCTGATGATGGATAGGACTCCCACCTACAGGGTTTAGGCTGAAACGCAACCCCTAGACCAAGGCAAAGGGATGGCGCGGGCTAGATTCCAGGGGCAAGGACGAGGCCGAGGTGGAGGAGGACCTGGGAGAGGTCGCAAACAGCTAATATGCTACAATTGTGGAGGGCCAGAGCATTATGCCAGTGATTTTATGAATCCAACGTGCCCATCATGTTTTTACTGTACCTTGTTTGATCATGAGACCGAGGATTGTCCTACGTTGATAGCTAAGATACGCGATAAAGGAGGGTTACAACCTCCCCTCACTTAGAACCTGCAAATGATGAGGTATGAGCGCTCGAGGAAGAACCTAATGTAAATATCGTGATCAGAAGTGGGATTACGATGGGAGATGATAAAGGCAAACATCCCGAAGAAAGCGCTTGGGTTCGCAAAGCTCTGACGAAGGAAGCATAATTTGATTTGGAGTGCACCCAAGAAACTTTTATGGAAGCTAAGAAGAGCATTGCTGAAGCCTCCAATTTAGGAAGCAAAGATAGACTGGAGCTAGAAATGGACCCATCAATGCTCACAACATTCCTAGAAACGTGTATGAAGTTACTGCGTGACCGTAAGGCGGTAAAAGGACTACAAGAACTCATTAACAGATGCACTCGGACCACGCTAGGAGAACCACGCATGGTCCAGAATATTGGAAAACACAAGGCAAGAACCGGAAGAGAAATGAGGCTAACTGCGCAGATTGGCGAATATGAGATGGACTAAGTAATTCTGGATCTAGGATTAGACGCAAACGTTCTGCCAAAGCAGATATGGGAGGACATGGGGTGGCCTATGTTGTAGTGTTCTCCCATTTCTCTACGCATGGCGAACCAACAAAAGATAATACCCCTGGGGTGATTGCAGGGAATCACAATGGATATTGAAGGAGCGAGTGCACTAGCTGACTTTGAGGTGATAAAGATTGTCGATGATAGTAATCCCTACCCCGCGCTCTTAGGAATCAATTGGGCCACTGACATGAATGGGGTGATTAACCTGAAAAAGTGCAAGATGATTTTTGAGAAGAAGTCTCTGCGCATAGTGATACCTTTGGACCCTGCTGAGGGATCGTGCTACACTGAGCTAGTGCACGACTATGAAAGTGATGATGACTTAGACTGCATCTACAAGATAACTGTATGAGAGAAAGACTGAGTAAATCCCACTGTAGATGGGTGAATTTCATGGGAGTGCAAAATCTCCTGTACTTTAGACTCGAATGAGGAAATAGAGTGATGGCAGAATAGGTTACATGAGGTAACCACACTGCACTGTAACGTAATGATAAGGTCACTGTGCTACGTTTCAATGGAAATGAGAGATTTACCTACTTATGATTGATTAGGTGAGGTAGATGCTTTCTTGGATAGATTTGAGAGAGAGGTGGCAAAGAAACAATGTTTTGAAGCCTTGAATTTGGTACTATGTGCTATGCTTGCGAGATGGTGGGGTACGCACAAAGGAAACTTTGATGACTGGCGCACATGTAGAAGGATGATGCACACATGGTTTGGAAAGCCTCAAGTATGATTCACAGATAGATACGATGGAAAGGATGGTCCTGTATGAACCTGTGTAGATGGCTACGGGCGTATGGTAAACAACCTGTGCAAATACACATGAGGTTCACAACGGGAGACACAGTTTATAAGCATGTGTTGGGGGGGGGGGGGGAATGCAAAAGGCTCCTCCAGATGGAATGTCAGTGTATGAAAATAATGACTGCACAAAAAGGTATTCGCACGAAAGCCTATAACGAAGTATGCATGGCACTAAATAAGGTATGTGGTATGTCGCGAAATGATTGGGACCTACGTGTACCCGCAGTCTTATGGGCCTATAGGATGACGTGAAAGAAACTAATGGAATAGACGCCTTCTAGGCTGGTTTGTGGAACAAACACTATACTTCCGATGGAGTATCAAAGGCCTACTCCACGCATAGTTGCACTTATGGACATAAAGGATCAAAAATACTTGGAAGAAGGGAGCATGCAGTTAGAAGAGATTGTAGAAGAGCGCTTGGGACCTGATGAAGAGATTCAACAAGGTGATCTTAGGCTCCAAGATCTCATGAATGAAAGAGTCTGGTTGAGAGAGAAAAGCGCTAAGGCAGAAGAGGAAGTCAAGAAGCTGGAGGAAGGAATGAAAAGGGATTTTCTTGATAAAAGGACGGTGGGGATAAAATGGGATACACATGACTACGGTGAAAAATTTGGAGACTACCGCCATGAATTGATCAGTTTGGTACCATGGATTCAGTCGTATGTTACTAAGAAGATCATAGATGGTGACATGATGCAAATGGTAAAGTGCGCAATGCAGGTAGTAGAGCCAAAAGGAAAACTTTGCCCAGAAAAAGTAGCTGATGATCACGCAAAACCCTATATAAGTGGCACGGCCACCTGACTTGTTGTAGGAAGCACATTATTAGCACTCTAGGAAGTTGGAAGGAGGCGTGGGACTATAATCTACTCTTCCCAAGATTTGAGCGCTATCAGGGCTACATGCGGGAGCGAAGTGTCACAGGGTCCGTGACAGCGCAAGGGTAGTTGTGTTGTCACGCGGGTCGACTGGAAAGTGATCGTTATAGTCACTATTCATGATGTGATGCTTGGTTTGAGACAAAATGGAGTGGGCGGTAGGCATTTAAGGCGAGTTTTATGGGCAAGATTTGGGAAAATCTGGTGCCAAGGGAGCATTAATGAACCAGATTTGGGGGGAAAGGTTGAATTTGAATTCAAAAGGCGCTATAAATTACAAAGGGCTGCCAAGCACACAACACTTGGTCATTTGAGAACTAAGCTATTGCGCACACTGAGTATTCTAAACTGAGACCTATTTTCCATGTGGAGAGTGTTGTTTGAGCACCTGATTGAACAGTTGAGGGATTTCTAGACGAACAAGATGGCAGCGTCTTAAGAAGCTAGGGAAATCATAGAAATGACCGCAGAAGAAGCCGCACAGGCCATGACCACATAAAATGCCCCTGAGAGCGTCGAGATTGTTGCAGAAATCCTAAATCACTGCACACACTGAGATTGAAGAAAGATAAATAGCCCATGATTTTGGTGCATGTTTCCCCTCGAAACCTGCTGCGAACTAAACTAACAATAGAGGAAAAATGGAAAGTGGTTAACCTGGAAATCGATGAAGAGGAAGAAGACCTTGAGGATATCATAATAGAAGAGGATGAGGACGAGGGTGTGGAGGAAGAAACTGAGGGCGTGGTCCCTCTAACCAAGCTGCCCACATATGTCCCTCCACAGAAGGGGAAGACAAAGGTGCCTAAGGACCTGGATGACAGTAAAAGCCCTCTGCAGACTGCATTGTTACCTGATGGTATCATTTCTGAAGGAGCGCACTTAGGAAGGGTGCTGAGCTTAAAGTTCGAAGACTGGGATCTCGCTAACCACGAGAAATTCCCTCACTTGGTGACCATGCACCTCATGAAGCCAAAGAAACACACAATGGTAGGAGTCATAGATTTGGAGCTGTGAAAATGGTTGCGTGGTGTTGAAAAGGCAGGGTTGTTGAACCTACTCTGGGTGCCGCATTACCATCGCACCCCAGTGACTATCTTTGTCATCAGGGAGCTACTCTACCTGGTGCATGATGGGTGTTTGTGGTGGGAGGAGCCCGTCCCCATCACAGATCACCTGATCCATCGAATTACCGGACTCCCGTGTAAAGGAGAAGCCCCGTAGACATTTCAGAGGGTAAAAGCAGTGATTTGGCCATCACGGAGGCCATGAAAAAGAAATATAAGCTGGAGAAGAAAAACAGGGGTTACATGATATCCAGCATCAACAATAATGCAATCAGAGTTGCGACTTAGATACTGGCGAGTAAGGTCATGCGGAAGTGCTGCGTGGATGAGGTGCCCTCGCCAGTAGTTGCACTTGTCGAGTAGTGCGTAGAGGGGGTCCATTTTAACTGGTCTGAATATCTGTGCTAGGAGTTCCTGGAGAATTGCCATGAGGCATAGGAACATGGGAAAACCTTCCACTATGCATGGCTCCTACTGTCCATAGTGCTGGTGGCTAGCGAATTGCCAGAGGACAACCAATTCCCCACAATTGCAAGGGATCTTCTGGAGGCCGCAAATTACGCTTCATTGTGGGCTACTAAAGATGTGCACTGCATCCATGACAATAAAATATTCTGAGTTTTCATGGAGATTAACATCGGGATGGGGAGTAACTGCAAGCTGCGGTTATCACCCACTGTCTATAATAGCCTACAAAGTTTCGCAGAGTTTAAAGCAGACTTTCATCACATCTACCTCATGGCGCGCAATGACCCTACAAAGAAGTGGAACAAACTACCATATATGGCCATAGATGATGTGATATTCGACATACTTGAGACGTGGCTGCTAGAATGGCACACTCCAGATATCTCCGACGTGGAAGTAGAGAGGTCTGCTGCAAAAAAAAAGGAAGGAGGAGGAAAAACTGCACGTGGCACAGTTGGCAGAAAAGAGAAGAAAAGAGGCAGCAACAATAAAGGCACAGGAGGCGCGGGACACTGCACAGACAACAACAAAACAACAAAAGGCTGAAACAGAAGCACAGAAGGCAGCATAAACAGAGCGTGAGGCCGAAAGTCACCTTCGCCTAAACAGGAGAGAGAGATGGAGATAGAGATAGAGGAGGGCGACGTGGACCCACAGAGAGCGTCGACAAAATTGAAGCGCCAGTGCCTAAGAGAGTAGGCGGGGTTGTGCAAGAAAGTAAAAGAATTTGAGATGTTTATCGACCCGATCACCCTTACCAAGGGGGATCTACATGATATAGGAGACACGGTGCACAACCTCACCATAAAGGCCTTCCAGAACTTTGTGGAGGAGAATCAGGTTGTGTTGGGGGACCTCTGAGCACAGATTCAGGAGTTTAGTTGTGCACTCCTCAGGCTAGTACTCTCTCGACCACCCTCATAGTAGGAACAATCACAGCCGAGGAAATGCTGCATGCTCATATGACCAACACAATAGTGCTGCTAGAGGGGGCACTAGTTACAGAAAATGAGGCCGACAGGCCTATGGTCAGTGCATTGAAAGGAATAGGGATCAACATGGCTGCGCTCCCTCGAGAGACGCTCTATGTTCTACAGGATGGGATTACTGCAGAACTGTGGGCTAGGGAGAGCCATGCGCTGTAGGTGTTGAGTGAATAGAGGATCAACATGGAGAAGTTGAGCTTGCAGCGCGATGAGGTCGTGTCTTAGAATAGCAATATGGTACAGGTAATTGAAGAAGCCTACCAGATGGTCCCTAAGCTGGCCATCCCAGTAGAAGCACCAGTAGAGGTGCACATCCAGAGGTTAGCAGCAGGGGTGCGCGAGGCATGAGAAGAAATGGCCAAGGTTCAGCTGGAGCTGAACCTCCATATAGCAAAGCTATGGTTGAAGGTGCAACATTCAACTCCTCCAGAGGTAAGGGAATAGCGTGCCAACGCCATCACAATGGGCATCAAAGAAATCAACAGTGCAGTGAAGGACTGCACCAAAATGTTGGAAGATTCGTTCGAGGTTGTCACCGCTCTATAGGAGGACCCAAACATACAATGCTTGGAGACAGAGGCACACAAGCTACAACAACAATATGACAACATAAGAGGGACCGCATAGACGGTGGACCTTACACAGAGGCTTGTGCAGATGCAATTGGCCAAGGCACTTAAGGAGCAGGTAGACGCAGCGCGGCACAAAGAATCGATTTTGAGGGCACGCGTCCAACCATGGATTGATGAGGCCTTCGTCATCACAACAACAATTGAAGGCAAGTTCATGCAGATGTACTATGATTTTTTCACATGGTATTTGCTCAATAAGGTCTCTCTTCATCTAGAAAGTGGTTAAAGTTGACAATATATATATCATTCAATGAAGATGATGGTGGATTAAGTTGAGGAGGAAAGTTCTATGAACCATACCAAATTTGTAATGTATGAACATAAATGATTAGCTCTTTATTATTCTTATTACAATTATTGTTTTAATCACTCCAACAAATTATTTATAGGAGAGTGCAAATCTATGAGAATATAAGAGTGTGCAAGTTGCGAGGAACATTATGTGAAAATTATAAAGTGGTTTGCAAAAGTTGTAGAAGGTAGTATGTTATGAAACCAACTCACAAAATGATATAAAATATAGATCAACACCTTAGAAATAAGCCTCTTCAAGGGGGCAACCTCCTTTACATTACACAATTGAACAATTCTTGGATGATACAAATGACAAGACCTCCTTTCTCTATATAGGAGTCTAAGGGGTCATAATATAATTAGAGTCGACATAACAATAATAATGTAAGGGCATAATAATAACAGCAGTGGGCTTCTATGGGGCACAATAATAATAATATGGTGACTACATGGGCACAACAATATAATAACGGGGTTGTACTAATAACAATAAGGGGTTACACTAGTAGTATAGGGACCTAACATGCCCCTCTCCTTCAAAAAGTGTTGTCCTCAATGCTTGAGTAGTCCTTGATGCTTCTGTATAGAATTGTTGTCCTCCCATGTGTAATCTTCAGTGGGTAAGTTCTTCCACTTGATGAGATACTCTAAAATTGATTGATTTCATAGCTGTCAGGTTCTTGTTTCTGTGATTGCTCCAGGTTCCAATATGCTTTTTCCTTCCTCGTCAAGTTCTGGCAATATTGTTTGAACTAGGATCTTCTGCAACTTTTGAATGAGTGGCCTCACTTCTTCGTCCTTCTTCCATTCATCCCTTGCCTCATTTATCCAATCTGGTTGGATAATATAAATAGCACAAAATAATGCTTCCACATCCTCATCCTTTCTTGAGACTGCATCTGCAACAACATTTTTCTTCCCTTTTTTGTAGATGATTTCAAAGTCATAATCCAACATATTTGTGACCCATTTTTTCTGTTCTTCTAAATATAATATTTTTTCTAAGAAGTATTTAGGACTATCATAATCCATTTTTACCTTGAAGTGTCTTCCCATTAGGTAAGGTCTCCATTTCTTAAGTGCATGTAGTATTGGCCACATTTCCTTCTCATAAATAGCTTGTTTGAGATGTAGCCATAAAAATACCCAATCGCCTACATCAAAACTTCTTTCATTGCAACGTTGATCTGCCTGTTGTTTCATTAGATTCTGCACCAAATTTACATTATCCTTTAAAAGTTGGAGAACTTGTTGTTGATGCTCGATGTGATCTTTCACTACTTGATTCTTTTTCTTCTTGATATGTCCTTCTATCTTGAGAGTTTGAGGAGTGGTAATTTATTCCAATGCATTACAAGATATGGTTGGATTCATTTCTTGATGCTCGATGTGATCTTTCACTTCTTGAACATTTTTCTTCTTGATATGTCCTTCTATCTTGATAGTTTGAGGAGTGGTAATTCCAACCAATGCATTACAAGGTATGTTCGGATTCATTTCTTCTTTCTCGATTTGATCCTTCACTTCTTGAACCTTTTTCTTCTTGATATGTCCTTCTATCTTGAGAGTTTGAGGAGTGGTAATTCTTGCCAATGCTTTACAAGATATGGTCGGATTCATTTCTTCTTTCTCTGGGGTTGGTTCTTGGTGTATATCCTCTTCTTTTGATGTTTCTAGATCCTCTTCTTCCTCCTCTTCACAATCAATTTAATATAATTTCTTCTCAGCACACTTATGACATTTAATGTATTTGTAATCACAATTGTAATAAAGACCTTTTGCACTTTTTTCTTCCAATTGTTGTGGTGTCAACCTTGTAGGTTATGGAAGGCTAGGAGAAACAACACTTCCATCTTTATAGTTGTGAGGGGTAGAATTCCTTGTTGCCATAATTTTTCTTTCCACTTTTCTTGCCAACCTGAATGCCTTCTCTAATGAATCAGGTTCCCAAAGACGAACCTCATGTTGAATGTTATCCTTTAAAGTCCCTATGGAGACATCAATCCTCTGCTTCTCTAGAATATCATTTTCCCTTATATTCAATTTTTGAAAGTCCTCAATGTGCTCTGCCATTGAACACTTTTGTTTGAGATTTATCAATTGGCTAAAGAAGGTGTTTCTCTTTGTATCCTCATAATGTGCTATCATTTCCTCCATGAAAATTGACCATGTAACAAGTGGTTTGCGAGAAAAAAGCCCTGTATACCATAAAAATTGATCTGGTTCTATATATGAAGATGGAATACGTACCTCTGTAATAGTTTCACCTCATGTATATCAAAATATTGCTCCATTTGTCGTATCAAATTTACCGGATCCTTGCCATCAAACATCCTCATATCGCATTTTCTTAATTTTAGGAGCTAAACCTTGAAACGCCTATAACTATGTAATTTCAGATCTTCCAGTTCTGAATTTACGACCTACAGTAGCCCTATGCGTCCTCTTTCCAATGGCACCAGTCTGATCGAAATTAGATTCTCCAAGAAAGAGTTATGCACAATCTCCCAAGATGACCTGATTATATACCTTTTCCAAAGAGAGAACTTGTATGAAGTTCCACGTGTTACTGTTTTGACCTTCGGATATGAAAAATATACATAGAAAACTATAGGCCCTCCTCTTTCTAAAAATTCTTACAAAATTTGAATCTGATTCTCAAAACAAAAGTTATGACGATTTTCCCCAGGTCACCTATTTAGGATGTAATTCGGGAGTCTGCAAAAAGCCCTAACTTCCTTAGATCATATATCCGAAACTGTAGTGAGATAAGATCTGAAATTCGGACTCAATGTTTAGACCAATTTTTTCGCAAATGGGTTTTTTTTAGCTTCTGCAACTTTGTAGGGGAAACGTTATAGCTAAAATTCCATGATGCCCTGTTTTAGATGAACTTCTAGAGCTTGCAAAAACCCTAACTTCCTCAGATCATATCTCTGAAAGTATAGCAAGACAAGATCTGAAATGCAGGCCTGAGGTTCAGCAAGATTTCATCTCAAATTGGTTTTTTTTCGAGTTTCTAAAACTTCGCAGAAACAAAGGTATAGCGAAAATTCCACGATGACCTGTTTGGAGCAGCAAAACCCTAGAATTCAAAGCTCTGATACCAAATGTTATGAAACCAGCTCACAAAAAGATAGAAAAGATAGATCAACGCCTTAGAAATAAGCCTCTTCAAGGGGGAAACCTCCTTTACATTACACAAATGAACAATTCTTGGATGATACAAATGACAAGACCTCCTTTCTATATATAGGAGCCTAAGGGGTCATAATATAATCAGAGCCGACATAACAATAATAATGTAAGGGCACAATAATAACAATAGTGGGCTTCTATGGGGCACAATAATAAAAATATGAGGACTACATGGGCACAACAATATAATAAGGGGGTTGTACTAATAATAATAAGGGGTTACACTAGTAGTATAGGGACCTAACATAGTAGAAGTGTGTTTCAACCAACCTCTTATGGAGGCAACGAGGAGATGCAGTAAGTAATGATTGATGAGCATTTGGTGTATGGTTGATGCTAGTGCATTAATCAGAATATTGTTTTGTATGTAGAGTTTGTTTCTGGAAAGATTTATTATATTACAGAGGGGACTAATATGTTTTTATTGAGCTATGAAGTTATCCTTGGAGATTAGTTTGAAAATGAATGAAACTATGGCTCCAAGTGTTTGAGGGTGTTGGGGCCTCTATTAAGTAATGGATATAAAAGAGTGGAGTAGTTTCTCCTTGCTGGTGGTGGAAAATAAAACGATATTTTGGGAGTGGTATATCCATCTAGTGGTGGTTAGATATTCCAATGGTGGCTGGGTGAGACTTATTGGGAGTGGTGGATTCCAATAGGTGGCGGCCTGCAAAGTCCTGTGAGTAGAGACTTCCTAGCTAGTGGTGGTTAGCAAATTTTTTAAAGGGGTAGTGGCTCCTAGCTGGTGGAGGCCAACTGAAATATTAAATTTTTTATTGATATACTAATAAGAGAATGAGAAGCAACACAACAACAACATGTGGTTTTTGTCCCTTCAAGGTTTCCACTAGAAATCATTGATGTATTATGTGCGTGATTCTTTTGTGGTTATGTGTTATGTTATGACGCTCTGATATATCCTTATGTGTTTCATATTGTAAATGTTTAAATGATTAATTAATTGGAGAAAATTTAATAAATTCCATCATCACTGATTCACCTCCCCCCCGTAGTGTTCTACATTTTTAACATTTCATATGTGTTGGGAATTATCATTATTTTGTTAAAAAATAAAAAAAATGCTCTTTTTAAATTTTTATTACTTTCCAAAACTGTGGAATTTATTTGGACTTATCATTGTCAAAGTTATTTTGGAGTTTTGAAAGAAAAATTGTTTACAACACTAGTCCTAAGAGGACCAATTATTACACTTTGGACTTTATAACATACCAACCACTTTTCAACAAGCAATTCTTGGTTTATTCTCATACCTAATTCATGATTGTGTAGAGGTGTATATGGATGATTTAATAGTATATGACAATACATTTGAAGAAGTTTTTGATAACTTGGAGAAGGTGCTTAAAATATGTGAAGCAAGCCTATCCCTTAGTAAAAATAATTGTCTTATCCTATTAACTAAAGAGGTATTTTTGGGTCATCACATCTCTTCTATAGATATCCAGGTGGATTTAACAACAATTTTGGTAATAACTATCCTTCCAAATATGATAATGAAAAAGATATGTAAGTAGCTCTTTTGGAAATGTTAGGCATTATCATTGTCTTGTTAAAAAAATTCACAAAAATTGCATTTTTTATTTTTTATTTTCATTACCTTCCAAAAATCTAGAATTTATCTGGACTAATCAATATAAACGTGATTTTTGAGTTTTGGAAGAAAAATTGTCTACAACACCATTCCTAAGAGGATCAATTTGGCCCTTTCCTTTCCATATATCTATTGATGCTTTGAACACCACCAACAAGGAAATATTTAGGTGGTGAGAAGAAAAAATACTTATGTTATATTTTTCATCAGTAAGAACCTATCCCCTGCAAATTAAACTATACATTAGTAAAAAAGGAGTTTTTTTCTATTTTGTACTCTATAAATAAGTTTTGTTGCTAGATAATATGATATCCCATATTTCTGCACACTGACCGCTCTATTGTTTGTTAATTAATGAATAAACACATTACAAATTGGAGGATGACCATGTGGTTACCGCTATTGTAGGAACTTTACATAACCATTGTTGATAGGCCTAGGAAGGATAAAGTTGTTGTTGACTTCCTCTCTAAGCTCATCAATGACGGAGATGCCCTTCATATTGAGGATGTTTTTCCTAACGAGCACCTTTTTTCACTATCTACTAAGAATGCAGTTTGAAAATATTGGTAACTACTTTATTGTATGAAAACTTCCAACACATGTCTCACCAAAATAGAAACAAAATATCATCAAGAAAAGTGATAGATATTCCTATATCTAAGCTTACCTCTTTTATAGATGGCTATATCTCATAATCCAACGTCAAGTTAGAGAGGAAAAAAATCATGACATCCTAAAAGTTTTCCATGGAAATCCCTCTTGAGAACACTTTATGAAAGGAGGACTACTATAAAGTATTGCATTTGGGATAGTACTAGTATATGATACTTTGAGATGCCTAGTTGTTTTTGAGAAGTTGTGATAGCTTCCAGAGTATAGGACAACTTGCCATATTAGATGAAATGCCACTTAAAACCCAGTTAGATGAAAGTGGGCCTTAGGCTTATTCACCCCCCATCTAAACAGAAGGGATGTATCTTGGTTTGTACTAACTATGTTACTAAATGGGTAGAGACCAAGGTAGTCCCAAAATTCATAGAGCAAGTAGTGGTAGTTTCCTCTATGGGGAAATATTTGCCAAAATTGGAGTACCATGAGAGATTTTCATAGATGGATGAGCATAGTTCACCTCAAATCTCATTTGGACCATTGTGAAGTAATATTATATACATTATAGGATAACTTTATTGTACCATCCCCAAGCCAATGAGATATTAGAAAGCACCAGTAAGAATCTAGAGTCCATATTAACCAATATTGTCTAACTAAATCTCAATAATTAGGTTAATGGACTCCAAGAACACCTATAGGCTTATTTTACTGCATGGTGGAACACCACTTGTTTTAGTCCTTGTGAACTAGTATATGGTAAGTAGGTTATCCTCCCCATTGAGCTCGATGTGAAGACACTGAGAATCACACTACAACTAGGCATGGACCTACCAGAAGCAAAACAAAAATATTTGAACTATATCAATGAATTAGATGAACTTCGTCAAGCTACTCTACATCAATGTATCTATTTTTCAATGAAGAGAGATCCAAATAGCATGACAAATTCAATAAGCATAAAAAGTTTTAAGAGTAAGACTAGGCTCTTCTATAAAATTCAAGTTCAAAGATTTTAATGGGAATTTCCACACCCATTGGCTAAGACCATATGAATTTGATATGGTATATGATAATGGGTCAATAAAGCTACGTTACATTGCAATGATCTAGTTTTCTAATGGTCATGATCACCGCTTTAATCCCTAGAGGTGTAGAATAATTGGCGAATGGGTGTATTGTTAAAGCACTCATTATGTAATTATCACCAATTCAAAAGCTTGTGGCTGTCCCGCCTGCCTAACCCTCAACTATAGGTTATAGTAATAGTGGTTGGAATCAACCCCTTGTTACAAAAGTATGAGACTAGCGTAGTTATTGATTCCTATAGTCACAAAAAAAATGGTCATCACTTGATATTATATCAAAAGCCATTGTTTAAGGATGATTTCATTTAAATTATTGTCGCTTGTTGGTGCAATAAAGATTTGGAAATGAGATGGTTTTTATTTTTATTTTTTACTAATTTGTTCATGACTTGGAGAACTATCCTTTGGCTAAGAAACCATGATCCAAGGGCATCAAATTCATCAAAATTACTCGGGGATCGCACCCAATGTGGGCCACACTAACCCTTAACATGGTTGGAATTTTTGTACCCATAGGGCTTAAACCCATCTACCTTCACATAAAGAGTGCCTCAATAGAACACCTTGTCACGATTGTTCTATGTCTCATAGGTTTTTCAAATAATATTTTCTCCCCAAAAAAATTAAAATTAAAATTAATAAATAAATAAAATAAAACTATGTCTGTGAAAACGTCTATGGGCGGCATTTTCATGAAATCTGAAAAGGCGAACGAGAGATTGGAACGCTCTGCATCTAGGGTTCTGGCGACCTTCTGAGACGGTGCAGACAAGCACGACTCAGCATCCACCGAGGGCCTGACCTCCTGGTCTCGACAGAGTACCGCAGGCATAACAACAAAGCGCATGGATCCCCCGCAGGGGGGGGCCTCAAAGCCCTCCCCCTCGTCCAATACCTCGCCGCCAGGGCAAACGGGGTCTTTAGTCTTTGGATCAATCCATGCAGAGGTGGATAACAGTGAGATGTCGAAGCAGCATAAGCCCAATGCACCTGCCAGTCAGTCAGACAAGAGCAGTGAAACACCAGAAGGAAAAGACAAGCCAGAGGAAACGACCAAGGTTACCTCGAAAACATGCAAACCAATAGCAACTGAAAGACCCAAGATAGAACTGCATAGTCAGAAGATCAATGAACGAATCCAATATATGACGGATTTTTGCACTCATCAGGAAATTTATAGGATTCTGGCTGACAGAAAAAGCCTTGTATGGCTAGATCGCTGCTAAATGGAAACCCAAGGGCCATATAACACTGCAGCTAGGATCGAAGGGGTTCTTTACTGTGATATTCCTGTGGCTAGAAGATAAGTTCAGAATCAGGGATGAGGGGCCATACTTTTTCAACTCAGCAGGATTGTATCTAAGGGACTGGGTAGCAAGATTTAACCTGGATAAGGAAGACCTCACCTGGGCTCCAGTGTGGATCAGAATGTATTCACTTCCAGAGGAATACTGGGATGAAGGGTTGCTCAAAGACATTGGAAATGGACTGGGGGAATACGTAAAAGCAGCGGAAGAGACGAAGCTTCGAAGATACACATCCTATGCCTGCATCTGTGTCTTCATGCGCCTGGACAAAGCCCTACCGGACTCGGTAAGTCTCTCTCATGATGACTATGAATGGATTCAACCCTTGGATTATGAACATGTACCTTTTCGCTGCCGCAAATGTCATGCTCACGGGCATCTCTTTAGGGATTGTCCGCTAAATGCCAAAGCCACTGCCTCCGATCCCTCTGAACTGCCGGCCCAAGATGGTTTTACCAAGGTCCCTAGCCGCAAACGAGCGCACAAAAAACCTTCCACCGGGAAAAAACCCCAGCAAGATACGGCTTCTATCCCATCCACGAGTAATAGCTTTGAAATTCTAGCACAAGCCTCAGAAGAGCAACCCTTGAACTCAAAGCACAGCTCCATGCCCATCTCCTCCTCTGCATTCCATCCCCCCCTGGTTCTTCCCATGCATCACTTTTCCCCAGGGATGACAATGCAACCCCCAAAGAGAGCCAAAAGGGACTTGATGGGAAAGTAAAGGATATGGAAGTTGAGGGCACTCCATCTAAATCAAGCGGAACTCCCATAGCAGACCCGAAAAACCCTGAAGGAACATCCAAAGCCATGGAGACGGATGAACCACAAAATCAATCCTGGCAACTAGCGCTTATCTCAGAGGAAAGCAGTCAAGTGCAGCATATGGAGGAAGAACCGGAGAGCATAGATCTAAAAGGGCTAGACATTTTTGGACTGGAGCAAGCTTGTAGAAAGAAGGAGTATGACAAAATCCAAGAGCATCAGCTCAGTACTCTGGAAACTATATTATCCAGAGCATATCAGCAACAGCAATTGGGTATACAACCAGGAAGTCAATGGGATGGCAACCTCCTTCCAAAGGACTCCAAAAAGAGGGGAAGAAAGACAGATCTCCAGAGAACTATAGCAGTAGGGAAAATCCTGGTCGACTCAGGCAGATATGCTAAATTGACAAAGTACTATAGGCCCACTCCACACAGTGAACAATGAAGCTCACCTCATGGAATGTAAGAGGGCTCAATAGCCCTGGGAAACTCAGAATGATTAAAAATATGATAAGGCAGGAACAACCCCAGATATTCTTCCTGCAGGAAACAAAGTGCAACAGTAACACCCTGGGAAGCATCCTTTCAAAAGCTTGGCCAGGATGTCACTCAGTGGCAGTGGATGCATCAGGAGCATCTGGAGGCTTAGCAATTGCATGGAACACGCAAGCAATATTGCTGTCAAATTTCCACGCATCCCACAACATCATCCAGGCAACGTTTCATATAATTGGCACCAACATACATGGTCACCTGACCAACGTTTACTTTCCGCAGGACGCTCCCAATAAAATTGCTCTTTTAGACACCATAGCAACTCTCAACTCCAACAGAGAGCACTCTCTATGGCTCATAGGTGGAGATTTTAATATGATCACCAAGTTAGAGGAAAAGAAGGGAGGTCGGGCCAAGATGGATCAGGAAACGGACCACTTCAAAGATTTTATCCACAACAACATGCTTATCGACATGCAAACACCCAATGGCATGCACACTTGGAGCAATTGTAGGGCTGGGAAGTATCAAATTGCTTCGAAACTTGACAGATTCCTCATCTCGGATAGCGCAATACATCTCGGAGGCGACCTCTCAGCATCCATCCTCCCTTACTCCGGTTCTGATCATTGGCCTATAGCGCTCCAATGGCAGCGACCAGGCAACTCCACCAGACGTCCTTTCAGATTTGAGGCATGCTGGTTATCTCATCCCGCTTTCAAAGACTTCATCAGACATACTTGGAACAACTTCTCGGTGCCAGAAGGATAAAAAATGTTCCAATTCCAACAGAAACTCAAATATCTGAAAGCCCAAATCAAAAGATGGAATAAGGAGACTTTTGGCAATATCTTTCAGGCCCAACAAAACCTCAACAAGGAAATGAGGGATCTCCAGCAACAGATAATAACAGAGGGGTACAATGATGAAACTCTGGAACGGGAGAAGCACATACATAATCAAATGGAGGAGAGAAACAAGCAGGAAGAAATTCTCTGGAAGCAAAAATCCAGAATTAGATGGCTGAAAGAAGGCGAGAGAAACACCAAATTCTTCCACAGAACCACTATTCAAAGAAGAATGCACAATACTATCTCCTTTATCCAAAAGCAGGGGGGGAAAGAGTGGAGGACCATGCAGAGATCGAACAGGAATTCATCAATCACTTTCAGGAAGTCCTACAAGAACCCCAAATTGACAGAAGGAACGCCATAGAAAAGATCACTCAACATGTGCCAAAAGTCATCACAGAAGAACACAACCAACTCCTTCTCCGACCTGTAATGCCCGAGGAGGTGGACTTAGCCATGAAGCAGCTCAAGGAAGGCAAAGCACCGGGTCCGGACGGCTTCTCCACCACCTTCTTCCACTCATTCTGGGAGCTCATAAAAGGGGAAGTATGGCAAGTGGTGGAGGAATCTCGTTCTCTTCACTGGCTGCTGCCTTCGCTCAATTCAACTTTTATTGCTCTCATCCCCAAAGAAGACAACACTATCACTCCGGACAAATTTCGCCCAATTGCACTTTGTAATGTCATCTACAAGGTCATCTCTAAAGTCATTGCAAACAGGCTGAAGCCGCTGTTACCCCTGCTCATATCGCCAGAACAATCAGGGTACGTTGAAGGTCGACAAATATTGGATGGCATTATCCTCACTCATGAAATCATACACTCCCTCAAGATCTCCAAACAGGCAGGTATGATTCTCAAGATTGACCTCTCCAAAGCTTTTGATAAATTAAGTTGGACTTACATTCAAAAAATGCTACATGCTTTTGGTTTTTCACCAATGTGGGTTCGCTGGGTTCAAAGTTTAATCTCCTCTACTTTTTTTTCCATCCTCATTAATGGCATCCCCTCTCGACCATTCAGCCCCTCCAGAGGTATTAGACAAGGGGACCCTCTATCTCCTTTCCTTTTTGTTCTGATGGCAGAAGGGCTAGGGAGACTCATCAAGCATGCCCTTCACTCCCAGCTTCTTAAAGGAATCTCCATTCACAATACCCCTGCTACCACCCATCAACAATTCGTGGATGACAACATGCTTTTCGGATACCCATCTGTTCAAGAAGCTACCATCTTCAAAGCCCTTCTGAAGGACTTCTCAGATGCCTTAGGTACAAGCATAAACAAAGCCAAATCGCAAATCTTTTTCTTTCACACGCCTCCCATCATTCAACGTGCCATTGCCCACATTCTTGGTTTCTCCATAGCCTCCCTGCCCTCCAATTACCTAGGTGCCCCTCTCATTGACTCTGCCATTAAGCATGCCTCCTGGTGCAGGCTCTTAGAGAAGCTTGAATCCCGTCTCTCCTCGTGGACCTATAGAGCTTTGAACATAGCCAGCAGATTAGTACTTATCAAAGCGGTGCTTCAGGCAATGCCCCTCTATCTCTTCTCAATCCT
Organism: Pinus tabuliformis; assembly: GCA_031772625.1. Taxonomy (NCBI): domain Eukaryota; kingdom Viridiplantae; phylum Streptophyta; class Pinopsida; order Pinales; family Pinaceae; genus Pinus; species Pinus tabuliformis. Next base: position 1,296,536,202 of record CM062819.1, read on the forward strand.
AGCAGCGCCTAAATGGGCTCTTAAAAGAATCAGAGATCTTCAGCGCAACTTTCTGTGGGGAACACATGGAACAAATCGTAAATGGGCCCTTGTTAAATGGACTACAGCTTGCAAACCCAAGGAAAAAGGAGGCTTAGGTCTGAGAGACCCTAGTCACAGCAATGAAATCATGGGTGCGAGAATTTGGTGGCAATGGCTTACTGCACCAAACAAGCCCTGGGGAGCCATCTGGACAACTAAATACGCCAACCACAGACCAGTGGAGGAGCTAATCAGATTCACCCCTGTTGAGAAAGGCTCGTTGATGTGGAATGCAGCCAGTCAACACTTCTCGTTGATCCAACAACACAGTTTTTGGGAGATTAGAAGTGGTAATACAACTCGTTTCTGGACGGATGCTTGGAATCAGCTTCCCAGGCTTGACAGCATTCTTAATCTTCCACCCAGCTATGATTGGGAGGAACAACAAAAGGAAACGGTCAAACAACAATGGTCACAGGAGATTAACCAAGGCTACAGACAATGGAAGCACCCTGACAGACTGATAAGAAATATCGACAACCAGACAAGAGAAAACCTGGAAAGAGAGCTCCAAAAACGAAGAATCAGATACACCGAAGGTAAAGATTTATTGAGATGGGGATATACCCCAAGGGGATCCTTTACCATGAAAGAAGCATACAAAATCAAATGCCAAGATGATGCGCCTCAGGATCCCATCTGGGGAAGGGTCTGGACTCCGGGCATTTGGCCCAAAGTCTCAATATTTCTGTGGCTCACTGGGCATCGTAAAATCCTAACTTGGGACAATTTAAGAAAAAGGAACATACATGGGCCCTCCATATGCCCCAACTGTCAATCTCAAGAGGAAACGTTACAACATCTCCTGGACTCCTGTTCTCTGGCCAACCATCTGTGGGAGAAAACCAGTTTCCGCTGTCAAAGAAATTGCCGAACATCTGAGGACATCATCAACTCCATTCGCCTCTGGCACCAAAGTCCCTACAAAAGCGCTATCCTTAACCATCTATGGAGAATCATTCCTGGCCTCCTTATATGGACTATATGGAAAGAAAGGAACAAGCGTATTTTCAAAGACCAAAGCACTCCTTCAGAAATCATCTGGGACAAGTTCGGCAAGAACCTGGAAGAGACTTTGTCGCTTAAAACTTGGCTCCCGGATGACTTTCCAAGCAGGCTAATGAGAAAACCATATGGGAAAATTGGAACCTCCAACTCCCGCAAGGAAGCCCTGATTGCAATCCCATAGGAAAAACAAACATCAGTAAGCATCTTTGGCTCCCCCCTCCAAGACACAGATTCAAGCTCAACTTTGATGGAGCTTCTAAGGGTAACCCAGGGAACGCAGGATTTGGTGGCATTTTCAGAGATCATAAGGGTTCTCCTCTCTTAATCTACTTCGGCAATATAGGATGGGACACAAATAACTCAGCTGAACTGGAGGGACTCTGGCAGGGATTACTCTTAGCCCAACACCATGGCTTCCAGCCTCTGGAGATCGAAGGAGACTCCCAAATCCTCATCAACATGGCCAAACAGCTACTCAATGGAGCTCATGCGAATAAAATCTCCACTAGCTGGAGACTTGAGGCCAGACTGGAAGCCATAGAAAATATTCTCAACACCAATAGAGAAATCATTTTCAACCATGTTAGGAGGGAAAGCAACAAGGTAGCGGATCTCCTTGCCAACCTGGGAGTAGAAAATAGGCACTCTCTTCTCACAGGGACCCTAGATATAATACAGAATCATGAACAGGAACAGGAATGCAACATTCTGGTCCAAAAGGATGCAGCCTCCCCAGATGCGGGTGCTTCAGCTGACAGTTAAGGTGATGGGACAGGGGTGCGGCAACGCTGGATGACACCTGCCAGCCCAGCACCACCTGGATAAGGAAGGGACGCGTTTACTACAGAGGAAGGGGAGATCACATGGCTTCACGCATTGGGAAGACGACATGCACAATCTGAACACGGAACGGACCATCACCTCCGCATGCTTCAGGCCAAGTTGGGCTTCGGCTCCATTCAATGCAGGAGTAATGGCGGGGGATAGCCGAGGAGAGGTGGTTGAAGTTAAATTCATGTATTGCAACAGACTCGTCTGGAAGCTCCATATGCATCATTGGTCTGGCGAAGGTGGGTTATGGGTGGTTGCTGGGTTATGCTTGGCTTTTGAGTCGCGCCCTCTGCCTGCTCCTAATTTGCTCTTCTTTCCACTCTCAGAGTACCTTTGCGCTCTCTCTGTTCCTTATCCCATCATGGTGAGACAGCGTTTGATCAGTAGAAGGGGCGGCTCGAGGGGTGGAAGCTCTCGACAGCAGGTTAGGAGGCGAAGCACCTCGGGCTCTCCCTCTTCCTCGACGGAAAATCCTCGCTATCCCAATACCAGAAGTGGACGGGGTCAAGCAGGCCTTCGCTCAGCTCCCTTCCCTCTGCCCCAACATCCCTCCCCCCATACCACGCTCTTCCACTTCCGCAGCACTCTCAATCAGCCAATTATCACTGCAACCATTGCCATCTCCTTCTTTGAGGAAGCAGTTCAGAGCACCCAGATGCCCTTCCCCAGGAGCGATACGCTTAAAGCGGAACCCAGTCAACACAGAGCTTGGCAAAATGCTAAAAAGACAAGGAAATTGCTCATGGTGGACAGCCCAAACGGAAAGGGAAGGAGGTTGTGGGAGAAAGGCATGAGGTTTCAGAGCCTCAGCTTGCCAGCCATGGAGAAGCGCAAGGTGAACGAGGAGGACACGCCGCTGGTTGAAGGAAGAGGAGAAGGCGAGCAATCTCAGCCAGACAACCACGAAGATTGGAGCTGCCCGATAGTGGAGGAACCTGCCACGGAGGAGTTCATCAACCAAATTACCAATGCCAGGTGGCACTTCATCTAACTTTTGGTTCAACTTCTTTTTTGTCCACGTAGGCGCACCCAGGAGGATGAATTGCTGGTTTAATGTTGTTTTCTTAGCACTTTCCAGAAAACTGTGGCAAATGTTCAATGATGTACTCTTTTTTGTAATACCCGCACTATCAGACTGGTTTCCCCTCTGTTGGGGCAGTCTTAGAACTAGTTCTTTGGCAAGCTGAGATAGGTTGTTTTCCTCTACAGCCAAAACCACTCTGTAAATATATTTTTTCTTCTCTTAATAGATTAAACTTACTTAGCAAAAAAAAAAACGTCTATGGGCACAGTTGCACAAATGTCATTTGAAAACGTGGTTTTTGGGGAATTGAATAGGCTAATGTGCAAAATGGTTAAGGAGGGGAAAAACCTTGAAGTTAGTTTGACTCACCATGGGATAATTAGATTACTAATTCAAGATAACCTTTTCTGAGAAAAACTAAACCTGAGTTGTTTTCATGAATATTTCACCATCCTGAAATTCACAGAGGTTACAAAAACCTTGGAAGCTACAAAGAATGAATTGGAATAAAGTACAAAAGTTAGAAATACTATGGAATCCATGGAAGCTCCATGGGGATACACTATATTAGTAGTTGGAACCCTATGAATCAAGAGAAGAAGATTTTGGATAGAAGCTCCCTCTACATGACCAAGGAAAAGATATAAGATTGCATAAAAAAATGAGTTTTGAAGTGACCAAACTAACCAAATAGGAGGGTTTGGTGGATGCCCACGAACTTGAAGACAAACACTCATGGAGGAAATGGATCCTCAAAACAAGTATTAAGAAAAATATATGGGAATGGAAGTAGAAAACTTGGTAAGATGAGATGATAAAGTAGTAATTGTTGCAATATTGGTCGAGCAACCAAGGATAAAATATTGTGAAACTAATTTTATTTATAAGTAGAACTTCGGTGTAAATCACATAAAGAGAGACATTTGTCGACGCATTTCGAACCAACCAGTGTGGCTCATCGTCAGGACAAGTTGAAGAAACAGATCCAGCCTATGCATGTTAAATAGTCTGAGTAGAGCCTCCAACGGCTATCTTGATCAACGGCTTTGACTTAGGGATAGTAGTTAAAAAGTCAAAAAGATAATTTAAATGGAGTTATTAGGTAAGTCCCAACATTTTCTTTTTGGAAAGCATAGAAAATATGACCAAAGATTGAGGAAAATCCATAAAAACTTAAAGTAGTAATATTTAGCATCATATGAATAATTGGTTATTTCACAAGAAAAAATGTTGAGTTATGAATATCATAAGCACCTAGATGCTCTAGCCTAGACCATTAAGGAACAAAATGAGTGGACACCTCTTGATCCACAAGAGGAATATCATAAAATTTTATATGGAGGAATTAAAGATGTGGTTGGGAATCTGGGGCAAGACTCCTCTCTAAGGCCCACAAAGAAGTATGAAGAGGAAGAACCAAAGGACGAGCGTGAGGGATTTAAAAATAGATAAGTTTTTTAAGTTTTTGTTTTTGTATTTGTTTTTTGTTTTTGTTTTTGTTTTTTTGTTTTTTGTTTTTGTTTTTTGTTTTTTTTTGTATTTTGTTTTTTTTGTTTTTGTTTTGTTTTTGTTTTTGTTTTTTTTTTTTTTTTTGTTCTTTTTTGTTTTTTTGTTCTTTTTTTTGTTTTGTTTTTGTTTTTGTTTGTTTGTTTGTTTGTTTTTGTTTTTGTTTGTTTGTTTTTTTTTTTTTTCCCTGAGAAATAATTGGCAGAAATAATAGTGTTGGCTAGATTATGAAAACAAGGGTTTTGTTTGCCTAGGTGCCAAGGCTTTCAAAGGGATCCACGGGACAAAAAATTAACATATTATTAATTTAATTTACTATTTCCTAATGTTGGACTTAGGAAAAATTAGAAAGCCTAAATTCAACAAATGATTAGATCTTAGCCCTTAATCATGAGTTAATCTCATCCATTGAAGATCATGGTAGGGCCCAGGTCAACTTATTAGGGGGGATAGGCACATAAGTGGATAGTTCAATTTTGGGCATAGAGTGTGTGTGTGTGTGTGTTAGCTTAGCAAAGGATATTATGGTTTTAACATATCAACAACAATATGAGACTGTATATTTTCACAGTTATTCATATTGTTAAAAATTTCTAGAAACATATTGTGTAAATGTTTGACTCTGTCCAAATTTTTGGGTGGAAACTCCACCCATAATCAAGGAACATGAATCTAAAATATGATAAGATTGTGTGTTTATCATACCTTAAATATTGAAATTGGCCAAGTGATTAGATTATCAATAAACAAATTATAATTTTTGCATATGGATTTTAGTCAAAATTGCAAACGCAATAGAGGAAGAGATAAATGAACGAAGCTCAATGGAATTCCATAAATCATAACAAATAAGAGAAGTAAGTTTAAGGTGGATAGAATAAAGTTCATGAGATAATTTGATTAGTTCAAACCTGGTGAAATGGATCTATGCATGAATGATCACCACGTTGGTTTTCGTGAGGATTCACGATAAATGTTTTCTTTTCAGGGGAAATTTAATTCTAGTGAACAAAGGCAGAATGCATGAGTCTTAAAAACGTTTGAGGAAGGTCACATAAGAAATACAGTTTTGCAATTTTTTATGAAACTTTTCAAATAACCTTATATCTTTGAGGTAACCCTCTCTAAAGAGGCTAGCAATCTTAGAGTGGATTTTTTTCACAGTTATTCATATTGTCAAAATTTTATAGGAATAAACAGTGTAAATGTTTAATTGAAAAAGTGTGTTTCTGATTTGAACTTCCTCAAACACTACCAAGACTCCTTCATTCTCCATTCACCATAATCAAGTTTCCTCATAGAAGAAAATATCTATCCTGAATCCTCACCAAAACCAATGCGGTGATCCTTCATGTAGAGGTCCATTTCACTAGGTTTGAACTAATCAAATTATCCTGTGAAATTTATTCTATCCACCTTCAACTTTATTCTCTTATTCACTATGATTTATGGAATTCCATTGAGCTTTGTTCATTTATATCTTCCTATGTTACATTTGAATCTTCAACTAAAACCCAAATGCGAAAATTATAAAAAATTTATGATAATATAATCTCTTGGTCAATTTCACTATTTAAGGTATAATCATAACAAAGTCTTATCATATTTTAGCTTTCTAGTCCCTAATGATGGGTGTATTTTCTGTCTAAAACATTGAACATGATTAGACATTTACATAGTTTGTTTCCAATTTTTTCGATAAGATCAGCAACAAGTCTAGCAACCAAGTGAGAGGAAGGGAGGGTTTCGCAGCCTCTATCTTAGCTCAGCATCAACGTGGTCATATAGCACATGAAGGGCTCATGAGGTATGTACAACATGAAAAAGGGTGCAAGAGGTCATATTATACAGGCTATATAGTCCAAGTCACTTGCAGGGGGTAAAACGATTTACTAGGAAGTTGCTCAGAGGGGATTTTGCTGTAAAATGGAAGTGTTCCCTTGCTATAATAATTTATGAAGATAAATTTTGGAAGCTAATATAGAAATACACACAAATTGAAATTTTTCCTTGGAGTTGGGGTTTCTTGGGTATATTCAATGTTTTATGTGTTGCATGTGTTTATCTTCAAATTTATTTACTTTCATTATGCATGCTATGGTTAGAAAACTCAATAGTATATTTTATTTAAGTTTTAGAATAATAGTTTAGTTGTATTTCTGGTTGTAAGCTTTGAAAATCATAAATTAGTTATTGGGTTTTAAGGAAATCTAACATGATATCAGAGCATTGGCTCTAATTGAAGACCAAACAACTTTTTTTATCTTCAGGACTAGGTTTAGCATTCATAGGGAGAAACTCACCAATTCAACTTGGCCACTAGGGTTTCTCCAGTTTGACTTGGTCACTAGGGTTTCTAAGCAGTGTGAATTGGCATAATGGGGCACCAAGGTCTTAGATTTGTGGATATGTTGGAAAAAGTGTCCAAATTTTGCATAAGGCATGAGAGGATTGGTGTGGTTTTGGAGGAACAAGGGGTATGGGAGTTTGTGGATAATGTCCTAGTTGCCCCCAGTAACCATCAATGATTGGCTCAACATAATAGGAGAGATGCCAAGGTGAAGAGAATCATCTTGGAAGGATTCAAAGACCACATTATTCCTCACTTGACCAAAAATAAGACATCCAAACTTATGTGGATGCCCATTACTAGCCTCCATCAGGGTTCGAGTGAGGCCAGAAACCTAGTGTCAAAAGAAAAATTGAGGACTATAATAATGTCCAAGTAAGGTTACATGGTGTATTACCTCACCAATTTTATCCAACTAAGGGATGAGCTGGTTGGTGTGGGTGAGATAGTTTTAGATAAAGATCTGGTGAGTTTTTCCCTGATGGGTTACACCAAATATTGGGAAACTTTTACGAACAAAATATGTTCCAAGAAGAATCTTCCAAACTAGAAGTGATTATGGGGTGGTTGTGTCCAAGAATAAATTTGTAGACATACTCAATTAGGGTCTCCTGTCAAGATCAAAAATGAAGAGAACTTTTCTCTAACTGGTAAATAGGCCAAGTCAAAAAGAAAGAAGAATAGTGGTTGTGGTGAGCCAAGCTCCAAGGGAGAAAAGAGGAAGAAATATCTCAACAAGATCAAATGCTTTTTGCGCCACTATTTTTGGAAATATGCTACTAAGATCCCTAACCAGAATAAAGGTTCCAAGAATCTAGACCAAATAGTAACCTCTATATAGATAAACAAGTTCTCTCCTCACTTTGAGAAGTATTTCTCACTTATTTCTTGCATGGAAATCTCAGTGCCTACCAATGTTTGGTACCTAGACAGTGGTGCATCCTGTGATATGATAGGGAACAAGAGCTACTTCAACAAACTGATAGATAAGGACATGCAATTCCATATCAAGAGGGGAGATGACGGGAGTTGCCAAGATGAGGGCATTGGTACAATCAAATTTGAGAGGGAATCAAGAAAACCTTTGTTTCTTAGGGATGTCCTTCACATTCTAGGGCTCAAGAAGAACCTCATTTCATTTTCAATGTTGGAGGATAAGGGATACTAGGTGACATTCAGATAGGGTAGGAGTTTCATAAAACCCTCAGACTCCAATGTGGCCAAGAAGATTGGGGTTAGAAAAAATAACATGTACATATTGAATTTTGTGATATTTGAAACATTCACTAGTAGAGGGATTTGTGACCCAAGTAGGGAGCTTGGGGAGTTATGGCATAGGCCCATGGGGTATCTAAACCATGGCACGTTGAAAATTCTCAAGGAGATAGCGACGAGGTTGCCACAGTGTAGCATTGGGTTAGATAGAAGAACTTGTACATATTGTAGTTTGAGATAACTACAAAATTCACTAGCAAAGACAATCGTGACTCAAGTAGGGAGGTTGGAGAGTTACATCATAGGAACATGGGGCACCTGAACCATGGTGCATTGAAATTCTCAAGGAGATAGTGATGGGGATGCCACAATGCGGTGTGGACCTCAAACTTCAATGTGGCCAAGAATATTGGGGTTAGACAAAAGAACCTATACATATTGTAGTTTGAGACAATTGCAACATCCACAGGTAGAGGGATCCATGACTTAGGTAGGGAGATTGGGGATTTATGGCATAGGAACATGCGGCATCTGAACCATGGTTCACTAAAAATTCTCAAGGAGATAGCAATAGGTCTGCCACAATGCAGCTTGGACCAACATGAGGAGTGCAAGGGTTGTGCACTTGGAAAGTATTCCAAATCATATTTTCCTAGTAGAGGTAATAGGTCTTAGGTCATCTTGAACCTTGTTCATTTATATGTTTGTGATCCCTTATCCTTAGTATCCATCATGGGTTATAAATACTATATCACCTTCATAGACGACCACTTGAGAAAGACTTGGATATTTTTCATGGATAAAAGGGAAAAAGGATTCTCAAAGTTTCAAGAGTTTAAGGCCTTAGTTGAAAACTAGACTGGCAAGAAAATCAAGGTGTGAGATCAGATAATAGTGGGAAGTACAGCTCAATGCATTCAAGGAGTTTTTTGCCAAGGAGGGAATTAGGAGGGAGTTGACCACAACATATAACCCTCATCAAAATGGGGTGGCAAGGCACACAAATATGGCCATAGTTGGAGGATCCAAATCCATATTGTATGACGAGGGACTATCCAAGTTTCTTTTAGTTGAGGCATTCAATGAAAATTTTTTCTTGTAGAGCCAGGGCCCACATAGAATGTTGGAGTGAGTTACACCAGAGGAGGCCTTTACAGGAAAGAAACCAGACATGTCACATTTCTAGATATTTAGCAGCTTGATGTACTATCATGTACTAGCAAACAATAGATCGAAGTTGGAGCCCACAATGGAGAAGGGAACCTTAGTGGGCTACATCAAGAAATTGGCAAGGAATACAAGGTATACATACCAGTACTTGGGAATAAAATCACTAAGATAGATGTGAAGTTTGAGAAAGAAATGGCTTTGAAGAAGTCCTTAGAGTGTGAGCAGGCTCCCAAGTAGGAGGCTCAACCAATGCCTCATACTATAGTTATAAACATTGATGGGCAAGTTGAGTAGCATGAAGACGAGGGGGACACATAGGTGGAGGAGAGAGTGGATCCCACTCAGGTCCTGACTACCAACATAGGGAGAAGGAGAATGAAATGGGAAGAGTAGTTGATCTAGTAGGCACAAGAGCGAGTTCGTGATCCTAGCATATCAGTTTGATAGAGAAAACAACCACAATGGTACATAGGGTATATGGAAATCATGAAAGAGTTATTGGATGTTGATCCTTCCAGCTACTAGGAGGTAGCCACTTAGTAGGCATGGAGATATGCCATGGTGGAGGAGTATGCATCCATCATGAAAAATTATGTTTAGGAGGTGGTGTCGAGTCTTGAGAAATTCAACGCTAGATTTGTGGCAAAGGGGTTCTCACGGGTAGAGGGAATTGACTATGATGATACATTTGCCTCGGTGGCGATACATTCATTTGTCAAGACCATTATAAGCATTGCAACTTAGATGGGGTGGATGATCCACCAAATGGATGTTAAAACAATGTTCCTTAATGGGGTTGTTGAGGAGGAAATTTATATTGAGCAGTTGGAAGGGTTTGAGACATGCACCAAGGAGACTCACGTGTGTAGCCTCAAGAGAGCCTTGTATGTCTCAAAAAGGCTCCATAGGGATGGTATGATTGTATTGATAGTTACCTTCAGGTATTTGTCTTCACTAAGAGTGAAGTGGACCCCAACCTCTACTACATTGTTGTTGAACATGAGATGCTCATTCTGGTGTTGTACATGGATGATTTGATTTTGACAAGAGAAATAAGCTCATCCAGGAGTGTAAAAAGATATTACAAGCGAGTTTGATATGAAGGATATGGGATTGATGCACTATTTCCTAGGATTGGAGGTTTGGCATGGATATTGGAAGATCTTCTTAGGGAAAGGAAAGTGTTCGGTTACCAAATTGCCACATTTTTAACCATCCTAAACAACCATTTTCATTCATTTATCACAATTCATTAGTTAATTATCACCCATATTATTGTGTCACATTAAGATTATAAAGTTAAAGTAGTTAATTATCATTATTTTCTTTTATTTTTGATGAATTAGAAACAATTATCATTGGTTTTATTGATGATGGTTTTCCTAGTGTTATTTCAGTGGTTCCTATGCAGTAACAATACCAACCTCCGAGGTTATCATACTTATGTAGGTCCAGGAGAAATGATGGAACACAAGTTTTGTTCCTAGAAAAGTAGACATGGTTTTATGTTCTCCAAGTCAGAGTCAGGTCAATTCCATTAGTCTCACACTGCTCGCATCAAACATAATGAGACGAATAACTTCATACATGATTTGCGGACAAATGAAGATGAATATGGAAAATATATGACATGGGTTTTTCTCATTACATCACCAATTAGGAACAACACAAGAGGTTTCTCAAAAATGTTTTTGGATTGGGTGCCACATGTGGTTATTTAAAACATATATTTCTTGTTGCGATAGTTAACAAAGTATGCCCCAAACAGAGCAACTGGTTATAAACTAAAACATCTGTAGCATATTCTAAGAAGGATTTTATGAAAAATCAATCTTATGTAATCGTACCTTCAAACAAGAATACATAAAAGATAACATTTTTTGTGTATGTCAACGATTGACAATCTAATTTCGGGGGAGTTAGTTCTAATTTGTCCCTTAATGTTTTTTTGTATAAATGTATAAGCAGAGAGTAGTATGAGATAGAGTTAGGCTAGGAGGGGTTAGCACCATAATTTTTGTAGCAGTGCATCTTGTAACTCCATTTACAAAGATGATGATATCTCTACAAGTTGGTGGTTATCTTTGAGTTGTTAGTTTGTGAGATATGAATCACCACCCCTTGCTTGGGAGGAAGGGCCCTCCTCTTTAGTAGGGGTTGTTGTGTCAACAAAGGTAGATAATTGTTTCATATTTTATTTGCAAGTTATGTTAATTAAATTCTTATTGCAATTCCATTATTATAGTTACATATTTTGATGAAACATTCTTTCTACTGTGGGTTAATTTAACTTGCAAAATATTAATGTAGATTGCTCGTTTGTCATTATAGTTACTCCTAGATCGATCCTCACTAACTGAGTGTTTTTATCATTACTAAATTGTTGTTACTATTAGATTAGTTTTGATGAATGAGTGTTATTTCATTTCTACAAATGTGATTCCATTTCCAAAATTGTGTGCAGAGTGCTATTTATATGCAAGCGAGGGTTTAACAGTGTGTTTTTTAAAATTTATTTTCATTCCTGCAAGTGTGAAGAGAGACTACTTTGATTCGATTTTGTGCCAGTTCTTGTAAAAGAAAGTGTGGCATTAGGAATTAACCAATGTCACTTAGCAAGTGTTTCCTACATATACTTTTCATGATAACCTTGAAATAAAAAACCTACTCGGATTGATAATTTGTGTGAGTAGGACTGGTTGTTCTTAACTAAAAGGGAAATTAATCTGCCCAACAACAAGTATGCCCTAAATATTATGAGGAGATTCCAAATGCACGATTGCAGGCCCATGACCACACCTCTAGTCACAAACTAGAGGAAGGTGGACACATCTAAATTTGAGCAAGTAGACCCCAAAATCTACTGGTATTTGATAGGGTCACTTATGTATTTGGTGAACACACGACCAAACTTATATTTTACAGTTAGATCCTTGAGCTAGTTTATGGTCGATCTTACTATGGTGAATTTTGTTACATCCAAGAACATATGAAGGTATCTCATGGGCACAATAGACTATGGATTGTCTTATATACAAGTTTAGGGGATGAGGCTTCAGGGCTTCAGTAATGCAGATTAGGTAGGGAGTTCCACAGATAGTAAGAGTGCATTAGGTTGCACATTCAATGTTGGATCAACAATTGTTTCCTAGTTTAGTTAAGAGTATAGATTGAATGCATTAAGCTTAGCAAAGGTTGAGTACATGGCTACTAGCCTGGAAGCATGCAGAGCTATCTAGTTGAGAAAGATGCTTGTGGGATTTTTTGGATAAGAGCTAGAAACCACCATGATCCATTGTGCTAATTGGAGCTGCATAAATCTTTTTGTGAATCTAGTGTTTCACAATTTCTCAAGGCACATTAGGATACACTATCATCACATTAGGGATATTGTTAAGAGAGGTACAGTTAGACTCCAATACACATGAACATAGGACTAGATAGAAAACATTCTAACCAAGGCTTTTCCAAGGGGGATATTTTTTACCATAGAGACAGGTTGGATGTAGTGAAGAACACATTCCTATCTAATATGGAGTATTGATTGGAGTAGAGAAACAAGGGTTATGTTTTCCTTGTTTCCAAGGTTTGTAGAGGGACCCACAAGATAGCCACTTATTTGATTATTAATTTAATTTACTATTTCCTAATGTTAGACTTGGGAATAATTAAAAAGCCTAAAATCAAAAAATGATTAGATCTAAACCCTTCATTATGATTTAATGTCAACTATTTAATATCATGGTGGGGCCCAAGTCGAATTATTAGGGGGAATAGGGTGCAGAAGTGGCTAGTTAGATTTTGGGCATAGAGTGTGTGTGTGTTAGCTTAACAAAGGATATTAGGGTTTCAACAAATCAACAACAAGTTCAACGACCAAGCGAGAGGAAGAGAGGGGCGCACGACCTCTATCTAAGCTCAACATCAACATAGTCATACAACATGTAGAAGGGTTCAAGAGGGTTGTACTGTGCAGTCGTACATCGCACAAAAGGGCACAGGAGGCTATACTATGCAAGTCATACAGACCGAGTCACTTGCAGGGATAAATCAATTTGCTTGGGATTTGTTCAAAGGGGTTTTTGATGTAAAATGGAAGTGTTCCCTTGTTGTAATAATTTCTGAAGATAAATTTGTTGAATATAATAGAGAAACAAACATAGATTGGAGGATTTCCCTACAGTTGGGGTTTCTTGGGTATATCCTATGTTTTATGTGTTGCAAATGTTTTTCTTCAGTTTTATTTACTTCCATTGTGCTTGTTAGGGATATAAAATTCATTAGTATTTTTTATTTAAGTATAAGAACAATAGTTTAGTTGTATTTCTGCTTGCATGCTTAGAAAATCATAAATCAATTACTAGGTTTTAAGGAAATCTAACATAGAGACAATAAGAGGTCATTTGAAAGACGTAATGGAGATTGAGAGGTTGAAAAATGATGTGTCCAAGTGGAGAAAAAAAGGCTAAATGTTTAGAGGAGAAGGTAATATCCTTCACTAAGCATCAAAATTATTTTTTCCATATGGGAGAGGTAGAGAAGTTCAAGAAGTAGGAGGAAACCATGACTATTCATAGGTTGACCACCAAAGTCAAAAAAATAAAGCATAAATATTACTTGTTCCATTTTTCCCATATGATGAAGAAATATTTCCTCCCTTCTCCCTTGTATTATATCTATTTGAAAGTACAGTTTTTATTTTCCTTCTCTTTCCAAATGAGAACCACAAAAATAAGAAATTTGGATCACATTATGATCCCTAATAAATTTATACAAGAATTTTCAAGAAATAATTAGGAGGACCAAAAATCGTTGTGTGAATTTTATCAACGTCACTTTGTGATGACTAGATTTTATGATTTGGATCCAAATATGTTCATAGATGATGTTCAAATATGGGTATTCATATAATTCAAGAAGAATCAATCTCTTTTCTAGAATTTAGAGAACATAATGACAATATATGTGTGAGGGGAGCTCCCAAACATACCAAGTTGTTTGTAAAAAGGACTAAGATGGTCCAAATTCAAATATTTATTTCTAACTTAATGGATTCCTAAGGCCTAGGTATTTCTACCTATGAATAATGAGTAACCATGAATATATTCCTTCAAAAAAATAAGTCTCTAACTCCAAGACTGAGAAGAAAAGAACCCTTCATTAATGCCAAATTTGAACTTGCATTTGAATAATTCAAGAAATATTTTGATTGTTTAAAAGTAGAGGGCATCGACAAGATTATACTAAAGTTTCATATTCCTATCTTATGGAACCTTACTAAAGGAGAAAAAGAGGGAAATTATTTGAGGAGATTAATTTAGGAGTTAGACATTATAGATTCATAGAGGAAGTCCAAACTTCATTCGATTAAAGTACCATATGTTCAAAGGTCTTGCCATTTAATTCTTTGGATGTAGAGGTGTACATGGGATTTCATGGGGACATGCAATATCTTTGGTCAGGAGAAGATGATGGGATCTAATAATGAAATCATTTTATTAGATTTTTAACATCATTTATATCTCTTTTTTCACGCCTTTCTATAATTTTCCTTTTCTTTTAGTATTCAAAAGACAATTTTGGTATAATGTACCTTTGGCTTGCATTTTTCCTAATTTCATTTATTATTTGATAGTAAGTAGGCATATATATGTATTTATGACTACCTACAGATGTGTTGCAAACTCCTTGAATAGATATACTGAAAACCCTATTGATCCATGTGGATATTGGTGGTCACCTTCCTATTCCACTTGTTTCCCACCATTGTTTCTTTCAGTTTCCTAATTATAGCACAATCTACTATTTTTGGTAGTTTTTCAAGTCCTAAACTTCTAAAGCTTCTTGAGGCCCTAAATGACGTATTTTTGGAAAACAAGCAAGCCCATAGCCTATATCAAGGGTTTGCAATAAAAAATTGTAGTCACATAGATATTTCTAGCTAGGTATCGTATGCATCAAATTAAGATCATATGCCAAAGTTACGGCCTTGGGAAGTTGTTATATGAATTTACCCCAACGGGGCCCACAAACTTTTGGTGTTTCATCTCCTAGGGTTAGGTTTTTGGATGTTTAGGGTTTTTGATTTTTTATCAATAATAAATAGGCCTTTGAACCTCATTGCAACATAGTTTAGAAGGCATGTAGCTACCACATCTCTTCTCATAGATAATCTACCATCACCTGAGCTAGTTTCTTTCCATTCTTCTTGTAATCAATTTTTAGTACTTTGTTATTGATATGAAATGGAGTAGATTAGTAATGTTGTGCTAATTCCCCATTCAGAATAAAACCTGAGATGCTTATCATTTTCTTATGAAGTGCTTAAGGATTCACCATTTTTTCTTAAATAACTGATTCCCATGAGATTTTATTATGTAAATGTTATAAACAATTTAACATAAAACATATGTTGAACAACAACAAAATAACAACAAAGAACATCAAAATACAACACACAACACAAAGATTTGATGAGGAGTTCACCCCTCCTGGGCTACGTCTCCTTGGTCCAGCTTCCAATGCTTGGGCCTCTCTATTATGCTAAAAATTACAAGAAAAGCATGTTTACAATGCTCAAATGCCTCTGAAACATGTCTCAATGAGTTCATAATTGCCAAAACTACTAGAATTGACTCTTTTTCCACCTAATTTGGATAAGAACTGAAGAAGTTATGACCTCTCCCAGTTCTCCCACAATTTTCTCAACAAATTCCCATTTTCTGGCCACTAAATCTCAAATTCGTCCTGAAATCCACTAACTAGGTGAAAATTTCAGCATCTGGTGGGCCATATTTTATCAGCCAAATTGCAAATCGCAATCGGTGAAGTTTGGCGGGCTTAAGGTATGTGAACATGGAAGAAATATGCATTTGCGATTTGGTGGACCCGATGAGAGTATTAATCGGAACAGATAATATTTCACATCCATGATATTACAATCGGCGGAACCCATCACATTTCACAATCGGAGGAAAACCAATGGTCTTGGATATGTGGGACTGTGCATTATTGCGATCGCAATTTATCTCATCCCAACTCTTCCCTGGTTGGGGGCCAATTCTTTTTCATGATCTACCTACAACTTCTGATTACGATATGTGGGGGCCAATGGCGTCTTGCCGCTTGGCACCTCCTCATTCGCTAAAGGACCTTGCCATATCATCCAATCCTGCCATGTAAGTAAGTCAAAATTAAACTTTGACTTTCTTTAACTTCTACATATGAGCTCGTATTTGAGTGTCATTTGCTCGTTGGAATCAGAATGACGAGCTCTTCAATCTAAAGTCGAATTTAAAAAAATTCTGACACTTTGATTTTTGAACTTAATTTTGAGCACTTGATAACTCCTCCCCACTGGAAGCCTTTTGGACCCCAAAAGGACCACTTCAATTATTTAGCAGGTGAGGATACAGTTCCCTCACCTTCCCCTTTTCAATCCATTTAGCCTTTGATGGATTTTTACCTTTGAGATCCACTCAAAGATAATCAACATTTCACCTCTTTGATGACCTCGTTCTTCTGCCAAATATGGTGTCTTGCTGAAGCTCATCAAGAAATTACGGAGAAAAGTATTCAATTGATGGAATTTGTTCACTTTCTCCTTGATCTTCAATCAAAGGAGGCTCACACAATCTCAATTTTTCCACATTAACAACAGAATAAATTTTCACATATGAAGTAAAATCAAGCTTGAAAGAATTATTACCAATCTTTTCTAAAATTTTAAATGCACCATAATGGATTGGTTTCAACTTTTTACCTTCACCTTGAAACCTTTCCTTGCTGATGTAAATCCAAACTTCATCACCTACTTGAAACTAATGATCCACCCGATGCTTATCATGCCTTGCCTTATACTTGCCTTGACTCTTTTCTAGTTGTTCTTGAACTATTTGGTGAATCAACTGAATTTTCTCAATGAATTTCTTTGCTCCATCTATGTCTCTATGTCCATATTCAGCTATATCTTTCTCAAAGATGAAATCCAAAGGAGATTTAGGCAAATAACCAAGACATGCCTCAAAAGGCAAAGTTAGAGTAGAAGAGTGTTTTTCTCGGTTGTAAGCATGCTGAATATAATGCAATTGTTCATCCCACAACTTAGGATGTTTTCTGCAATATCCTCTTAGAAAATGAATAACTGTCATGTTAACCACTTCAGTTTGACCATCTCTTTGCGGATGGAAGGCTGTAGTTTTCTTCAACTTGTTGTCCATCAAGTTCTATAAATTTAACCAAAAATTCCCAACAAATCGAGAATCACGATCACTTACAATAGAAGTAGGTAATCCAAAATGAACCCATACATTTTGAAAGAAAACTTGAGCTGTTTGTTCAGCTGTAATTTGTTTTTTTACAAGGCATTAATATGCACATCTTGTTGAACCTATCCACAACTACGTAAAAATAGTCACGAACTTTTCTTGATAAAGGAATAACTCCTACAAAATCCATAGAAACACTCTCCCATGTGCTTGAAGGCACTAGAAGTGGTGTGTACAATCCTAGTTTCCTATTATTAGGCTTACTGATTGCACATAATAAAAACCTATGATAAAACGTGACACACTTTCAACCATATGAGGCCAATAAAAATACCTATGAAGATTTTCCATTGTTTTACTTACACTGAAATGTCCAGCAATAAGAGAAGTGTGTGCTTCCCTTGTGACATTTACTCTCTCTCCCTGTGGAACACAAAGTTTTCCCAAATGATACAAAAGATTATCATGTACATGGTAGTCTAATTCCTTAACTTGGTGGTCTTGACTAAAGTTTGAATATACCTCTTGAAAGTCAGCATCATGTGCTTGTTGTTCAACATAAATTTCAGGAAAAATAGAATGATTCTTGAGTAAAATGGCTACATTAACAACTGGTCTAGAAAGCATATCAGCAATTTTGTTATTAATACCTTTCTTGTACCTGATCACCAAGTGGAATTGTTATAAGAATCCCATCCAACTAAGGTGCCTTGATTGTTGCAATTTTGTTTGAGATTGCAAATATTGCAAAGGTTGATGATTTGTGTGAATTATGGTTTCTTTTCCCATTAAATAATGCTTCCATTTCTTCACACTTTGCACCAATCCGTAAAGCTCTTTATCATATGTAGGATAGTTAATAACAACACCATTAAAAATATCAGAATGAAATGAAATGGGATTACCATGCTGTAAAAGAACTGAGCCCATGGTGTAGTCACTTGCATCTATTTGTATTTCAAATGGTTGTTTCAAATCTAGCAATGCTAAAACTGGGGCTGAACTGATCTTTTGTTTTAAAGCACCGAATGCTTTTTTTTGTTTTCCTCCCCACTAGAAGACAACCTTCACACTGGTCAAGGCATGTAGTGGAGCTTCTATGGAAGAGAAATTGGAAATGAACTTCCTCCAGTGTTGTGCTTCTCCCAGAAAACTCCTTACTTCTGTGACTGATTTGGGTATTGGCCAATTCACAATGAACGAAACTTTAGAGGGGTTAATCTTCAACTCACCTCCTCCAACTATGTGGCCCAAATACACTAAGGAAGTTTTCTCGAATTCACATTTAGACATCTTCAGAAACAACTGTTCTTTTTTCAAGACATCCAACACTTTCCTTACATGCTTGACATGCTCTTCTCATGATTTGTTGAATATCAAAATATCATCTAAATAGACAATTACAAACTCATCAAGAAAGGATCTTAAAACATCATTCATAACTCTCATGAATGTATCTGGAGCGTTGCAAATACCGAAAGGCATAATGAGCCACTCAAACAATCCCTGTTTGGTTTTAAATGTAGTCTTCCAAATATCCTCCTAAGCTATTCTAACTTGATGATATCCACTTCTCAAGTCTAATTTAGTGAAATACTTTGCATTCTTCAATTGATCTAGCAAATCATCTATTCTGGGTAGTGGGTGTCAATACTTTATGGTAATTTTATTCAAAGTTCGATAATCGACACACATGCGCTAGGTTCCATCTTTCTTGGGTGCCAAAACAATTAGTGAACCACATGGCGAAGTAGAGGGACAAATTACACCTTTATCTAATAGTTCTTGGACTTGTTTCTTAATTTCTAAACTTTCCATAATTGACATTCGATACATACCAAGATTTGGGAGTGGACAATCTTGTTGTAGATGAATTTCGTGTTGAATTCCCCTTTTTGGTGGCAATCCCTCTGGTTCTTGAAACACATCTCCATATTGATTGACCACATCAACCAATACGGCTTTCAGCTTCACGTCACATCCTACAAAGGATTCATGCTTTGTGTCATTCTTCTACTTGATCATAAGGAGCATGAAATTCTTGCTGGAAATGAAGAGTCACTTCATTTGCCCTGTGCTTGCTAAAGACATATTAAGCTTTCTATGATGGGCTCTCACAATATACTCCAATCCATCTTTGAACAAATGATATTTTTTTCTCAAATCTATGTAAAATGGCCTTCCGGTTATACATATACGGGCTTCCCAACACAATTCCAGAAATATCTAGTGGCACTACATCTAATTCGACATCATCAACGAAATTGGCAATAATAGCAAACCTGAAAACAAATTTCCTTGTGACCTGATTATTTTCATCCTTGGTTATCCAACCCAATGGATACAATTTATGATGAGGCATGGTTTCCAGATTCAACTTCTTAACCAAGTTTGTAGAAATTAAATTTTCCTCGGAATCACTGTCAAACAGCATATCAATCTTGGTGTGTTTAGAAATAACTCTGAAATGGAACAACTCAATTATGTTTTCTTCATTTGAAGCATTGTTGGAGTTATTTGTTATGTTGGCGCTTGCCATGGCTTCCTCTTTGCTTTTTTTTTTCCATGGCTTTTCCTTTAGTTACTATGGCTGCAATCTTTGTTTCATCACCTAAGTCAGAACCCAAGTCTTGTTGTACAAAAACGTTTGTCTTCTGTTTCTCTATATTGCTAAATTTCTTCGGTCTTTATTAAGGATGAAGCTTCTGGCAATGTGCTTCATTGTGGCCCTCTTTGGAACAATTCTTGGACATGGGTTTCTTCCCTTCTTTCTTAATAGAAGATTTTTTCTTCTGCTTTCCTTAAGATTTCTTTCCTTTCACTTCCCCTTACCTTCTTCTTGTACATTTTTCCCTCTTGCTTCGAGGTGTGTAGCTTGAAAACGAACCTCATCAAGATTTATGGGATTAAACATAAGAATGGGTTATGAAAACTCTTATGTATTTCAACAAAGTATCTTGTGACTGCAAGTCTACTTCTAGCATAAGAGCTCTTCTCCTAAGCTCCTGAGTATACTCTTGCACATTTTGACCTTTTAACTGTCTGAAAATTTTCCAATTCATGATAGATTTTTACATATGAGCTAAAGGGTAGAATTGTCTTTTTATAGCAACAATGAAATCATACCAAGTAATAGAGATTTTACCGTGTTTTTTGATCTCATCTTGAGTCCTTGCTTCCCACCAAATGAGTGTTGCACCCTCCATTCTCAATGAAACCAACTGAATTTTGATAACATCCTCTTGAAGGTTCTAAATTTTACAGTACACCTCCAACTAACAAATCCAATTATCAAGATTCTCCGCATTCACTTCACCATTATACATGGGCAACTCCTATTTAACATCAAGTTTTAGAAAAGGTGATTTTCCAGCTCCTTTTGAAGAATGATGATGAGTATGAGTAAGGGTTGTATTTGTGGAAGAGTGTGAAGATGATTGTGAAGAAGAGGATGAAGAAGATGGTGGAGAGGGTGGAGGTTTGTCTCCATTCCCATTACCTCCTTTTCCATTACCTCCTCCTGAAGAGCATTCTCCTTTGGGAGGTTTGGAACTTGCTCCTTGCAACCTGCTATTCCTCTCTTCATAGAGGACCTTCACCATATCTGTCTTATCAAAGAAAATCTTTCTGAATGTCTTCTCATCTTCTGTCATGTTTGTAGGTTCTCCTTCATGAAACATGATCTCTGGGGTCTCCAATACAACTTGAGGCTAAACTAGTGTTGGATATTGTGGCAACCTTGCTCTTCTTCCCCTTCCTCTCCCGGTGGTCGAGAGTAGTTCCTTCCTCGCATTAGTCCAAAGAGAAAGTCTTTCCATTAGTAATAGAGTACCCAGGAAGAAGCTAGGGTCTTTGCCTCTGTGAGATCTGGATCAATTGGTTCAAATGGATAAATAACTGGGATTGGATAATGGGACTAACCCTAAGTTGGATTTCTCTGACCCAACTTCAGGGCTTCCAACCATCTTTTCTTCACCTCTTTTGAGTTTTAACCTTGTTAGCATGACATGAAAGTTGTAAACAATACTCCTTCTTTGCACAAGAAAATCTAGTACGAAAAAACCAGTGCTCTGATACCAACTTGATCTTAAATGGAGAAAATTAGTAATTCTATTCTAATTCCCCATTCAGAATAAAACCAAATATGCTTATCATTTTCTTATCAAGTGCTTAAGGATTCACCATTTTTTCTTAATTAATTGATTCGCATGAGAGTTCTTATGTAAATGTTATAAACAATTTACAATAAAACATATGTTGAACAAAATAAAAATAACAATAAAGAACATCAAAATACAACACACAACATAGAGATTTGATGAGGAGTTTAACCCTCCTGGGCCTTGGTACAGCTTCCAATGCTTAGGCCTCTCTATTATTCTCAAAATTACAACAAAAGTGTGTTTACAATGCTCAAATGCCTCTGAAACTTGTCTTAATGAGTTTAGAATTGTCAAAACTACTAGAATTGACTCTTTTTGCATATAATTTGGATAAGAACTGAAGAAGTTATGACCTCTCCCAGTTCTCCCACAATTTTCTCAACAAATTCCCCTTTTTCGGCCAGTAACCATAAAATTCAGCTTGAAATCCACTAATTGGATGAACATTTTGCCGCTTGGCGGGCCATATTCTGTCAGCCGAATCACAAAATCGCAATCGGCGAAGCCTGGCTGGCTTAAGGTCTGTGAACATGGCGGAAATGTGTGATTACGATTTGGCGGAGCCGACGGGAGTATTACTCAGAACCAATAATATTTCGCATCCGTGATATTGCAATCGACAGAACTCATTGCATTTTGCAATCGGTGGAAAACCAATGGTCTTGGATATGCGGAACTATGCAGTATTGCGATTTGCAATTGCAATTTATCTAATCAGAACCCTTCCCTTGCTTGGGGTCAATTATGTAACTTCACTCCCTTCGCCAATGTGTGATAGTGATTTATCGCATTGCAACTCTTCCTTGCTCGGGGGTCGATTCTTTATCACGATTCCCGTGTGACTTGCGATTGCGATATGTGGGGGCCAATGGTGGCTTTCCACTTGGTGCCTCCTCATTCGCTGAAGGACCTTGCCAAATCATCCAATCCTGCCATGTAAGCAAGTCAAACTTGAACTTTGACTTGCTCTAACTTCTGCATATGAACTCGTATTTGAGTGTCATTCACATAATTGGAATCAGAATGACGAGCTCTTCGATCTAAAGCTGAGTTTAAAAAAAATATGACACTTTTATTTTTGAGCATAATTTTGAGCACCTGATCAGTTATTAATGAATTAAACTGATGTTTTATTGTATCTATATGTTTTTGTTTATATCTATACTTCATTTCATTCCTTCATGAATCTGGATCAGTGGTATCAGAGCGACCTTCTCTTTCCTTATTTTTATGTGCATGTCCCCAACGTGGTCGGGGTATAAGGAATTGGGACTTGAACTGGTTGAGCCACTGTAAGACCTTCCTCACTGGCACCAACAACCTCGTATGGCAGAAGAAAAGAAAGATGAGAGAGGAGGATATCATATCAAATTGTTGCTCAAACTCCCTCTCTTGGAACTCTTTCCGAGACACTATCACAAAACAGTGTTACCCCATGGGGAGCTATGAGGACAAGTACATATAGTGGACCACATTATGACAACAAAGGGACCAAGATGTGCATGATCTCACAAATAGTTTTCATACTCTAATGCACAAATTTGGGTATCAAATAATCCGAGTGACATTTGTAGCTCATGTACCACGGACTATAAGAATATCCAAGTAAGATTACATGTTGTCTTACCTCACCAATTTTACCCAAATAAGGGATGAGCTAGCTGGTGTGGGTGAGATCATTTTAGATAAAGACCTAATGATTTTTTCCCTGATGTGTTACACCAAATATTGGGAAACTTTTACGAAAAAAATATGTGCAAGGGAGAATCTTCCAAACCAGGAGCAATTATGGGGTGTTTGTGTCCAAGAAGAAATTTGTAGACATACTCAATTAGGGTCTTGTGTCAAGATCGAAAATGAAGAGAACTTTGCTCTAGTTGGTAAATAGGCCAAGTCAACTGGAAATAAGAATAGTGGTGGTGGTGAGCCAAGCGCCAAGGGATAAAATAAGAAGAAATAGCTCAACAAGATCAAGTTCTTTTTGTGCCACTATTTTGGGCACTATGCTACTGAGTGCCCTAACCAGAAGAAAGGTTCCAAGAAGCTAGACTAAGTAGTAGCCTCTATAGATATAAATGAGTTCTCTTCTCACTTTGAGAAGGATTTCACACTTATTGCTTGCATGGAAATATTAGTGCCTACCAATGTATGGTACATAGACAGTGGTGAATCTTGTCATATGATAGGGAACAAGAGCTACTTTAACAAACTAACAAAGAAGGCCATGCAGTTCCATATTGAGATCGGAGATCACAAGAGTTGCCAAGCTGAGGGCATTGGTATAGTTAAATTTGAGAGGTAATCAAGAAAACCTTTGTTTCTCAGAGATGCTCTTCACATTCTAGGGCTCAAGAAGAAGCTCATTTCATTTTAAGTGTTGGAGGATATGGGATACTAAATGACATTCAGATAGGGTAGGCTTTTCATAAAACCCTCAAACTCCAATGTGGCCAAGAAGATTGGGGTTAGACAAAAGAACTTGCACATATTTCATTTTTTGATAGTTGCAACATTCACTAGTAGAGGGAGTTGTGAGTGAAGTAGGGAGCTTGGGGGGTTATGGCATGGGCACATGGGTATCTAAACCATGGTACGTTGAAAATTATCAAGGATATAGTGACGAGGTTGCCACAGTGTAGTGTGGACCTTAGACTCCAATTTGGCCAAGAAGATTGGGATTAGATATAGGACCTATACATATTTCAGTTTGAGACAACTACAACATCCACTGGTAGACAGAGTCGTGACTCAGGTAGGGAGCTTGGAGAGTTACATCATAGGAACATGGGGCACTTGAACCATGAAACACTCAAAATTCTCAAGGAGATAGCGATGGGGCTACCACAGTGGAGCGTTGACCTTAGACTTCAATATGGCCAAGAATATTTGGGTTAGACAGAAGAACCTATACATATTGCAATTTGAGACAACTGCAATATTCAGAGGAAAAGGTATCCATGAATTAGGTAGGGAGTTTGGGGATATATGGAATAGGAACATGTGATATATGAACCATGTTTCAGTGAAAATTCTCAAGGAGATAGCAACGGGGCTGCCACAAAGAAGCTTGGACCGACATGAGGTGTGTAAGGGCTGCACACTTGTAAAGTATTCCATAATCTATTTTCCTAGCAGAGATAATAGGGCTTAGATCATATTGAACCTTTTACATTTAGATGTTTGTGGTCCCTTATCTTCAATATCCATCATGGGGAATAAGTACTATATCACCTTCATAGAGGGTCACTCGAGAAAGACTTGGATATTTTTCATGGAGAAAAAGGAAAAAGTTTTCTCAAAATTTCAAGAGTTTAAGGCCTTAGTTGAAAACTAGACAAGCAAGAAAATCAAGGCGTGAGGTCACATAATAGTGGGAAGTACACCTCAATGCATTCAAGGAGTTTCGTGCCAAGGAGGGAATTAGGAGGGAGTTGACCACAACATATAACCCTTAGAAAAATGCGGTGGAAACGCACAAAAATAGGGCCATAGTTGGAGAATCCAAAGCCATATTGTATGACCAGGGGCTATCCAAGCTTCTTTTAGCTAAGGCATGCAATGCAATAGTTTTCTTGTAGAACCAAAGTTGGCGTTTCCTGGGTATATCCTATGTTTTATGTGTTGCAAGTGTTTTTCTTCAGTTTTATTTACTTTTGTTGTGCTTGTCAGGGATAGAAAATTCATTAGTATTTTTTATTTAAGTTTAAGAACAAAAATTTAGTTGTATTTTTGCTTGCATGCTTAGAAAATCATAAATAAATTACTAGGTTTTAAGGAAATCTAACCTAGAGATAATAGGAGGTCATTTGAAATATGTAATGGAGATTGAGAGGTTGAAAAATAATGTGGCCAAGTTGTGAAAAAAGGATAAATGTTTAGAGGAGAAGGCTATATCCTTGACTAAGCATCAAAATTATTTTTTCCATATGGGAGAGGTAGAGAAGTTCAAGAAATAGGAGGAAACCATGACTATTCATAGGTTGACCACTAGAGTCAAACACATAAAGCATAAGTATTACTTGTTCCATTTTTCCCATATGATGAAGAAATATTTCCTCCCTTCTCCCTTGTATTCTATCTATCTGAAAGTACAAATTTTATTTTCCTTCTCTTTCCATATAAGAACCATAGAAATAAGAAATTTGGATCACATCATGATTCCTGATAAATTTATATAAGAATTTTCAAGAAATAATTAGGAGGACTAAAATTTGTTGTGTGAATTTTATCAACATCAATTTGTGATGACTAGAGTTTATGATTTGGATCCAGATATGTTCATAGATGATGTTCAAATATGGGTATTCATATCATTCAAGAGGAATGACTTTCTATTCTAGAATTTATAGAACATAATGACAATATATATATTAGGGGGTCTCTCGAACCTACGAAGTTGTTTGTAAGAAGGACGAAGATGGTCCAAATTCAAATATCTATTTCTAACTTAATTGATTCCTAAGGCCTAGGTATTTCTACCTATGAATAATGAGGAACCATCAATATACTAGAGATTTTATGGTTCCTTCAAAAAAATAAGTCTCTAACTCCAAGACTAAGAAGAAAAGAACCCTTCACTAATGCCAAATTTGAAGTTGCATTTGACTAATTCAAGAAATATTTTAATTGTTTAAATGTAGAGGGCATTGACAAGATTATACTCAAGTTTCATATCCCTATCTTATGGAGCCTTACTAAGGAAGGAGAAAAAGAGGGAAATTATTTGAGCAGATTAATTTAGGAGTTAGGTATTATAGAATCAAAGAGGAAGTCCAACCTTCATTCGATTAAAGTAGCATATATTCAAATGCCTTTCCATTTTATTCTTTGGACCCAGAGGTGTACATGGGATTCCATGGGTACATGCAATATCTTTGGTTGGGAGAAGATGATGGGATCTAACAATGAAATCATTTTATTAGTTTTTTAACATAATTTATATCTCTTTTGCCCCGCTTTTCTAGAACTTTACTTTTCTATTAGTATTCAAAAGACAATTTTGGCATAATGTATCTTTGGCTTGCATTTTTCCACATTTCATTTATTATTTGATAGCAAGTAGGCATAAATATGTATTTACGACTACCTGCAGATGTGTTGCAAACTCCTTGAATAGATATACTGCAAATCCTATTTATCCATGTGGATATTGGTGGCCACCCGCCTATTCCAATTGGACCCCCACCATTGTTTCTTTCAGTATCCTTAATTGTAGCACAATTTACTATTTTTGGTAGTTTTTCGGGTCCTGAACTTCTGAAGCCTTCTTGAGGCCATAAACGATGTCTTTTTGGAAAATGAGAAATCCCATAGCCTATATCAAAGGTTTGCAATAAAAAATTGTAGTCACATAGATATTTCTAGCCAATTATTGTATGCATAAAATGAAGATCGTATGTCAAAGTTGCGATGTTGGAAAGTTGATGTACGGATTTAGCCCAATGGGGCCCACAAACTTTTGGTGCTTCATCTCCTAGGGTTAGTTTTTTAGATGTTTAGGGTTTTCCATTATTTATCAATAATAAATAGGCCTTTGAACCTCATTGCAACACAATTCATAAGGCATGTAGCTACCACATCCCTTCTTAGAGATAAGCTACCATCACCTGAGCTAGTTTATCTCCATTTTGCATGTAAACAATTTTCAATACTTTGTTATTAATGAATTGAATTTATGTTTTGTTGTATCTATGTGTTTTTGTTTATATCTATACTTCATTTCATTCCTTCATAAATTTGGATCAGTGGTATCAGAGAGGCCTCCTCTTTCTATGTTTTTATATGCATGTCCCCAACGTGGTCAGGGTATAAGGAATTGGGACTTGAACTGGTTGATCCTTTGCAAGACCGTCCCCATTGACACCAACAACCTCCTATGGTGGAAGAAAAGAAATATCAGGGAGGAGGATATCATATCAAATTGTTGCTCAAACTCCCTCTGTTGGAACTCTTTCTGAGACACTGTCAAGGAACAATATTACCCCATGGGGAGATATGAGGACAAGTACATATAGTGGCCCACATTACAGTAGCAAAGAGACCAAGATGTGCATGATCTCACAAATATTTTTCATACTCTATGCACAAAGTTGGGTATCAAATAATCTAAGCGGCATTTGGAGCTCAAGTATCACAATTGTCTACACAAATACATTCAGGAAGAAATGGATTTCCTGGACATATCCTCATTTGGTGTAGCATACTGATACACTGCCAATATTAAATGGAAATTTAAATAATATAAGCGTGGATTTGGATCTACGAATCAAAAGCAAGGAAAGAGCACCCCAAACTGTAGAATGAAGGAAAAATCCAAGGTGGAGCGACCCAGGACAACCCATCGAAGCCACAAGAAATGAATGGTACCATGAAGATGATGAAGGACATAGGGAAGTGATGTGAGTTCCACAAGAGCCCCACTCACAACATAAATGAGTGTCGCACTAAGCAGTCATTGGTGGGTGAGCTGAAAGATTCAGATTTTGATGCATGTTCTAATTTTGAGCCAAAACCTGACAAGGGGAGCGTCAGGGGGAAGTAGATTATTGACACGGAACCCAATGCCACCGTTACCACCTCCAAAGTCAGGAGATTGAGCTCGAAGATCTAGAGGATGGGGAGAATCTCTTCCACTCACAAATGTAGGTGAAAGGTTCTCCAATGCAGTTCATTGTCGATAGTGGGAGCCAAAAGAACCTCATTTTAGTAGAGGTCGTGAAGCAGTTGGGCCTACCGACCACACCACACTCGCAACTGCACACCATCGTGTGGCTTCATGGATGAGGCACTATGTGATGTTACTCCTCTTGAAGTTTTTGATGTGCTATTATACCAACCATACTTATGGAAGCATCATGTTGTGTATGAGTCCAGACCTCACACTGTTATTATTACTTTGGGCAATAAGTTATACAGGTTACCGGAGTTAGCCCTGCCTATTGCCATGCCTTTTATCTCTGCTAAGCAATGTAGTAAAATCATCTCTTATATTGGGAAATTTGTTTTCTTTCTTATTCGCTCTCAAATAAAGGGGAAGATAATGGCCACATTCATGTCCCCTAGGAAGGATTCCCCCATGCAGTAGGAGCACATGGATAAGGTCATGGAAGAATACAAAGACATATTCTCCTCACCCATAAAGGTACCCTTGCACTGTTAGGTCAAGCATTTGGTTGGTTTGACTCTTAGAGTGCCTCTACCCAATGGGTTGATATATCGTTGCTCCATTCTAGAAAATGAAGAAATTAAGTAGAAGATCCAAGAGTTTCTACAAAAAGGGCACATCTGGCCAAGTTCCTCACCTTGTAGGAGCCAGATTGTATATGTATAGAAGAAGATGGAACCTACAGACTCTACATTGATTATCGAGCACTAAACAAAATCATTGTTGGGAAGAAGTATCTAATCCCATGGATTCATGACCTTCTTGACCGTATCAAGGGAGCCACATATTTCAACAAGATCGATTTGATGTCTGGCTATCACCAGGTGCTAATAAAATTCACATATGTATGAAATACTGCCTTCAAATCTAAAGAGGGCCTTTTTGAGTGGTTGGTGATGCCTTTTGGGTTGACAAATGCCCTTGAAAAAATCATGAGGCTCACGTATGACATATTTCCACCCTTCACCAATTCGTTCATGGTTGTATATCTGGAAAACATACTCATCTTTAATGAGAGTTGGGAAGAGCACCTACAACACAATCAGTAGGTCCTTCAAACCCTGCGACAACACAACTATGTTCCAACTTGTAGAAATTCACATTTGGCACGATCTAGGTCCAATATCTAGGATACATCATTGATGAGCAAGGTGTGCATGTGGACCCATCTAAGATCAAGTCATTCGGGATAGACCAGACCTAACCACTCTAACAAAGCTTCATAGCGTTTTGGGCCTTTCGAAATTTTATCAGAGATTTGTGTTGGGATTCTCTCATATCACCTGGTATTTGAGTCAAGTTACAAGAGCAGAGCGAAAGAAAAGTTTTTCTGGTTCAAGTCCCAACAGAAGGTGTTCATTGAGCTAAGGCATTGTGTTTTCTCTGCACCTGTACTCACATTGCGAGACCTGTAGAAACCATTTTAAATTGAGATAAACAACTCTGAATATTCTATTGGTGTAGTTTGCACCCAAAAGGGGCATCCATTGGCCTATCACAGTGAGACACTTTCTGATACAATTCACAAATACCCCACCTATGATAAAGAGACATATTACATTGTGCAAATGTGCCAACAATGGAAATTGCATTTTAGGGCAAGAGATGATCATCCACATAGATCACCGACCTCTTTAGTTTATCTAGACACAAAGGAAGTTGTAGAATGATCGATATTAGAAGTAGTCTACATATATGCAACAATTGCACTTGAACATTAAATGCAGGAAGGCCAACAACAATCATGTCATAGATTGTCTCAATTAGACCCGAGTTGCAACACTAACTATTGTTCTCAACTCTTGTGGCTACAAGACCTCCATATGGCCACAATTATACAAAAATAATCTAGAGTTCACCACCACATACCAAATGCTATTGGATGGAAATCATGTTCCATATTTCCATCTCCATGATGAATTACTATGCTACTTGGTCCACCTTTGTGTTCCTTCAAGTGAGCATGCCAAGCTAATTTTGGAGGCACACTATATTTGGGTTGCGGGACACTTTGGTGTGGAGAAAATTGTGGTTGTACTACAAAAGTATTTTTGTTAGCCAAAATTCTTACAAGATGTTTGAAAATATACCAGATCCCACACTACCTGTGCCATCACCAATCCAACCATCAACAAGAAAGGCATGTACATTCCTTTACCTACTCCCATCCCTTTGTGTTCCTTCAAGTGAGCATGCCAAGCTAATTTGGGAGGCACACTATATTTGGGTCGCGGGACACTTTGGTGTGGAGAAAACTGTGGTTGTACTACAAAAGTATTTTTATTAGCCAAAACTCTTACAAGATGTTTGAAAATATACCAGATCCCACACTACCTGTGCCATCGCCAATCCAACCATCAAGAAGAAAGGCATGTACACTCCTTTACCTACTCCCATCTAGCCCTAGGAATCTATCTTCATGGACTATCTATCAAGCCTCCCTTCTTCCAAGAATGGTAGTGACTATGTATTTGTGGTCATGGACAAATTTTCTAAGATGACTATAATGGTGGCTTGCAATAAGAGTATCACAACAAAGGACACGACCAAACCCTTCTTTGAACAAGTATGGGTACATTTTGGAATCCTGCAGACCATTATATTAGATCAGGATAGCTGGTTCTTAAGCACATTTTGGTCAAGCCTATGGAAATTATTGGACATTAAGTTCAACAAGTCTTCCATCCCCATACTAATGGCCAGACATAGGTCATCAACAAAATGATAGTGCACATACAACAGACGTATGACTCCAAGCATCCACAAACCCAATATGAGATCCTTCCATATGTGCAACACAATTACAACAAAGCTCTCCATAGCTCGACTGGTCGCAGACCTTTTCAAGTGGGTCTTGGTTTTCAACCATTGTGTCTGATTGATGTTGCCATGCCTCATGTGACTACATAGATAGAATCCACACATGCACAGTCTAGCACTGATAAAGAAACCTAGTTTATTGAATGCATCCAGCAAATTCACTAGAAGGTACATGACATCTTGGATAAGTCCAATTCCAAGTACAAGCAACAACATGATCAACATCGTGTACCACACAAGTTTCATGTGGGCGACAAATTTTGGTGGCTTTTGTAGAAATAAAACCTTACTAGAGCCCATCAGATTCTTATACCACTCTGATCTAGGCCTTACACCATCACTAAGGATGTGGGAGACAATTATTTTGAGCTTAGCATTTCCCCATTCCTTGGCCTACAACCAGTGTTCAATGTGAACTGCCTTTGGCCATACTTTCCACCATTACGGGACACATCAGACATTACAGAACAACTCACACCAACATAGTTAAATTCTAAATCCATGGAATAGGCCACATCTGATTGGATCATGGAGACACATATCATGAACACTCACTAGAAGAAGATCCAACTGTATCAGGTTATCAAAGTTGACCAACTCTCGCACCAAGGCAAGTGGCTCACGAGGGACCAAGTTTAGCTTAAGTTTCCCCCTATGATGGAGGTAGTCAACACAATGGGGACCATTTCTTCATAAGGGGGAAAGACTGATTAGATTGATATTGGTGGCCACCCACCTATTCCACTTGGACCCCACCATTGTTTCTTTTAGTTTCCTTAACTGTAGCATAGTTTACTATTTTTGGTAGTTTTTTGGTCCTAAATTTCCACAATAATTTTGAGGCCCTAAACAACATTTTTTTGGATAAGTCATAGTAATTGAATACATATCTCTAACAAGGTATCATATGCGTCACACAAATATCATATGCCAAAGTAATGACCTCGGGAAGTTGATGTACCAATTTACCCGAATGAGGCCCACAAACGTTTGGTGCTTCATATCCTAGGGTTAGGTTTTAGGAGGTTTAGGGTTTTCCATTATTTCTCAATAATAAATAGGCTATCAAGCCTCATTGTAATAGAGTGCATAAGGCATGTAGCCACCACATCTCTTCTCAAAGATAAGATACCATGGCCTTGATCTAGTTTATTTCCATTTTTCACGTAAACAGTTTTCAGTACTTTGTTAATAATGAATTGAAGTTTTTGTTTTCGATGTATCTCTATGATTCTATTTATATCCCTGCTTTCATAAATTTGGATCAATGGTATTAGAGCGATATTCTCTTTTTCTATTTTTTTTTTCATGTCCACAATGAGGTCGAGGTATAAGGAGTTGGGACTAGAACTGGTTGATCCTATTCAAGACCATCCCTGCCAACACCGACGACCTCCTATGATGAAATAAAATAAAGATGAGGGAGCATGAGATCCTATCAAATTGTTGCTCAAAGAAGCCCTTGAGTGAAAAAAAATATATGATGGAAAGCTTTGCCTAGATCCTTTAGCAGATGCACACCGATGATGCATCTTCATCCAGTAGTCATTCTGGAGGTGTCGCCACCTTCAAGGTACAAGTGAACTTCGATATCCCTACATTCGAATGTGAAATAGATATAGATGTTGTAGATAAATAGTTTAATCTGTTAGATGGTTATTTTTTGGTCTTAAGTTTCTCCGATAGGGATAATATTACTTTGGCACTGCTTAAGTCTACCCCCCATGTCAAGGACTGGTGGGAAACTCATTGTGAAAAAAGGGTCGAGGAACCCTCTCTACTTACAACCACGCCCTCTTGCAACTCTTTCTTAGACGTTGTTAAGGAACGATATTACCCCGTGGTGAGCTATGAGGACAAGTACATATAGTGGACCACACTACGACAACAAAGGGACCAAGATGTGCATGAGCTCACAAATATTTTTCATACCACAGAGAAAGTTGGGTATCAAATACTCTTAGTGACATCTGGTGCTCAAGTACTGTGATTGTTTGCACAAATACATTTAGGAAGAAATGGATTTCCTAGACATCTCCTCGCTTGGTGCAACATACTGATATTTTTCCAAGATTGAACAAAAAATTAAACAAAAGAAGTGTGACATTGGATCTGTGAGTCAGAAGCATGGTAAGAGTTCCCCTTAGCTATAGAAAAAAGGATAGAGCCAAGGTGGAGCGACCTAGGACAACCCATTGAAGTTGTAAGAAAAAAATGGCTCCATGAAGATGAAGAAGGACACATGAAAGCGGTGTGAGTTATACAAGAGCCCCACTCACAACACAAATGGGTGTCGCACCAAGCAGTCATTGGTGTCCGAGCTGAAAGCTTAAGAGTTTGATGCATGTTTTGATTATGTGCCAGAAATGGACAAGGGGAATGACCAAGGGAAGCATATTATTGACGCAAAAACTAGTGCAATCATTGCCACCACCAAGGTATAGAATATTGAGCCCAAAGATATAGAGGAGGGGGAGCGTCTCTTCCACTCACATATAGGGGTGAAGGGTTCTTTGCTACAATTCATTGTCGACAATGGGATTCAAAAGAACCTCATTCAAGTATAGGTCATGAAGTGGTTGGGTCTACTGACCACACCACACCCACATCTGTACACAATAGGTGGTTTCACTAAGGACGAGATCTTCACGTCAGCTAGTAGTGTTTCCTTCCCTACAATATCAAGCCCTTCACAGATGAGGTACTATGTGACGTTTCTTCTCTTGAATTTTGTGATGTGTTATTATGCCAACCATACTTGTGGATGCATCATGTTGTGTATGAGACCAGACCTTGCATTGTTATTGTTACTTTGCACAATAAGTTATACATGATACCAGAGGTAACCCCGTCTACTGCCATCTCTTTGATCTTTGCTAAGAAATCTAGTAAGATCATCTCCCAGATCATGAAATTTGTTTTCTATCCAATTTTCTGTCAAAGAAAGGGCAAGATAGTGGCCACATCCATGGCCCCTAAGAAGGGTTCCCCCACATAGTAGAAGTAGGTGGATAAGGTCGTGGAAGAATACAAGGACATATTCTCCTCACCCACAGGGGTACCCTTGCAATGTTAGGTTAATAATTTGATATATCTGACTACAGGAGAAACTATACCCAATGGGCTGATAGACTACCACTCCATTCTAGAAAACGAAGAAATTAAGCAGTAGATCCAAGAGTTTCTGGAAAATGGGCACATCTAGTTCCTCATTGTGTGGGAGTCTAATTGTACTTGTACAGAAGAATGATGGAACCTGGAGACTCTGCACTAATTATTGGGCACCAAACAAAATCATTGTCAAGAACACGTATCCAATCCCATGGATTGATGACTTTCTTGACCAGCTCAATGGGGCCAAGTATTTCAACAAGATTGAGTTGAAGTTTGGCTATAACTAGGTGCTGATAGAACCAACAAATCTATGGGAGACTACTTTAAAATCTAAGGAGGTCCTTTTTGAGTGGTTGGTCATGCCTTTCGGGTTGAAACATTCCCCTGCAACTTTCATGAGGCTGATGGATGACATATTGCATCCATTCACCAACTCGTTCATGGTTTTATATCTAAACAACATCCTCATCCTACTAATACTTGGGAAGATAACCTAAAACACATTCAAAAAGTCCTTCAAACCCTGCGATAACACAAACTATGTGCCAAGTTGGAGAAATTCACATTTGGCATGATCCAGATCCAATATTTGGGCTACATCATTGATGTGCAAGGAATTCATGTTGATTCGGCTAAGATCCAAGTCATTCAGGATTGGTCAGCCCCGACCACTCTGACATAGCTTCGTAGCATTTTGGGCCTTTCCAATTTTTATCAGAGGTTCATGTTGGGATTCTCTCATATCACCTAGCCTCTAAGTCAAGTTACCAAGGGCAAAGCAAAATATTTTTTTTTCTAGTTTGAGTCCCAATAGAAGGCACGCATTGATTTAAATAACTACCTTTGTTATACACCTTTACTCACATTTCTAGACCTGCAACAACCATTTGAAATTGAGACGAACAACTCCGACTATACTATTGGTGAAATTCTCACCCAACAGGAACATCCAGTGGCATATCATAGCGAGACACTTTTTGATACAATTCAGAAATACCTCACCTATGATAACGAGATGTATTCCATTGTGTAGGCATGTCGATAATGGAAGCATTACATTCTAGGGAAGGAGAGGGTCATCCACACAGATCACTGACCTCTTACTTTATTCAAACACAATGGAAGTTATAGAATGATCGACATCATAAGTTGTATACATATCTACAATAATACCACTTGAACATTAAATACAACAAGGGAAAAACCAATCATGTTGCATGTTTCCTCAGTCACTCCCCAATTGCATTATTGAGTACTATTCTCAAATCTTGTGGTCACGACACCTCTGGATGGCCGAAATTACACAAAAATGAGCCAAGAGTTCGCCACCACATACCAGATGCCAGTGGATGGCAAGAAAGTTCTAGATTTCCATCTCTAGGACACATTATTATGCTACCTGGTCCAACTTTTTGTTCCTTCAAGCAAGCATGCCAATCTTATTTGGTAGGTACATTATAATCGGTTCACAAGACACTTTGATCTAGAGAAAATTGTGGCCATATTACACAAGTATTTTATTGGCCAAAAATCTAACAATATGTTGGAAAATATATTTGATCCTGCACTTCCTATGCCATCACCAAGACAACCATCAAGAAGAAAGGCCTATACACTCCTCTACCTACTCCTAGCCAACCCTGGGAATTTATCTCCATGTACTATCTATCAAGTCTTCCTTCTACCAAGCATGGTAATGACTATGTATTTGTGGTCGTGGACAAATTTTCTAGGAGAGTTATATTGGTGGGTTGCAAGAAGTGTATCACAACAGAGGACACTACCAAAATATTCTTTAAACGAGTATGGGTATGTTTTGGAATTTCGCAAACCATTATATTATATCAGGACAACAGGTTCCTAAGCACATTCAGGTTGATCCTATGGAAATTATTGGACATTAAGCTAACAAATTCGACCACATTCCATCCTCAAACTGATGGCCAAACAAAGGTCGTCAATAGGATGATAGTTCACATACTACGAATGTACAACTCCAAGTATCCACGAACCTAGGATGAGAGCCTTCCTTATGTGTAGCACAATTATAATAGAGATCTCCATAGCTCACTAGATGCACTCCTTCTCAAGTGGGTATAGGTTTTCAACCATTGTGTCTGATTGATGTTGTCATGCCTCATGCGACTACACAAACAAAATCCACACATGTATAGTCTTAGACTGATAAAGCAACTTAGTTTATTAAATGCATCCAACACATCTACGAGCATGTACATGACATCTTAGATAAGTTCAATGCCAATTACAAATAGTGGCATGATCAACATCGGGTGCCACATAAGTTTTAGGTGGGCGACAAAGTTTGGTTGCATTTGCAGAAGGAACTTCTTACTAGAGCTTGTCAAAAGATCAGACAACTCTAATATGGGTTTCACACCATCACCAAGGATGTGGGAGACAATGCTTTTGAGCTCAAAATTCCCCCATTCCTTGGCTTGCACCTAGTATTCAATGTGGACCACATTCGGCCATACTTTCCACCATTACTGGACACATCAGATGTTGCAAAATAACTCACACCAACAGAGCTAAACCCAAACTACATGGAATGGGACACAATTGGTCGAATCATGTACATTTAGATCAAGAACAATCACCAACAGAAGATCGAACTATATCAGGTTGTCAAAGCTGGCCAACTTGTGCACCAAGCCAAGTGGCTCACCAGGGACCAAGTTCAATAGAAGTTTCCCCATCTCATGTAGGCACTGAACATAATGGGGAACATTGATTCTTAATGGGAGAGGACCAATCTAGGTGGATATTGGTGGCCACTCGCCTATTCCACTTGGACCCCCAACATTATTTCTTTCAATTTCCTTAATTGTAGAATAATTTACTATTTTGTAAGGTTTTTGAGTCCTAAACTTCGAGAGTCGTTTTGAAGCCCTAAACAACATTTTTTTGGAAAATGGATAAACTAATGATTAATGATAAGGGTTTGATGTTGAAAGATGTAGTCCTCGGATATATGTTTCTAACAAGGTATCATCCATGTCAAACAGATATCGTATGCCAAAGTTACGACACCAGGAAGTTGATGTACTAATTTACCCCAATGGGGCCCACAAACGTTTGGATCTTCATCTCCTAGGGTTATGTTTTTGGATGTTTAGGTTTTTCCATAGTTTATCAATAATAAATATGCCTTCTAGCCTCATTTTAACACAGTTCAAAAGGCATGTAACCACCACATCTATTGTCTTGATGGGGCCTGACCCAGGTTCAACGTTATTTGCACCAACCAACAAAACCATAATTGTAGGCCCTTTTGGAAATAACCTGTGTGGCATAGGCTGCAGTCTCACCTGATGCAGTATTGGGGGATGAAAAAACCAGGTTTCTGCATCCAGAGGTCTTTGTGATAGGTTCCTACAGTCCTTATGGCTTATATCTACTTTCGCAAACCCTTAACCCCTCCGAACATACAATTACTGTAAATTCACTTAAACAACTTCCAGATCTTCGCGAAGGTTCTTAATTAGTCTTAACATGCATAAATATAACAGATCTATTATTTTCATGCAAAAAATAAGCATTAATTCATATAAATCATAACATAGAGCGAAGTTATAGATACTTGTAGAAATAAGAAATAATACACAGATGCATCCAAATTGGCTAAAACTATCTTTATTAAGTATAATTGTTCAAGTACAGACTTCTTTTCCCTGCACACTCAGCCTGTAGACTTACCAAGGTCTCCGTGCACTCAGCTACATGAGCCTTCCCCTCTCGCCTAAGTACAGGAAATAGACCTTTCCTGCCTTATCTCCTTGCCCTTACCAAGATTCTTATCAAAACATTACCTTTCTAGACTTGCTATGACTCATCTATATATAGCATTTTGCTTACAATACCATGGTCTGCGGACCATGGGTAGGTCTCGAAACTCTTTATCACTTACCCTCTTAAGGGACTAAAGCCTCTTTGACTCATACTAGCTTCGTGCTCCGCTTCCACATTTCATGGACTTTACTCTTTATACAAAAAGATATTAAAATTTATGCAAAATTTGACCAAAATTGACCCTAGGGACCCTATCCCAACAAGCCCCCAACACAAATTGGGTGGCTCTCCCTCGAGTCACTCAACTGGTGTAGCAATATTTTTTTAGAGTTCGCAAAACTCCATCTTCAACATGTGAAAGTCAGTAGTACCCTGCACCATGGCCTGTTGTACTTCTTCGACTAGCTTCTCTATAGTAGGGCCTTCCACCAGGAGGCCCATCGTCCTTTGCGTCTACTGGATGGTCTTCAACTTCTCTTGAATTAACATAGTGAGCCAGATTTCTTTCTCCATTTATAGCTGTGTCCTGGCCCTTAAGATGGCCTCTTTATGTTGCAACTATTCAATCGTTGTCTCCAGCTATTGTCCTTCCTGTAGCCGAGCGAAGCACTAGACTGGCGCCAAAGTGTGCGCAATTGACTTGATTTCATCAAATTGTTGCTACTTCTCCCTTATATTTGTACTAATCTTCTGCAGAGTGGGGTCCTCCTGCAGAGATGTCCAAAGTTCCATGGCCTGCTTGAAGAGATCTGTGCATTCCTTGACTATTGTGTCCAAAGTGGCCATTCCCTCTTTAATTACTTCTCTGCGTTGTTCCCGGACTTCTGGCGGAGTGGTCCGCTGCAACTTCAACTGCAACTTTGAGATCTGCATCTAAACTTCAAATCAAACTCGACTGATTTCATCCTATGACTCCCTGACTGCTGCAACCAACTTCTGATTCTTTTATATTGACTCTGTGTCTTCGGGAATGTGGAGCTCTCACATCATATTACATGCCTTTGTAATTGCTACCTCCAAGTTATAGTTATGTGTGTCCATTTCTTCCTTTTCCTTTAGCGTCTGTGACTTTTCTATAAATATATGCTCATTTTTTGTCTTTACTTCACTCACTAATAGTGCTCGCTGCTCCCTAACCCTGAGATCATTGAATACTCCTTGATGTAATTCATGGAGGGTCTAAATAGGAAGTGTTGCGAGACTGACCCCTAGGTCCTTGAGCTCTGACAATTGAGTGTTTACTTCCTCAGACTGTGCACATAGGGACTCTCTGATAATGGAATGACTCTGATATCTGGAGTTGATCAGTATCCAACACTGTCACGCTCACTTGCTATAGGCTCGTTTGAATCCCGCTCGCCTAGCCAACGCTCACTTGCAGCTGTCCCATCTGAATCTGCAGGTCATACAGATCCTTCTCCACATTCCCCAGCACCTGTTGGTATTCCTACTCGAACTACATCCACAGTTATGTTGTGGTGTTGTGGACCTTATCCCCAATTTCATCCAAGTCCCCTTCAGTGAGGACCATTGGGTTGACATGCACATGCCTGTCGGACTTTTGTTTCTTCCAAGGTCCTGAAGTTGTCTCCTTGGAGCACTTATGTGATCTAAATGGGGTGCCCTGATCAACACCCCCACCTCCTTCAACATCAGACTCCTCCTTTTCCATGGTATGCTAAGAAGAAGACTCTTCATCATCGATAGTGGTCTCCTTAACAATGTGCTTTTTCTCAGCAACTGCCTTGGCAACAACTTCCTTCTTTTGTTGTGTAGCTTCTTGTTGAGCTGCAGCCAGCTCAAATTCCTTCTGCTTTTGTGCTATTGTGGTCTGTGTGGATGAACTCTCCCCTTCCTTGCTTGTACCGTGGCAAGTTATGAGGTGTGTAGCCACTCCCCTGGCCATTTCCCAACAACCTCCTACACATCTACCTCTTTCACTAGATAGTGTAAATTGTACCACACTTTCTTTCGATCCCGTCGCGCACAGATAGAAACATTGTGAAAGTCTGCCTTAAACTATGCATAAGCCTCCAGTTGTTCATATAGGGTCAATGACAGCCTTAGAATCTGGCTGATCACCATGCGGAGCTCCATATCAACCAACACCTAAAACATTTTAGTCTCCATGAACTGCACAATGTCGTTTGTTGCCCATAGCGAAGAAAACTTTGCGGCTTCTGGTAAGTCAGGTTCCTATGGAGGGAATTGACTGTCTTCTGGCAGCCTCCATGGAACTAGGGAAATCAAGAACATGCATAATGGAATGCCTTTCCCTCATCCCGTGCTTCGCGATAATTTAGCAAAAATTCCTTACAGAGGTATTGTGCCCAGTTGTACTGCACACCCTTAGCACATTGTGCAACAAGTGAAATTACCGGCGCTGGAACTTCGCCCACGTGACACTTCCTCATGATCTTGCAGTCTAAGATCTGCATGGAAAAATGCACCGCATGTTCTATAATAGAGCACATGGAATATTCGTGTGACATTTTCCCTAAGCCAAACTCACTTTTCATTTGGTTTGCGAGTTTCATTTCTTTGGTTTTTCCACCAAAAGCCTTGGTTGGATCCACACCTTAGCAGGGCAACATCGTGATGCGGTGGATTAGCATATCCATAATGGGGATGGGTTATCCCAACTAGAGACACCCATAATGTACCAAGGTTAGAAATTATCGAACAGAGACTGTGTTAATGATTATTCTGCTAAAATGCGACACCCACAACATGTTCAACAATCCTGCATTCTCAACCCCCGTGACCCATTTCATTGGCTCTAGTCATGTTACTTCGGTCCCTTCATAATACTTTTTTTCCATATACTTATTTGACGCAATCTGTGGGAATTGTTTATGGTCTTCCAGATCCCAATCTTCCAGCTTGAGTGAGGGAATGTGCCCTAATATTGTGCCTTCAAACACCACCTTCTCCGGCAGCAGTGGTGTAGAAACCATAAACTTGGTGGTATTTGGATCTTTCGGTACCTTCGCTTTGCCTTTTCGCAATGGGATATACTTTGAGAGCTGAGTTATAGGCTCACCCTCTCTAGCATCCAACTCCTCAATGCCTCCATGAAGCTATTCTTCATCAACATCAAGGGGTTCATGCAGCTTTTTTGACTTGTCCATTTTCCCCTTTTGGAAAATCTCAACGGGGTTTTTCCTTGGTGACTGTCTCACCCAAACGGGTGGCGGTTTCTTTTGTTTCTTCTTGGTATTAGACATCTTAGGCCTATGAAACCTCAGCGCCATAGGTATAGTGGGTGTTGCTTCCATTGCCGGAGCGAATTCAGGGGATGTAGCTTCAGAACTTGCGGCTTCTGCATGGCTTGTTTCCGCCATTCTATCCAAGAGGGCTTTACAAAAAGTTTCAAACACGTTAGCTAACCTTGGCTACAAGAAAATTTCTTCCCAATTAGACACATTTAGAGAGAAAAGTATTCTAAGGCAAGGCAACATGCTAGATTTATAGGTGATTTCAAATTCAAATCCTACCGTTCCCTCCAAATTTTTATCATAAAGACATGGTTGACGATATATTTCCAAATATTTGGGCCATAAATGTAGCCTACCCACTCCTTCTAATGGAAAATTTTCCATCCAATCATCTACAGTGCACTCAACGACTATTTTTGAAAATGCTGCGCAACACCAGCCTCCATGGTGCAACCCTCCTAACACACTTCTTGCTTCTATCGCGTAGCCCCCTTACTTCGTTTTTCCACTTCTCAAGCAATGTAGTTTATAGTCCCATACTTCCTTGTAGCTGCTTGGAGTACTAAGACTATCCCACCATCATATAGTCATCGCGCAAGGGCGGGATCACCCTTGTATAACATCAATCGATTGCCATTAAATCTTCCTGGAAACAATTCCCCATTCAGCTTCGCGATCTAAACTGTGCCGCCATTTGTAATTCCTTTATTACATAGGGACCTAACCAATGCATTTGAAACTTTCCAGGAAAGTTTGTGAATTTTCTATCATAAAGTTACACTAAAATCATTCACTTGGAAGGTGCAAAGCTTAATATGTTGATTGTGCCAGGCCTTCTCACGCTCCTTTTGCACCTGTTGGTGAAATCCTGCTAAAAACCGGTCTACTTCTAATTCCAGCATCTGAGCGAGGAAATCCTCCATAGTCTCGTGATCCACCATATCAGTCAATGTTGCAATATGCAGACTCGGCACAATATACTCCATGGGCATCAAAACCTCTATCCCATAGACCAATCTGAACGGATTTTGGCCTATCAACTTTTTACACATCATCCTATATGCCCATAGGACCATTAGTATAAGTACATCCCAATCGTTTCACGTTGCAGACCTTTGTCAACACACTTTCCATAATCTTATTGAATGCTTCAACTGTATCGTTAGCTTGAGGATGATAGGGATTATTCTTCTGATGATAAACCTGGAATTCTTCAAGCATCACGACAATTGTTTCATTTTAAAAATGCATACCCCTATTTCTCATTTTTATATTAGGACACCCAGACTAAGTCAAGACAAGCTCAAAAAGGAAATGTGCAGCTGTAGCAGCGCTACAGTATTTTACCGAATGTGCTTCTTCCCATCTTGTCAAATACTCAGTCGCAATAATAATGTACCGCACGCTTATACTTTTCCCTGGTGATTGTATTGGACCAACAAAGTCAATTGCCCAATTTTCAAATACCTGCAAAGAAATATGTGGGTTTAAGAGTAGTTCACCCCTCCACAATGGCTTTCCCATCCTTTGACAAGCATCGCATGCCCTGCAATATACCTTAGAATCCTTATGCATGTTGGCCACCACAATCATGCACGTAGAATCTTCTGCACAGTTGCTCTGCCTGCATAGTGTCCTCCCACCACTCCTCCAGGTGCTTCAGTGAGGATGCTAGATCGTTCAAACTCCTGAACATATCAACACAATATTTCATCAGAGCCCATTTTATACAAGTGTCCCGCGATTACAGAAAAATCAGTCATGCGAACCACCAATTCATTTTTCTTCTTTGTAAAATATCCTTCCAGAGCTATGCCATTGGTTAAAAACTCGATTATGTCAGAAACGTGATCATCTGCAACATGTACAACAAAGAGTTGGACATCCAACAATCTGTCTTCCAAACTAGTGGGTTCTCCGTCTGTCTCAATTTTGGATAGATGATTTGGTCCCCCATTTAATCGATTGGGCTTCACAATCATCTCAAAATCATATTCCTAAAAGAGAAATAACCACCTACAGATATTCCCCCCCAACACAGGCTTTTTGACCAAGTACTTGAGAGTGGAGTGATCTGTATACATTTTGAAATGTGCACCCAACATGTAATGTCGAAATTTTGTAGCATGTATACCATCGCCAACCCTTCACATTCTATAGTTGAGTAGTTCTTCTTTGCCTTTGATAGTTTCCTACTTGCGAAGGCTATAGGATGACCAATCTCACTTTTTCCTAGTTGGGTCAATACTACACCCAACACAATACAGGAGGCATCCATATGAACATGAAATTCTTTCTTCCAGTCTTGGAACACCCAGATTGGCGCAATCACCATCTTCTCCTTTAAAACATCCAAATTGTGTTTACACTCCTCATCCGAGCAAAAATTCACATCCTTCTTTCGTAATTTATCCATTAGCGCAGTTATCTGCGCGTAAGCTGTGATAAACTTCCTATAGTATCTATTATGTCCCATTATTGTGCGCAGTTGTTTTACATTCTTGGGAGCCTCTACATTGAAAATAAAAATGGTCTTCATAGGGTCTACCACTAATCTATGCTTGCAGACTACATGGCCTAACAATATTCCATAGGGCACACAAAATATACATTTCTTCAAATTCAAGGCAATCTGGTATTTGCAACAAGTATCCAACATAAGGCATAGACTTGCAATGTGGCGTTTTATCAATCCAAACACAGTGCAATTGTAAAACTAAAATTCTAAGAATTTATGGATGAATTCCTTAAAAGCTAAATTTATGACCCTTGAAAAGATTGTAGGTGCATTCTTCAGTCCAAATGGCATTACTGGGTATTGGAAGCATCCCCACTCTGTCGCCATCTTAATTTGATGGTACCCTGAGAATCCATCAGTGAACGAATAGGCTTCGGGCACTCCAATATTCTCCAAGACTTCATCTATAAATGGCATTGGAAATGGGTAATGAAAACACACATCGTTGAGCTTTCTCAGATCTACGCATATCCTAATTTCATCCTGTTGCTTCTTCTCCTGAGCAACCATAGGGCTTACCTAATCAGACTCTTCCACTGGGTCAATGATTCTAGCCTCTATTATTTTGTCCAGCTCTTTGTGCACCTTCTCCTTATACTTGGGATTTAGATGGTAGGGTATTTGATTCATAGTATTCACATTGAGATTTAGAGTGATCTTCATTACACCCAGATCCCCTAATATTCCTTTTAGATCCGAGAACTTGGTAGGAAAAAAGTCCTGATATTCACGCAGTAGATCTTCAAGTTATCAACTGTATATTCATCCCAATAATCACTTATCTTTGCAAACTTAGGCTATGCATCAAATCCAATTTTCACTTGCATGGTCTTCAAAGGTTTTGTTATATCAAGGTTTGCTGCTTTGGGTCCTTCAACCTCACGTTGTCCCTCAGACTCTAGAATGTTAACAGTT
Source organism: Pinus tabuliformis (assembly GCA_031772625.1). Lineage (NCBI taxonomy): Eukaryota > Viridiplantae > Streptophyta > Pinopsida > Pinales > Pinaceae > Pinus > Pinus tabuliformis. The sequence continues at coordinate 1,296,580,876 of CM062819.1, forward strand.
TGTGGATCCTCGTCTTCTTCTGCAATCACGTTATAGCATTCCAATGCATGGCACAGTTGTGTATTCCAGTCTGGTTGAACCAATTCTACCGGTTCCTTAGGCATGCTGAAGATTGTAGCCTTAATTTACTAGAGCGCTTCATTAATACACGTAAATCCATCCTCAAAGCTGAAAGTTAACAAGAAACTTTCCCTCAGGATATCGCACTCAGCCGTCCCATGGCGTAGCTTTGTTTCCAAGTACCAATTCATCGGAATAGTATCTAGGGTGTGAAAAAAGATATGTACCCATTCTGGTTAAGGCTCCTCCCTCCAGGATCTAGTCTATCACGCCAAATTCTCGTGCGGATCATCCTTGCCAGAGTATTTCTCAGTCAGGCGGGTATTCATGTACCCAAATCTTAGCTTCATCATTCGCTTGTATTCTTTCCAGTCAACAACGCTACCCTTATGCATAGCCCACCAATGGGTAGGCATAGTGTGGAGCACCAGATCAAGAGGCTGGAATTGATACTCTTTTGGCACCTCCCTTTCAAACTTATCTACAAACAAAAGAACTTCATTTAAGCCATCATAATGAGGAAGATTTCTTACCTCCGTGGATACAAACTGAAGCGATTTTGTCATAATATTGTAACGTAGCATTGAACCTTCATGAAACCTATTCTGCCAATGCCCGAGTTCTTCATCTGAATCTGAGGTACAAGAGTTATCTTTATCCCATGTAATTCACCCATCTATAGTGGGATTGATCCAATCTTCATTGTGCACAATGATCTTGGATAGTTGATCCAAATTAACTTCCTCTTCATAGTTACGGACTAGTTTAGTGTAGTGCGCACCTTCAATAGGATCCAATGGGACAATAACCTGAAGTGCCTTCCTTCCAAATTTCATTCTTTGCATTTTTAGATTAATTACTGCATCCATGTCGAAGGATCAATCAATTCCTAATAGTGCCAGGTAAGGATTGATGTCATCCACTATTTCAATTACTTCAAACTCAGCCAGAGCGCTTGCTCCCTCAATGTCTACTGTTACCCCATACAAGCGCCCCACAGAAATTATCTTATGTTGGTTGGCCATGCGTAGTTGTATAGGAGACCATTGTAGCACAAGTCTCTCCATCCTTTCACATGTCTGCCTTGGTAGCACATTCACATCAAATGCCTAATCCAAGATGACCTGATCTATTTCGTACTCTCCAATCTAGGCAGTCAACCTCATTTCACACCCTCTCTGCTTCTTATGCTTACCTAATTTCCTTACAATGCGTTTTTCGGGAGGAGTCTTGATTTTACCCTTATAGTTGTCAATTAGCTCCTAGATCCCTTCCACCGCCTTCCTATCTTCTAACAGCTTCATACATGTTTTTAGAAAAGTATCCAATAATGAGGGATCCATATCCTATGCTTCATTGTTTCCAGTCGATTTCTCCTGGCTTCCTTACGTAGAAGCGTCAACAAAATTCTTCTTGGCTTCCATAAAATCTTCTTTAGCCTTATTGAGATAAAATCTGACCTCTTTTTCAGCAGCCTTGCGCACCCAGCCTTCAGTTTCAGGTTGCTTTCCTTTATCTTCTTTTGTGGCAATACGACTTCATGTCATGATATTGATGTTATGGTCCTCTTTGTGAGGCTCCGACCTCATCATAAGTATATTTTTGGTGGCTGGTTGAGTATTTTTCTCTTGCATTTTTGCTACCAGCACAAGGAAATCCTCTATCACATGGTCAAACTGTCTGCAATATTGACATGATGGATGTGTTGAGTTCTAACAGTTGCGCGCAAAATGTCTTCCTTCGCCACAATTTTAACAAAATATTTGTCCACGACCTTTGCTGGCCCCTCCGCCTCTTCCTCTTCCATGACCTTAGAATCCTCTACGTGTTCCACCTACGCATTGGTCCTCAGGCCAAGTTTCATATTGCATTCGATATGTAGGCATTCAATCCATCATTATTTCATAGCTTCGATAGTTTCGTTCATCATGCCCAACTTATTTACAGAAAGTAAAAAACAATTGTTGCTGAGTCTATACAAACATCTGCGTGCTTCCCAACTATCTAGAAAATAGCGCACCATAAGGGTACTCCTGCGATTGGTCTCGAAATGTTATCAGGCTTCAAAGGAACAAGTCGTCCCCCAATTAGGTAATTCTAATAGATAGGACAATGATCCTTATCATGTCCCTTGTCTTTACACTTTATGCACTAGACTTCTGCGTGCACCTTAGATTGAGCTTCCTTTCTTGTCTTCAAGCTCTGCAACTCCATATGCAGGCTTTCCACCTATGATTGAATATGCTATACCCCCACATTTGTATCCTGCACTGGTGAGGTTTCCAACCTCATCGTGATCTCCACAACCTCTACTTGCATTCCTATATTCTTCTATGATAATGTCAATCTCATATGAGGCAATAGTGAAACAATGTACCAGTCTTTGTGTTGATCATATGTGATCTTCATATTAGCCTGCTAGATCAGGAACTTTAGCCTCTGATCGAAGTCCCACACAAACTCATTTACCCTCTATTGTATTTCCTTAAACTCTGTTACAAACTGCGCCTGAGACTTAGGCTTTTTAAACTCATTGTTTAGTTCCTGCTGAGTCTTTGCCATGGTTGCACTTGGTTGATCTGTACAAAACTTGATATACCATGTCAATGCCCTATCCTGCAGTGCTCTAACTAGCTGTGCTTTCTTCATATTATCATCAGTAATATATTTTTCTTTCCACACAACATCCGCGACGAACCAAAATTGTTCAGGGTCTTCGCTTCCCACCCCTTTAAATATTGACATCTTCATCGTGTTCACCATGTTGAATGGTTGATGCGGAGGTGGAGGTGGAGGTGTAGGTGTATGTGGTAGAGGTGGAGGTGGCGGTGGAGTGGATGGATGGGGTATCCTTGGGATACCCTAGATTACTAACTGTAGCGCACTTCACAATGTTCTCAGAATAGTTCCTTCGTCATCACTATCAAAAGATCCTAGCAGCGGATTGTATTCATAACCTGATTCTTTGTTCCTTCTAAATGTTTTTCCACTTCACTAGTCCCAAACATCAATGTAATGGCATAACCCGTTTCTCACACAACAACATCTTAATCCAGGTCTTCAGAGATTTTAAGTACTTACCTCTTGGTCCCTTGAATAATATGCACTCTGCTTCACTATAGCTGATGGTCATATCGATCATGAGCTCAGAGATGAATCTTCCTAAGATACGATTAATCCAGTGATCAACGGTCCACGCGATGTTATTTTTGGAAGCTTCCAAGTGCTTCACCAGTTCTGGGGTCCACATAATAGGGTCATCAAGCCTCCACGTACCCTAACTATCGACTAATCTAGACAACCACTCATGTAGTTTGTAAGGAAAGAAATAGAAGAAGGCTTGAGTCTTATCTATGTACAGGTATATATTCAGCCACTGTCCCTTGAATAACCATGGGTTTCTATTCTTTTGAGCTGAAAACGTGTGCAATTTCTAATTGACCCACTTTTCGATTTATTTCTTAGTAGGGAACCACTTGTTCAACATCACACATTCCTTAGACAAATGCTAGTCCCAGAAATCGAACCATTTGCTGGCTTGATGGGGCCTAACCCAGGTTCAACGTTATCCAAGCCAACCAACAAAACCTAACTGTTGGCCCTTTCGGAAACAACTTTCATAGTGCAAGATGCAGTCTCACCCGAAGCAGTATTGGGGGATGATAGAACTAGGTTTGTACATCCATAGGCATGTGTGATAAGTTCCTATAGTCCTTATGGCTTGGATCTACTTTCACGCACCCTAAACCCCTCTGAAGAGATAATTACTGTAAATGCACTTAAACAACTTCCAGATCTTCGTGAAGGTTTTTAATTAGTCTTAACATGCATAAATATTACAAATCTATTATTTTCTTACAGAAAATAAGCATTAATTCTTATAAACCATAACACAGAGCGAAGTTATAGATACTTGCAAAAATAAGAAATAATACACAGATGCATCCAAATTTTCTCAAACTGTGTTTATTAAGTATAATCATTCAAGTATAGACTTCTTTTCCCTATCCACCCAGCTGCAAGGGCTCACTCACTCAGCTTGCAGACTTACCAAGATCTCCGCGCACTCAACTACAAGAGCCTTCCCCTTTCACCTACTATATAGGAAACAAACCTTTCCTACCTTAGCTCCTTGCCCTTACCAAGATTATTATAAAAAAGTTACCTTTCTAGACATGCTATGACTCACCTATATATAGCATTTTTCTTACAATACCATTGTCCGCAGACCATGGGAGGGTCTCAAAACTCTCTATCATTTACCATCCTAAGGGACTAAAACCCCTTTGACTCATACTAGATTCACGCTCTACTTTCACATTCCACAAATACTTTACACTTTATACAAAAATATATTAAAATTTACTCAAAATTTGACCAAATTTGACCCCAGGGAACCTATCCCAACAACATCTTTTCTCAGAGATAAGCTACCATCGCCAGAGCTAGTTTATTTACATTATGCATATAAACAGTTTTCAGTACTTTGTTATTAATGAGTTGAAATTTTGTTTTCGATGTATCTCTATGTTTCTATTAATATCTGTATTTCATTTTGTTCCTTCATAAATATGGATCATTAGTATCAACGTAGTCTTCTCTTTCTCTGTTTTTCTATGCATGTCCCCAATGAGGTTAGGGTATAAGGAGTTGGGACTTGAACTAGTTGAGCCTTTGCAAGACCATCCCCGCTGACACTGATGACCTCCTATGGCGGAAGAAAAGAAAGACGAGGGAGCATGAGATCTCATCAAATAGTTGATCGAAGAAGCCCTCAAGCGGAAAAGGAACAAGATGATGGACAAATTTTCCCATATCCTTCGGTGGATGCCCACCAATGACGCATCTTCATCCAGCAGTCACTTCGGAAACATCGCCCCCTTCAAGGTACAAGTGAACTTTGATATCGCTATATTCGAAGGTCAAATAGATGAATATGCTTTAGATAAATGGTTGAATATGTCAGAAGGTTATTTTTTGGTCCATATTGTTATCACTCAAGGAAAACCTTAGCTACAGGGAAATAACCTAAAACCCCTTTTAGGTTGAAGTTGGCCCTTCAACCTGGAGAGCTATCTCTTCATAAAACTAAACTACCCTTTGGTAACTATAGTAGAAGGTTTTGTGCAATTGAGTTCAGATGGCCAAATTTAGTTCTAGGGATAAATTGGTTGGGTGATATTCAAAACCATTGAGCATAGATTCCAATTATTAAAGAAATGAGATCACAACTCCAATGAGAAGGTTGTACAAATCATGAAAGTTGCAAGTCCTTTGACTGTTTGGAAGATTTGGAAGAAAGAGGATTGAAGGAAAACATAGTTTATAGATGACTAGAATAAGAAATATTAATGACTGATAATCCTAAGAAAGGAACATCAAAGAAATCCAATCTCATAAACTAACATTCTCATACATTGAAGAAGACAATTATATAAAAAAGAAAATACTGACAAGGAGAAATAACACATAAATTTCCCACTAACATCTCATTAAACACTGTGAATACATTCAATATTTCCTCAAATATATTTGGACTACAAGTGTTTTTCCGATAAAATCCAACCTCGTTTCAATATTCATAAACTGTTTATATAGTGCTTAACAAATTTTCAAAATAATAGTCATCACATGATTAGAGAAACTGAGATAATTTAAATATCTTTCAAGTTCATGTATGTAAAGATAAACTTAAAAATATTTTGTCTTTCATAGAATAATTATAGGAAATATGTTTGTATTTAGGAAAAAAGAAATATCTGGTCAACTGCCTCCCTTGAAAGTAGAACAGGTCCCTAAACTGTAGTTTAGCATCTCTGCTATCATAATAGGTCCCTTTGCAACAATCAATCAAAACTGCTCCTTTGTTCTTCTTCAATTCCACTGGAAAATATTTAGCCTTCAAACTTGGAAATTGGTTCATTAATGCTAATCCTCTGCCTTGGAATCTCGAGTGGCTGATGTTGTTTTCGCAAAAACTTGTTGACTTTCCATTCAAACTACCAACCCCTATTTTCCTACAATTCAACACCTACCGACTCATACGCCTTCTCCTCTCTATATGGTCTTATCAGTGGAGTTTCCACATTATTTCTTCACCAATACTTCTCAGTCCCTTGCGCTTTGCTCCTTTGGCTTTGTTTTTTATATGGCTGGGCCAATGATTATTGGTTTAATGCCATACTGAAGCCCATTTATAACATAACTTATTGCAAAGTTCTAATTTTGTCCTGGCTCCTTTTGCTTCAGCGCTTCCCACATTTCTTCACCATAAGACCGAGGGTTGTGACCTACCACTTTTCCTTCAAGTGTTAGGGTGTTCTTTTCGCTGTCAAGGGCTAGTTTTCCTTTGTTAAGTGCTTAGCGCCTGAGTTTCTTTAAATTCCTCTCAACCATGTGCCAACCCAATATCGAAGCCCCTCACATCGGAAGTTTGCAATCAAAAGATTTACTCTAGAGCTATGATATTCCTTAACCTTCGATATGCAACCTCCAATATGACATCATCAATCCACGTGGCACCTCATGAGTGGTGACACATGTCACCCTGATTTTCCCCCTTAGGCCCCCTCAAAATGCCAAAATTGCTTGCCATGTGTCCTTCCGTACCGCCATGTCATGCTGATGTAAGATGCCAGTGTATATTAATCAGAACCAAACACATGCTGCTATGTGTCCCTTATCGAAACCAATCATATGCCGCCATGTGTCCCTTATTGGAACCAATCATACATTGCCACGTGTTCCACTAGAGAAGAGAGAAAAGGACCTATCCAGCTTTGATTTTGTGATGAAATCCTTTCTTAACCTTTATCGACGTTCCTCTGCAATTTTAACACTGTCGACACATTTTCATATCACAACTTCTTAAGGTTGTCAGATTAAGAAGTTATGATTTTCGATTCTTTGATTCGTCGATTTGCCGATATGCCTTGGACCTCCAATGTGTTGATCGTTGATTCGTCAATTTTTTATTTTCCTTATACCTCCGATATGCGATCTTCGATGTGCCCTAGACCTCTGATATTTCTTCCTTTCAAAGGCTTCAAACTCTTAAGCTTCAACATACCATACATTTTGATCCAGAAGTCCATTTTTGGACTTACACATATTGTTAGAATGCTTGTTCAAAGTACTTTCCAATGGAGAGGGTTTGATGTAGGATTTATTACAATTTTCAATACTGACACTACAATTGTTAGCATTTTCCAAAAAATATTAAAAAAGGAAAAATGTTTATTTTGATAACAGTTGGCTCCACGGGGATGCTAACGATCAATGATGGCAGAAATAACCCCCCATAGACCAGTTGCCTCATCCATTACACAATTTAGCTGTAAAAAAAGCTCACTAATATATAGAACTTAATCTTTTTATGAGATGATTTTACAGACTCTGAACTTGAAAGTACAAAATACAATTGTTTCTAAAAAACTTCTTATTTCTATAATGAATATAAGCATAACGTTAGGGCCTTAGCTTCAGGCCTCAAGTCCTTTAGAAAATTCATCCACGCACTCTTGCACACTGCAAACTAAAAATGGGAATTGAAAAAATCATTACTGAAAAACCACACTTATTACATGTCATTTCCTACTCTAGCCTACTAAAGTCTCTGCCCAATCAGGTGAAATCAAAAACCAAATTCAACCATGCAAGTAAATGGTTACTTAATTGATTTATGCTCACATTTTATTTACTCCAAAATAAAAAACTAAGAAATGGAGACTCAAATTGGAATCTGAATCCAATCCCTTTGTCGATGAACAAAAGAAATTGTACCATCACTAATGATTCTAGAAGACTAACCACAGGGCCTTGGAAAACATGAAAACCACATCTTGTCTAATGATCTAATTGTTCCTTTTTCTCCAGCTATAAAATTTCAAGCTCATGATTAAAGTCATAATATTTTCCATTCTCAAAACCAAGGGGTGGAAATATAACTTGTTTCTTCTTCTGAAATGAAACTTCAAACGAAAGATCTAGAAATGGAAAAATATGGGGCAAATTCTGACATTCTAAAGCTTCAATCCTGATTTCAATGTCATTGGCCAACTCTTCTAAAAAAAAAAAATTATCTTTCAAGTTACACTTGCATGATTTTAAATAAGAATACAAAAATGAAGAAAAGTTTTCATACACTTCATCATTAGTGTACATATCATTCCATTCTCTAAAACATTGAATGGAAACAGGGTCTGTCACAAATTTTGTTTTCTCCATCCATGTTTCCAAAAGTATGAGCCAAAAATATGAAAAATATCTTATAGATTCTGCAGGTTAACCTTCAACCTAACTAAAACACTTTCCTTGGAATGAATCATAAAAAGTTAGATAAAGACATCTTCATATTTGACTCTAAGAAGATCAGTGTTATCACCAAAAAATTGGTCATCTAGCCTAATTTACTAGATGGATCGAAGTACACCATGTAAAGCCAATTTTACCATAGTGAAATTGCTTTCACTGTGAGAAATTACTTAATAAACCACCTTTGTTAAGTAATTTATAGCTAAACCCATGAAGAATAATTAAATAAATCACTATCTGTTTGATTTTCTTCTAGGAATAATTAATTAAACCATTGTTTTATTATTATTCCTTGTCATATTTGACCCAATTAGGAAAAATAAATAGATAAATCGTTATGTTGTTATTTTTCTCTAAGAATAATTAATTAATCACTAATTAATTATTATTGTTTATTAAATTTGACTGATAATAATAAATCATTTATCTATTTATTATTTCTAAATAAAATTTTAAATACTTTTTCCCTCCTAACCAAATATAATAAAATATTCCAAGTGGTTATTCCAAGAATGGGATCAATAATATTTTATTATTGCTCATTATTCAAGGATAACTCAATATTTTGTTATAAACAGAAGGGTTTTCCATTCATTATTCACTTTTGATTATTTTCATTGTTGCACACCATATTTTTGTTGGGCTTTCACATTATAAAGGAGAGAGACTCTACACAAGCTGAACACGTTTGAGGATAGCCAAGAACCCATCCCATAGAGGGGGACTGGTAACATTTATGTGTTCTCTTCACAGGTGTTATTATAAAATTATTCTTTACATATCTAGTTTCCATTAGATGATTGGAGTTAAACTCTTTCTTTTGTTGTTTAACTATGATTGTGGCATAGATCCAGACTTTGGCAGGTTTTGTTTCTATCAGTTGTTGCATATCTACAATGTTTAGTAGCCATTTATATTGTTGAGATTGTTTGTCATCCACAATCTTAAGTCGGTTCTTTTCGTACATCATTGAGGAGAAAATACCACAACAAAATTGACGACTCCACTGGGTTTTATACTTCAGATCCAAAAACCTGGATGACCTTTGGTTTTCAGCTTAGGGTTTCTTATTTTTTCAATTCTCTTAATGTTTCCTAGTTTGTTAACCCTAGATATGATGAATTTTTTTACTTCCGCAAGATTTCTGGTCATTTCCGCATGTCACAGGAACTAGCCGCGACAAAGGTGGCACCTTTTTCTGAGATATTCTAACCAGGATCCACGGAATAGAAATCGTAGTCTTTAGCCCAAAAAGTGTGATCTGGGCTTTAGAATGCACCTTTCAGCTCAATCCCTGCAGAGAAATAGGTCAGTACCTGCGATTTCTAGGTTTTAGAGAATTTCTTAGATCGGTTTCTGGGTTTTGCAAAGAGATGTCTGCTGGGTGTTTGACCTTTGTCTCATCCCAATTAGGCCTTGATCCACTTTTTTTTACTCATCAAATTTGAATTTAGCCTCCCCTAGGGCTTCTAGTACACTTCCACCTTTCTAGGAGGAGTTTCGCTGAGTGAGTAGTCTGAGTTTCTACAGTGCTTTTAGCCACATTTTCTAGATCTTCACCGTTCTATTTCAGATCTGTTAAGATAGGTTGTTACCATCCATAGTGTCACATTTCCACTTGTTTGATCATTTACCTTAGGGTCCCATCGGTTTCCACAGGTGTTTCACCCATCTCCCTATATTTTTGCAACAATCTTCCCTCTAGTTTTTTGTTGTTGCTGCACAACTTTCCAGCAACTTAGTGTCACTTGATCCCAGTCACACTGACATTCATATCTCTTGACCGTTTCAGTGTATTTCCCATCAGTTTAGCCACCAAGAAGTACAGTGTTTGCAAACCCAGTTTGGGTGGGGTTTAGTTAATTATTTTTCTGTTCATTTTCTGTTATTTATTTCAGTTTATTTTCAACAAGCTTTTTTCTTTTTTACAAACACGATTTGGGCTTAATCAATTAATACAATTTCACACACAAGCACACTTTAAGTGAAGGGCACTTGGTTTACACTGCCAAGCCAAGACTCAACATAATAAATTTATCTCCCCGCATCGAGACAAAGATAGATTGCTAATCTCCCTTCATTGTTTCCGTGTTCCGTGTGTCTTATCATCATTTCGCCACCAAGGCATGTGTCATAGAGACTATTATGCCTTCACCCTGAGTTTTTGCTTGGGCATATTACTCCTCCCTGGCATATTCATGTTCATAGCCCTCTAAGTCCCCATACCAACTCTTCTCCTAGTTCTTTTGATTCCTCATCTGATTCCGAGCCTCCTTCACTACATATCGTCACCATGTCTGGACCCACAGTTGGTGTAGGAACCCAACCTGGTGTTGGCTCCTATTCTATACCAGTGGTCGCATAAAGTGGAACAATCTCACGAATTATTCTGGCAGCCCCCAAGCTCCCCTTTATCACTGGGTTAAGTCTATCAGATATTCACTAGTTGATAAACGACCCCATACACCATGATGGTGGTTGACACTCTATGCCGAATAAGCTTCCATCAGACATCCCAAAGTTTGAGGATATTGCTGGAGAGGATCCTACCAACCATGTTCAATCCTTCCACATGTGGTGTTTTTCCAACTCCATAACCGATGACTCCATTCATCTTCATCTCTTCTAATGCACGCTCAATGGAGATGCTGCAGAATGGTATGTAGACCATACCTCTGCATCACATTCCGTTTTTGTGATGCTTGCTAAAGCGTTCCTTTCATATTTCCAGTTACCTCTTGGATGTGACGATGGTACGGAGCTATTGACCACATTCCATTAGTCCTTCGCCACTCGACTTTCTAACCATGTTCAAGAGTGGTGTCGAAGGAGGAGCACATGTTGTGCGGTGCCTTTTGAAGACCATGTCTATCTAGATTGGTTTCTTAAGAGCCTTTTATCCCCCATCAGGAAAGATGTCGCATCCCATGTTCCTTAGACCGAGGACGAAGCTCTCCAGACCGCTTTGAGATATGATCTAAATTATGCACAATCTGGTTATGTCTATATCGTCATTCTAGACCTCCCTCATCCTAGAAGTGCCAATGCACCAAGGGCATCTCACATTGCCGACGATATCATTAGATCCCTTTCACACTCTTCATCATATACTCAACAAAGTTATGGCTACCCGTAGGGGGCAACCAGTTCCTCCAACACTTATGCCTCTCCTGCTAACAACATGTTTCCTAGACCCGAACTTGTCTACCAAACTGTTGCTTCTCCTTATGCACAGCTGAGTGCTCCAACCCCTTAAGCATTAGCGTCGCAACCTCCCATGCATTCTCAGCCCTAGCAACCACCGCCCCCTCAGTGTTAGGTGTTTTCGCAACAGAGTACTACCAATCCCCAAAATTTAAAGAAAAAGAATAAGGGGAAGGGTAACAAGGGTAACCAGGGTAATCAAGGTAATGAACCTAGTGAACCCCAAGGGAACCAACCTAACACCAATAACCAACAACAGGGCGGCCAACCCAAGCAGAACAAGGCTATTTGTATAAACAAGCCTTATGCATGTTGTGGTGTACATGGCCATTATACACATGAGTGTCCCTTTTTACCTTAGATGTGCCAAATGGGGGAAGTTCAAGAAGCTTCTAGAGGTCCACAATCACCTCAGAATACTGCGCCACCTCAACTAGTAGCACTCACAAATCCTTTCCCTCAGTAAGGATTTGTTGCTTCTCAACCTCATCCAGGTCAAGCATACCATCTCCCCCAACCTTCTGGTCCTAGTGACTACCATATCTTTATGATGAACTTTGATGAGGTCAGCCCCTCCAATATCAACCTACAAACTCGTTCGCGTCAATGTGACAAGCCCTCCACTTCGTCAACTACCGAGTCTAAAACCAAAGTATCTGCTGAGTCTCTTACAACACCAAATGGTCCTTTACAGATCCCTCAACCTAAAGTTGAGGCCATTCCCAAGATACCAAAGGGACCATTATGTCGTAATTGATCTTCTAACAGAGTTACCCATACATACAACATAATAGACAACTTGGCGCAATCACCTGTCACCATGTCGACACTGGAAGTCCTCTAGTCGTGCCCTTCCTAAAAGAAGGCTCTACTAACTGCCTTTGGTGTAGTGGATCCTTCCGACAATTGTTTGATTGTCTTCCTAGTTGATATATCAAAACACCCCCCATTGCCTTCAACTGTTGCTTTCTAGATACCAGCTAGAGTCTGTAACACCATCATCTCCAAATGCATTATTGACGAAGGCGCATTCACCTGTCTGATGTCCGATGCTATTTGGAAATAGCTTAAGTCACCTGAGTTTTCCCCCTCCACCATTACTTTGCATTCTTGGGATGGACACCCCTCCTAGCCCCTTGGCATGTACTGCAGCTGTCCAGTGACCCTTGCGGACAAGATTTTCCATGTCAATATCGAAGTCATCGATGCCCCTTTAGATTACAAAATTCTCTTAGGTTGTAGTTACAAATATGCCATGTCAGCTATCACGTTTGTGGTGTTATGCAAGATGTGCTTCTCCCATGAAGGAAAGATCATTACCATTGATTAGTTAACTTACTATGAGCCGACATCTGTGACCTCCCCCGAGTCCATTATCTTGTCGATGTCTAACAAACTGTCTTCAACTCCTTGAAAAAGTGTCTCACCTAGATTCTATAAGGATTCCTCATTGTTGGGTGCCTTCCATAGTCCTCCCCCTCCCATTTTTGAACCTACTTTCATGAGTTTTTGCATGTTACAAGTGTCACGAGCCACCCTTTAGTAGTCTGGTACATCTGATCAACAGCCAGCTCCTCAGCATCTTGCTATTGCCCTTCCAGTTGAACCCTCTGGATCCACTCCCCCAGGACCTCCTCCATTCATGGGTGCCTCTCCTATGTTCCCACCAAGAACTGTTCAGCCATGTCTCAACCATCTAAGAGCTATTCCGCCGAGACATTATGCTATCGGAAAGATACCTTTCTTATTCCCCCCTCCAAGAATTTTTTCTGTACTTGTCATGGCTTCGTTGGCCCTTCCTAATATGACTCTAGGGATCCCAGTATGGTACATCAATCCCCCTGCAAACATCCCACCTGGTCAACCAAGACCATATCATGCTTTAACCCCAATTCAACCAGTCTCCATGACTCCTACTGTTGCTTCAGTTCCATTACAACCTCAACAGGAACCCACTCCTATTGCGAAGGCATCTGGCCAGGGGGCAAAGCCAAAAGGAAATATTTGAAAGACAAGGCTCCCCAAGCTCCTCCAACCCCTACGGCCCCAAAGCTGACACCCCTGTGCGCTTTGTGTCAAGTTGTTGGACACGCAACCAACAGTTGTCCTGAACTTCCTCAACTTAAACCTTTGGTTCATGAAGCATTCCCTCGGTCGAATATCACAAAAGTCCAAGTTAACTTACCAGTCCCACCTAAGAAACTCAAAACACTTCACACAAACCACCCTTGTGACCTATGTGATCTTCATGATCACTATTCCCATTATTGACCTCATCTTGATGAATTTTGCAATTGCCTTGGGTCGATTTGTGAATATGAGGCCACTTGTAGTGGAGCCTCTACTCCTCTCCCTGTGGATTTTAGTACCACCAGTCAACCAGAACAGGGAAAATCTGGCCCTACTATTGTGATCCCTCCCCCCGATGTCGAGATGATGGACACCACATGCCCCATTCTTTTCCTGTCGTCATCCTTTAGTTCCTTGCCGACAAACCTTTCTAAGGTTTTTGCACGCACTTATGTCGAACCTCTTTCAATAGAATCCCAGTTCTCAACATTAGTAGATCCTCCAGCTACCAGTCCATTGTCTACCATTCTAGACAATGCATATGTGAACCTTATTTCTCAGGTTGATGCACTAGGTAATGTCGTCGCATCATGTAGTCAGTCTTCCTCCCATCTACCCATCTCCCAGCCTGATGAGGACACCATGGAAGCTATGTCTACCCCTGATTACCCCTACCCTTAAGTAAGGGGGAATTTCTTCATATGATTTTGAAGGCCATTTCCTTCCTAATTCTCCCAATGTGCTCTACCTCAAGAAATTTCGCTCATAGCACATCCCTTTGATTTGCGTGTATTTATTTCTACCATGAAGTTAGGTATATTGCATCATCTCATCCATTGTCTTTTGCACCTTTTCAGACAGATCCATCATCCACGCCGTATATCGGTCATGCCGATGGTGCAAGTCACTTTTCCCAAAACCTAGCCTCAGGATCCTGGGCCATTTTTACCCCCTTGCATACTTTAGTCCTTTCAAACGGCATGTGCATTGGATCTGCCACCAATAATCAGGACAAATATGATGTAGTGATAGGTTTGTTAGTCGATGCCTTTGCTCATCGCATCCTTCATCTTCATGTTCGTTTAGATTCCTTGCTACTTTTCATGCAATTGAATGGTGTGTATCATGTGCATAACCAAGTCCTATTCAAAAAATATCTATGAGTGAAGATATTGGTATGTGAATTCAAAACCATTACTTTCATGCATGTACCTAGAGCCCAAAATCACTATGTAGATACCATTGCAAACAACATTCTAGATTGGAATTTATCAGATGTATACCACAAAAGACAAGCATAAACAAAACAAATGGTGAACCATCATTGTCATATAAAATGCATAATCATATTATGTATCATGTAAGTGTTTGGAGCCCCTAACTCTAAATACATCCAGTATGCCCATAGCATATTGGGGGGCACATAGACCCCTCCATCTCCTTTGGAGGATCTCATGCCAAGTTGGGCCAAGATGCTTGAATCCATTTTTCTAGCACTCGAAACACTATGGCACTCCAAAACTCCTCCTTCTAGGGGGCATCATTCCCACCTTTGCATACCAGATCAGTATACCATGCTTGGGGGCATGATGGTTTTCCCTTGGCCATCTTCTCAAGTCTTGGCCTAGATCCCACTGGATTTAGGTGTGGTCGATTATCCTCCCATTCCTTGGATACTTTGTCCCATCGGCCTCTCCGGTGAGCCATATGCACATCGCATATCGTAGATGTTTGATACCATATCTTCAAATATTCTACTCTATACCACATAGTCCCCATTTTTTACTTAGTGGGTGAGGATGATTCTAGACCGCCTCTAGTAGTTCATTCTCGTTTTCCTATTCCCTTAATTCTTCACCAAGAAACATCGTTCCAAGAAGCATTAAGGCCATCTTTAGACCAGTAAGGCCACTTGCCTGAAAATCGCAGACCTCGATTCTAATGGTCATTTTTTCCTCTACGATCACCAAACTGTAGCTTGTTTTTACGAACCATTAGAATTGTTGGAAAGATCTCACCAAGCTCTAAAATGGGTCCTCCTTAGTTTTTGATGATTCGACACTTCACCCGAAAGCCATTTTTCCATGAAAGGTCACTTCATCGTCTCTCAAAATTGAATTTCGTCATAAAGTGACACTTGTATTTTGAGGTCTAGCTCCTCTTAGTACTTTTCGTACTATATGTTGACTTTTGTCATGAGTAACCATCATTTACTCATGTTTTCATGGTCCCCACTGGGCCTTGTCTGTGTGGCAGCGTCATTGACTCACCTTTATTCAGAGCAACCGTGATGAGTCACCCTTGCAGTCTATTTCATGCCCCATCATATCATGTTACAGTATTGCATCGATATTTGCATATCGTTCATCCTGTGGTGCCCATTTTTGCCTCTCGTCATACTGTCCCCATCCCCTCCGGAGTTGAGTTAGTCATTGCTAGGTCAACACTGCACTTTATGCTCTGATAAGGGTAGTCGTATGTTTGTCCCTCAATCCCATTTCCCCATTATCCTTGGTGTCAATCCATCAGTCATATTACTATTTTCCCTCCTGCTTTAGTTGAGGATCCTCATTGCCTTATCTATCGCGGGCCCTATTTTGTCGACATCAGCTCATTTATTCCAGAAGGATGGTGTAGAGGGCAGTGTATCTCAGTTCCAACTTCCATTCTTGTTTGACACCTTGGATCAAGCAGAGGGTCTCATTATTTCCCTTTGACTTGGTCGTTTCATGTTCGTGATCCATACAATTGATGGTTCAATGATGCATCAGATTGTACCAATGATTCCCAAGTGTGTGTGAGATGTTTTAGACCTCATGAGTGGGTGTCCCTTCAGGTATCCCCCCACATTCTCGGATGCATACCTATTATGCTACATCCTCAAATGTAGTTCTGCAGAATTGATGGTTTTGGTTCCTACCAATCGCAGTGTCCATAGCATGCACGTCTCCTTCAGATGATCCGTTCAGTTTTGCAAAGCCCTTCCTTGTTCAGCGGGGCTTCTCCGGTTGTTCTACCCTCCCTCCCACCCTTTTTTTGAGGGAAGGGACTTTGTATCTCATGTACTTAGATATTATTGTATTCAGTCATGGCTCATGTTTTTCCAGGTTCATTATGTATATGGGACACATTGCATTATTTTATGACCCTGTTATGCTAGCATGTCATGTACCATTCAGCATGTACTTCATTGCTCAATTTTATATTTTTGGGTGAACCATTACTTTTGTACTAAGTTATCTCGGTGGGTATGGATATGCCGACCCCTACCTCATTGAGGTTCGGTACCACAACATAAAAGGATACTTGCATTAGTCTTGCCCCCTTTGTCCTTATCCTCTTTCGTGATCCATACACTTGATGGTTCAATGATGCATCAGATTGTACCAATGATTCCCAAGTGTGTGTGAGATGTTTTAGACCTCATGAGTGGGTGTCCCTTCAGGTATCCCCCCACATTCCCAGATGCATACCTATTATGCTACATCCTCAAATGTAGTTCTGCAGAGTTGATGGTTTTGGTTCCTACCGATCGCAGTGTCCATAGCATGCACGTCTCCTTCAGATGATCCGTTCAGTTTTGCAAAGCCCTTCCTTGTTCAACGGGGCTTCTCCGGTTGTTCTACCCTCCCTCCCACCCTTTTTTTGAGGGAAGGGACTTTGTATCTCATGTACTTAGATATTATTGTATTCAGTCATGGCTCATGTTTTTCCAGGTTCATTATGTATATGGGACACATTGCATTATTTTATGACCCTGTTATGCTAGCATGTCATGTACCATTCAGCATGTACTTCATTGCTCAATTTTATATTTTTGGGTGAACCATTACTTTTGTACAAAGTTATCTCGGTGGGTATGGATATGCTGACCCCTACCTCATTGAGGTTCGGTACCACAACATAAAAGGATACTTGCATTAGTCTTGCCCCCTTTGTCCTTATCCTCTTTCAAATTCAGCCTCATTGGTCTCTCTCTCTCTTTTTCTGACCCCCATTGTGTTGTCTAAGTGATTGTGTCTTTACAACGTACTTCAATCATATGTTTTTCTCCTAACACTTGCACGTTGGGGGGAAATCTATTATCACAAAAAAATTGATCATCTAGCCTAATTTACTAGATGGATCGAAGTACACCATATAAAGCCAGTTTTACCATATTAAAATTGCTTTCACTGTAAGAAATTACTTAATAAACCACCTTTGTTAAGTAATTTATAGTTAAACCCATGAAGACTAATTAAATAAATCACTATTTATTTGATTTTATTCTAGGAATAATTAATTAAACCATTGTTTTATTATTATTCCTTGTCATATTTGACCCAATCATGAAAAATAAACAAATAAATCATTATTTTTCTCTAAGCATAATTAATTAATCACTAACTAATTATTATTCTTTGTTAAATTTGACTAAATCCCTTAGGAATAATTAAATAAATCCTTATTTGTTTATTATTCCTTAACTAATTCCTTGAGATAATAAATAAATCATTTATTTATTTATTATTTCTAAATAAAAGTTTAAATACTTTTCCCTCCTAACCAAATATAATAAAATATTCCAAGTGGTTATTCCAAGAATGGGATCAAAAATATTTTATTATTGCTCATTATTCGAGGATAACTCAATATTTTGTTATAAATAGAAGGGTTTTGAATTCATTATTCACTGTTGATTATTTTCATTGTTGCACACCATATTTTTGCTGGGATTTCACATTATAGAGGAGAGAGACTCTACACAAGCTGAAGACATTTGAGGATAGCCAAGAACCCATACCATAGAGGGGGACTGGTAACATTTATATGTTCTCTTCGTAGTTATCATTATAAAATTATTCTTTGCATATCTGGTTTCCATTGGATGATTGGAGTTATTACTCTTTATTTTGCTATTTAACTATGATTGTTGCATAGATCTGGACTTTGGCAGGTTTTGTTTCTATCAGTTGCTGCAGATCTACAATGTTTAGCAGCCATTTATATTTTTGATATTGTTTGTCATCCACAATCTTAAGTGGGTTCTTTTCGTACATCATAGAGAAGAAAAGACTACAACAAAAGTTATGACTCCGTTGGGTTTTATACTTCAGATCCAGAAACTTGGATGACCTTTGGTTTTCAGCTTAGGATTTCTTTTTTTTCAATTCTCTTAATGTTTTCTAGTTTTTTAACCCTAGATCTAATAAAGTTATGACTTCTGCAAGCTTTCTGGTCGTTTCTGCAGGCCATGGGAACCAGCCACAACAAAGACATCACTTTTTTCCAAGATTTGTCGACCGAGATCCACGGAACATAAATCACAGTTTTTAGCCCAAAAAGTGTGATCTGGGCTTCAGAACATACCTTTCAGCCAAAAAGTGCGATCCTTGTAGAGAAGCCAAGAATAACTGTAAAATCTAAACTTGCATACCTTGAAACAATAGTAGAAGTGTCTGAATTCTTCATTGGCCTAGTAAAATAACCATTGAATCATCTGAGCTATGAATCCTTTTGACAATGGAGTTGCCATGGAAGCTTCTAACTCTAGATTCTTGAAAATGGAGTTGGTAGAGAAAACATCTTGTAGCCAAACGGATATACAAATCTTTGTTTTCTCTCAAAGATCTGATCTTCAACAATAAAATCATTAGGCGAAAAATATGCTTTTCGTTCCCCGGCAACGATGGCAAAATGTTATCACTCAATGAAAACCCTAGCTATAGGGTAAAACTCGAAGGTAGCCTCAAACCTCTTTTAGGTTGAAGCTGGCCCTTCAATCCAGAGAGGGATACCTTCATAAAACTCAACTACCTAATGGTCATTGTAATAGAAGTTTTTGTGCAATTGAGTTCAGATGGCCAGATTTAGGTCTAGGGATAAATTGGTTGGGTGATGTTCAAAACCATTTGGCATAGAGTCTAGCTATTAAACAAATGAGATCACATCTCCAATGAGCAGGTTGTACAAAGCATGAAAGTCACGAATTCTTTAACTGTTTGGAAGATTTGGAAGAAAGAGGACTGAAGGAAAATAAAGTTTATACATGACTAGAATAACAAATATTAATGACTAATAATATTAAGAAAGGAACATCAAAGAAATCAAATATCATAAACTAACATTCTCAGACATTAATGAAGACAATTATATAACAGAGAAAATACTGACAAGGAGAAGTAACACATGAATTTCCTACTAAATACTCATTAAACACTATGAATAGATTCAATATTTTCTCAAATATATTTGGACTACAAGTGTTTTTTCAATAAAATCCAACCTCGTTTCAATATTCATAAATTGTTTATATAGTTCTTACATAACAATTTTGCAAAATAATAGTCATCACATAATTACAAAAACTTATATATTTTAAATATCTTTCAAGTTCATGTATGCAAAGATAAACTTAAATACATTCTGTCTTTCCTAGAATAACTATAGGAAAATATGCTTGTATTTAGGCAAAAATAAATATCTGGTCAACTTCCTCCCTTGAAAGTAGAACAGGCCCCTAAAATGTAGTTTATCATCTCTACTATCAAAACAGGTCCCTCTGCAACAATCCATCAAAACTTCTCCTTCGATCTTCTTCAATTCTGCTGGAAAGTATTTAGCCTTAAAATTTGGAAATTGGTTCATTAATGCTAATCCTCTGCCTTGGAATCTAAAGTAGTTGAAGTTGTTTCCGAAAAAACTTATTGACTGTCCATTCATGTTGGCATTATGGCACAAGTCTGGAGCTATAGCACAGGTGTTTTCCTTGATGGCAACTCTCTTTGATAACAAATCTCAGTTCATGCTTTCAGAATGAAGGAAAAGACATATACGCAGGTTCATCTAGACGAAGATGCGTATACACGCGGGTTAGACGTTACAAAGGCGCGTATGCGTATACACGCACTTTCACACAGAGAAAAGCGCGTACATATTGGAAAACGTACCTTTGGTCCGTGGTAGTTAGTCCTTGGTACTTGAACCTATGGTTTTGGACCATGGTATCTTGTCAGGAGTGTTGATCCCAAGTATTGGGCCCGTGGTATTGTGTTATTATGGTTTTGGACCGTGGTGTTGAGAAAGGCCTAAGACTATAAAAGAGGAAGGAGATCATTTGGCAAAGTATCTTCGGAATCAATTGAATATCTAACATGTGCTAGATCTGAAACTTTTGTGATTGGGGTTATGGTGCAGATCTGGATTTGAATGAAGGAGAAACCTAAGCGCATAAAGAAGGATAAGATCTATTGATGGGTCATAATATTTAAAGCTTGAATGATAGTATCTTTGTATGATTTTGATCTGTTCTATGAGGCGCACACTTGATCTATAAATCTGATAATCTGGGTTATTTAGCATTTGACTGTTTAAAAGAGTAAATTCTCCTTTATAGATTTGTACGTAGGTTCAGTGAAGCGTAGGCACGTATACACGCAGGTTCAGTAAAGGAAAATAGCGTATACGCAGGTTTCTCCACACACAAGAGCGTATACACGCAGGTTTCAGGTTGTTTAAGTAGCATATATGTATTTTATTGTGATCTAGCTACCTCTGTTTGTTGTTGCAGTGTTCTGGGTTCAGAATTGGTGTGTGGTTACAGTTACTGTGTTCTGGGTACAACTGTCAGAGAAGTGTTTATTTTGATTCAGTTTTGATTGGTGAAGAGGTGATTGATTGATGCAGAAATTCTTAATGTTTGATTGATGTGGATCCAGTCTAAAAATTTATGAAACGTGGTCCCTGGAAGAAAGAGAAGGTTGTAGCCTTCAGTAGGCCAGCACCTACGTACTAGTATCTTGGCTAGTACAAGAGCTAAGGGGGTTGTAGCTCCCTTCCAGGAGAAGCTAGAAAAAGAGAGAGGGTTGTAGCTCTCTGCAGGTTGTAGCCTACGTACTGGTAAAGGACTGCACCAGTACATTGTAAAAGGAAGTTTCTAATTAAAGAAAGATAGAGACGAATTGCAGCAGGTGGTTTTCACCCACATTGGGTTTCCACCTTATATCTTGTGTTCTTGTGTGTGACTGTCTTCTGTTCTATTTTACTGGTCTGGTTACTGTTTATTTTCACTTAGATACACAGATTAATAATCAACATCTGAAAGATAAAGTAAATCATAAGTTTGCATTGTATACGCAGGTTTCCTTCTACATAGTTGTGTATATACGCGGGTTTTACTAACTGAAGTAGCGTATATCCTCTGATTTTATAAAAGGGAATTTTTGGCTTGATAATACTGATTCACCCCCCCTCTCAGTATTATTTCCAACAATTGGTATCAGAGCAGGTCCTTCTGAAGAAGCTTGATCGCTTGGAGGAAGATCCATCATCATGAGCAACTACGAGAGAGAAGCATCTATCAGGCCACCGATTTTTGATGGGACAAACTTTGTATATTGGAAGGTAAGAGTTACTGCCTATCTTCAATCTCTTGGTACAGAAGTCTGGGATATCATCGATACAGGGTACACTTTTCCATCGGCAACTCCTACAAATCCGGCTGAGAAGAAGAAATATGAAACAAATGGAAAGGCAGTCAATACCCTATTGGGATGTCTATCTCAATCAGAATTCGTCAAGGTTATGAAGTATAAATCCGCAAAGGAAATATGGGACAAGATCGTTCTGAGCTATGAAGGAGATGAATAGGTAAAACGAGCAAAACTTCAAACCCTCAGAATTCAGTATGAAAATCTCAGAATGCACAATGATGAAAGTGTGGCTAACTATTTCCTTCGTGTAGATGAGATTGTTAATTGTATGAAAAACTTGGATGAAGAATTAAAAGAGGCTGTTGTGGTTGAAAACGTTCTAAGATCTTTGTCCCCTAGGTTTGAATCTAAAGTTTCTGCAATAGAAGAAAAAGAGAATCTACGAAACCTTACCATGTCACAGCTGCACGGGATTCTAACTACTTATGAAATGAGGAAAGGAGGACCATCGGACAGGAGAGAAGTTGCTTTCAAGGCTTCAGGCAAAGGAGACTACTATGAGTCAGGACACATGTCAGAAGAAGAAGAAGAATCAAATTTTGTCAAGAATCTTCAACGGGGTGCTGGAAGATTCCGAGGTAAGTTACCTTTCAAATGCTTTGCTTGTGGAAGAGTCGGTCATTATGCTGCCAAGTGTCCTCATAAGGATAAGATTGACAAAGGGAAGGAACCTGTTAGATGGAACAAGAAACAGAATGCAACTAAGAAAAGTTACTACACTCATGAAGACAGTGATGGCCTATCAAATAGTGACGAAGATGAACGAGGTAATGATTATAAACTTTTAATGGCTTTTGAAGATGATGATTACATGGATGCTATAGATGTAGATGGTTTTTATGAAGAGATTTCTAGACTCAAAACATGTTTAGAAGAAAAGGATATGATCATTGATACTCTGCAATTCCAACTTGATGAAAAAGAAAAATTTCTTGAGAAGTTAGATTGTGAAATTGTTGGCCTTAGAAAAGAAATTGAGAAAACAAAGGCTCTTAATCTTAAATTTGTTAAAGGATCTGAAACTCTGGATGAGATTATCAATGTACAGCGTTCTCCACTAATCAAGATAGGTCTGGGGTATAATGGAGAAGCATCTCAAGCATCCACCTCAAAGAGTTATCTTGATGCAGCAAGGAGGAATGAGCAAAAGCCCAATGGAGATCACCAGGTAAAACAGGGACGAATTACATCAAGAATAAACAAAGACTACCAAGTAAATCAGGGGCAATCCATCTCCAGGGTGAACAAAAGCTACAACCAGCCATAGGTAAAAACTTCTCAAATTGCTTCAAGAATGGGTGACAACAGAAACTACAATCATTTGGCTGGTAGATTTGATAATCGCAGAAGTTTCTTCAATGGCCAATGTTTCTCTTGCCATAAGTTTGGTCACAAAGCAACTCAATGTGTTTCCTATAAGACAATCAAGACTAGAGAAGCTCAAAAACAAAGAAGTATGTCTGGAATCACGAAGAGGAACTATAAAAAAATTTCCGCCCTTGAAAGTGAAATTGAATGTTCTATTTGTAATAACTTTGGTCATGAAGAGTCTGAATGCAGGAGCAAGTTTCGGAAGACAACTCAGAAGGAACAAACCTAAAATGCCAGAACATGGAGAATGAAGGAACCACAACCAGAAAGATGTGGGATAGCTTTTTATGGAGAAGGATAGGAAAATCAATGGTACATCGACAGTGGATGTTCGAAGCATATGACAGGTGATAAAGAAAAACTTGAATCATATAGTGTTTTAGAAAAGGGAAAGAAAGTCTCTTTTGGAAATGATACCCCTGCAGTCATAAAAGGAAAAGGCATTGCTCAGTTGAAAGAAAAGGTCAAAGCTGGAAATGTTTTGTATGTTGATGGCTTGAAGCATAATCTTCTGAGTGTCAGTCAGATGTGCGATCAAGGAACCGAGGTAATATTTCGATCAAATGGATGTAGTGTTCGTGATCTTGATACAAGAAAAATAGTGATCAAAGGTAGAAGAACTCCAAATAACTTATACATATTTGAAGAAGGACAACAACAATGCTATTTGAGCAAGGATGATGAACACTGGTCATGGCACCAGAGGTTGGGGCATCTAAGCTTTTCACAAATAAGGAAAGCATGCAAATACCAGGCAGTTCGTGGTCTTCCAAATATCAAAATTCCAGACAACACCATATGCAAATCATGTCAGTTTGGTAAGCAAACCATAACCAACTTCCCTGAGAAGGAAGGTTCAGCCAGCAGGCCTCTTGAACTAGTCCATACAGATGTATGTAGTCCATTTAGGACAAGGTCACCTCGAGGAGAAGAATACTTTATATTATTCATTGACGACTTCTCTAGGATGGTTTGGTTAGGACTTATGAAACACAAGGACGAAGCATTCGAAAAATTCAAATCCTTCAAAGCCTTGGCTGAAAACGAATCAGATCACAAAATTAAGTGCCTCAGGTCCGACAGAGGTGGGGAGTTTACCTCAAATGAATTTTTCGATTTCTGTGAAGAACATGGAATAAGAAGGGAATTCTCTATAGCTAGGACTCCTCAGCAAAATGGAGTGGTGGAAAGGATGAACAGAACGGTCCAACAAATGGCTCGTGCTATGCTTGATGAGTCTGGAACTCCCGCAACCTTCTGGGGTGAAGCTGCATTTGCTGCAGTTGTTATTCTCAACAAAACAAATGTCTGAGTGAACAACACTCAAACTCCTCATGAGCTCTGGTATGGTGAGACTCCTTCAGTAAAGCATTTCAAAATTTTTGGAAGCAAATGCTATATTAAGAATAATGATGAACAGCTTGGCAAACTTGAACCTAGAGCAGATGAAGGCATTCTCCTTGGTTATTCTCCCCACAGCAAAGCATATAAGTGTTACAATAAAATACTTGGAAGAATTGTTGACAGCATTGATGTAGTGGTTGATGAAAAAGGATACATTCCTAGGCAAGTAAATTATGAAAATATCGAAGAGGATGAAGACTACTCTCCAAATCAAACTGATAATGAAGAAGAATCTCAAGAGGCACCAGAGGAATAGATAAGGATAGAAGAGAAGACTCCATCCAGGTATGTTCAGAAGAATCATCCAGAATCTCAGATTTTGGGGCAGAAAGAGGCAGGTGTACAAACAAGAAGAACAATTGCAGAAGCCTCAAGCTATTTGGCATTGCTCTCCTCCACTGAACCTCAAAATGTAAAAGAGGCATGCAAAGATGAATGCTGGGTCAAGGCAATGGATGAAGAACTTGAGCAGATCGAAAAGAATAACACTTGGGAGTTGGTTCCTAGACCAAAAGATAAGAATGTCATAGGGACAAAATGGATCTTTAAAAACAAGTTGAATGAAAATGGGGAAGTGATTAGAAACAAGGCCAGACTTGTTTGTAAAGGGTATGCTCAACAAGAAGGTATAGACTTTGAAGAAACTTTTGCTCCCGTTGCTAGACTTGAGGCCATCCGAATGTTCCTTGCTCTCTCAAGCTTTCAGAAGTCCAAAGTATTTCAAATGGACGTGAAATCAACCTTTCTGAATGGAGACTTAGAAGAAGAAGTGTACATTGAGCAACCAGACGGCTTCATCCTTGGGAATTATCCAAATCTTGTATGCAGACTAAAAAAGGCTCTCTATGGTCTTAAACAGGCTCCAAGGGCTTGGTACTACCGTTTGGACAAATATCTTCATCAACAGGGGTTTTCAAAAGGATCAGTAGATAGCAATCTTTATATAAAAATTGAAAATGACAAATTGCTAATACTTGTTGTGTATGTAGATGATATTATCTTTGGCAGCAATGAAGAAGCTATGAGTCAAAGCTTTGCCTTGGTAATGCAGAAAGAATTCGAAATGTCTTTGCTTGGAGAACTGACATATTTTCTGGGATTGCAAATCCAACAAAATGAAGGCAGTATCTTTTTGTCTCAAACCAAGTATCTCAAGCAGATCTTGAAGAAATATGGCATGGAAGATGCAAAACTAGTATGTACCCCGGTCCCCTATGGTTACAGGATGCAGCCTCAGTGCAAATGATGAATCTGCAACAGTGCATCAACCAACCTATAGATCCATGATTGGAAGTCTTCTTTATTTGACAGGTACTCAACCAGACATCATGCATGCAGTGGGAATAGTTGGAAGATTTCAGGCAAATCCTAAAGAAACCCATCTTTAGGCAGTAAAGAGAATTTTCAAGTATCTTCAAGGAACTCAAAACTATGGCTTATGGTATCTTAGAGATACAGATCTCACGCTTCATGCTTATACAGATGCAGATTGGGCCGGAATCGTGGATGACAAGAAGAGCACAAGTGGTGGTGCATTCTTTATGGGTTCCAGATTAGTTTCTTGGTTCAGCAAGAAACAAAGTTTGATTGCTCTATCTACAGCTGAAGCGGAATATGTGGCTGCTGCACTCAACTCCTTTGGATGATGCAAACCTTGCAGGATTTTCAAATCACTTGTACACCACCTATCTCCATCTTATGTGATAATACAAGTGCAATCAGCATTTCAAAGAAACCAGTCATGCATTCAAAGACCAAGCACATACCGATCAAGTATCACTTTCTCCAGGAACAAGTGTTGGAACAAAAGGTCAAATTGGAGTATGTTCCTTCTAAGGAACAAGTTGCTGATATTATCACTAAACCACTGCCCAGGGAGACATTTGAATACCTCAGACAGAAGCTGGGGGTAGTTGATGCATCATCTTGTTGTTAAATCTTGTCTAGTTCAGAGAAAAATTGGTGTACGCGAGTTGCCTGAGGAGGATCCGCGTACATACGCCGGTTTGTGCAGAGATAGTCGTGTATATGGAGGTTTGATGGATATCAGTAGGGACAGGCTCTGGTTGAAGATATTCTGATATGGGTCTGACAGAGACCATCTGGCACAGGTTCAGGGGGAGTAGATAAACTTCTAATGATGCATTGTTGGCATTATCTTAAAAGCTTTTGGTTCTAAGCAGTTGTTGAATTCAGGTGGAACAAAGGCAGAGGGAGAGCAGAAGGAAATCTTGGTTGCTGATTTGAATGATCTTGCCTATAGTCAGGGGGAGCATGGTCAGCACAGCAGGGTAGAGATTTCAGCATGTACTCAAGGGGAGCACAACCCTTTGCCCTTGATGACAAAGGGGGAGAATGACTTTGAGGATCTTGGGGTTGCCATCAAGTCCAAAGGGGGAGATTGTTGGCATTATGGCACAGGTTTGGAGCTATGGCACAGGTGTTGTTCTTGATGGAAACTCTCTTTGATAACAGATGTCAGTTCAGGCTTTCAGAATGAAGGAAAAGACATATAAGCAGGTTCATCTAGACGAAGATTCATATACACGCGGGTTAGACGTTACAAAGGCGCATATGCGTATACACGCACTTTCACACAAAGAAAAGCGTGTACATATTGGAAAACTTACCTTTGGTCCATGGTAGTTAGTCCTTGGTACTTGAACCTATGGTTTTGGACCATGGTATCTCGTTAGAAGTGTTGATCCCAAGTATTGGGCCCATGGTATTATGTTATTATGGTTTTGGACCGTGGTATTGAGAAAGGCCTAAGACTATAAAAGAGGAAGGAGATCATTTGGCAAAGTAACTTTGGAATCAATTAAATATCTAACACGTGCTAGATCTGAAACTTTTGTGATTGGGGTTATGGTGCAGATCTGGATTTGAATGAAGGAGGAACCTAAGCGCATAAAGAAGGATAAGATCTATTGATGGGTCATAATCTTTAAAGCTTGAATGATAGTATCTTTGTATGATTTTGATCTGTTCTATGAGGTGCACACTTGATCTATAAATCTGATAATCTGGGTTATTTAGCATTTGACTGTTTGAAAGAGTAAATTCTCCTTTATAGATTTGTACGTAGGTTCAATGAAGCAAAGGCGCGTATACACGCAGGTTCAGTAAAGGAAAACAGTGTATACGTAGGTTGCTCCACACACAGGAGCGTATGCACGCAGGTTTCAGGTTGTTTAAGTAGCGTATATGTATTTTATTGTGATCTAGCTACCTCTGTTTGTTGCTGCAGTGTTCTGGGTTCAGAATTGGTGTGTGGCTACAGTTACTGTGTTTTGGGTACCGCTGTTAGAGAAGTGTTTATTTTGATTCAGTTTTGATTTGTGAAGAGGTGATTGATTGATGCAGAAATTCTTAATGTTTGATTGATGTGGATCCAGTTTGAAAATTTATGAAACGTGGTCCCTGGAAGAAAGAGAAGGTTGTAGCCTTCAGTAGGCCAGCACCTACGTACTAGTATATTGGCTAGTACAAGAGCTAAGGGGGTTGTAGCTCCCTTCTAGGAGAAGCTGGAAAACGAGAGAGGGTTGTAGCTCTTTGCAGGTTGTAGCCTGCGTACTAGTAAAGGACTGCACCAGTACATTGTAAAAGGAAGTTTCTAATTAAAGAAAGATAGAGACGAATTGCAGCAGGTGGTTTTCACCAACATTGGGTTTCCACCTTATATCTTGTGTTCTTGTTTGTGACTGTCTTCTGTTCTGTTTTACTGGTCTGGTTACTATTTATTTTCACTCAGATACACAGATTAATAATCAACATCTGAAAGATAAAGTAAATCATAAGTTTGCATTGTATATGCGGGTTTCCTTCTACATAGTTGCGTATATACGCAAGTTTTACTAACTGAAGTAGCATATATCCTTTGATTTTATAAAAGGGAATTTTTGGCTTGATAATACTGATTCACCCCCCCTCTCAGTATTATTTCCAACAATTCAAACTACCAACCCCTCTTTTCCTACGATCAAACAACTGCCAACTCATATGCCTTCACCTCTCTAAATGGTTTTATCAAAGGAGTTTCCACCTTATTACTTCACCAATACTCCTCAACCCCTTGCACTTTTCTCATTTGGCTTTGTTTTGTTATATGATCGAGCTAATGACTATCAATGTAATGCCATACCAAAGCCCCTTTATAACGTAACTTAACGCAAAGTTCCAATTTTTCCCTGACGCCTTTTTCTTTAGTTGTTCCTACATTTCTTCACCATAGGACCAAGGGTTGTGACATACCGCTTAACCTTGAGGTTCTAGGGCATTTTGTTCGTTTCTAGGGGCTATTTTTCCTTTGTTAAGTGCTTAGCACTGGAGTTTCTTTAAATTCCTCTCAATCATGTGCCAACCCAATATTAGAGCCCCTCTCATCGGAAGTTTCCAATCGCAATATTTACTCTAGAGCTGTGATATTCCTCAACCTCCAATTTGTGACCTCCAATATGATGTCATTAGTCCACGTGGCACCACATGAGTGGTGACACATGTCACCCTGATTTTCCTTCTTAGGTCCCTTCAAAATGCCAAAATTATCTGCCACGTGTCCTTCCATACCACCATATCTTGTTGACGTCATCTGCCACTGTAGCTTTGTTGGAACCAACGATATGCCACCATGTGTCCCTTATAAGAACCAATCATATGCCGCCATGTGTCCCTTATCGAAACCAATATTACGTTGCCATGTGTTTCACTAAAGGAGAGAGAAAATGGCTAATCCACCTTTGGTTTTGCAATGAAATCCTTTGTTAACATTTACTAGTGTTTCCTGACAGTTTTAACACTATCAGCATTCCTCAGCGGTTTTAACACTATCAACACATTTTCATATCACAACTTATTAAGGTTGTCACCTTAAGAAGTTCCAATTTTTTATTCTCTAATTCATTGATTCGCTGATTATCGATATGCCTGGGAACTCTAATTTGTCTATCACAAATGTGCCTTGGACCTCCGATATGCGATCGCCGATGTGCCCAAGACCTCCGATATTTATTCCTTTAAAAGGCTTCAAACCCTTAAGCTTCAATATGTCATATCTTTTGATCCACGAGTCCATTTTGGACTTCCACATATCATTGGAAAGTTAGTTTAGAGAAATTTATAATGGAGAGGGTCCGATATATGCTTTGAGTATTTCTACTTCTTGGAATATGACTACAAATGTCTCTTCTTATTTACTTAGATTTCCAAAAAATGTTGACAACCCTGCTATCAAGAAATTTTCCTAATAGGGAGAACATTAGTTTTTTACTGCTTAAGGTTCCCCCCCATGTCAAGGACTAGTGGGAAACTTACTGTGATAAAAGGCTCAAGTAACCCTCTCTGTTTACATCCGGCCCCTCTTGGAACTCTTTCTAAGACACTTTCAAGGAATAGTATCACCCCATGGGGATATATGAAGAAATGTGCATACAATGGAGCACACTACGGTAGCAAAGGGACCAAGATGTGTATGAAATCACAAATACTTTTCATAGTCTACAAATAAAGTTTGGTATCAAAGACTCTGAGCGATATCTGGTTCTCAAGTACTACAACTGTCTAGAAAAACACATTTAGGAAGAAATGGAGTTCATGGACATCTCCTCTCTTGGTGCAGTATACCGATATGCTTCTAATATTGAACAAAAATCTAAACAAAAGAAGCACGACTTTAGATTTGTGAATCACAAGTAGGGAAAGTGCACCCCCAAACCACAAAACAAAGGACAAATCCAAGGTGGAGTGACCCAGGAAAACCCATCGAAGCCGCAAGAAAATAATGGCACCATGAAGACGAAGGAAATAGGGAAGTGGTGTGAGTTCCACAAGAGCCCCACTCACAACAAAGATGAGTGTCACACCAAGAAATTATTGGTGGTCAAGCCAAAAGCTTTAAATTCTGATGCATGTTGTGATTTCGCTAGAAATCGTCAAGGGGAAGTAGATTATTGATGTAGAACCCAGTGCCACTGTTGCCACCACCAAGGTCCAAAATATTTATCCTGAACATCCAAAGGAGGGGGAGTGTCTCTTCCACTCACAAATGTGGGTGAAGGGTTCTATGCTGCATTTCATTGTCGATCGCAGGAGCCAAAGA
Source organism: Pinus tabuliformis (assembly GCA_031772625.1). NCBI lineage: Eukaryota > Viridiplantae > Streptophyta > Pinopsida > Pinales > Pinaceae > Pinus > Pinus tabuliformis. The sequence continues at coordinate 1,296,611,869 of CM062819.1, forward strand.
ACCTCATCTTAGTAGACTTTGTGAAGCAGTTGGGCCTACCGACCATACCACACCTGTAGTCATACACAATCAGGTGGCTTGACCAAGGATGAGATCTATGCGTCAGAAAATAGTGGCATTTTCCCTACAACATCAAGCCTTTCATGGATGAGGCACTGTGTGATGTTTCTGCTCTTAAGACTTGTGATGTGTTATTAGGCTAACCATACTTTTAGAAGCATCATGTTTTGTATCAGTCTAGGATTCACACTATTATTATTACATTGGGAAATAATTTATATAGGATACCGAAGGTAGCCCTTCTTACCGCCATCTCTTAGATATCTACTAAGTAATGCAGTAAGATCATCTCCCAAACTAGGAAATTTTTTTTCTTTCTAATTCACTCTCAATGCAAGTGGAAGATACTGGCCATGTCCATGGCCCCCAGGAAGGGTTCCCCATGTAGTACAAGAAGGTGAATAAGTTCGTGGAAGAATACAAGGACATATTCTCCTCACCCACAGGGGTACCTGTTACCTTTGCTATGCAAAAGGATAAAAAATGGACTCAAAACACTCTCAAAGGCTGCAAATACACTTATGATCATGCCAAAGGATCCATTATTGCTGTTGAAATCTTCAAATTTTGACTAAAAGCCTTCCACCGATTGAAAAAGTTGCAAGAGGAAAGCCCTTAGGAGGGCGGAAATACACTATCGGGAGGCAAAAACACTCCAAAAACCATGCAGAAATCAAAATTGCAGGCTTAAATATCCGAATTCATATCAGTCGTTGGATCTGGCCGATCAACGGTCCAGATCACGTCGGCATATCGCAATCGGAGGAGGCAGGCAGTGACAGCGAGGTGGAATATCGCCGATGAGCGAATCGTCGATATCGCATCGGTGTATTGCAATGGAGGACTTACAAAAGATTTGGGCTTTATTATTTCACCGATGAGCGATCGCCGATATCGCATCGGCGCTTTCAAAGGGGGCAGGGCCTTTTGCATATATATTTGCGATCGCTGATATCGCATCGGCGTATCGCTATCGGCGTTTCCAAAGGGGCGGGGCTTTAACATAAGTCATGTTGCGATGCGATGGGCCGGACCCGACGGTTGTACAACACTCTATTTCATAAAATTTCAGGTCCGCGCCCGTCGCATTTTCAATGTTTTTTGTGTATTTTCAATGTATAAAGAAAATACAAAGGAAGCCTTGGTGGGTGCCAATAGCGATGAAGCCCGGACCCGATGGTTTATGAATGATTTCTCATAAAATTTCAAATCCGCGCTAAAGCCATTTTCAATGGTTTTGGGTGCATTTTCTTCATATAATGAAATATAAGGAAATACAAAGGAAGCCTTGGTGGATGCCGATTGTGATGGGTCTCGGATCCGAAAGGGTTCGGAAGTAAAATATATATATTATTCAAATCCGCCAAAGCCATTTTCGTGATTTTGCAGCAGTTTTATGAGTATTTTCAAATATAAAAGAAACAGAGGATTGGCCTGTTAAGACATGCATTGCGACTCGAAAGGCGGACCCGATAAATGATTGAACCATGCCTGAACCTTTTAAAAGTCCAAATTGAAGCAGTGATGGGCGGGAATGGGCAGTTTGGCAGCGTTTCATTGTTTATAAGCAAAACAATCATGATGGAGCCATTTTAATGTTCAGCGGCTGCAATTAATTCACAGTATAGCCGAGAAGGAAACAAGACACCGCTGATCAGTTCAGGGCAGTCAAATGGTTACGGTTTCATTTGTACTTCATGCCACCTGCTCAAAGGAGGGCTGCAGAGCACCAGAGGGGTCAAATCCATTTACAACACAGCCAGATTTGTATCAGAGGCCCATTTCTGAGTGTAAATGTGGTTGGTGGCCATTTATTGGCTCCTCCACGCATGTTTAGTAGAGATATTGTGTAATGAGACACCATATATACTGAGAACACAGATGTAATGAGGTTGATGAGTGTTTGATGAATGATAGTTTGTTGTAGCCTTTAACTTCTGGAGACTGTAAATACTATGAGACCTGCAGCTTCTGGTCTTGATTTCCAACTAATACAAGCTTCTTTTGCTGTCACTTGCTCACTTTCCACTTCTCTTTCTTGTTCCAGGCTGTGCCTGCTTGCATTTATTTGATGTGCTGTAAATGTTTAACATCAGAGGGGCTGTCATCCCACCTCTGTGTTATAATTTAGTGGTTCATTGAAATTGCTTGCAGATTGCTGTTGTTTTAATATCAGGGAGCTGTCATCCTGTCTGTGTATTAAACAATAGTTTTACAGATCTTCTAACTGGTTGCAGCTAGCCATCACAGGGTCCTGTGCATCTGCTGGTGTAATTAGTCTTCTCCATCATCACCTTTACCTTAAACTGTTGGTAATTGGTAGTTAAAAGCCTTGTAGTTTGGGGGTCTTCACCCATGTCTAGGGATAATCATAGTAGGAGTGGTTATCTGGCTTAAATGTGCAGCATATCTTCATTTATCCATCATCTTATCCAACATAATTGTTGAATTTGTAATGTTCCTGAGCATCACTGATTTACAACCTAGGTGAGTTTCTTGGGGTGATAACAGTACCCTTACACTGACAGGTCAAGCATTCAATTGATATGACTCCTAGAGAACCTCTACCTAGTGGTCTGATATATTGCTGCTCCATTCTGGAAAAGGATGAAATCAAGATGCAGTTCAAGGAGTTGCTGCAAAAATGGCACATCTGGGCAAGTTCCTTACTTTGCGAGATCCCAATTGTACTTTTACAGAAGAAAGATGGAACTTAGAGACTCTGCATTGATTATTAGGCACTAAATAAAATCACTGTCGGGAACAAGTATCCAATCCCACAGATTGATGACCTTCTTAACTAGCTCAAGTGGGGAAATTATTTCAGCAGGATCACCTTAAAGTTTGGATAGCATTGATCTGAATGAGAAAATTAGTATTTGTTGTGGTAAATTCCAATTCATAATAGTAAACAAAGTTCTTGAGGATTATGAGGTAAATTGCAAGTTTTACATGAGTTTTTTTTAATGTGTTTTTATGTAAATTTCATAAGAAAATTAACATGAATAAAAACAATGAACAATAGCATAACAGTAATACACTCAGCAATTGATAAAGGATTTAACCCCTCCTAGGCTACGTCTCCTTGGTCTAACTTCCAATGGCTTGATCCTATCTCATTATGCTCAAAATACTTAAGTAATAAAGAGTACATAAAGTGTGCTGACAAAAAAAGTGGCTAGTTTCCTCTTCAAGAAAACAATCTTCTGCAAAGAAATCTCACTCTAAAAACATGACAACCTACAGTTAGTCATGAAACAATTAGCAAGAAAATGGTTCTCAAATCAAGACCCCATACTCCATCTGATAATGAGCATAACAAGTACAACAATTCACTTGAAGTACTAAAAGAGAGCTTTCCTCAAAGACAAAATGAGAAAAGAGAAACATGAGTGACACCATAGATGTCTCAGCTAATTTAGAAAATATATGAAGGTTCGAAAACCCCTACAAGGTCCTCTCCATTCTCAAAAGCCTTCAAAAACTAATTCAACCTCTTGGTTGATCCTAGCACCCATAGACTTAAACCTAAAAAAAGTATATTCAGAAATGATCCAATGTATCTGAAACCTATTCCATTGGATTTAGAAGACCCAAAAATGTCTAATCAACCTCTTTTTTCTCCTCAATTGGATCAAAAGTGAAGAAGTTATGATCTTCCCAAGTTTTGTTGCTACTAGACCCACAAATTTTCCAAGTCTGGCTAACTGCCCTACAATTTCACCCTATTTTCCGCTAACAGGGCAGTGAATTGGTGCAATCCCCATGCAATTTGTGTGTTCATTAAATTTCTCAATGGCACCTGTGCACGCCCTCCTAGTCCCATGGACCCCCTACGTGACCTGGGGCTGGCCCCCGTGGTCTAATCCCCTTTGAATCGGCCCTTGGTTCCTGGGCTATGGTCGCATGCTATTGTTTTAAGGTTGGGGGGGGCTAAGCCCTGGCTGATATTTCCACCCCTAGTCCTTTTGGGTGTGGTGAGTAGGGTTGGGGCTAGCCCTCGAACCTTAACGCCATGCTCCGCCCACTTACTCTTTAAATCAATAATTCAAAGGTTTTTTCCATAAATACTACAATGGCATGTTGGTATGAGCGGACTTTAGTTGAAGGTAGGTGCCAAGTTCAAATCCTAAAGAGTGTAATATGGACTTGCATGAAAAAATTTAGTGGCCACAAAGGTGCCACGTGGTAGCCTCTGGCTAGGCCACGTGGCGACTTCTGATTGGTCCATGTCAGCAACAACAAATTAACAATAAATAATCTCCAACTCAGTGCAAATAAGAATATGACAAGTGGTACAGTGTAATTGGCCCTTTTTGAAGCCCAATCATACACAAAATCAGTAGGCCCAGTCAGTATGCCACGTCAGCAATATGGACTGTTAACTGGGCAAACCTGCACAAAATTTTACCTGTTTCCCAAAACAATCAGAATGTGATGACTTTTTCATATGACTTCCATTTGATGCACCATTTGCGCCATTGGAATCGTGGTGACGAGGTGACGAGCACTACCCGGTCATTGAGGGTCCACACCAATATGACAACTTTGATTTTTGAGAAAATTTTTGAGCTTCAGATCACTCCTCCCTAGTGGGAGATTTTGGACCCAAAAAGATCACTTTTAGTTGTTCAACAGTTGAGGGTATAATTCCCTCACCTTTCCAATCTCAATCCATTTGAACTTGGAACTTTTAAAGCTGATCTTGAACTATTTTCTGTACCAATTGAATTTGTTCAATGAACTTCTTGGCTTTGTCTATGTCACTATGGCCATCAATAGAAACATCCTCCCAAGAATGAAATTCAATGGTGATCTTCTGCAAAATATTTACCAAGGATAAAATCTAGGCAAATAACCCAAACAAGATTCACATGGAAATACTTGTATAAATGAGTGCTTGACCCATTTGTAACATACTGAATGTGCTGCAACTACTCATCCCAAATTTTTAGGATGCTTACTAAAATATCCACAATTGTAAATGCATCTTACAATATGGAATAAGTTTGACTCCCAAATTCCCATACAACTTGACTCATCATGAAGCCAAAATAGCATAACAATGCCAAAGAAAACACTATTGCATATAAGTGTTTTATTCACAAACATCATTTTTACAAAATGCCCAACTGTGGGGACATGCAACAAGTGAAATACAAAATAAATGCAGTCTTTAATTAGACAAATAGTCCAACCATTTCTTACCCAACCATGCTAGGGGATTTTCATTTTACACTTCAATTCCTTCTAGAACTACTTTTGGAATGGTTATGGCATGCCTTACACATTCCTCTACCTTCTCCTTCTCAGGTGATTCAATTACTTGTTTGTCCTTCTTTGGATGAAGATGTGGATGCAACTTACAACACTTTTCAATCCAATTCCCACTTATGTTGCAATGCGTGCAAAAGTTTTTGTGAGCTTTTCTTGGCACAAATGTCTTTAAACTTGGATGAGAATTTTCCTTCTTGGTCTCAATTCCAATTGACATATTCATCTTCTTGACTAATGATTTCCTTTTGTGGAACTTAGCTACATAATGGTTAGGTGCATGACAAAAAGTGCATGGAAAAACATTCCACAACATGTTATTCAAATCATCATGTTGTTTTAATCATCAAAAGCCTTTGAATAATCAGGATGCTTATACCTCTTATGGTTGTCCTTTGGCTTATGAGCCTAATGAGGAGAACTTGAATGGCAAGAAGAACTTGTCTTAGTCTCTTCTTCAACTTGCTCATCTCTCTTTGGAGAAGTATGTCCTCCTTTTGCTTTAGAAACCAAGCTGGTACTAATTCCATATGCAAATCCCAACAATTTTCCTCCTCATGTCCTCTCTTATGACAAAAAGAATAATATACCCAAGAGGTATTATTGGAAGACAATTCTTCCTTTTCAACATACCCCAAACCTTCATATCGAGGTCTCTCATTTGTCTCAATTGGATGGATAATTCCCTGATTGTTCACTCCAAGGCCTCCTCCCTTGTAACCCATCTTGGACAAGAGCGTTGTTCCTATGCCTTTTCTATGCTTCTCAAAGGCTACAAAAGAGCTTAAATCAACATTTTCATGTAAATAAACTACATGAAAATTATTACCATTTTCCTCATCTTTCGACTGAGGGCAAAATATGCTCTTAAACTCTTTTCTAATTCTTGAGGTGTCTTCTTGGACTCTTGGTCTTTCTTCTTTCAGCTCTTTGAACTTTGGCGCTGATAGAACCTCAACCACAACATCATGTGGAAAAAGGTGTAGACTTGGCCATCTTCCTTCTCCGAGGGACTTTCTTCACTAACCTCTTGTGGGTACTCATCCAACAATTCCTCCTTCTTCTTTGCCCTAGATGAAGTGGTGGAGGATGCTTCAATGAAACCTCCTTGTGTCCCTGGTACATAGGATTTATCCTCTATTTGACAAAAGCCATAGGTTGCATTCTTTCCATTTCCACAAGATTTATTAGTATTGGAGGGACTCTTTACTGCTTTGGTAGAGAAACATTCATCAGTCTATTGCTTCACAACATTCTGCAACATGAGGCACTGTTGGAAATAATATTGGGGGGGGGGGGGGGGGGGGGGTGAATCAGTATTAGAAAATCAATAACTTTTTCATTTCCATAATCAGATTCATATACGCTACTTTAGTTAAGGGAACTCGCGTGTACACACAACTGTGTTTAATGCAAATGTACACAATGATATAAGGTGGAAACCCAATGCGAGACAAAAACCACCTGCTGTTGTCTTCCTTTAATATAAGAAAAACCTGTTTACAATCTTGTACTAGCGCAGAATCATACTAGTACATAGGCACCCACCTGCAGAAGGCTACAACCTTCTCTTGTTCTCCAGCTACTGTTGGAAGGGAGCTACAACCCCCTGGCTCTTGTACTAGCTGATATATTTACTAGTACGTAGGCACTGGCCTACAGAAGGCTACAACCCTCTCTCATTTTCCAACTGCTACTGGATGGGAGTTCCAACCTTCACTCTTCCTCCAGGGACCACGTTTCATAAATTTTTAGACTTGATACTCTTGAAACACAACACCATAATCTTAAGGCCATGTTTCATCCAATTTTCATACTGGACCCATCAACAACATTGAAGCTCAAAATCAATCGCAACTGCAATACAACCATTGCATCAACCAATCATTAAATTATGAATCACCTAACACTAAATCACTGAAGACCTATCACCAGAACACAGAGCAGAACCCAAAACTCTGCAACAACCACTAGAACCAACTGCATATTCAGATATAACATTTCATAATGTATGCGCTGCTCTGATGAACCGAACTAGCGTGTATATGCGCTTTTACCAAAGTGAACCCACGTATATGTCTACAAATACTAACTTAACACTTCACAACTATTTTAGAATTCAATCATACCCCGATCATAACATTTGTAGAATAAAACATGTGTTAGTAATTCAGATCTAGTCTATCCATGATCAAACTACATAATGATAAAACATTCCAAGCCTTAAGATCCCGATCCATCATCCCTCATCATCCACATAGGTGCATCCTTAGTTCAGATCAAGCAAAGCATCACAAACCTATAACCAATGTACTGGATCTCACACTTCATCAGACATTCAATACTTGCACACTTGGCCTAATGATCTTCTCCTCCATTTATAGTGTTAGGCCTTTCTCAATACCATGGTCCAAAACCACTTAGGACCAATACCTTGGACCAAATACCTAGGGTCAATACCTCAGACCAGATACCTTAGACCAATACCATGGATCAAAATACCATGGACCAAATACCTCGGACCAAAACTTAGTTTTCCAACATGTACGCGCCTTTCCTTCTGTGAAACTGCATGTGTACGTTATACACTCCTTTTGGTATGTTAACCCACGTGTATACGCTCCTTTGTCAAGGTGAACCTGTGTATACCTCTCTTTGATTATTAAATCTTTTCTATTGACCTTCTGCACTATGATCTGTCATCTGAGTGAGTTGCCATCAAGGACAACACATGTATCATAATGCCAACAGGCACATCTTTTGCTTCTCCTCCTCAACAGCTTCAAGTAGTCTTTCGAGCTCCATGTTCTCTTGGTACGAGAAATGCAATAATGTCCTCTCAATCTTGGATACTATCATGCTTTGAACTCATGCCCATGCTTAATAAAGCTTCAACTAGAATTTGAGGTAGAATTGGTGGTGGAGATTGTGGCAATCTTGCTCTCCTGCCCAAACCTTATCCTCCCTTGAACTTCAAACATGTAAGATTCACATTCACTTGCAAATAGTTAAATCCTCATTGCACAAAGAAAACCAATAGCTCTGACACCAATTTGATCTAAACGGGAAAATTAGTATTTATTGTGCTAAATTCAAATTTAGAATAGTAAACAAAGTGCTTGAGGATGATGAGGTAAATTGCAAGTTTTACATGAGTTTTATTATTATTATGTGTTTTTATGTAAATTTCATGAGAAAATTAACACAAATAAAAACACTTAACATCAGCATAATAGTAATACACTCAGTAATTGATAAATTATTTCACCCCTCCTGGGCTACATCTCCTTGGTCCAGCTTCCAATGGTTTGACCCTATCTCATTATGCTCAAAATACTTTAGTGATAAAGAGTACATAAAGTGTGCTGACCAAAAGAATGTTTAGTTTCCCCTTCAAGGAAACATTCTTCTGCAAAGAACTCTCACTCTAAAAACATGATAACCTATAGTTAGTCATGAAATAATCAACAAGAAAAGGGTTCTGAAATCAAGACCCCATACTCCATCTGACAATGAGCATAACAAGTACAAGAATTCACTTGAAGTACTAAAATAGAGTTTTCCTCAAAGAAAAAATGAGAATAGAAACATGAACTACACCATAGATGTCTCAGCTACTGTAGAAAACATATGAAGGCTAGAAAACCCCTACAAGGTCCTCTCCATTCTCAAAGGCCTTCAAAAACTCATTTAACCTCCTAATTGATCCCAACACCCATAGACTTAAACCTGCAAAATGTCTCTTCAAAATTTCTCCAATGGCTCTGAAACCTATTCCATTGGCTTCAAAAGACCCAAAAATGTCTAAGCAGTCTCTTTCTGCTCCTCAATTGGATCAAAACTGAGGATGTTATGAGCTTCCCAAGTTTTGCTGCTAGTTGACCTACAAATTCGCCAAGTTCGGCTAGCCACCCTACAATTTTGCCCTATTTCCCGCTAACGGAGCAAAAAATTGGTACAATCCCAATGCAACTTGTGGGCTCATTAAATTGCTCAATGACACATGAGTGCGCCCTCCTGGTCACATGGACCCCCCACGTGCCCTGGCGCTGGCCCTTGTGGTCTAGCCCCCTTCAAATCAACCCTTGGTTCCTGGGCTATGGTCGAATGCTATTGTTTTAAGGTCAAGGGGACGACAACTAAGCCCTAGCCCCTGGTCCCTCCCTTGGTCCTTTTGGGCATGGTGACCAAGGTTGGGGCTAGCCCTCAGCCCTTAACCCCATGCTAAATAAATAATTCAAAGATTTTTTCAATAAGTACTACAATGACGTGTTGGGATGAGCGGACTTTAATTGAAGGGAGATGCCAAGTTCGAACTGTATAGAGTGTAATCTAGACCTGCACTGAAATTTTTAGTTGAAGTAAGGTTCCAAGTTCGAATCTTGCAGAGTGTAATCTGGACATGCACCGAAATATTTAGTGGCCATGGAGGTTCCATGTGACAACCTCTATCTGAGCCACGTGTCGACCTCTGATTGGTCTACATCAACAACAACAAACTGACTAATAAATAATCACCAACTTAGCGTGAATAAGAATATGACAAGTGACACTATATCATTGGCCCTTTTTGAAGCCTAGTCATATGCCAAATCAAAATGCCCAATCAGTAGGCCACGTCAGCCGTACGGACTGTTGACTAGGCAGACCTGCACAAAATTTTGCATGTTTCCCAAAACGATCAGAATGCGATAACGTTTTCATACAATGTTCATTTGATGCATCATTTGCAATGTTAGAATCGTGGCGGCGAGCACCATGTGGTCATTCAAGTTCCACACTGATCCGAAAACTTTGAGTTTTTAGCAAATGTTTGAGCTCCAGATGAATCATTAGGTGCCAATATAACCTTCAGAATGTATGGAAGACCACCTTCAAATCCAAGCAGGACCTTTTCAAGTGGTTGGTCATGCCTTTCGGGTTGAAAAATGCCCCTACAAATTTCATGAGGTTGATGGATGAAATACTATGGCCTTCATCAAATAGTTCATGTTTTTATATTTGGACGGCGTCTTCATCTTCCACAAGAGTTGGGAAGAGAACCTAACACATATTCAACATGTCATTCAAACCCTACAATAACACAAACTTTGTTCCAACTTGGACAAATTCATATTAGGCATGAGCTAGGTCTAATATCTTGGCTACATCATTGATGAGAAAGGCATGCATGTGGATCTAGTTAAGATACAAGTCATTCAGGATTGGCCAAACTTGACCACTTCAATAGAACTTCATAGAGTTGTGGGCCGTGCAAATTTTTATCGGAGGTTCATATTGGGATTATCTCATATCACATGGCCTCTGAGTCAGGTTACCAAGGGGAGAATAAAAGAAAATTTTTCTAGTTCAAGTCCCAACAAAAGGCATTCGTTAAGATAAAGCATTGCCTCTACTCTACACCTTTACTCACATTACCAAACTTGCAACAACCATTTGAAATTGAGATAGATGCCTCTGACTATGCTATATGTGCAATTCTCACCCAACAGGGGCATCCGATGGCCTATCATAGTGAGACACTTTTTGCTACAATTTGGAAATACCCCAACTATGATAAAGAGATGTATTCCATCGTGTAGGTGTGCTGACAATGTAAACATTACATTATGGGGAAAGAGACGGTCATCCACACAGATCACCGACCTCTTAAGTTTATCCAGACACAAGGGAAGTTGTAGAATGATCAACATCAAAAGTGGTCTACATATCTGCAGCAATTCCACTTGAAAATTAACTACAAGATGGGAAACACCAATCATGTTGCAGATTGCGTCAGTTGGCCCCCAATTGCAACACTAACTACTATTCTCAACTCTTGTGGCCACGAGGCCTCCAGATCACCATGATTATACAAAAATGATCGAGATTTCACCACCACATACCATATGCTAGTGGATGGAAAGGAAGTTTCATATTTCCATCTGCAAGACACATTATTATGCTACTTGGGGAGCCTTTGTGTTCCTTCAAGCGAGCATTCCAAGTTGATTTGGGATGCACACTTTATTAAGGTCACAACACACTTTGGTGTGGAGAAAACTATGGTCATACTACGAAAGTATTTTTATTAGCCAAAAGTTTGATAGGACATTGGAAAATATATCAGATCCTGCACTTCCTGTTACATTGCCAAGCCAACCACTAAGAAGTAAGGCTTGTTGATGAACCTTGGTATTGCAACAAGAATGCTGCAACTCCCAAGGCTACTGACTTTAATTATCAACCCGGGGTTCGTACAAACTTAAGAGATACCAGCATTATATGTGTGGCATACAATGTGCCCTTCCTTTGTTGTCATGATGTAATGGAGTGCATGTATTGAAGTCAAATGCTAAACTAATTGCAGAAAATGAAATGTTCGAAATGGAACCTTAACCTATTGCATGAAAGAAAGTACAAGGAAAGAGACTAAAATCGAATGATAACAGATACCATTTTCTAACTAACTACTAAGTGGCTTTGCTTCAAAATAATGCTAAGTTAAAATGTATGCAATACTACTATCCTAAGCATGCAAATTCAAACCATCAAACCTTCTATTGTTGTGCATGTAAATGAATAAAACAAATCTGTTTTTCTTTTTGTCTTTTTTCATGTGAGAGTGTGAAATCTAATCTCTTTTGGTGATGTGGCAGGTGGCTTGGAGATGATGGTGGATGGTTGGAAGGCTAGGGAGACCCTTAGGTGACCTTGTGTGGCTTTCTGAGGGTTTTCCCTCAATTCGGCCTCAAAACAGGCCACTATAGGAAAACCTACAGGATTCCATGTATTTCTACAAGATACAGCCAAGAGAAAAATGTGGGTATTGGAGGTGATGAAAGGCTTAGGGAAGGTGGTTGGTGGATGGAATGGAGTGAGAAAATGCCTAGGATCACTCAAAACTCAAAACCAAAGTTGGGAAATGGATAGATTTTCTCAAAAAGCTTCGAGAAGTTTCCTTGTGAAATGATGAAATTGGTGAGGGTTTAATGACCAAGCAAATCAAATCCAAATTGGATGGGATATATTTTTTTATTAACTAGGATGTCTTAGGTCCCTATTCCAAGTTGAATCACTCAAAAAGACCTCTGTTAACCCATGCAAAAAATTTAAAAATATTACTAGTCAAAAATCTAGAAATTTGAGAACTAGTGATCTAGTAAATCTAAAAAATTCCTAACCAAATCAAGTGAAAATGCAATGGGGTAATTTTTGTTATGAACTAGAATTTTTTTGTGATCTAATACAAGTGGAACCAACTCGATTGAAGCTTGTTAGTATGCTCTAAAAAAATAGCAGAAATTTATTGTTCTTTGCTAAAAAGGAGGTCCATCAATCTAGATTTGGGAATAAGAAGACTAATCCAAGCAGCTCAATGATTACTATGAACTTCCAAAGATTTTCCAAGGATGAAATAATGCTTGTGATCTTGCAAAAGAACTTACATCAACCATTTAACTCAATTCTACAACAAGAAATCATTAATACTAAATGCAGAAATAGAAAGAAGTAAAAACTAGAGATGCATGTGAATAAGCAGTGAAAAGGAAAGAAAATGATACAAAATGGCTCTCAAGTTCTTAGGATGGCTAAGTCCAAGGAAACTCAGAGACCTATGGAGGAGAATAATATTTAGAAGCTAAACATAACACCAATATTCATTATTTTCAACAATATAATTACATCCCTGCATGAAAATACAATGGAGCTACAGAAATACGAGTTCTCTCCACAAGAACACTAATGAAAATCTATCCCTAGAGGCAAATTCGACTTGGTACTTATAAAAAATGATTAGGAATCATTCCCCGTGAATGGAGGAAGCTTTCCCCACAAAAGTTCCTTGATTAGTGGATCTGGTCCCTTGATTAGTGGAACACATTCCTAGATTTTCTCAATCATTGGAGTTCCACAATCTGTGCCATAATTCCATAATATCTTGTTGATTTATTATTTATTATTGATCCTCCTGTAGTAGGGAACAAGTCCCTAAATGATCGCTTCCTCCAAATCTTCATAATCTACCCAATATTCTCATAATATTCCACAAAAATAGATAATAATAGGCACAAATATCCAATTATTCATAAACCTTCATAATGAATATATTAAAGTTAGAAATAAATTATCTAATAAAAAAAGAGAGGTTTAATGTGCTGAAGTATGGTCATAGGACTTAATTTATGTTTTAAGTTAGAGGCATGGGCCTTAATTTATGTCTAATTTAGAGGCCCATCATACCCCCTGTTGAGCCTCAAAACTACCCTTTCCTTAGCAACTTTTCTCATCCTTTTCTTTGTTTTTCCATGAAGAAAATGCATCCCTATCATCAATAACTAGTATACATTACCTTAAGTAGAACATTTTAGTGATTTACATGTTATGCTTTTATGTTTTGTTGTTTGAATAAGTTTTTGTCTTTTAGCTATGGAACGTAGCCTATTCTGCAGCTAATCGGCTGTTCCGCAGCTATCTTCATGCTTCAATAGGTTACAGGTGTCAAACAAGGAAACTGACCACATGGGCATCTCTGGAATGGTCACGACATGGATCCTATCCTAGTCAACCAACCCAAATCAACAAAGAAAGCAGCTCAAGACTCCGATCAATGGAGAAGTCAAACGTAGAGACCGAAGGCAATAGGTCTCTATTTTGTGGATAATCAACACGTTTCACAGTTATGGGATCCGAAACAACTTCCTGAACCCATGGACTCCAACAGCCATCTGTGCAACTGAATCTAACAACCATCATTTTAGATTTATGTCTCCAGCAGCCAAGGAAGAAAATTCCATGTGCCTGTCTGCTACGTGTTTTTGGCTATAGCTTGTTTTTCTCCACAAACAATTGCATAATTTTCTTATAAATACCTGTGTAAAGAACTTAGAACTAGTTCGAATTCCCTGATGTATTAAGCTTAGACTACTACTCTATAATTTTGAAAACTCATTTCCTGTGTTTTTTTAATATGAAGACCACAAGTTTCATGGATATGTGAAGTTTCTTGGAGTCTTGATTAAGTATGCATAACCTAATCAGTTGCAGAGGGCCCCTGCCCTAACTAAGGTTTCATTTCATTTTGTTTTATCTTTTCTAGTTAACTGTAAATTCATCATTTCTTCCATAGTGTTCATAACCATTTTTCATACTAACCCTGCTTATAATGAAATCTTTATCATTTTGTTACTAATGCAGAATAGCTTCTTCCAGTACAGAATAGCTTCTTTTTGCTTAATTTCTTTCTAGTTTTTATCAGTAGTTGGAAGTTGTAATGTAGTTCGTTTTATTTACTATTTCACTAGTCTTTAAGTTTTCAATTAGACTGATCAGTGCCATTACAGCTCTTGCCATTTTGTTACTAGTTTATTAACTCATGGTGTAGATGAATGTTTCTAAAGAGCCCTTCTAATTGATAACTCATCTTAAACTAAGTTGTTGAATACTTCATTCATGCAATGAGTCTTTTCTGCATTTTTGTATTTATCTTTTCTTGGAATAATGAAGTATAGAATTCCTCAAAATGTCATCACAAGGAAGTTTTTCTCCCAAAATTGAGAGGCAGAGTAACTAAGCACTTCATTTAGTTTTTTTTCCATAATAGACAGTTGCAATTTCACTTTCAATTTTGGTATTTCATTTAGTTTTGTTCTTGTAATGGATTAGATAATAGTTGCAATTTCACTTTCAGTTTTTGGTATTTCATTTAGTCTTGTTTTTGTAATTGAATAGACAATAGTTGCAATTTTACCTGTTAGTTTGTAGTGCATGATTTGGAAATAATGATATGATTGAAAATAGAAACTCTATTTTCATTTCTTGATTAAACTTTGCTTCCAAATCTTACTTAAGCTCTTTTTAGTTCTCATTTCTTTAGGTTCTTAGCAGTCTCTACAGAAGTTAGATTTAATATTTTGTAAAGTACATTGTAAATTATTAGGGATTAAAGGACCAAAAACCCCCAAAACAACATAAAAATCAAAAACAATGAAGTAACAAGGGTCATCTAGCACATATAGTGCACTACACTTCATCAGTTTATGATACCCGGATTGATAATTTATGGAGAGCAATTTAGGACACTAAATTGACCAAACATCCCCCTGCTGAAAGTGTTTCTCATCCTATGAGAAACTTAGTGACCTCATTGTGCCTCATCCATGGCCTTGGTGGCCTCTCTCTTGTAAATTAAGAATATTGGCTACAAGTTCTGCAAGGACAAGCCCATAAACATATTTGTGCAAAGAAAAATCATTGTTTCTTGAGACCATTAGCTTGCCTTCTTCCCCTTATTCAAGATAGGTTCTTGAATATTTTTCAGTTTGGCAAGGGCTTCTACACCCTTATCAACCTTCTGCTACCCTGTTCCACCATTTGGACACATCTAACACCTTCAAAATGCATTTAGATGAGAACTAGCACATCCTGTAGTAATTTCGATCAAAACTACAAGAAACCCTGTCAAAACTACAAGATACCCTTTTTTATCATAAATGATAGTTTGAGCCTAGGACATGCCCTCAACTTGACTCTCATGCCTTTTTCCCATTTTTAGGCCTTAGACAAAAGCTAGAAAGAGATTGGAGACCTCTTGGAAAACATATTTTCATCATTGCAGTTTGAGTTTTGTTTTGATGGTGAATGCCTCATTTCCTTTTTTTGCCTTCTTCTTCTCTCTTGTGGCCTAGATGACTGCCTAATGGCCTTGGAGTTCTCTATTTTGATTAGGTCTCTCTTAAGCTTTGCCATCTTGGGGTTTAGCATAATTTGTTCATTTCTTCCTTCTTGTAGCAATATCCTGCCTTCCTATAGTCATCATTCCTCCTCTTTCAGGGTCTTCTAATTGTATGAGAGTGATGAGAAATGATGAAGAGGGATTGGATGATGATGCTAGGGCTCAAAGGGAGTAGTGTAGGTTTGTGAAGATGGAGAGGTTACTCTGTTTGTTTTTTGTTTTCAAGAATAAAATGGGATGGATGAATGATGAATAGATAGTGAATATGAAGTGGATGGAGGGCTTGGAGTGCTGTGGTGACTTGGCCTTTGCAAGAATTTCTTCTTTTAACTGTTGTCCTTATTCCTTGAAATCATCACTCTTCATAATTTGACTTTTCAACATTGCATGAGTGAAGGAGTGAGCTGCAATTAACTAGTTGAAAGTAGCTGAGACTATTGACCCATCCTTAGCTTATAAAACCTCATATCTCATGCATTAACAACAAATGTCTAACTATAATATGCTCAAGAGAAGAGGTCAAGAATATTGCATACCTGTACATACCTGATGGTTGTTGGAGAGATCTACATGTTGCTGCTGAGTTGATGTTGATGCGCAGGTGTTGGATGGTGATGTTGATGATCCTAATGATGTTGCTAAGATCTGGAGGAGCTTCTTTGACCTTTGGATCTCCATGTTGAAGCTAACTGCAAATCTCTGGCTACTTCATCATCATATCCCCTCAATTTTCAAAGAAACCCATCCAATTGTGCCTTGTGAATATATCTTGTACATGAGGGTGCTAATGAATCCTCACTGTGTTGATGGGTTCCCCCTCCTTAACATTGCTTGATGAAACCAACTTTTGTTTTTCCCTTTTAAAACTGCTCAATGCCAATCCTGTAGGTGTTGTTCTGTATTCTCTAGGATCTCAGGGAATCTTATAGGTTTTCAGGACAACGACTTGTTTTGTCCATATCTCCCAAATGGTAGAATGAATTTACCTGAAACTTTCTGAGCATGTTTCCATCATCATTATACACCTCCCCATAAAAGATTTTCGGTCAACAGATGCATGGATCTCGAGAAAAACTAAAAATGGTTGAAGGTTTTGGATGTCAATTTCTTGGAAATCATGCACTGGAATTTTCTGAAATTTCTTGGGCATGTTACCATCATCCATATGCATCTCCCCATGAAACGATTTTTTAAATGGATGCACGGATATCGATAAAATACAAAAATGGTTGTAGGTGATGGAGGCTGATTTCTCGAAAAATGTGCATTGGAATTTGCTGAAATTTCTTGAGCATGTTACCATCATCCATATGCATCTCTCCCTGAAATAGATTGGCAAATGGATACATGTTTTTCAAGTTATGGAAAAAACAAATTTCTGCTCTATGTATTTTTGTATCCTGTAGTAAAATAGAGCATCCTGTAGTTTTTTAGGATAGCAAGCAAACTGAATGGTAGAAGCTTGAGAATGATGGGTGGATGGTAAAAATAGATGAGGGTGATGGATTGGCATGGCCTTGCCTTGTTAGAGTATTTGACCAAAGGAGGAGAAGGTGAAAATTTGACTTCTTTTAACTAGGCTTGACCAATTTTCCTTTTTGTACCAATTTGTTCTTGTTGCTTGCAGATGTTGGTGAGTACATGCATTCATCAAAGAGATGCATTGAGCAAGGATTTTTTATTTTTTATTTTTTAATTTTTTTAGGCCTACTAGCTGCCTCAATGAGGTTTTCAACTAGTATGTCTACCTAGGTGCCTCAAAGTAGGTTTTCACCTAGGATCTTTTCTTTTTTCTCTTTTTTTCTTTTTTCCAACCCATTGACCGCCTCATGGAGGTTTTCAATCAATGAGCCAATCTAAGGTGCCTCCAAGGAGGTTTTCACTTGAGATTTTTATCTTTTTCTTTTATTTTTCATTTTTTTCTACCCTACCCTACTTGAAAACAATTACTTTTAAGTATAAGAATACTTCCAATGGAGCCATGTGCACATCAAGATGACAAAAAAAATGATGTGTAGGCTTGAAATGTATGCTTTGACATGTACCCAAATTTGAGAGATCAAACAATTTGACTTTGATGATATCAAGCACAATTGAAGAAGAGAGTGTTGTTGCAGTTTAGTGACTGTCTGGAACCATATTTCAATATAGTTGTGATGCCCCTAGTCCACTTGCTAATTTGGATCATCTTGGATGTCTTCTTCTTCCATGACCTTCAAATATTCCTCTTTTTGCTGATTGTTCTCTTGAACACATGGAGGACTTGATGATAACCATGAGGGAGCTTTCTCAATCTCTGATTTTATTGTCTACTCTTCATCAAGTGCAGCCCATGATTCTTTGATCTTCTCTTTCAAATCTTCTTTCTTTGCATGTTGTCCCTCAATGGCATCAAGAGAATCACTTTTTTGTAATAATATTCTTGAGCTATGGTGAATACCATTGAGCTCAAGAGGAGATGTTTGGAAGTGTTGTACCTTAGTATTGTAAGTGGGCTGAGCTACTTCAATGTGTGGGTTTAGAAATGGTGGTACATGTAGTTGAGTGGGAGTAGATATTTGAGATCAATGTGGTTTGGGATGTGGTTGTGGTGGAGGTGAATGGTAAGGATAACATGGAGTTGGATATGGAGGATATTGAGGAAAATACTGAGGTTATTGTGGATGGCTCCCATAAGTTCCTTTCCAACCTTGTTGCCAAGATTGGTTTTGGGGTTGAGATGGCCAATGTTGCCAAGGAAATGGTGTGTTCCAATTACTTTGAGGTGGATGTGCATAAGCTTGAAATCGTGAATTAGGATCTTGCATCATATCACGCTGAATAGGTTGCCATGGTCCTCTTGGAGCAACATAACATAACTACATTGGCAATTAACTTGCTCCATTGTCATCTTGGTAAAATTCCTTCAACCTTGGTAATGATGGACAATGTTTAACATCATGTGATTCTGCAACACAAATATCAACATTTTCTTTTCCTTCATCTTGCATTCTTAACATTTATACTTTTTTTGTTAAATTTCTAAGAATTTATGTTTTAAAATCATCAAACAAATTTCCAAGTTTAGCTTGACTTACCGATCTTGAGGCTGATTTACCTACTCTTGCTTTTCCTCTTGATATGTGTTTGCATGTTTCACAAATTTCTTCAAATGATAATTGGTATACATCACCTCTACTTATGAGATCAAGGAGATCAATCCACTCATCCCTAATTGTTCTAAGTAAGAGCGTTTTTAGTGTGTCGGATTATAAATGATGTAGTTTTTCCCTCATAACATTATACATGAACCTCTCTATTAGATCCTCAAGACTCTCATCTTCTCTTTGCTTCATTCTAAAGATTTCTTCTTTAAGATCATGATCTTTATATTTTTCTATGAATATCTTTTGCATATCATTCCATGATCTTATTGATATAATCCCTATACTCATGAACCATTTAAGAGCTCTATCCTTCAATTTTGCCAGAAACAATCATAGTTTTTAATTTTGTAGTAAGTAACCATAAGATCTACAAATAATTTCAAATTCAAAGAGAAAGGATTTCGGATCCTCTGACCTTAGACCATGAAATGCTGGAAGAAAATATGGAGGGATGTTCTTCATGTCCACACTACCATCAGTATCTTGAATGGGAAATCCAAGAGGATCTTCTTCATTGTCATCATCTCCATCCATTTCTTCTACATTCTTTGCCATCTTCTTCTTCTACCTACAAAAGTGAATGGTGATGTGGCTCTTACTACACCACGTGATCAAATGGGGGGGTGGGTTGGTGTTGGAGATTTTTTTTGATTTTTTTTTTTTTTTTTTTTTTTTTTTTTTTTTTTTTTTATGATTTAATGAAAACTATAAGGCAATGGAATTTTCTAATTTTGAAATTAAATATGTCTAATGAAAATATATATATTTTTTTTGCAAAAAGTAAAAAGAAATGAATCAACTAGGGAAGAAAACAATGCATACTTTGACAACTCCCTGACAACAACACCAAAAAGTGATGAGCCTCAGTATTGCAACAGGAATGTTGTAACTCCCAAGGCTACTGACTTTAATTATCAACCCAGGGTTCGTACAAACTTAAGAGGTATCGACACTATATGTGCAGCATACAATGTGTCATTCCTTTGCTGTCATGATGTAATGGAGTGCATGCACTGAAGTCAAATCCTAAACTAATTACAGAAAATGAAATGTTCGAAATGGAATCTTGTGGGTATTGGAGGTTATGGAAGCTTGTTAGTATGCTCTAAAAAAATAGCAGAAATTTGTTGTTCTTTGCTAAAAACGAGGTCCAACAATCTAGATTTGGGAATAAAAAGACTAATCCAAGAAGCTCAATGATTACTATGAACTTCCAAAGATTTTCCAAATATGAAATAATGCTTGTGATTCTACAAAAGAACTTACATCAACCATTTAACTTAATTCTACAACAAGAAATCATTAATACTAAATGCAGAAATAGAAAGAAATAAAAACTAGAGATGCATGTGAATAAGCAGTGAAATGGAAATAAAATGATACAAAAGGGATCTCATGTTCCTGGAACGGCCAAGCCCAAGGAAACTCAGAGACCTATGGAGGAGAACAATATTTAGAAGCTAAACATGACACCGATCTTCATTATTTTCAACAATAGAATTACATCCCTGCACGAAAATACAATGGAGCTACAGAAATACGAGTTCTCTCCACAAGAACACTAATGAAAATTTATCCCTAGAGGCAAATTTGACTTGATACTTATACAAAATGATTAGGAATCATTCCCCGTGAATGGAGGAAGCTTTCCCCACCAAAATTCCTCGATTAGTGGATCTGGTCCCTTGATTAGTGGAACACATTCCTAGATTTTCTCAATCATTGGAGTTCCACAATCTGTGCCATAATTCCATAATATCTTGTTGATTTATTATTTATTATTGATCCTCCTGTAGTAGGGAACAAGTCCCTAAATTATCTCCTCCTCCAAATCTTCATAATATGCCCAATATTCTCATAATATTCCACAAAAATAAATAATATTAGGCACAAATATCTAGTTATTCATAAACCTTCCCAATGAATATATTAAAGATAAAAATAAATTATCTAATGCAAAAAGAGAGGTTTAATGTGTTGAAGGATGGTCATATACCTTAATTTATGTTTTAGGTTAGACACATAGGCCTTAATTTATGTCTAATTTAGAGACCCATCACTTGTACACTCTTGTACCTATTCCTAACCATCCCTAGGAATATATCACCATGGACTATCTGTCGGGCCTCTCTTCTACCAAGTATGGTAGTGACTGTGTATTTTTGGTCATGGAAAAATTTTCTAAGATGGTTATATTGGCGGCTTGCAATAATAGTATCACAACAAAGGACATTACCAAACTCTTATTTAAACAAGTATGGGTACATTTTAGAATCTTGCAGACCATTATATCAGATCAGGATAGCAGGTTCCTAAGAAAAATTTTGTTAAGCCTCTAGAAATTATTGGACATTAAGCTCAACAAGTCGATTTCATTCCATCCCCATACTAATGGCCAGGCATAGGTCTTCAAGAGGATGATAGTAAACATACTACACATGTACAAATCCAGCATCCATAAACCCAGGATAAGAGCCTTCCTTATGTTCAAGATAGTTACAACATATCTCTCCATAGCTCAACTGGTCACAGTCCTTTTCAAGTAGGTTTGTGTTTTCAACCATTGTCTGATTGATGTTTTCGTGCCTAATGTGACTACACAAATAGAATCCACACATGCATAGTCTGAGGCTGATAAATAAACCTAGTTTTTTGAACGCATCCAACACATTCGCCAGCAGGTACATGACATCTTGGATAAGTCCAATGCCAATTACAAGAAGCACCATGATCAACATCATGTGCCACACAGGTTTCACTTGGGCGAAAAAGTTTGGTTGCTTTTGCAGAAAAAACGCCTTACTGGAGCACATCAAAAGCTTATACCATTCTAATATGGGCCTTACACCATCACCAAGGTTGTGGGAGACAATTATTTTGAGCTTAGCATTCCCCCATTCTTTGGTTTTCATCGAGTGTTTAATGTGGATTGCCTTCGGCCATACTTTCCACCATTACTAGACACATCAGACATTGCAGAATAACTCACACTAACAGAGCTAACCCCATACTGCATGGAACCAACCAAAACTGATCGAATCATGAACACAAAGATCAAGAACACTTTCCAACATAATATCCAACTATATCGGGTTATCAAAGTTGGCCAACTCCTGCACCAAGGCAAGTATCTCACGAGGGACCAAGTTCAACAGAAGTTTCCCCATCTGATGGAGGCACTCAATGCAATGGGGACCATTTATTCCTAATGGTGGAGGATTGATCCAGGTGGATATTGGTGGCCACCCACGTATTCCACTTGGAACCCCACCATTATTTCTTTTAGCTTCCTTAATTGTAGCACAATTTACTATTTTTGACAATTTTTTTGGTCCTGAACTTTTGGAGTCATTTTGAGGCCCTAATTGACATTTTTGGAAAATGGGAAGAATTGTAGATTATTGTAGTCCTCAAATAGATATTTGTAATGAGATATTGTATGCATCATGTTCTCGCAAAACCCAACCCTGATAGGCTGCTGATTAGGAAGACTTTGAGTAACTATTTCAAACCAAACTTTTGGCTAAGGCTTAGCCTCCTCAACCTGAGAGGGCTCTCTCACTGGGTTAAAGATTTTACTTTGAAGATTAGATGGCTAACTCTATGGAAAATTCGAACAACAATGTATAAATGGTTGAAATACCAATTAACAAACTTCCATTGGGCTATGGAGTCAAAGTGTGTTTCAGTACAACAGTAAGATCAATTTCACATGGAAGTCAGGGCATAGAGGGTTTTAACATAAAAGCAAAACAGAGATATAATGTAAAGAACACAGCCTACAAACACATGAAGGAAGTTAGAGCATCATCAATGAATTCTAAGTAACATGTGTCTATACCACTGCAAGTATATGAAGGAAGCCATGAGGAAAATCAAACATTAAAACCCTTTCTGAATCCTGAGTAGTGAAAGAAACTCTTTGTATTAACCTGAAAACATACAGTCACATACAATAACACAATGTGCTTATTTCTTTGAACATTGCCAACCTTTAGTGCCTTACATCTCTTGTCATATATATAGTTCATTACAAGCTTGGATTCCTTCCTCCATCATGAGGGGAATTCTAATTTCACTTGACCTGACACCTATTGATACTTAAACAAACTATTAATTATAACTAGATGTTAACTAACAGTCCTAGAGACGTAATACAACTAGGAGTGTAACTCCTTATTATGACTAAACCACCTAAAATAAACATTGAATGCATTCTTTGACAGCTGCAACCTCATGAGGTCGAATTTTATGAAGCCTCCCACGTTGTCACCTTACTGCTGATGATAAACCCTAGAAACTAGGGAACATGTTTCCCTATTTTTAGGTTTAGGATCCTTGAAAATTGGCACGTGGGATAAAGCCTTTATCTTCTCATCCATGACATATTTTACGAAACCGAAGGAGGTTTTCGTAGTTCATAATGTCTAGAACAAAAACCTCTCTTGGTTTTTTAAAACACTGCTCCAGCTGTCCAGAATATGTACTTGAAAAACACATGTAAAACAGGAAAAATCTGTTTGTGAAAAACTGCACCTGCAGCAGTTTTGTAGCGCAAGTTTAACCATAAATTTCTTCAACCTCATAACGAATTTTAAGAAACTGAAAGAGGTGTTTTTAGTTCAATATGTTAGGAAGAAAAGCCTCTTTCAATTTTCAAAATTGAGTTCTCAGCTACTCAGGAACCCTTCTGGAAGTTGACTAGGAAAAGCAGAAAACAGAGTCTTTTATGCTAAAACAAGCTTTTTCAGTGGTTTCGTAGTGTGCTATGAAAACTCCTAGTTCAGAATCCACGATTTCGTAGCACGGCCAGTGAAAATTCTAGTTTTTGCGCTACGAAAACTTCTAGGCAGTTTTGTAGCGCATGAAAACCTTGACACATGGAAATTTAGGTGTGATGTGGGATCAGTGATAGGAAAAAACAGAGTGTTGACCCTATTTGACAATACCAACAAGACTCCCTTCTAGGTGTTAGACTCTAAGTCAAACCATGGAAAGACTAGACCAAGACTAACATCAATCCTTTGGAATCAAATTGATGTTCAAAATTTAGGAATTTTTTCTTGAGTGATAACAGTGGCTCCACTTGGGATAGTGTGCCCTTGTGGTACACTAAGAACTCGCAGGTCCAGTGCTTCATCCTCTTATGATAAATAGAAATTTATTTGACAAGCATCCCCTTTAAGCTACTTGGGCCTTCACCTCGGGCTTAAGCTTGATGATCACTATAGGAGAAAGAAATCTATATCTACTGAAAAATGCTCAGTCAACCTTGAGCTTATTTTCATTTTCCTACCTACCTATCCTATCAATTGCAAACTTCTTTCATCTCAATCAATGTGAAATTTCCAATGTAGCCAATCATTTGTCTTATTTGATATTTGAGTTTTTTGACTGCATCAGAGTTCAGAGCAACAATGATATTGTGATGACCACTGCCACTAGAATTGCCTCTGATCTTCATAGAAAAACTGAAACATTGGAGAGCAAAACTCTTCCATGTATCTAGCTATAGGATCCTAGAATACATGATCAAC
Source organism: Pinus tabuliformis (assembly GCA_031772625.1). NCBI lineage: Eukaryota > Viridiplantae > Streptophyta > Pinopsida > Pinales > Pinaceae > Pinus > Pinus tabuliformis. The sequence goes on from CM062819.1 coordinate 1,296,636,600, forward strand.
TTGATGATCCTTTTAACATCCTGTTACTTCTAACAACTGATCTTTAGCCACACAACATTTATTTGATAAGTTATCCAACTGCTTTTCTAAATGATTCCCAAAAACAATGTAATTTTCTTCATTATTAAGATAATTCTTTGATGTAAGTTACTGCAAGGAATTACAAAAATGAACAACCTTTTCCTCTGCCTGAGGGTTATAAAAAATTTCTTCCAGTATTTCTTCTTGGTCTTTGTAATCATTTTCATACTCTTTATGATCAAAAGACTAGCAAGTTTGTTGCATCTTCACAATAATCTCAGAGGATGTAACATAGTTTTCATAAGTAAACCCCTGTTGATTTTCATGTTGCATTTCATGGGATGTTATCCTTTCTTCTAGTTGTTGAAACGTATTGTTAGGAAGAGCCTCTAAAATTTCTTCATCCATAAATTCATCATCATCATAAAAATCCTCCAAATATTGAATAAGATTCAAAGAATGTTTAAGCAATCTTTGCCCAGCAATAAGGAAGGATGACATTCTTTATACATCTCATAGAATTCATCATGAAAATCAACAAGAGAATATAATGAACCATTTTCCAAGTTTTTATACCAAGATCATGCTTTTCCTTCTAAAGTGGTCATAAACATCTTCATGAGACAATCTTTCGGGAAATGAACCTTAAGACTGCGTACATGCATATGGAACCTAACCAAATGAAGAGCAAAATTGTCTTTCTTTTCATCTTTGAATATTGGAAGATCATCTAACCAATCAACCTTTGGCATAGGATTTGGAAAACCAGGGATATGAGACCGATTCATAGGGTCATACCTAGCATTCATTCTTGTAATGGAACTCATCTTGAAACTTCATCAAGCTACTGACCTTCTAGCAGTGGAGGAACCTTCCAATTTGTTATTTGATGTGTGGAGTCGCCAAGGTAGATTGTAGCGTCAAAAACTTTCTGAGCTCCTGCTACCTTCAGAAGTTCAGCTTCTTGATTTCGGGAATGAATAATCTTCAGACTCCCGGCAGACGCACCAAAATGTTATCACAAAACCCAACCCTGATAGGCTGTTGATCAAGAAGACTTTGAGTAACTATTTCAAACCAAACTTTTGGCTAAGGTTTAGCCTTCTCAACCTGAGAGGGCTCTCTCACTGGGTTAAAGATTTTACTTTGAAGATTAGATGGCCAACTCTATGGAAAATTCGAATAACAATGTATAAATGGTTGAAATACCAATTAACAAACTTCCATTGGGCTATGGAGTCAAAGTGTGTTTTAATACAACAGTAAGATCAATTTCACATGGAAGTCAGGGCATAGAGGGTTTTAACATAAAAGCAAAACAGAGATATAATGTAAAGAACACAGCCTACAAACACATGAAGGAAGTTAGAGCATCATCAATGAATTCTAAGTAACATGTGTCTATACCACTGCAAGTAAGTATATGAAGGAAGCCATGAGGAAAATCAAACATTAAAACCCTTTCTGAATCCTGAGTAGTGAAAGCAACTCTTTGTATTAACCTGAAAACATACAGTCACATACAATAACACAATGTGCTTGTTTCTTTGAAAATTGCCAACCTTTAGTGCATTACATCTCTTGTCATATATAGAGTTCATTACAAGCTTGGATTCCTTCCTCCATCATGAGGGGAATTCGAATTTCACTTGACCTGACACCTATTGATGTTGTTAGAGTCAGTCTTTACATCCCTCCGTCAGAGATCAAATTCTTTTTGCATTTCATTTTTAGGTGTCTCGCTCGATTCACTCAGTTTCATTCCGCTAGGGGCATGCCATAATCTGACGGAAGGGTCTTGTCAGTCATTACTTTGTATCTGTTGGCTTGTGTCTAATCATTAAAGTTCATCAAAATTCATCGAAGTCAGTGTTTCAGTCATTCATAGTCATGCATGGTCTTTTGGTTTAGTTGATTTAGTCCTCAAAATGTCCAATAAAGCCAGCAGGCCAGAGGGAGGTTCAGATTTTCGTCATCAATAATGCTCAAGGATGATTCCTCTTCAAAACTCTGTTTTGAAGAGGAAATTGTCAAATTAATTGTTTGTAATAAATGTGTGTTTTTAAAGTTTTCCGTCATGGAGTACTTCAAATGCAGCCTCTGGTCATCCTTTGCCGAAGTCCAATGCCACTATCCCTGCAAAAAGTAGCCAAGAGTTTCGTCATTCAGTCAAAGAATCAAGTGGAAATAAAACAGAGTTCATTGGAGAAGTGCCAAAGTCTACAGAATTAGAAAGAGGTTTGCCAAATGAAAAATCAAAATGCATTGATCTTTCCAAGTTCAAGCTCCATTTGCACGCAAGAGTCATCAAAGAAGCCGAAGGAAAGTATGGAAGAGCAAAACAAAGTCAGGAGGAGCGAAGAATTTGTTAAAAGTCGAGACTGTGGATGAAATTGCGGGCGCGGCGCACTGGACAACTGGCGTGGCGCATACAACCTGCGCGGCGCATAGAGCCGTATTCCGCAGTGTAAAATTGTGCCTATGCGGCGCACTGGGTGTGCGCGTGGCGCACAGAGCCGACAGGCCAAACTTCATCATTTCTTCATCAGATTTCAAAACAACTTCAAATATTTTGCTCCAATGTAAGTTGTGCACACGGCGCACAGAGCCAACAAGCAGTTTTCACACTGCCTTCGAAGAAATTTCATTGCCCTTGCTCCCATTTGCCCCGAGTGGGTCGATCGACCACCATGTTCTAGATGTGGATTCGACACTGATCGCGATGGTATTGATGATGGTACTGTTGAGGATCTTCAATTTGGAAATACGGTTGAACTGTTGAGGTGCAAAAAGTGTTCAGCGACTACTCGCTTTCCTCGCTACAATGATCCACTGAAGCTTGTGAAGACCAGGAGAGGACGCTGTGGAGAGTGGGCAAATTGCTTTACATTGTATTGTAGAACATTTGGTTATCAAGCTCGCCTGGTTTTCAATTTCACAGATCATTTGTGGATGGAGCATTTCTCTGATCATCTTGGCCGATGGATGCATTTAGACCCTTGTGAAGGTGCATTTGACCAGCCATTATTATATAAACAAGGCTGGAATAAAGAGTTGAATTATACAATTGCACTCGCAAAAGATGGAGTATATGATGTGACAAAACGCTACACAAGGAAATGGCATGAGATTCTGCGTCGGCGTCTTGTCGCTTCAGAAGCTAATGTGAAAGAAGTAATTAGTAGTTCGACGAAGAAAGCTCGCAGATGTTTCTCTCCAGTTGAGCTGGCTGCACTTGAAAACCGTGATAAGAGGGAGTTGGAAGAAATGGAAAGATCAAATTATCCTGAAGAATTTTTATGTTCGTTACCTGGACAGCAAAGCGGATCAAAAGAATGGCGGATTTCTAGAGCTGAGCTTGGTGCTAATAGTAATATTAATATGCCCTCCCAGCATTATTCCAGTAAAGGGCTGTTAGGCAATGACAGTAAAAAATGTCCTCAGCCAGAGAAGCATTTACAGGAAGAACTATAGGCGGGATAAGCTTTTCAATTAGTGCAGAGAGTGCAATTTTTATAATGTAAACAACGGTGATGGTATAATAGTTGGCATTATTAGTCTTATGGATGCTCTTGTTGTAGGAGGCCAGCTAAAATTTTCAACTGCCACCAAGTCTACTTTTATGCCTAGTCTGTATTCTGGAAGTGGGCAGTCCGAAGAATAGAAGAGGCCGATCTGGATGGAAATCTTTGATAGGTGTACTCGTATCATCACAAGCCTGAAAAGTTGCCACATCAAAATGAAAGCGCCCCAAATGTCGCAAAGGATGCTAATTATAAAAAATTGGTTTTTATTCAAACGACAAAGGGAAGGTGAAAAGTCAAAAACCGAAAGCCAAAATTAGAACGAAGACATCTACCGCAGCAGAGAGATAGGAACGGAGGCCTATTTTTGTCTTTAGTCATGATTCAATGAGATTCACGCTACAATTTTCGCCTTGAATAATGTAACGTTGTTCTGTCTTTAGAACAGATGGACGGTTCATTTCCTATCCTCAGGATTTTAGTTGAAACAGCTCCCTATTTTCATCGATCTGTTTTCCCACCCCTGAGTCTATTTATTGTATTGAAAATCATTTGTAAGGGGTTGGAGTTTCTGGGAAACGGTGGAAGAAAAACTCAGCGCTTTCGCTGTACAGTTTTGGCAGAGAATTAATGAAATGATGCAGCTCTGATTCATGAGATTCCTGTGGTGTGAGTTTAGCAATATGTTTCTTCTCTGTTTCATATGTATCTTGTTATGTTTTACAGTTCATTCACAATCATTTCCAGTTGAATGTTTTTAAGTAAGAAAGGTAGAATCTAGTTTATTGCTCTGCCTTGGAAAGCATTCATCCTCTGTGTGTCTTCTTTTGTCTGAAAAGGATTCATTATACATGCCCTTTTCAGCCTCTCAACAGTCTTTCCACTCCATATTATTTCAAATTTGATTGCTAAACTTCCTGCCTATCTTGCCTCATGAAACACTCTGTGTCTTTGATTTAATTTATCAGCTCAGGCTGTCCTTTGTCCCATACAGCCCAAAAAATTCAGTCATTCATTAAAATTATCTCTTTCATATTTATTTACTAGCCTAAAATCAGTGTTTATTTTGAGTCATCTCAGACCCTATTTTTTATTTTTACTGAGTGTGACCCGGAGAGAGCCCTCTCTCGTTCTGGTAGGGCTAGCTACCAAACTGAGCATGGTTTGATGTGGACCTAGAACCTTGTCTTTTCAGCCTGAGGCAAATCTATGCTCTAACAAATGCTTAAACAAACTATTAATTACAACTAGCTATTAACTAACAGTCCTAGAGACCTAATACAACTAGGAGTGTAACTCCTTCTTATGAGTAAACCACCTAAACTAAACATTGAATGCATTCTTTGATAGCTGCAACCTCATGAGGTTGAATTTGATGAAGCCTCCCACGTTGTCACCTTACTGCTGATGATAAACCCTAGAAATTAGGGAACATGTTTCCCTATTTTTAAGTTTAGGATCCTTGAAAATTGGCACGTGGGATAGAGCCTTTATCTTCTCATCCATGACATATTTTACAAAACTGAAGGAGGTTTTTGTAGTCCATGATGTCTAGAACAAAAACCGCTCTTTGTTTTTTAAAACACTAATCCAGCTATCTAGAATCTGTCCTTGAAAAACACGTATAAAACAAGAAAAATCTGTTTGTGAAAAACTACACCTATAGCAGTTTCGTAGCGCAAGTTTAACCATAAATTTCTCCCACTTCATAACGAATTTGAAGAAACTGAAAGAGGTTTTTTTAGTTTAGTGTGTTAAGAAGAAAAGCCTCTTTCAGTTTTCAAAATTGAGTTCTTAGTTGCTCAGGAACCCTTCTGGAAGTTGACTAGGGAAAGCAGAAAACAGAGTCTTCTATGCTGAAACAAGCTTTTTCAGTGGTTTCGTAGTGCACTACGAAAACTCCTAGTTCAAAATCCATGATTTCATAGCACGGCTAGTGAAAATTCTGGGTTTTGCGCTACGAAAACTCCTAGGCAATTTTGTAGCACATGAAAACCTTGACACAAGTTTGACACATGGAAATTTAGGTGTGATGTGGGATCAGTGATAGGCAAAAACAGAGTGTTGACCCTATTTGACAATACCAACAAAACTTCCTTCTAGGTGTTAGACTCTAAGTCAAACCATGGAAATACTAGACCAAGACTAACACCAATCCTTTGGAATCAAATTGATGTTCAAAATTTAGGAATTTTTTCTTGAGTGATAACACATCAAATGGAGAGAATATGCCAAAGTTAAGACCTCGGGGAGTTGATGTATCAATTTAGCCCAACAGGGACCACAGACGTTTAGTGCTTCATTTCCTAGGGTTAGGTTTTTGGATGTTTAGGGTTTTGCATTGTTTCTGAATAATAAATAGGTCTTCGATCGTCATTGTAACATGGTTCAAAAAGCCTGTAGCCTCTATATATATTCTCAAAGGTAAACTACCATTACCTGAGCTAGTTTATTTCCATTCTGCATGTAAACAATTTTTAGTAATTTGTTATTAATGAATTGAAGTTATGTTTTTGTTGTATCTCCGTGTTTTGATTTATATTTGTATTTCATTTTGTTCCTTCATAAATATGGATCACCTATGTGCTACAAAAACTCAAGAGGTTACTAAAAAACTCTACAGAATGTTGTGGAACCTCTTGTTCTATGAAAATTCTACAGGTTGTTGCAGATCCAACTTTACAAAGATACAACAAATCCCATCTTTTGCGCTAAGGATTTGGAACTCCATGTGGTGAAATAATAAAGTAGCTGGGAAAGAATCTAGATTCTCAAAGGAATATCTCATTGACATATATTTTTTTTATTAAATGCAAGCACGGCACATAATTGTAGACTATTTTAACTATCACGCATTTGCATATGAAAACATACATAATATATATTTTGTAGTAAGTCTAACTCCATAATAGTTATGGTAAGATTAAGAAAAAAACTATTGATGCTTAAGTTTTAAAAAGACCAAGTTAATATTTTCTTTACATCAAGTTTGTTGCTAGTAGTTGTGAATACAACTTGAGAACCCTGGGTTCTCAAGCATACCTCCTATTATCGTTAAAAAGGGGTGTAAACTGAAGAATTACTTTCATAAAAATAGACTATTAATTAATGAAAAGTTATATGAGTTTGGTTGCCTACCTTTTTCATGTTGTGTTAAGTCGATTGAGTTACTGTTGTATAACGTCCAACATTTTATTTAAGGAGATAGGGCCCACTTAAATATGAGAACTATTGTATATTTAGTTATGTCGAATAGTAATTGTTGGCAGTTGATATTTTGATTGCATTTTTTAGAGGTTACACTTCAAACTTTTAGCAACTTGGTAATTTATAGTTTCCTATAAATTGTGATTTCTTTGATTGAAATAATTATACTTCATTTATATATCAGAATTGTTATTTCATTTATAATTTTTGTTACATCTCAAAAGACTTGCATTCCTTTTTATCAATCAACTTTTTTATCCTTAATTTTAGAGAGTTACATTTCAAATTTTAATTTGTGGGATTTAAATTATTTTAAAAAGTTTTAAACATTATTGAACAATTAAACTTGATTTAATAACCACATTCACCATTTTGGGTTGTAAAAAATGATCACATTTGGAATTTTGGGTTGTAAACAATGATCACCCTTGGAAAGAGTAGTCTTTAGGCTTTAATTTCCACAATTTACTTTATGTTAATATGTGGTGTGACTTTATTTTTCAACAACTTATCTTTGTGTTAAGGTGCAGTGTGAATTTACTTTCCAAAATTATATTTTAAGTATGGTGCGAATTTACTTTTCTACCATTTACTTCATAGTCAACTTATTTTCTACACTTTATTTTCCTTCATGTTCGTGTGATAATTTTTTCTGCTAAATGTTTGATTAATTGGTTATTTCATTGACAAAATTATAGAAATATTAGTTTATTGACAAAACTTGTGTGATTGTTTATAGCATTGTTTGTAAGAATAATTGTTGGAACTATAGATCCAAATTAAATAAACTAGTGAAAGTAAGAAATATGACCTACATATATAGTGCATGGTAGCTCATAACTCAGATCATAACCCTAGGTTGACAATTTAATGTATAGACACTTCACTTTACTTCATATAAATTAGAAAGGTAATTAAAAAATCCATCTAGATTTTTGTATTTGTATTCTCCAATGCCTCAATACATATCTATTTCTCTTAGTTTGACTGCAACTATGAAAGCTTGTTGATTCATTATAAGGCATCTTCATAGGCCTAGTCCTCTCATATCTTTGATGATTCAACCCTATAACCAAGTCAGGGTTCAATAGCTAGGGTAATGGAGGCATCATACCTCTTAGAAGGTATTGACGTTTTCATTTAATACATATCATTGTATCATTATATGTGCTAGATAATGATTATATTACTTTGTATAGAGATTGGTACAAGTTTGTGTTGTAGTAGGGTTGAGTTGCATGAGGAGCATCATTTATGAGGTAGAACACTTTCTGAAAGTATTATCATAACTCTCCTATTAAACCTAATAAGCTTCAACACTTAAAATAATGGTCATTTGAGTGAGTTTTTCATTTTCTCCTCTCTTTCATTTCCAACGCTTAGTTTGATTAGATCATAAAAAAAGACTACCAACCAACTTAATGTTAGCATTCATTTTCTTTGTTAACTTTTTATTAATCACAAAAGAAAAACACTAATTAAAGTTTTCTAATCAACTTACATCCCTAGATAAATAATTAATATTACAACCATAATTAATCTAATGGCCTCCCTCTCTCTTCTCTCCTTCCTCTTTGTTGGCTTGATGGGCCTTGACCCAGGTTCAAAGTTTGATACGCCAACCAAAAAAACCCTAAAATACTGGCCCTTTTGGCAACAACCCGCATAGTGCAGGCTGCAGTCTCACCCGAAGCAGTATTGGGGGATGACAGAACCAAGCTTCTGCATCCAGAGGTTAGTGTGATGGGTTCCTGCTGCTTCTAGGGCCTAGTTTGGTCTTCGCGAACCCTAATCCTTCCAAAAACGATAATTGCAGTAATTCATATAAACTTAATCTATACCATCGTTAAGGCCTTTAAACATTCATAACATCCTTAAATTAAGATGATCTACTACTTTCATGCATTCATTAAGAATCCATTCATATAAATTCAAATACAGAGTGAGAATACAAAAATTGCAGAAGTAATTACAAATGCATAGATACACAAATCATGGCTCAAAATGGTCTTTATTAGATGTATTCTTACCGTTACAAACTCTTCTCCCCTATGCACTTAGATGCAGGGGCCCGCGCACTCAGCTGCAGGGGCCTGTGCACTCGGCCTATGGAATTACTAAGGTCTCCACGCACTCAGCTGTAGGAGCCTTCCCCTTTGCCTAAGTACAAGAAACATAGTTTCCTTCATTTTCTCACTTACCCATACAATGTTCTTTCATTTATGAGTTATCTCATAGACTCATTGTGACTCTTCTATATATAGCCTTTTCTTTTACAAGACCATGGTCCGCAAGCCATGGGAGGGTCTCAAAACTCCCTATATTCTAACCACCTAAGGGACTAAAGCCCCTTTGACTCTTACGACTGTTGAGCCTTAGTTTTGGTCTTATTTTTGCTCAAAGAAACTTACTTATCCATCTATTTTCCATCCATTTTCCCTTCATTTATCCCATTTTGATGTATATTTGATATCCATTCAGGTATTTAATTTTAATTTTGCAATTTCTAAAGTTTTTATGAAAATTTGGTTTTTAGTGCAAAATTGGCAGATTCAGAAATTCCCGTAATAGCTCTATGGTTGATATGGTTGCAGGACACTTGGGCACGAATGGAATGCATGGATGGACAGCTTGGGAACTAGGACTAAGCCAGCAATGCTTAGTTCGAACTGAACAAGCTTTATTAGGCCCATTTGGTGCTAGTCAACCATGACTAGTCATGCAGGAATCCCATAGAAATAGGGCTGTTTTGAGTTTTCATAGGAATGGTCATCTTTCTTGGGTTGGGGATAATGAATTCGACTTGGATAGGTGGATGAGAGTAGATGGGTTTGTTTGAGTGATTATAGATCAGTTTGTTCATGAGACTTCTTATTTAAAGCCAAAACTTTGATGGCTTATGTATTGATTTTTGATATACTTTTATGCTGAGACATATTTTGGATTGAGAAGTAATTTGAAGACTTGTGTTATTATTATTTTGCTGTGCAATGCTATGGATGTGTGACTGATCTAAGCTTCTGATATCACCTCTCAAAGTGTGCAAGGCAAGGGTGGAGGGCCCCCACTCCAAGCTAAGTACACTTCCATGATAAACTAGTTTTATTTCATTGCAATTTGGTTAATTGTAGCACTAGTTTTTCAAAGCTTTATTTCAGTTTGTTTTATGGTTTATGCATAGTGATTTATTTCATTTGTTATTAGCTTATTCATCACTTTATTGAGTTGGAAAAACAGATGTTCAAGTTGGACATTCCTTCTACTAAATGATGAATCAAAACTAGTTCCTTTTTGTTTACATGCAAGCAGTTTTATTTCCATTTTGATTTGGATATTGAGATGAATGAATTATGATGGAATATCTTATGTGTCTCTTAAGTTAAGAGCTTCTTTTATTTATAATTTATGCATCTTGAGCTTTTGGTTTCAATCTCTGATTCATTAAGTGATAATTGAGGTGAAGGTGGACTTCTTGAGTTCAAGAACCCTTTCGATACTTTTCTCTTTTTGAGCTGATTGAATTAGAGTTATAAGATGTACTATCTTTAGTTTTTGAATAACTTATCTTTCAAGGTTTGGTTATATCTGATCTTCACATATAGTGAACTTGCCTCAAAGCATAAACAACCCGGATTGATAAGAAATAATTGTGTTAATTTAGGACCATAAATTAGCTCAACATTTTGGCGCCGTTGCCGGGGAGGCAAAAATCGGCATAGTCAATAGAAAGATAAAAAAATCAAAATCACAAAAACATTAGTTACATTCCATTTTAGATATGTTTCTTTATGCCTAGATATAGAGATCCTCAAGGTAGATTTATTAAAAACCCCCCAACAATAGAAATAGGATCATCGCACACTCCTGTTACTGGTAATCCAATAATTGAGGAGTTGATAGAAAAGCAAAGAACTGGCCAAAGATTAACCTTGATTGAAAGGCAAACTTTGTTAGCTTGGGAAGCAAAGCAAAAATTCTCCACTTCCGGAAAACAAAAAGAGAAAGGAAAACAAATTGTTTTTCCATCCATCGATCCTCCTATCTTCCCACAGCTTGAAATTCCACTTGAAATTGAAATAACTCAAACAATGGCAGAAGAGGGACATGGATCCATTCACCTTAATCCTGAACAACAAAGAGCTGAAAATGAAAGACAACAAAGAGAATGGAGAAGGAAGAGAGAGGAAGAGGCAAAACAAGAAAATGATAGGAAGCTAGAAAACGACCGGAAAAGACAAGAAGATGGACTTGACCAAGAAACTACTTTCGGTTTTCCGATAGTAGATACAAGTGCAATACTGGGAGAAGAAGTAAAAATGAAAAACATTCCACCTTCTATGTTGCCAAACTTCTATGGAATGTCTACAGAAGATCCTGATTCATTCATGTTTGAATTTGATATCTTATGTAGAACATATGGCTATACTGATGATGTTCATAAGCTTCGTCTTTTTCCTGCAACATTAAAAGCAACAGCTTTAAAATGGTTTATGGGTTTAGGAGAACAAACAATAGCCTCCTGGGATGATATGTGAACCGTCTTCCTTAAGAAATATCAAGCTTATTGTAGATCTAGAGATTCAAAGGAAGATGTGTTTAGAATGACACAACAGGAAGATGAAAATTTAGAAGAATATTTAGAAAGATTCGCATATAATCTTCAGAAGTCTAAACAACATTCTCTAACTCCAGAAACTGTTCGCACAATCTTTCTCAAAGGTGTAAGGGATGAATACCTTGACATTTTGAATGTGATGGGCAAGGGAGATATTTCAAATCTTCCATTCGATGAAATTGTCGAGTTATGTCAGAAATATTCTAGAGGAAGATCAAAAACCGGAAGAAGGGAAGTAAGTTCCAAAGCAGCAAAGTTAGCTGCAGGAGGGATAACAAGAGCTGAAATAGGAAGTTTATTGGAAAACTTCAAAACAGATCTTTTGAGTACATTGGGAACACAAGTGGATGTGCTAAAGGCAAACAAGAAAAAGGAGGAACAAGAGCAAGCCTTAGCAATATTTTGTTCAAAATGTAAAAAGAAACATCCATTGAGAGACTTTCCTTTGGATAGTATTCAGGTTTGTGGTCTTTGTACAGGCAATCATTCCATAGAGAGTTGTGTAAAATTGAAAGAATCACAAATAAACTCAATGGAAGAAGTGCCAGGAATAGAAGGTTTCTATTATGTTGCACTGCGGAGACCATGGCCACCTAGAATGCCTCCACCAAATCAGCCACAATTCCCTCAACCAAATTATGCTTATCCACCTTATAATCCTTGGACCCCTCCAATGCCATGGCAAGCTTGGCCTCCACAACAATATTCACAACAACCTGCACAAGGATGGAGAGGATATAGTTATGGAAACTAGCAACCTCAACAATATCAACAGCAATACCAGCAACAAAATCAACAACCATTTGCATATCCACAATATCCGCAATCCATACCCTTTCAACAACAACATTTTGTATATCCGCTATCCATCCCATTTCCACAACAGAATCCTCCACCGTCGTTGACCCAACCACAACAAGTACAGCTACCTGCAAATCAACCCAGACCAACTCAACTGCCAGCACAACCAATGGCCAATCCAAATAACAGGGTGGACAAATCTGCATACACTGTAGAGGAAGCAGCATGTTATCCTACATATTCGATCCTTCCTCTTGATGATGTCCATCTAAGGTCTGGAAAAGTACTTAAGAAGGATTCTCCTCCAATTATAGAAGAACCAATTGAACAGGGAGAGTCATCTGAAACATCACAAGCTGAGGTACAAAATCAGAAAGGAACAAATGTTACAACACAAACACCACCTTATCCTGAAAGGTTGGTGGAGCAACAGAATCAAATAACCCTTCCTGAATTTGATATCTTAGATGAGTTAAAAAATGCATATGTCAAAATTCCTTTACTAAAAGCAATTAAAGAAATACCGATATATGCAAAAACAATAAAGGAATTGTGCATTCGGAAAGAAAGAAAGAAGAAGGATCCTACAACAATCCAAGTCATTGGTAAGTTAGCAAGTCTCATGTCTACTCAAACTATAGTAGAAAAATATATTGATCCTGGTATCCTAGTCTCCTTGGATTCATGGGAGTATCCTGTTGACTTCTTGATCTTGCAACCAAAGACAAACTTGGGAGGACATCCTCTGATTTTAGGCAGACCATGGTTAGCCACTGCTGATGCCTTCATAGGATGCAGATCTGGAAGTATGATAATTTCACATGGAGATGAAAGGAAACATATCACTCTTTATTCACCTGCACAAACCACTTCTTTAGAATCAATACTTGAAACACAGGAAAAGCAGCAAACAAAAGCAGTTTTAAGTATCAATCAATTCTTTGATTTTAGAGAAGAAGAAGCGAATGAAGATTTGATGGACCTTTTTATCTCAGAACCAAGTATCTCAGAGCAGCTTAGAGAAGCTCAATATGAAGCTGCAAGCGAACTTTTGAATCAATGTTTTCAGGAAACCTGTACTATTCAAACCTTGCAGAAATCTTTTATGGAAATCTTTCCTGTAAACACTGTCTCCACACCTACAACAAAAACAATTGAGGTATATCCTGGAAAGCAATTAAACATTGGAAATCAATTGCAATCAGCACAAGAGCAAGAGGTAATTGCACTATTACAGAAATATTCAAAAGCTTTTGCTTGGGATTATACTGATATGCAGGGAATTCATCCTAGCACATGTATCCACCACATCTACACCGATGACCAGCTTAAACCTGTAAGACAACCTCAAAGAAGAATGAATCCAATGATGAAGGAAATAGTGAAAGAAGAGTTACAAAAATTGTTGCAAGTTGGATTCATTTACCCTATTTCAGATAGTCAATGGGTTTCTCCACTGGTTATTGTGCCAAAGAAAAATGGAAAATGGAGGGTATGTGTAGACTATCGAGAATTAAACAAAGCTACACTCAAAGATCATTTTCCTCTACCTTTCATTGATCAAGTGTTAGACTCATTAGCTGGCAAGAAATTTTTCTCCTTTTTAGATGGGTTTAGCGGATACAATCAGATCAGAATAGCAGAAGAAGACCAGGACAAAACAACATTTACTTGCCCATGGGGAACCTATGCATATAATGTTTTGCCATTTGGTTTATGCAATGCACCTGCAACTTTTCAAAGAGCAGTACTTGCAATATTTGCTGATCTAATTCATGAATGTGTAGAGGTATACATGGATGATTTCACAGTTTACGGAAACACATACAATGATTGTTTAAACAACCTTGAGAAAGTCTTAAAGCGATGCATTGAAACAAATTTGTCATTAAGCAATGAGAAATGCTATATGATGTTGACAGAGGGAATAGTTCTGGGACACCACATTTTTGCTTCAGGGATAAAGGTGGATCCAGCCAAGATCCAAGTCTTAGTGAACTTAATGCCTCCTACAACACAGAAAGATGTTAGAAGTTTCTTAGGATATGCAGGCTATTATAAACGATTTATTGAAAACTTTAGTAAAATAGCCCAACCTCTGTTCAAATTATTAGAAAAAGACATTGAATTTCATTGGACAAATGAATGTCAAAATGCATTTCAAATTTTGAAAGAGAAATTGTCTGTCGCCCCCATTCTTCGTGGACCAAATTGGTCTTTACCATTCCATATTTCAACTGATGCATCTGATACAGCAATAGGTGCCTCTTTAGGACAGAAAGAAAACTTGTCTACTTATGCAATATACTTCATCAGCAAAAATCTAACACCTGCAGAAATGAACTACACAGTCACAGAACGAGAAATGTTAGTTGTTATACATGCAGTCAATAAATTACGGCACTATATAACAGGATATCAAGTTTTCATCCATACTGATCATTCAGAAATCAAATATTTGATGAACAAACCAATCACTAATGGACGAATAACAAGATGGTTACTGTTACTACAAGAATTCAATATCACAATACAAGACCGGCCAGGAAGAGAAAACCAAGTGGCTGACTTTCTGTCCCGCATACACTCACCCTCTGATCCAAATCTAGTTGTAGATAACTTTCCTGATGAACACCTGTTTGCCATCACAGTTAAAACACCATGGTTTGCAGATATTGCAAACTATTTGTCATCTGGAAGGTTTCCAGCTCAATTCACTAAAAAGCAAAAACATAAAATTGTTAGAGCAAGCGCTAGATATACATGGGTCAATGGTGATCTATTTTATACTGGTTCAGATCTAATAATTAGAAAATGTGTACGCGAAGATGAAATATTAGATATTCTGAGAGCATGTCATGATGAACCCTGTGGTGGCCATTTTGCAGATAAACGAACAGCATATAAGGTGCTGCAGATAGGCTATTACTGGCCATCCATCTTCAGAGACTCTAAGAAGTATGTCAAGCAATGTGATAGCTGCCAGAGAACAGGACGACCAATAACATCAGATGAAATGCCACTGAAGCCACAGGTTCTCATAGAACCATTTGAGCAGTGGGCACTTGACTTTGTTGGACCTATCAACCCACCGTCAAATGGGAAGAGGTACATCTTAGTATGTACAGACTATGTAACCAAATGGGCAGAAGCAAAAGCAGTCAACAGAGCAACAGAAGATGCAGTGGTCACCTTTCTTTTTGAAGAAATCTTTGTCAGATATGGAGTACCTAGACAAATTGTAACAGATCAAGGAACACAGTTTACATCAAAGTTGGTACGAGATCTCACAGAGAAATACAAGATCAAGCACAGGAAATCGACACCATATCATCCACAAGAAAATGGTCAAGTCGAATCAACCAATAAAGTCCTGGAAAATATCATGACTAAGACAGTACACATGAATAGAAAGGACTGGTCTGAAAAATTAAAGGATGCACTCTGGGCCTATAGGATTACGTGGAAAACGACAACTGGTTTCAGTCCATACCAGTTAGTATATGGGAAGGAAGCCTTACTTCCTATAGAGTTTCAGATACATACATACAGACTAGCAGCTGAGTTAGGACTCGACTTGACAGAAGCACAACAGCAGCGAATCATGGAACTGAATCAGCTAGATGAGCATCGTCAGCAAGCTATGGAACATACTACATTAGTGCAACAACAAAGAATGAAGTGGCACGACAGATACATTAAAACAAAGACATTTCACAAGGGAGACTGGGCATTGCTTTTCGACTCCAAATTCAAAGACTTCAAAGCAAAGTTCACAACACACTGGTTAGGCCCATATGAAATTGAAGAAATCTTTGACAATGGAGCAGTAAGAATCAAGACAATTGACCAGGATTCCACCTCATTTATCGTCAATGGACATAGGCTCAAAGTTTACAATAGGCCTATCAGTAAAGAAGCATTTATGAAACAACTGATCGAAGACACAGAACTGGAACTAATGGCGCCAGATTCGCCATCCTCCAGTCAACTAGTTGAATAAAAAAAAATAAAAAAATAAAAAAATTGATGAAAAAACAAAAAATGAGAAAAGATAAAAAAAACAAAATAAATAAACTGTTTGCAAGTGAAAACCAGGCAACTGGCACATTGCAAGCATGAATTCATAGGGGAAAACCAGGGATACTTGGACTCTATGAATTCTTTCTACTTGTTCTACAGTTCTCTGATCTCTTTACTGCAGGTACACTCCACCAACCAATGACTTGAGGACAAGTCAACTCTTCACCAAGGGGGGAGACTTGCATTTGTTTTTAAAAAGTGGACAGCTGAAGTTGCAACCATCAGCTCTTTAGCTGGAAACAAGACCTGTATTGTTAATAGAAGGACCTGATATACCAACTCATTGCCAGGGGACCTGAAAGACCTGCCAATGTCAACACAACATGTGCATCTTTTGAAAGCAGAACAAGGGACCTGAAACAATGCATCATTACAGAGGGACCTGATTTGAAACAATGCATCATTACAGAGGGACCTGATTATCAAGCCAAGATTAGAACCTGAAGAACAAGGAGCAGCAATAAAGTCTACATTGGAATCCATCTATCATCAACAATTTCATCCACTTGCACAGCTATCATCAACAATTTCATCCACTTGCACAGCTATCATCCAGGGAAGTATACATACATGGTCATTTTGTACTTTAAAAATTCAAATTTTTTGTAGAAATTCTTAGTTTTTGTTAAAGTTGGAATTAGTACCTGAGGATATTCATTATCATTTACATCATATATTCCTATAATCCCTATACATATAACCCTATTCCCTTTTATTTCCATACATTCCCCTCTTTTCACTAACCCTAATACCCCTAAGTAGTTTTCTTTGCAAGCTTAAAAAGGCCAAGCTAGGACAACTTTCAACCTGCACATACAAGTTCATGCAACTCAGAGCATTAGTAATGAGAATAATTTTAAACATGACCCCAATGGTCATTTTAAAATTATACAACTATGTTATATCAAGTCAAAACAAAAGCAAAACCTATGCGCTATATGGAAATCAACAAACATATATACCTACGCGCTATGAGGAAATCAAAACATATATATACCATAATATATATGGACATATCAAATAATACATAGACCGAAGGTTGACAAAGGGAACGAATGCATTATCAATTGCGCACAAGCTATATGGTATATGTATTCATGTTGCATATATAAAACAATTTTAAATAATGCACATATGGTATATGGGGCATATAACATGGTTACAAAGCAAAGGTTGGTGAACGATGATGAGACATGGTGGAAGGCCGAGCATGAACAAAACGATGAAACGGTGGGCATCCAAAACATCATAGCACGGAATCATTACACAGTGGGCAAAGGAATACGGGATAGTGGAGCATACGACGGTAGGTGTAACAATGAACTATGGTAATCAACCACATACGACAACCGGTCAGCAATTTACACGGTGGCATGGTGATTTATGCACCCATTGGTTGACACAATACGCAGGGATCATGCGTACCAAGCCACGACTCGGCGTCCTCATGACACAGTCGGGCGACTGGTCAAGAGGACGGCCATGTAAGCCATGACCAATCAACCACCAATGAAACACATTACAGTACAGTCGAAACGGTCATGAACACAACCGAGCCATGAATAGTTTAAACTATAACCCTGTGTCGTGTTCAACCGAATTCCTCATCGCTGCATAAGCTCAGAAATGGTGTTTGAGGCTGCCGCCCAGTGAAAAAGAAAAGCGCATTGAGTCGGGGAATTTAAAAGAGAAGAGTTGTTCCGAAATTAATGGTTGCATAACGGATTTCCAGGGATCTATTGAGGTAAGATATGATTGATTTACAAGCTCGGCACAGTGAACCAAAGCTAAACTCGCAGTTGTTTTTAATAACAATCGTTTGTCTTGCCACCAGTCCATTTGAAACGGTTAAACTGAAGTTTGGAGCGCCGATAT
Source organism: Pinus tabuliformis (assembly GCA_031772625.1). NCBI lineage: Eukaryota > Viridiplantae > Streptophyta > Pinopsida > Pinales > Pinaceae > Pinus > Pinus tabuliformis. The sequence goes on from CM062819.1 coordinate 1,296,654,726, forward strand.
TTCTCCAGGTGCTCGGTGATCAAAGGTAAGCCGCAACCATAGCCCCCAACTTGGTGATTTGCTGCATAGAAAGAGGAATGAATCCTTAGTGGATCAGTGTTCATTTAAATGGGACAGATTTGCATGGTTAACACGTAGGCTTTGGTAATAAATATGGACTTGTATGACTGTGTCGTGTCAAACATAGCCCATAAACTAAGGAAAACATAGTGCCGTGTTGTTAAATGTGGAATGGCGGTGAATGTTGATAGGAATCCTGTAGAATGCCATTATCAAATGCGCGCTGTTCATTTGTGTTAATATATAGAAGCGCTGTGTGTTGACATATAGTTGTGCGCCGAATGAACACAAGCAGTCAAGCACCATATGCATCCCTTGCTGCGCGCTAATTCACATCAAAACAGAGGATTAAAACAGAGGGTTGTTATGAAGGGAATGTATATCAAATTGTTTGCATATGCTGTGTACGTTTTGTTTTGAGCCGAGACAGCTGAGAGCGGTGTTGCAAATTTTCATAAGCCAAGATTGTATTTTGCCAAAAAAAAAAAATTGTGATTTGTTTTTAACGCCATGAGCATGATTTCAAATGCAATTATGTTTATTTTCAAGGGCTGAGCGTATGTGAAAAGCCTTTTGTTGCCATGCTAAGACTGAATTGCCCTCGTGCTTATAGCCCTGATTGCACCTGAGTTAAGGCCGAGGCCGTGCGCATCATTGTTGCATAATACACAGTCAATGTTTTTAAAAAAATGATGATATATTGGGCTAGGCCGAGAACATTTTTGCACATCTGTTAGTGAGGCCGAGAGCTAAATATAGGTGCATTACACAGTTAAAACATAAACAGTCCTCAATGATTTGAATTTTGGCAAAATAAAAACGATCAGGAGCATGAATAAACATCGTTTCCATGTATATTTTTGTTTTCAACAACAGGGGGCAGTATATTAACAGGGTTTACAGATATTTCTTGCATTGAACAGGGGTTAAAATAGTGTTGTTGCAGAGGGCAGAGTCAAACAGAGGTGAATTAAGTTGATTGAAAAAGGAAGGTAAGGTTCTTCGCCTTCAGAAATTTCATTTCGAAATCAAACCAATAATTGCATCTTTCTTTCAAAATGAAATTAGTAACAGCAGAGGAATTTATTCATTGGTTTACAGAAGCAATGTCAAACAGAGTTGAGCCAAAATTCCAGATAGAGAGTTGGGGGAAGGAAACAATAGAAAAACTTTATCAAGCTGGGATGATCAGTTTCCTACAAAAATTTGATGGCCACTCTGAACAAATAACCAGAGAGTTTATAAACAATTTCAATCAAGACCAGACACGGGTGGGAGATGTCATCATTCCAGTAACCCAGGAATATCTTTCCCAAGCCTTAGATCTGCCCATGATAGGTGAAAAGTATTACAAAGGCCTGCACTTTAAAGAGAAAGCTTGGACTTTCTTTCTAGAGAAGAACCGAAAGGGGACATTTGACAGGACAAAAGGGATACCCAGGGAATGGTTTAATGAACCATGGGGTGAATTGGTTTTGGTTATCCAAAAATTCTTGACCTGTGATAGGGGGTATAGCATGGTTCACTTGTATCATGTCAGACTTTTGCAGCATATAAAAGGGGATGATAGGATAAACATGCCTTATTTCTTATATAGGAGCCTCTTGAGAATGATAGAAATAGTCAAACATGAAAACAGGCCTAAAGCAGGACAGATGTACCATCAAGGATTAATCAAAATCCTAGTTGAGTATCAGGTGAGATCACAGGGCATAGTGTGGCGAGAATTCATAGCTAAAAATAAATTCATTGAACAGGTTCATGAGGTACAGAGCAAAACAGAGCAGGAAAACAGAGGAGTAATGAACTCACCCTTATATCCTAGAACAAGAGCCAAACAACAGAACAGCATGGCCATGCAAGAAAATGAAACATCTGTTATGTCTCTTCCTAGGCAATTTAGGAGTAAGAGTCCTATTGACTTAGAGAAGGAAGTAGAAACATACTCCCCAAGACAACAAGAAGAAAATGATCTTGCACAAGAGGCATTTGAGAAGGATTCTTCCTATAATGATGCAGCAGCATCACTTATGAAAACAACACAGGATTTTGAGAGAGAACTTAACTTAGGAAGAATCAGAGATCTAACTGACCAATTGGAAATTAGCAAAATCTTAGAGAAGCAATTAAAGGAAGAAAATAAGGCAAATAAGAAAGATAATGCTAAATTGGTCAAAGCAAATGAGAAACTGAATGAAGAATTGGGGAGGCTAAAGAGGAAAAATGATCTACTCTCTAAGCAAGCATTTAAGTGGCTAAAGGAAAAGAACATGTGGCAGGAAAAATATGAAAAACAGAAGGTCAAAGCAGCTTTGTTTAGGGAGAGACATGATATAGGTTTGGACTGTTTGGCCAGGGCAGCACAGCAGGAGGCATCTACAGGTACAGCATCTACTTCAGAAAGGAGAAGGTCAAAGAGGAACAAGCAAGCATGGGGACATGCTTGATGATAAGCAAGGGAGAGATGTTGAGCCTTAGTTTTGGTCTTATTTTTGCTCAAAGAAACTTACTTATCCATCTATTTTCCATCCATTTTCCCTTCATTTATCCCATTTTGATGTATATTTGATATCCATTCAGGTATTTAATTTTAATTTTGCAATTTCTAAAGTTTTTATGAAAATTTGGTTTTTAGTGCAAAATTGGCAGATTCAGAAATTCCCGTAATAGCTCTATGGTTGATATGGTTGCAGGACACTTGGGCACGAATGGAATGCATGGATGGATAGCTTGGGAACTAGGACTAAGCTAGCAATGCTTAGTTCGAACTGAACAAGCTTTATTAGGCCCATTTGGTGCTAGTCAACCATGACTAGTCATGCAGGAATCCCATAGAAATAGGGTTGTTTTGAGTTTTCATAGGAATGGTCATCTTTCTTGGGTTGGGGATAATGAATTCGACTTGGATAGGTGGATGAGAGTAGATGGGTTTTTTTGAGTGATTATAGATCAGTTTTTTCATGAGACTTCTTATTTAAAGCCAAAACTTTGATGGCTTATGTATTGATTTTTGATATACTTTTATGCTGAGACATATTTTGGATTGAGAAGTAATTTGAAGACTTGTGTTATTATTATTTTGCTGTGAAATGCTATGGATGTGTGACTGATCTAAGCTTCTGATATCACCTCTCAAAGTGTGCAAGGCAAGGGTGGAGGGCCCCCACTCCAAGCTAAGTACACTTCCATGATAAACTAGTTTTATTTCATTGCAATTTGGTTAATTGTAGCACTAGTTTTTCAAAGCTTTATTTCAGTTTGTTTTATGGTTTATGCATAGTGATTGATTTCATTTGTTATTAGCTTATTCATCACTTTATTGAGTTGGAAAAACAGATGTTCAAGTTGGACATTCCTTCTCCTAAATGATGAATCAAAACTAGTTCCTTTTTGTTTACATGCAAGCAGTTTTATTTCCATTTTGATTTGGATATTGAGATGAATGAATTATGATGGAATATCTTATGTGTCTCTTAAGTTAAGAGCTTCTTTCATTTATAATTTATGCATCTTGAGCTTTTGGTTTCAATCTCTGATTCATTAAGTGATAATTGAGGTGAAGGTGGACTTCTTGAGTTCAAGAACCCTTTCGATACTTTTCTCTTTTTGAACTGATTGAATTAGAGTTATAAGATGTACTATCTTTAGTTTTTGAATAACTTATCTTTCAAGGTTTGGTTATATTTGATCTTCACATATAGTGAACTTGCCTCAAAGCATAAACAACCCGGATTGATAAGAAATAATTGTGTTAATTTAGGACCATAAATTAGCTCAACAACGACCTTTGCACTATGTTTCCTCAAAATGCAAAGACTTTACAATTATACAAAAAGTTAATGCAAAAATTTGACCCCAAAGGACACTGTCCCAACAGGCCCCCAACACAATTTCGTGACTCATCCTCGAGTCACTCTGCAAGTGCTTCGATCTTTACTTGTAATTCGCAAAACTCCAACTTCAAAACCTGTAGGTCAATTGTTCCCTGCGTAGTAGCCTGTTTCACTTCCTTGACCAGTGTTTCAGTAGTGGGGCCTTCAACTGCAAGGCCCATGGTCCTCTCAGTCTGTTGCATTCCCTTAATCTTACTATGTACTGACAGAGTCAACTGGTTGGCCTCATCAGTCCATGGCTTTGTTCATGCAGTGAGAATTTATTCCTTGTGGCACAACTCATCAATTTCATTTTGTATCATCTTTCCTTCCTACAACTGTGTGAACCATTGTACTAGCACTAGTGTTCACGCAGTCGATCGAATTTCATCGAACTTCCTCTACTTTTCCTTGATGTCTGTGCCAATCTTCTGCAGAGTCAGATCCTCCTGTAGTGAGGTCCATAACTCCATGGCTTGCTCAAATAGCTTAGTGCATCCCTTGACTGCTTCTTCTAAAGTTGACATGCCCTCTTTGATAGTAGCTCTGCACTGCTCTCGAACCTCTGGAGGAGTCGTGGGCTGCAGCTTCAATTGCAGTTCTGATATATGTAACTGCAGCTCAAACCGAACACAACCAATTTTGTCCTTAGACTCCTTTACTACAGCGGCCAACTTTTGGATCTTCTCCACGGAAGCTACTTTGGCTGAAATATTGAGCTTTGGCATCTCACTGCAAGCCTATGCAATGGTTGCCTCTAATTGTTGGCTCCGTGCAGTGATTTCCTCTATCTCCTTCAGTGCCTGTGCCTTCTCTTAAAAAATTTACTGGCTGTTCATTTTTACTTCACTAATTACCAGCAGCGCACCCTGCTCCCTAATCCGTAATTCATCAAATACCCCCTGGTGTAGCTCATGTAGGGTCTGGATAGGGAGTGCCACAATGTTTAAGCCCAGATTCTTCATCTGTAGTAGTTGGGTCGTTGCTTCTTCTATCTCAACACGCAGGGCTCCATCTGGTAACTGAACTACATGGAGATCCAAAGTTTTGTCTATATCCAAAATTGATGTGCTCTCTTGATGCAGGATCACTTCCACCCCGCTTGCCTATCCCACGCTCACCTGTAACTTTCCTGTCTGGATCTACAACTCACACAGATCTTGTTGAACCTTTCCCAGCGCCTACTAGTATTGTTCTTCAAAATGGTCCCAAAGGTTAGTCGTTGTGTCTCAGACAATGTCGCCGATCTCATCCAAGTCCCCTTCAGTAAGGAGTAAAGGGGTTGCACCAGCTAATTGATTAGAGTTTAGTTTCTTGCACGACACTATGGATGTATGTTTCTTCCCTTTCTTTACCGTGAAATGGGATTTGAGCTCCACACCTCCTTTTTATTCTTCCTCGGTCTCTTCCCGCTCCAGTGTTTTCTGTGTGTGTGACTCTTCAACGTCGATGGTGGCCTACGATGTTGTGGTCCCTTATTCTACTCACTCTTTTTCTGTTGCTTCCTTTAATCTGGCAACAACTTCTTTCTGTTGCGCATCTTTCTCCTGGGCGGAAGCCTTCTGTGCTTCCTTCTTTTTCTCTATCACCGTCGTCTGCGTGGTGGTATCCTTCACGGCCTGACTTTTACCTGTGCCAGCATCTGATGGGGTAACCCATTCACTTGGCCACTTTCTCACAATCCCAGCTATGTCTTCCTTGGCCACCAAGTATGGAAACTTGTGCCATGTCTTCCAAGGATCCAAGGAAATCTGCCCTGAAATCAGCTATGGGTTTGTATTGGGCGTACAGTGTGGGTGACAGCCTCGGCCTTTGGCTAATCATCATTTGAAAATACATCTTGAATAGGACCCAGAATATCTTCTCCTCAATGACGCCCGTGGGGTCCTTTGTAGCCTAGAGCAAAGCGAGTTGTGCTACCTCCAGAAGGTCCATCGCACAATCCCCTTACTCTAACCTTCCAATTTTTGGCAATGTATTTTATAGTCCCATACTTCCTTGCATCTACCTAGAGTAGTAAGACTGTCACGCCATCATAGAGTCATTGCGTAGGGGTGGGATCATCCCTATATAGCTTGGATCGACTACCATTGACTTTTCCTAGAAATAATTCCATGTTTAGCTTCGCGAGCTAAATTGCGCCACCATCGGTAATTTCCTTCACGACATAGGGTCCCAGCTAATGCATTTGAAACTTCCCAAGGAATTTTTTAAATTTACTGTCATATAACAATACCAGATCATTAATTTGGAAGGTGCGTTGTTTTATATGGAGATCATGCCATGCCTTTTCATAATCCTTTTGTACCTATTGATGAAACCTGGCTAGGAAATGGTCTTCTTCTAGTTCTACAAGTTGTGCGAGACACTCCACCATAGTATCGCAATCAGCCATATCTGTTAATGCTGCAATACTCAAACTTGGCACAATTTATTCCATGGGCATTACAACCTCTTACCCATATACCAGTCGGAAAGGGGTTTGGCCGGTCAACTTTTTACAAGTGGTCCTATACGCCCAAAGGACTGCTGGTATGCACACATCCTAGTCATTCTGCTTCACGTTGCAAACCTTTGTCAAGGCGCTCTCCAATATTTTTTTGAAGGCTTATACTGTACCATTAGCTTGAGGGTGATATGGCGTACTCTTCTGATGATATACATGGAATTCCTCAAGCATCCTAGGGATTGTTTCGTTTAAGAAATGTGTGCCCCTATCACTGATTAGAATTTTAGGGCAGCCAAACCGAGACAAAATAAACTCAAATATGAACTTTGCTGTAGTAGCCCCGCTACAGTCCTTTACCGGTTTTTCCTCTGCTTATCATGTCAAGTATTCAGTCGTTGTAATAATGTATCACACCCTAGTCTTTTTCCCTGGCGGCTGAATTGGACCCACAAAGTCTATCGCACATTTATCGAACACCTACAAGGTTATTTGAGGATTTAATGGTAACTCATCTGTTTACGATGGTCTCCCCATCCTCTGACAAGAATTACACACCCTATAACATATCTTCAAGTGTGTATGCATTGTTGGTCACCAAATCCCTATGTGTAGGATCTTTTGCGCAATCACTCTTTCTGCATAATTCCCTCCTACTACTCCTCCACGTGCTTCTGCAAGAGTGCTTGGTTGTTCATATTCTAGGATATATCTATGGAAAAGAGTAGAAGAATATCTTGTGTTCATCTCTGAATAGGTATCTATTCAACCACTCTTCCTTTGATAGGCGCAGATTCCTGTTTTCCTGAACTACAAGTGCATGCAGTTTCTGATCTATCCACTTTTCAATCTCTTTCTTAGTGGGGAACCACTTATCACACATTCCTCAGATAGAACCGGACCCAGCAACAAAACCATTTGTTCGCTTGATAGGTCCTGACCTAGGTTCAAAGTTTATTGCGCCAACCAAAAAAACCCTAAACTATTGGCCCTTTCAGAAACAACCTGTGTAGAGCAGGCTGTAGTCTCACCTGAAGCAGTATTGGGGGATGACCTAACCAGGTTTCCACGTCCATAGGTTAGTGTGATGGGTTCCTACGGCTTCTAGGGCTTAGTTCGATCTTCACGAACCCTAATCCTTCCAAAATAGATAATTGCAGTAATTCATATAAACAGAATCTATACCTTCGTGAAGGCCTTCAAACATTCATAACATCAATAAATTAAGATGATCTACTACTTTCATGCATTCATTAAGCATTCATTCATATAAATTCAGATACAGAGCAAAAATACAAAAATTGTATAAGTAATTACAGATGCATAGATACACAAATCATGGCTCAAAATTGTCTTTATTAGATGTATTCTTTCAATTACAGACTCTTCTTCCCTGCGCACTCAGTTGCATGGGCCCAAGTACTTGGCTTGTGGACTTACCAAGGTCTTTGCGCACTCAGCTACAAGAGCCTTCCACTTCGCCTAAGTACAAGAAACATACTTTCCTTCCTTTGCTCACTTACCCATACAATGATCTTCTAGTTATGAGTTACCTCCTAGACTCGCTATGACTCTTCTATATATAGCCTTTTCTTTTACAATACCATGGTCCGCGGACCATGGGCGGGTCTCAAAACTCCCTATATTCTAACCACCTAAGGGACTAAATCCCCTTTGACTCTTATGACCTTCGCACTTTATTTCCTAAAAATGTAGAGACTTTACAATTATAAAAAAAATTAATTCCAAAATTTGACCCCAGGGGACCCTCTCCCAACACTCTCCCTAATGTTTTTAAAGTTTCTACTAAACTTGAATGGTGACTCCACTGTTTATTTCCTATTTATTGGTGGTGTTTGTAGTAGATTAGTTCTCCATCCCTAATATGCAACATTTTGGTGACTTTACCAAGGTATTCCTATCAACCTCACCCTATTTCAAGTGTAATCTTCCTCCTTTTTTCTTTCCTTCCTCCACCCTTTGAGCCCTTAATGAAAAGGTAGATTGATAGCTATCTTAATCTCCAATCGTTTTTAGCTTAGGAAGGCACTACCCTTGGACCTCCTTTGGGGATCTTGCACTTTCAACTATGAGGGAACTACCCTCAACATTGTTTTCAAAAATGCACTACCTCCTTCACCCTCATGGTGGCCTCTAAATTTTATTAAAGTGTAACTCTCATTTCACCTTTCCTTATCCTCTCCAATGACCTAATAACGGAGGAGAGTTTTAGGTTTCCTGGGCTCCACCCTAGAGCCATACCAAAAGGAGACCCAATCATGCCTCCATTTTTTGCATCCAATTCAAATGTAATAATGCTCAAATTAAGCACACATTGGTTGATATTGAATTTACTATTTCCCTCATTTGTCCTAGTGAAAGAAAAGAGGGAAATTTGACTAGTATTGATTTTTGAAATTTAAATAAAGCATCCAAAAATATGATTTTCCCCTTTATGTTAAATGACAAGTATAAATTGGTAATAAGCTCTAAAATGATGTCCCTCCCAGACAAATTTTCAAGATATAATCATGGTACAGATTAAGAAAGAACACCACAAAATTTAAATTGCCACTAAGTGGGGTACTTTCACATGTAAGAGAAAGCCATTTGGTTTGATCAAAATAGCTACAACATTCTAGAATGAAAAGAACATTACTTTCAAATGGAAGACCAATAAAAGTGTGGTGGTATACATGGATGACATAACAATATTCTATAAGAATCATGTATACCATATCCATAATCTCAACCCAATATTTGAGCATTGCATAAAGTAGCAAATTTAACTAAATCCAAATAAATGCATTTTTTTCAACAAAAGAATGAAAAACATTTTAAAAGAAGGGATACAAGTATATAAGGAGGATTAAATCCATAACATAGATCATGGTTGCACATAACAAGATATTAGTCTTTCTTTGGTAAGATAAATTTTATAGTGCATTTAATAATATATAGTTTTGTTGAAATTTTTAAGCCCTTGTAGGAAATGATCAAGAAGAATTCTACCTCCCATTGATAAAATATTAAGAAGTATTATAAGAAGATTAAGGTAATTATTTCCGCAATCAAAACTTTCAAAATCATGTGAATACAATCACAGTTTTCACATATAACTCCACCTCTAAGTACGCATTAACAACAATTCTAAATCATTGAGGAAAATGATAAAATAGAATTTCCAATATCCTTCATGAACATGGCTTCGCAAGAAGTGGAGATAAATCAAGTAGATGTCAAAAAATAAGTTTATGCATGGCTAAATTGATTGACAAAACATAGGCCCCACATTCTCAAAATTCATTGTAGCTATTATCCTACATGTTATTGTTAGGTTCCTCTTAGTCCAAAGGGAATTGGGAGAACATGTAGGAATTATATGGAAACCATCCAAAAATATGGATATGACATCAAGCCTGCAAAACTTGTCATAAGGCAAGGTGAATCACAAGACAATACTAATAAAGAAGGTTGGCAAAATGTAGTTACTATGCCAGCTATGAGATTCAATTCATCCTAGTCACCACAGATTCATAGTACCATGATCCCAATTTTTATTAGCAACATGGTTCTAGCCTAGAGTACTTAGACCCCAAAAGAAGAAGAGTGTCAAGGCTTAAATTTGAACAATATACTCTAATTAGTGTAGTTCTAATGGGAGAGATGAATATCATTATTAAATGGAGATATCAAGAAAGGAATTTTGTTATGTTTACTTGGAGGATGTCAATGTTAGAAAAATGCATGAAATGATCACTTTGAGAGAGAGAGAGAGAGAATGAATTGAAGGATATAACCTTGACAGAGAGAGAAATGAGGCCGCTTGCAATGAAAAAATGGTAAGGTGATACATTCATAACATGTCTTTATAAAACTAGTTGAAAAAGAGTAATCAATCACCAAACAATAAAAGGATTTGGTAGTCAAATCCCCTTTATTTAAGATAAAAATACTAATGTGTCACAGCTACTAGAGTGAATGAATATCACAAGAATAAATACATTATATATCACTTTAATTTCAATGATTGATACTAAAATAAAGAATATCAAAACCATTAATTTCTTGTAACCACTTTAATTTCATTCATTATGAAGCTTGGTCTCTTCTTTCATTTACAAACTTACACCTCAATTAAGTAACCTTAAATCAATATATCATATAAAATATAATTTCCAATATCCTTCGTGAACATTTCTTTGCAAGGAGCTAAGATAAATTAAGTATATATCAAAAAATAAGTTTACACATGGCTAAAGTGGTTGATAAACATATGCCCTACATTCTCAAAATTCATTATTTATATTGTCCTAGAAATTATCATTAGGTTCCTTTTAGTCTAAAGGGAGTTGGGAGAACATGTAGGAATTATATGGAAACCATCCAAAAATATGGTTAGGACATCAATCTTGCAAAACTTGTCATAGGGCAAGGTGAATCACAAGACAATACCAATGGGGAAGATTGGGAGAATGTAGACACTATGCCAACTATGATATTCAATTCATCCTAGTCACCATGGATTCATAGTACCATGATCCCACTTCTTATTAGCAACATGACTCTAGACTAGAGGACTTAAACCCCAAAATAGGAAGAGCATTGAGGCTTAAATTTTAACAATATATTCTAATTAGTGGAGTTCTAATGGGAGAGATGAATATCATTATTAAATGGAGATATCAAGTAAGGAAATTTTTCATGTTTACTTGGAGGATGTCAATGTGAGAAAAATGCATGAAATGATGGCTTGGCAAGAGCAAGAGAAATAGAGAGAGAGGATGAATCGAAAGAAATAACCTTGGTAGAGAGAGAAATGAGGTCATTTGAAATACAAACAATGGTAAGTTGATACATGCATAACAACTCTTTATAAAACTAGTTGAAAAAGAGTAATCAAACACCAAACAACACCATAATTTTGTAGCCAAATCCCCTTATTAAAGATAAAAGTACTAATTTTCCATAACCACCAAACTGAATGAATATCACAATAATAAATACAAGTAAAATCATGAAGATGGGTTACACTTTTGGGCCAAATGTGGCGATGAAATTTCAAGTTTTTCCTCTTTTATCGAATTGAAGCCCTCAAAATTCATATAAGAATTGTGGATTTTGATTCAGAGTAAAAAGACATTGTGGAGAATTATGTTGTTTTCCTAATTATATTTTTTTCAAAAATATTTAGTGTCGTATAATATGTCAATTTTCCATTAAATTAAATGCTTGTCCTTGCAAATTTTCACATATCTTAAGAGGTATGTGTGTGTTCACGTGGCATAACTTAATCTAAAATATGTAATTTTTAAAATATATATAAATATGAGCAAGATCTACACAGAGAGAGAAGTTTTTCATATTAATTTTTTTTTATGAAAAAATATATTTTTTATTATTTTTTGAAGTTGGCAAAGTAATATTTCAATTGCATTTTGCAAACACATGTGTTCACATAAGGTTTTTTTCAACTATTTAAATAAATTGAAAAACCAAAAGTACCCTTTTGAAGAGGACTCGTAAACGAAGATAGTGGTATTTTTTGAAATTTTTTTGTTGTGTATATTTTATGATATTGATTTTTTATTCAACCTCTTTAAAACAGTGAAAAACAAAATCAAGCATTATGTTTAAAAGAAATTAGATGAAAATATCACATGAATACGAAAATCTCAAAATCATATGCCATTGGATAGAGGATTCCTTCATGAATCCAATGTGATCAACTCTGCCATCTGAGAAAAAATTTAGCCCTAAGTCCGCCAGGCTACAAAATGGAGTTGTAGGAAATTTTGCAGAAGGGGTGTTAAAATTGTTGATTTTAGGACTTGAGAGTCTTGATCGAGCGCCTAAATTTGAAATTTAAATAGCTCAATTGATGGTTTCGTAAACCATCGATCAAGCCATTTACGTGGTTAACAGGAGCTCGATCAAGCGCTATGGCTTGGAAAAAAAATTAAATTATCTAAAATTAAACATTTTAAAATTCCAAATCTTATTAGAATTTTTGTTATAATGTCATGTAAAAATATTTTTAAATTTAATATTAATATTAAAAGATTATTATTATTAAATTAAATGATGAAATGATATTAATATAAAAAATTAATATTAATATAGTTTAATGTTAATATTAAATTTATTAATTTTGGATTAATATAATATTATTAACTTTAATATAATATAAAATTTCTTATATCATAATATATACTAGAACAACCACATTAATAAATGTGGTTGATAAATGACATAGGCATTAACAAAAGAGTTTACCATTAACATAAAAAGAGTCATACAAGTTGACTCAAAATATGTTAATTTTATTTAACCTAATTTTTTTATAAATTTAACATAGTAAAATGTATAATAATTTTAAAATCCCGAAATAATCAAAATCTAAAGTGACTTTTAAAGAAATAGAACCTAAATAGTTTCAATTGGAAAGACATGAAGCGCTCTATGTATATTTGATGGAGGTAGCTGGAACATTAATATTTTGGAAAATTTTAGATAATATTTCCATGGAAAATTATAATTTTCCCTCCAGGTGAATGTACAACACACATTTGAAATCTTGCATTTTAAATATTTATTATATAAAAAAATTAAATTGTTGTACAACATCAATATATATATATATATATATATATATATATATATATATATAACCATTATATTTTAATTGTCAAAGTATTTTAAAATTTTTGAAATATAGAGTGAGAGAGAGTGGGAGAGAAGGGTAAGAGAGAGAGGGGGGACACAAATATGGAGAGAGGGAGAGGAGGAGAGAGTCTTTGAGAAAGAGAGGGAGCTCAAGAGATGGAGTTGGAGGAAAAGATAGGGAAGGAAGAAGTTCAAGACCTATAAAGAGAGAGAGAGAGAGAAAGAGATGTAGTTGGAGTAGAAGAGAGGGATATGGAGTTGGAGCGAGAGAGAGAGAGGGAGTGGCAAGGGAGATGGAGAAAGAGAGAGAGGGCATGACAAGGGAGATGAAGAGAGAGAGGGAGAGAGGAGAGTAGGAGGGAAGAGAGATAGAAGGGGAGACAGAGGGAGAGAAGGGGAAGAGAGAGAGAGAGGGGGGGGAGAGGAAGGGAGATATAGACTAATATGGATAAACAATGTTTATGTTTATAGAGTGATATAGAGAGATGAAGAAGGAGAGACAAAGGGAGATAGAGATATAGATGGAAGGGGGAGAGAGGGAAGAAGAGAGAGATAGAGGGAGGGAGGGAGAGATAGATAGATATGAAGAGAGAGAGTGTGTGTTTCTAGGGGGGTGAGATAGAGAGACAAAGAAGGAGAGATGGAGGGAGAGATCAATATAGATGGATGGGGGAGAGAAAGGGAAGAAAATTGCTTTCACTAGATGCATTGATTTTAGTGTATATATGTTGATTTCTAATCCTATTTGATTTCTTGCAAATTAGATGCATTGATTTATGTGTAGATGTTGATTTCTAATTCTATTTCATTTCTTTCATTAGATGCATTCATTTCATTAAAGATGTTAATTTATAATCTTGTTTGATTGAGCTTGCATTAGATGCAGTGATTTCAGTGTAGATGTTGATTCCTAATCCTATTTGATTGCTAGCACTAGATGCATTAATTTCAGTGTAGATGTTGATTTCTAATCCTATTTGACTATTTTCATTTGATGCATTGATTTTAGTGTAGATGTTGATTTCTCATCCTATTTGATTACTTGCATTAGATGTATTGATTTCAGCGAAGATGTTGATTTCTGATAAATGATGTAACTAGATATATGGTGTACATTAATTTCAAGGTAATTAGTTTAACATTGTGCATTGATTTTAGTGTAAGCACAAAAAAAATTATTGACAATGTGCATTATAACTAAGCTTTTGTAGATAACCTCAAACAAAATAAAATCAATGAAACTTGTATTTGTAACTTTTACATCTCCACATCTTTTAAAATTGAATATATAGCTTATTACAATCATATTTGAGTTTTTAAAAATTGAATAAAACTTAAATTTCCATCATAAGTAATTGATTGAAATATTTGGATAACTACTTGTAAATTTAGGAAAGTTGATAACATTATATAAAATTAAAGAAATTTTGCCATTTATTGTTGTTTGACTTATATATTAAATTTCAATAGGGTTGACTTATATAATGTTATGACTAAGCTCTTGTAGATAATCTCAAAATAAATAATGCTGAATAAAACCTATTTGTTGTTTACATGACATCTTTTAATATTAAAATTGAATAAAACTTATTTCAATCATATTTGTGTTTTTTAATTGAATCTTGAGATAAGAAATTTATTGAAATACTTAAAAAATTTGTCCAAACATTGTGATATATGAGTGAAGCACAAACATTTTCACACACACACACACACACATAATACATATGACTTTATAATTCAAATAATTTATTTTTAAAATTGAAAAGTAATAAGATGATTTCACTAAAAGACATTTTCTACAAGCCAATGAGAAGCATGATTGGAATTATTTCCATGTCCAATATTAAATTGATACATGATATATTTTATTTAATTTTAAGTATCAAAAATTCCATCATAACTTGTAAGATTGTACTGATTTTCTTAGTCTATGGAACTAGAAATCATAATTAAACATATATTTTACTAATAAAAGTTATAGTATAACGAAAAATTATTAAATTAGCGAAATAATTTTAATAGATCCATTTAAACTTCAAAAATTAATGAGCATCCATAAACAAGATTAATACAAATCCATGGATTGAAATAGTGAATACATGTATCAATGACCTATCCATATGAAAATATATTCAAATTACTAATATCACATGAACATCCATAAACTGAAATAATAGACATCCATAAAATAAAATAATGTCCATGATGTGCATCCATAAATTGTCCATGCATGAAAATATACAAAGTCTGTATCACACATGTTAATATGCCCTATGAAATTAGCCTCAAAATATACAAACTATGACACTCTAAGTACCACCAGAACTCCTATGTGAGTTATGTTGTGTAAGGTAAGTATCCACAAGTTGGTACTGCAATATAACACATTAAAATTCAAACTAATTAGATCATTATTTGTACAAAATAAATAATATCAAAATAAATTATATTGAACCACAGTTTTAATTGTAAACATATATACATAAATCTACTAATCTTAGTCGAGTCCAAATGTAAGTCCAATAGGATGTGGGTCCGATCATGAATCTAGGTTTGGTGCCCCTCTTCCTATGGCTCGATGATTGGGGCCTGCATTGATGGACCTGCATCATCAGTGCCTCTAAACCTAACATCCCACTCATGTTTCCACATAACAGTGGCATCAACATTACTGTGCATATGGGACTGCGTACACAATGGCAAGGACAAATTATAATTAGTCTACAAATTAATTAACATATTTATGTAACTTTAAAAAAAGAAAATGTTGAAATCTTAGGAATAAATAAGTTTACTTCAACTGTTGGTCCATGTGGTTGTACATATTGAATCTCCTCCACATTAGTTAACTTATAATATGGAGGTGGAGGTGGAGGAGAATCCATGGAAATGTGTTATGGTCGAGGATGCCTTGGATGATCAACCGTCCCCTCAGATGACCTTGTAAGCTCATACATGTAGCTAAGACGTGTCTACATACTATCATGAACTTATTAATATAAATTATGCAATCTAATATGAACTAGAAATTTCAGTATAAATAATTATGCATAATTTGACAATAAGAGTTAAAAGTTTTGTAGAAAAATGTACCTATTTTGTGTCACGTGGGCCATGAACCCTCCAAGTCTCATGAGTGGCATCACGATACATACATGTATGTGTCAAAATTTGATCAAAGGGTAAACTCGCGAGAAATGCATCATCATATAAAAGAATTGGTGGGTCACGAGGCAATGGTGGTGGTCTTTGTATCTCTCCATGCAATGCAACATGTGTACTAGCCAATGTTGCTCACATGTTGTCTGCAATAGTCTCTCGCGTCTCAGCATCGAGCTGCGACAACTCCTCTAGCTCTCTAGGTAATATCATGCTCCGAGATGTTAGTGGCAAGAATATCAGAGGTGGTGGTACATGCATAGGGTCCCTACGAGTCCCCTCACACTCATAGGTACTTCCCCTACCAGTGCCATAAAAATGAGATCTGGTATCACTATAATCCAGACTTGTATGTAACACAAACTCAACATATAAATTCTTAGAAAAATAAAACGTGACCTGGTCATGGTTGGGATCTTGCCCCAAGCTCCAATAAATATATCATACATGAAAGGGGTTGCATGAACATTACTAAAATATCTCAGTGGGATTGGACCTTTATGTCTAGCAAGGTGATCCAAAGGGATGGTGAACAACTCCCCATGAACATCAATGTTCCTGGTGGCCTCTTTCACCACCTCCCAAGAATCTGGGCCTCTAACCTCATGCCTCCTAACCCTATGTATGAACTGTAATATGTGGCTATGTGAGCTTGACCTCTAGTATGTCTCGATTAACCTCGTCGTGCTATCCAACATCAAATAAAATGCAATGTGAATCAATGAATTGGTAGGGATATTCTTTATCTCTGATGTGATTTGTGCATGACGGGTTGTAACATCATCTAATGTGATCTGAGTTGTAGCATCATCCCACAGAGGGATCGATGTTGCACTTTGATCCTTAGTTTCGGCCTACTGACTTGTAAATCATAAACATAATTTAACATATATATAATTAACAAACTAGAAGCATAATAACATATACATTAAATTCAAACACGTCAGTTGAAGACAATTTCAAGACATAAACACATAAAGTTTAAAGAGAATTTAAAAATGTAGGGGTTGTACCTAAAATGGGCGAAAATGGTCCACTAGATGTATAAGCATGGTCATCAATAGAGACATAAACATTGTCTTTGACAGTCTGATTGGCATCAAAGGCATGATCTACTAGGGGAACACAAACTCTTGGTGTGCTACATGATCTATCACAAGCTTGACCACATATAACAGACCCTCTCGCACTACGATGGCCTATAGTTGGGGAACGTATATGGGATGCCTCAAAATATAACATATAATATATATAAAGTAATCCAAGAAAAAAATGTTGACAAAAAAGCCATTTCTAAACTCAAGCAAAATAATCTAGCATGAAGTCCTAAAATTTAAAGTCCATTTTTTGATAATATATCAACCAAAGTAAATTGAGTTCCATGTAAACACAATCGAAAGAAGTGATCAAATCTACCCTTGCACTTTTTCTTGTTTCTAAATAATGCATTTTATTCATAGTGCAACTGTGTGTAAATATATATGTAAAAAATGGAAATAAACCTATTTAAAAACTAATAAAATTTCATGCCAACCAAGTACTCCAATAGACTTTATGTTCTTAATGTTTGACTTTGACACATGTCATGTATTAGGTGCAAGAACATAAAGACAATGTTTCTTGTACAACACACTACGTAATGAAACAATATGGTACAAATTAGAAAAGAGTCTAAATTCTTTTATTCACTAGACCAAATGCACTTTTCAATGATGGATTTAATCTATCTATCAATGATGCATTGTTTCTCTTTCAATAGGTGGGAAAACCTATCATAACTCAGTTTTCAAACCAACAATGAGGACAACCATCTATGGATGCTAACCACGAATGCAGGCTGACTCATCATTGTTAATCAAGGAAAACCACACCACTTGGAATAACCCACTGGTGGTCCGTAAGGGGGTAGACTTTCACTCCTACTAGATGCCTTTGTGTCTTGGGTCGTTAACATATTTCCTTACGTCTGAGGAAGACGAGCTCTTAGCCAAGAAGAAGCCGTTTTAGGGCATACTCTAGACCCGATCAATGATGCATTATTGAAACATGAACACACACACATATTCATGTTTCAACAATTTCATATATATAATTTCATGTTATATTAAAAGTTAAATAACAAGTTATGTTATTTTAAATAGTTAATAAAATTATGTTATCTATATATATATAATAGTTAAATATGTATATAGTTATATTTATAATTATATAGTTTTTAATGAGTTTTAGTGGTAGTTATGGTTATGTTACATGCTATGTTATATGTGTGTTATGT
Source organism: Pinus tabuliformis (assembly GCA_031772625.1). Classification (NCBI taxonomy): domain Eukaryota; kingdom Viridiplantae; phylum Streptophyta; class Pinopsida; order Pinales; family Pinaceae; genus Pinus; species Pinus tabuliformis. The sequence goes on from CM062819.1 coordinate 1,296,673,207, forward strand.
TAAATAATTTTATGCTATACATGTTAAATAATTATAGAGTTATATGTTATAACTTTATGTTATGAACTAAATAGTTATAGACTATGTTATGTTATCAACACTATATATATATATATATATATATATATATATATATATATATATATATTGTGTTGTGATGTTATTGATGAGCCCCAATTTTTGGTAACAATTTGGGCTCATTTGGCCTACTTACCTTGCTCAACCCTTCATCTTTTATCACTTATGCATTCATTTCTTGGTATATTCATGTTATTTGTAGGAAGAAGGGCAGGCATTATATCTATGTGGCTAATACATGATGATTTCAGGTTTTTTGGCATTAAAGGGAGCAAAGACCACGCAGAAGGAGACAAGGAGACAGCAAAGGTGGCATTGCAGGTTTATAGGGAGGTTGTCTACAGCCTTAATGACCTCCCTCGTGATCTCCACCCTAACTCCGAGCTCCAACAGCTCTCCCCACCGAGCTTAAAGGCAGCCAACGGGTTCTACAGGAACAACAGTTTACAGCAGTTTAACTTTCAGTTGGACAGCCAAGCTCCACGTATTGAGGAAGCCAGCTGGATCCTCATCATGTATAAATATTAAGGCCGTGGCCTTTGATAGGAGCTTTTTGAACTTTTGAACTGCTGTTGCAATTTCTAAGCACGAGCTACAGCTCGGTTTTTGCTCTTTGTAAGCCAGTTTTGGCATGTTGTTAGACTCATGATTATTCAATAAAGGCAGGCAGCTTTGGATTCAATTCTGAGTTTTTAAGGGAGCTATAGCTCTCAGGTTAGGGCCCAACCTGAGAGCAATAGACCTCCTCTTCCTTGTATTGTTATTTGTCTTTCCTTTCAACACTTTATTCCTCTGTCTTGCATTTAGAGATTACAGTCTGCTGATTTGATTTCTTTTATGTGATTGAGTAGGATTAGTTTACGGTTCAAGTGCTTTTAATTGCTTAGATTAGAGTAGGAGGATCAGCATTCATTAGAGCTCCAAGAAAAGGTTGACAGTGCACTCACTGCCATCTATGTTTAGAGATTGGGGGTGAAGACCGTACCAACCACCAAAAAAACGCAGTCTTATACTTTCATTCACGCTGCAACATAGTCATTTCAATTGTAGATCCATCCATGCATTCTGATCTTGAGCAGTACTTCTTCATTCCAACTCCATGCACGATTTTTCTCTGAAGTTTACATTGTTGTTCGTTGATTTAATAACACAGTTAGGATAGGTTGATGAATTCTCGGTTTTGTGCAGATTTGTTTCCTTTACACTGCGTTGCATCACTCTGTTATCTTCTTCTTCTTCCCAACCGTGCCTAAAGCCACCTACCCAACCTCTGTTCAGCTCGTTTTCCCTCCAACACTTCTATTGTTCACGTAGTTCCATCTTTTTGGACTTTTCATTGCTTCCACCCGTCTATCCACCAACCAACTGTACCCACTCTTTCCTCATCTCATATCTCTGTCCCTGAGCCATCATAAGCTCCCTTTCCATCCTACCTATCCACCCATACAACTCCTCCACTCCTCCATCACCCAAAACTCCAACCACAGAACATCCTGTAGAAGTTAGCAGACTTCCTGTAGAAATCCCGAGTTTCCTGTAGGATCCCCTGCAGACATCCTGTAGAAGCCTGTAACCTCGGTTGCCAAGCACCTGAACATTGTGGACTTCCGTGGAACGATGTTGGAGATCCCCTGGAACCTCTCCTAGCCTTCATGACCTTTTTCCAGCCTTCTTTCCCTTCGAACTACCCCTGCACAGTCAAACCCTAATAAGAAACAAAATCATAATAACTCCAACCACTCAAGCAAAAATACAAAGACAATGTTCTTTTCAGTAGAAGTAGTTTAAATTCATGCATCTCATATCACTAGAAGTAATGTCATCATTTCTAGAAGTTTGCACTCCCACCATTGCATCATAGAGATTAGACTAGTCAGATTAGGGTTTACTAGGGTTTCCATGTTTTGTTGGCTTTCAGTTCATTATTGCAAAGTAGGTTACTTTCCTTTGAGATAGCCTTCGTCCATCATTTAGAAAGCTTCTTCTGAGAACATATAGAAGTTGGCTTGAGCCCTAGCGGACTTGTGCCAGCTGACCAAGTGACAGCTGCGACAAGAGCTAGTACTTGTGCATATAGCACCGTCGCTTCCAAGTTTGTTACGAACTACCGGGTTGATAAAATTAGAGATAGGAAGCTCCAGGAGTTGAAGCATTATTGCTACAATACTGGAGCCCACCATCTTTTTGGCGCCGTTGCCGGGGAAGCGTCATAGTATTAGTAATTGTTGCTTTTCTTCTATTTTCTTACTCTTGCCTTCTGCTAAGTAGTTTATTTCATTTCCATTCTGCAAAAGTAGCATAGACATTTCCTGCTTTCATAGATTAGAATTTCCTGCTTTCATAGATTAGCATTTCCTGCTTTCATAGATTAGCATTTCCTGCTTTCATAGATTAGAATTTCAATTCTGCCATTTCATTTATGCAAGCGTAGATTAGTGTTTCAATTCTGCAAGCGTAGACTAGCATTTCCATTCCTGCAATTTCATTTGAGCAAAGTAGATTAGTTCTTTCCTACTTTCAATTTAATTCTACATCTTTATTTCAATAAGATAGTTAGTTGTAGATCAATCTGTTTCAGTTTTGCAGGTACCACAGAAAAAAAAAACAAAAGCAATCAAAAAAGTCTTTCCATTTCATGCCTCGTAGGAACCGAGATAAAACAGGCAAATTCCTACCCAACACCCCCACCACATCACTGAGTCACCCTTCTCTCTTCTTCGGTGACAGTGATCCAGAAGAACCTATAGGTGAACCTCCTGAGATATACGAAGATCCTATAGCAGAAGAAGAATTAGAGACCATCCCATCTGAAGCTATGGCTGACAATAGAAGAGAAGATGAGAGAATAGAAGGTGCCTTCCCCATCCGAGAGACCAATGGAGAGATGAAAATGAAGAACATTAGCCCCTCTGCTTTACCTCACTTCCATGGACTGACTACTGAAGATCCTGATACCTTCCTGTTTGAGTTTGCTGTCCTTTGTAGAACCTATGACTATACTGAAGATGAGCAGAAGCTGAAACTCTTCCCTTCCACTCTTAAGGATGCAGCATTACGCTGGTTCATGGGCTTACCTGGGAATAGTATCACTACTTGGGCTCAGATGCAGCAAGCTTTCAATACCAAGTACCGGGACTACTGTAGGTCTAAGGAAACCAAGGGAGAAATCTTTCGGATGACCATGGGAAATGATGAGTCCTTAGAGGATTATGAGGAGAGGTTCCAACTTAGCTATAAGCGGGCCAGGTGCACACTTGACCCTGAATCCCTCAAGTTGGTCCTGCTCCGAGGAGTCCCTGAAGACCTCTTAGATACCCTTCACATGTTAGCTGGGGGGGACATTTACCAACTGCCTTATGAGGACATCAAGACTGTGTTTAGAAACCACTCCAGGGCAGCTCGGAAACGAGGTAGAGGAAACCTCCTCTCAGCTGGTGTCCCTTTCTCCAAACATGAGTTTGCAAATCAATTGGAAGATCTTAAGAGTGAGGTGAGATAGACCATTGCCATGCAGCTGGACACATTCAGGATCCAGCAGAAGAAGGAAGAAGCTGAGAGAGCCTTGGCTATCTTCTGCCCTAGATGTACCAGGAGACACCGTAAGAACGAATGTCCATTGCATTCGGTTGAAGTGTGTTTCGTTTGTGAGGAGGACCATCCCACAAACCAATGTCCAACCTTACCTGGATTTAAAGCCATGTACCAAGGGACAGAAGCTCCCACTGAACCTCTCTATTACCTCAACCAAAGGAGGCCACAAGGACCTAGACCTTACCAGCAGGGGATGCAAGGGGCACCTCAAGCTTATTACAGCCTCAACCAATCGACTCCTATGCCTTCCTGGGGTCCCCCTGCTCATCCTTCTTGGTCTATGCCTCCTCCATGGTCTTACCCACCTCAGTACCCTACTCAACCCACTACTCATTCTTATCATTCACATGCCCAGCCACAGCCTTAGTGGAATGCACCTCAGTCGGGGTGGAGGCCCCAATACAACACTCCTCCTGCCATTTTGCCTCCACCACCAGTTCAACCTCAACCCTTACCTCCTGCTCCTCCAAGGCAACCTCAAATACCTGCTCAACCGAACCCGAACCCCAACAATAGACAGGCCCAACAGGTATACACTAGGGAAACATCATGCCCTACTTATGCTGTGGAGATCCAGGAGATCAATCTTCGATCTGGAAAGACTCTTCCAGATCGCCAACCTCCTCCCCCAGAGGATGAGGAAGATAAACAGGAAAGTGAACCAAAGGCTATTCCACCCTTTCCTGAGAGACTAACAGCCACCACACAACCCAACCCAGAGGAGGATGAGCTCCTGGGTGAGCTCAAGCAGTTGTGTGTGAAAATACCACTTCTCCAAGCCATCAAGGATGTGCCTATATACAACAAACAGGTTAAGGAAAAGTGTTTCAAACACCCAGGCAGGCGAAAGAGAGATGCTTCAACCATCAATGTCTTAGGACAACTGTCTGACCTTATGTTAGGACAAGTCATCTGCCCAAAGTATCTAGATCCTGGGAGTCCTGTAGTAGATGTCCACATCAATGGCATCATCATACCTCACACTTTGATTGATTTGGGGGCTGCCATTAATGTGATGACCAGGGATACCATGCTCAAACTCAATCTTTAGGGTTCCTTGAGGAAGACCTCGACAGTTTTGCAACTTGCAGATCGCTCCACTGTGACTCCCGAAGGAATTATGGAGGATGTCTTGGTCTCTGTCGACTCTTGGGAATACCCTGCAGATTTCTTGGTTCTGCAACCCAAGGCAAAGCTTACTGGATATCCTCTTATTTTGGGAAAGCCTTGGTTAGCCACTGCAGATGCTTACATAAGTTGTCGTGCAGGAAACATGACCATCAAAAATGGTCCTATGTCCAAGCAGCTAGTCCTATATCCTCCTGCCCAACCTTCCTTAGAGCATGACTTACCACTTTGGTTGGAGGAAGGAGAAGAGGATGAAGTGTACTCAGCACCTTTGTGCACCCTAGATACCACTAGAAGAGACCCCCCAACCGAGGATGACTTGATTGAGATCTTGATCCAGAATCCACCTTCCAGTGCACTCTCCTTAGAGAAATTGGTGGAGGATGCCCAAGCCAGCACCTTAGTGGATCTTTGTACAACCAACCCTGTCACTCCCAGAGTCAAGAATGTGGAGTTCGGCCCTGAGAGAACGTTAAAGATCAGCTCCTCCCTATCTCCTTCCCAGGAAAAGGAGCTGTGTAGCCTGTTGGCTAGTCACCTAGATGCTTTTGCTTGGAGCTATAAGGAGATGAAAGGAGTCCATCCCTCGGTCTTTACCCATCACATATACATCAAAGAGGGTTGTAAACCGGTTAGGCAACCTCAGAGGAGAATGAATCCAGCCCTTAAGGACATTGTCAAGGAAGAATTGCAAAAACTGTTGGATGCCGGATTCATTTACCCCATCTCAGATAGTGAATGGGTGTCCCCTCTGGTGTTGGTTCCCAAGAAGAATGGGAAATGGAGAATCTATGTGGACTACCGAGAACTAAACAAAGCTACCAAGAAAGACCATTTCCCTCTACCTTTCATAGATCAAGTGTTGGATGGACTGGCAGGAAAGAAGTTCTTCTCTTTCCTGGATGGGTTTAGTGGGTACAACCAAATCCAAATCAGCCCGGAAGACCAAGATAAGACCACCTTCACTTGTCCTTGGGGTACATTTGCCTACCGAGTTCTTCCCTTTGGGCTATGCAATGCTCCTGCTACCTTCCAGAGAGCTGTCTTGAGCATCTTCTCGGAGCTGGTCCATGATGCAGTGGAAATCTATATGGATGACTTCACTCCTTATGGGGCCAACTTCCAGGAAGCATTGTCTAATCTGGGAAAAGTCCTAACCAAATGCATTGAGATGAACCTGTCCCTTAGTCCTGAAAAATGTGAATTCCTAATGACTGAAGGGACCATGCTAGGCCATACCATTTCTTGCCAAGGGTTACAGGTGGATCCTAACAAAATTGCTCTCATCAAGAAGGTTCCACCTCCTCAAAAGGTAAGGGATGTTCGGAGTTTCTTAGGATTAGTAGGGTATTACAGGAGATTCATTAAGGACTTCAGCAAGCTAGCCTCGCCATTGTTTGGCCTGTTGGCAAAAGATGTGGAGTTTAAGTGGACTGATGATTGTCAGAGGGCTTTGAATGAATTAAAGGACAAGTTGGTGTCAGCCCCAATCCTGAGAGGTCCAAACTAGGCCCTACCTTTCCACATCCACACTGATGCCTCGAACAAGGCCATAGGTGTAGCTTTAGGACAAGTTGAACAAAAACTTCCATATGCCATTTACTTTGTTAGTAAAAACTTGTCCAAAGCTGAGCTGAATTACACTGTAACTGAGAAAGAGTTTTTGGCTGTGGTCCATGCACTGAACAAGTTCCGACATTATATCACTGGCTATCAAACATTTGTACATACAGACCATGCTGCAATTAGATATTTAATGAATAAACCAGATGTGAATGCTCGTATTATTAGATGGTTACTTTTGTTGCAGCAGTTTGATTTGACCATTGTTGACAAACCAGGTAAAGAAAATGTTGTTGTTGACTTTTTATCTAGATTGGATTTGTCTGCAGATGAGGATGGAACAGTGGATGACCAGATGCCCGATGAACATCTGTTTGCTATCTCAGCACTCTCTCCATGGTTTGCTGATATAGCAAACTACCTTGTTTCAGCACAGTTCCCTCCGCACCTATCTTCAAGAGAGAAGAGCAGAATCATCAGAAAAAGTGCCTCATTTACTTGAATCGGGGGCAATCTATTCAAGCTTGGCCCTGATCAGATCTTAAGGCGTTGTTTAAGGGAGGAGGAAGTCTTTGATATCCTCCTCACCTATCATGATGGGCCTTGTGGAGGACATTTTGCAGCAAAGAGAACTGCCTTCAATATCCTGCAGGCAGGCTACTATTGGCCCACACTTCATCAAGATGTCAGAAGATATATCAGCCAATGTGACCAATGCCAAAGAATGGGGAAACCGACTCAAAGGGATGAGATGCCTCTCCAACCTCAAGTGACTCTTGAGCCATTTGAGAAGTGGGGTATGGACTTTGTGGGTCCAATCAACCCTCCTTCGAGGCAAAGGTCTTACATCATTGTGTGTACTGACTACCTGACAAAGTGGGCAGAGACTAAAGCAATCAAAGCAGCAACAGAAGAAAAGGTGGCCGAGTTCTTAAGAGAAAACATCTTCTACAAGTTTGGCTACCCAAGAGAGCTAGTCACCGATCAAGGGAGCCAGTTCACATCCAACCTAGTTGAAGACTTACTAGCTCACCACAAGATCAAGCATAGGACTTCCACCCCCTATCACCCTCAAGCAAATGGGCAGGTGGAAGTCACCAATAGAGCATTAGAAGGGATCTTGACTAAGGTGGTGAGCAGCAGCAGAAAGGACTGGGCAGATCACCTGGTTGAGGCCACATGGGCTTACAACACAACCTGGAAGACCACCACCGGCTTCACACCTTATGAGCTGGTCTATGGGAAGAAAGCTTTGCTATCCATTGAGTTCGAGTACAACACTTTGAGGATGGTAGCTCAGCTAGATCTAGATCTCAGCCATGCACAACAAGAAAGGTTATTGCAGCTGAATGGACTAGACGAGCACCGGATGCAGGCCCTCCTTCACTCGGAAGTGGTTCAACTTCAGAGAAAGGTGTGGCATGACCAACATCTCCATGACAAGCAATTTCAGCCGGGAGATTGGGCCTTGTTGTATGACTCCAGATACAAAGATTTCAAGGGGAAGCTGAGAACCAGATGGCTAGGACCATATGCAGTGGAAAACTGTCATGACAATGGATCTGTTCTTATTCGGACCATTGATGAGGAAGCCATCCCCATGCTTGTCAATGGGCATCGATTGAAGATCTACATGAAGCCTCTCTCAAGACAAGAGTTCATCAAAACTATGGAGAAATCAGTGTTGGTCATAGAGAAGGGTTCTGCCTCTCCTTTGGGCATACCCTGAAAGATCTAAAAAAAAAAAAAAAAAAAGTAATAAAGATCCTTGGGTGAAAACCTTTCTGAGGTGCCCAAGGCAGGTGGTAGGGGTGAAAACCTCATTGAGGCGCCCCTATTGTCTTTCAAAAAAAAAAAATTAATAATAATAATAAAGATCCTTGGGTGAAAACCTTTCTGAGGCGCCCAAGGCAGATGGCAAGGGTGAAAACCTCATTGAGGCGCCCCTGTTATCTTTCAAAAAAAAAAAGAGAAAAAAGAAGAAAAAAGAAAAAAAAGAAAAAACAATAAGAAAGAAGCAAGGTCAGCAAATTCATAATGTAAAATTGCATGCAAGTTGCAGGTGTTCTATGGAGGAGAGAAAGCCTCTCAACTCAAAGCCAAGGATCCTTATCATGCTGTCAGGAGACCTCACCAGCACCTCCTCCAAGAATACTCATTTTCTCCAAGGTATGTGCAATTTTATCACAGCTTGAGTCTTCTATAGGAAGACGCAGATTTTCTACAAGAAGGTGCAGACTCTCTACAGGAAACGCAAGCTTTCTACAGGAAGCTCTGTATTTCTACAGGAAACTTCCTGTAGAAGTTCAGGACGGCCCAGAATCCATTTTATGAGGGGATCTAACGACTAAGGATCGGTTTGGATGCATGCAAGCTATTGTTATCTCCCTTGCACATTGTTGTCACCTCGTCTTGCCATCCTTGTCGACATGCAACGAAGTTACCTGCACCAGCAAAGCAGATCGATGAGTTATCAAGAAAAAGCAATTTTTAAATAAAAAAAAAAAAAACGCTGAGATCTCATACCATATCCATCCCAGTCATCCAGAAGCCCTGGGAGCGTGATCGGGAGGCCAGATCCTTCGTCGTGCAGCATGCACCCAAGGAGGAAGAACTGTTACAAGACATCCCGCGGGAGTCCTGTAACAGTTAAGCCCGCTAGAGTGTATACTATTCACAGCGCTGGCCATATGCAATGGAAACGCGGACGCATGCAGCCAAGCATCAACTCCATCGTCGGCAGCCTGTAAACGTGAACCTCCGGGCCTGTGCAAATTCACCAGCAGCAGATAGATCCATTCATCATCGTCCAGAACCCGAAAAATCGTGTTGCAGCCGCGCAGGTAAGTGTCTCGACCCTTTCTTCCGTCAGATTGCATGAATTTTACTTTGAATTGCTTGCAAAGTGTGAAGTGAATGGGTTGAGCGGCTGTATGGCTAGTTGACTGGCCACGTCGACCGGTTAATGGTCCAGTCAGATGTTTGGGTGGCGGCCGTGACAAAAGGAATGGGCAGCACACACGTGAGAACAATCCCCGTTGGGAAAAACAGATTTAGTAGAAGAAACGGCGGGGGATCTGCTGGA